>OY982559.1:20950032-22150032 GCA_963859945.1 Euplagia quadripunctaria | reverse complement strand
TATCGGCCCCGGGCTAATATTACTATTGTCTAACTGTCTACTATTATTAAGTCATTCCGAAGCCAACGCGTTTGGAGGCGTCAGCTAGTCCGAACAAAATCTCATGTACGTCCATTAGGACAACATCGTCAGCAAATTTTAGGTGTGAGATGTATTCAACATTGACGTTAATGTGCTTACCCTTCCAGTCTAGCGACTTAAACATATTCTCCAGGACACTAGTGAACAGAACTTAACTCGTCGATGTACCGACAGTTCACTTGGCAACACCGCCGTGCCTCCGGCTTAGATACAATCTCATTTCTGGTCACCTGATCGGGGCTTTTTCAAGTCGAGTTGCAGTTAGGCTTCTTAAAGAATTAATTCACTTTCAGTATAAGGTAGGCCACCCGTGCCAAGCCCTCTATAGTTCCACAACGTTGTTAGCCAGGGACTTGTTGATAAGAAACCGCACTCCACTTTGGTACAGTAGAATAGGTGGCCAGTCTCCAGAGTCATGGTGTCTTCCCCCTGTCTTCGGACTTTACAAAACCCCAGAAAATGTATGAGTACAAACTTAGAACACGTAAATGAGGCTATTTTGAAAGTGGTTTGCTGGTTTAACGTTAACAACTTTCTTCTTAATGGAGAAAAGACTAAATGTATCCGATTCACTACTCAAAACGTTAAACAGGTGAAAAACATTATAATGGTTAAAGAACTAATGGATACCACCAAATTCTTAGGCTTCTAAGATTCACTGGGGCTTGCATATTAATAAGTTATCGAATAGACTCAGCTCAGCAGAATACGCAGTTAGAGAAATTCGTGAACTGACTGATATTGAAACAGACAGATTAGTCTATTTTAGTTATTTTTAATAGTATAATTTCGTATAAAACTATCTTCGTGCTGCAGAAGAGGACTATCCGAGCAATTTACAACTCAGGTACTAGTGATTCACTAGGCAGAAATTTAAAGAAATAAACATCCTGACGGTGGCATGTCAGTATATTTATGAGAACCTGTTTTACCTTCATAAAAACAAAGATCAGTTTTGTAAAAAAGCGCTATACATTTAGTTTTCACACACGTAATAAAAATAAACTGGCCAAGTTTCATTTTCATAGGTCAGGTAGTTTTTCAGATTTCGTGATTAGTCAGTAGATGAGTGAGTGAGTAAGTGAGTTTCTTTTCGCTTTATGTATGTATATGGTTCCGTGCATTTTATTTGACACATTTAATGGTAAAAATGCATGATCTTTTTTCAAATCGTCAGATTATAAAAATCCCTCCAAATAATCATCAGATTATTGGTCAGCTTGTCTAGGACATTAAGCTGAACCGTCTGTATGATTATAATCATATCATCAATCAATCATTGACATAATGAATGATACACTTAAAAATCCCTACTCGATCAGTAAGAGTACCAGTTTCTCTCCATGTTCCTCGTAGTAGCGCCAAATATAGAAGCAATTCATTTTTCCCAGATCAGCTAACTTCATCAATAAAATGACTAATTATCCTGAATTTGATTTATTTAATACCAATCCAGGAAAGTATAAACACGCGGTTACTAATCACTGGTTGGAATCGGTTCCTTGAGTCTTTTTTGTGTTGGGCCTCTCTGTACAACACCTGTTAACTTTTCTTTTTTTTCTTGTTAATGTATACGTATATTATGTGTATAATTTAGTCATGCACTTTATACTCATATGTGAAAACTTATAAATAGTTCCTAGTTAAATATTTAGTAACTGAAACATAGTTATGAAAGACAGTTTGTTTTCCAAATATAATAAAATAAAAAATAAATAAAATAAAATACTCGAACGCGTCAGATAATTATCTGACGAGTTCGAGTATGTCAATTTGGCGATATTTTTTTGCATTTTCAAAAAGCCGCCATGAGCTTGCGTCACGTCCGAATCATTAGATTTTTGAATGGAGATTTCTTTCGGGTGTACTTAACATCTCCTCTTAATTTCTGACGCGCTCCAATAAATTTATCTTTTTCCTATTTCCTACCCTTCCATACAGCCACCCCCACCATGCAAATTGACAGATTAACCTACCTCCATTATCAGAGACATGTGGGGCGTTGACACTTTTAATATCTGACTACTACTAGAGAACTAGAGTAACTCTGTTTTACTACTTTTTTACATTTTTGAAAACCTGTAGACACTCCCCCCACCAGTGAAAGGGATACATCGTATGAACTTTTTCTCTCTACCATCTAACCTTCAAAATCCAATAGGCCCCAATGACGTAAATACCTATTTAGCAAGGTGGCCTCCCCTTCTAATAGGAAACAAACCTCTTTGTTTTGATTTATTCAATTGTTATAGAGTAAGAGCCCGCGATCGCCAGACCTGAGTTTTATATTGTACTAGCAGCGCCCCGCGTTTTCACCCGCGTAAGTCCCGATCCCGTGGGAATATCGCGATAAAAAGTAGCTTATGCGTTAATCCAGGTCTCCAACTTTCTACATACCAGTTTTTATCGCAATCGGTTCAGTGGTTTTTGCGTGAAAGAGTAACAAACATCCATCCATCCATCCATTCATAAAACTTTCACATTTATAATATTAGAGGGATGACTAGCTCCACCCCGCGGTTTCCCCCGCGTAAGTCCCGGTGTCGTGAGGAGTTCGGGATAAAAACTAGCCTATGTATTAATCTAGGTCTTCAGCTATCTACATACCAAGTTTTATCGCAATCGGTTCAGTAGTTTTTGCGTGACAAATATCCATACATCCAAACATCCACACATCCATACATCCTCACAAACTTTCACATTTATAATATTAGTAAGATGCTTGGGTAATCATTACAAAACGTTTTGCCAGACAGAATTAAGGTCAGGTAGTCTAGTGGTAGGTAGTAGGTCAAGGTAAGGTCCTAGGTGCGAGCACTTAGGCGATTTACATCACAGGAAATGTAAATTATGATGTCTTTTTGCATTTATTCAATATTTTCACTATTACGTAGCCCTTTGTTAATGTTTATAAAAAAAAAAACAAAAATATTTGCTATCATTTTAAGAGTCATTTAAATCGGTTTATTGGTTCAAACAGAGGTTCAATCCTTTTAAACATCTACTACTACTTTTTAACCAACTTCAAAAAAAAGGAGGTGGTTCTATGTTCGGCTGTATGTATTTTTTATGTATGTTCACCGATATTTTCATCATCTATGGACCAATTTCAAAAATTATGTTTTTGTTTGATGGAGTATTCTCCCTCGGTGATCCCATTGTCACCAAGTCCATATCTGATGATGGTATCTGAGGGAAAACGAAGGAAACCCTCAGAAATTAAGGAACATTTAAAGTGATGAACGTTATTTTTATAAACCGACTTATAAATGGAGGAGGTTCTACGTTCAGCTGTTTATATCATTTTATTATAACCTTTTCAATCAAGTGCAGCAAGTTGCTAGACAAACCAAAAATCTTACCACCTTATCTCAATAAAGCATCGGGTTTATTAAATGAAAATATAATTTAACGAACTGCAGTTCGGTAATTTACATTACAGTAAGTAATGTTCTAGATACCGTATCTACTCAGTACGTACGTACCTACTGATGTTGAAACAGCCAGATTAGTTTATTTTAGTTATTTTCATAGTATAATGTTGTAGGGTATTCTACTGCGGGGGAATGCCGCCGATATTCAATCTATCTTCGTGCTGCAGAAGAGGCTATTCGAGCAATTTATAACTTAGGTAATCGTGATTCACTGAGGCAGAAATTTAAAGAAATTAACATAATGACGGTAGCGTGCCAATATATTTATGAAAACCTAATTTCTATCTACCTTCATAAAAATAAAGATCACTTCAGTAAAAAAAGTGATATACACTCTTTTAACACGCGTAATAAACATAAACTTGTTGTACCTGCCTCTAGGCTCCAAAAAATTAACAAGTCGTTTCAAGGTCAATGTGTGCTATATTATAATAAAATCCCAGATCATATTCAAATGTTGAGTCTAAACAAGTTTAAGTCCACAGTAAAACGGCAGCTATGCCTTAAGGGCTATTACTCAGTAGTAGATTATATGCAGGATAAAAACGCTTGGGATGGAATTGTATTGGATTCACAGGCTATTTCATGTACTTAATAGAAATGTAATGTGAGCCAATATGTTTCTTATTTTCCATCTCTTATGCTTTTCTTTTCTTATTTTTTCCTTAATTTTCAGTTTCCCTATTGTCATATTCTTTTTTTTTTAGTTTATTTACTTTTAATTCTAAAACATAATAGCACACCACAAAATGATGTGATATGTACTAAATATTGTTAAAACCGTCTGGTTTTTTTTAAAAGAGTGGCCGTGAGTTTGTTTGCCCGATTTCTTCTCACAAGGCTCAACCATTTGGAAACGGACGGTTATAGATCGAAACAGGCAGATGTGATATTATGTTATCCATTTTTTTCTTTAATAATTTACATTTGACGAAGCAAACTATTGTTGCGGTGACTCTGTGTGTGTTGATCTATAATTTTTAATTATAATAATTATTTATTAAATCGACGATTTCGAATAATTGATGGTCAATTTTATGAAATAAAGATATTGAATTTGAATTTGAATTTGACGTAAATACTTCACACTAAAAATGGAAAATAAACACTTTAAAAAAAGTTAAATCGACTTTAAAAAACACTAAAAAAAGGCACTGAAAAGTGAATAATAATCGATTTCACACTTATTCAAAAATACAACACACATGTGACACTTTTAAAATAAGTTATTTAAAAAAAAAAATTAACCGACTTCAAAACCACAAATAGGCACTCAAAAGCGAAAAATAAATTAATATAGTTATTATAAGCGCTACCCACTCATCTATTTGAAGTAGGTGACAGCCAAGTCTAATAGGTAGTAGATAGCTACTACCTACAAGTATCTACCTACTTACTACATACATAGTATCTATCTATTACCCACTTGCCTTGGCTGGCACCGACTTCAAATAGATTGCATCGCTACAGAATTACCTAAAATGATCTAATAGTAATGGGATAGATGATTCCATATGAGAAAAAATTGTTTGTTTGTGTGATTGAACTCCTAATCTCTTCTTCACATTCCAAATTTCCTTTTTTATGCTTCAGATGCCCTGTTTATTGAGAAACTTTATAGACCATATACATCAGGCTATGATCCATATAAGCTGAGTCGTCGAGAGTTTCTACTTAAGTAGTTTCTAGTAGCAATCCTGTTCAACAATTGTTGTTGAACGTTTGTGAAGTGAAACTTCTTTATGATTTGAAATTCGATGAAACGGAAGCATCATTTTTGTCTTTGCGCCTGCGTACTATATGTCAATGTCAGGGTTGTGTAAATTTTGTGAATTTTTTCTCAATATTTTACTTATACTTAATTGATTCTTTACAAATTTACATTTAAATACAACCTCAACCTATATTGAAAACGAAGTATTGTTTGTTTTGAAAGTTGTGTACAGTTGTAACTGGACTTCAGGTTTGCTTACTGTGTATTATTAAGGCTATTCTTTGTATATTTTGATCTGTTTTTCTGAAGTTTCACATCTGCCGTGTGTGAATTACACACATACACTTTTTTTAAATATCTATACCTAATATAATATAGCAAAGGAGTTTTTTTTTGTTTGAATCTCATCTCTGGAACCATCTTTCAGATTTATTTTCTTTTTTATTGGGTAGAATATTCATTGAGCAAGGTTATAGGCCATGTAACATCACGCTATGACCCTTAGGAGCGGGACAGTGACTATTAACACAGGTGAAACGGGACGGGAACGGCGGAGTTAGGTTTAAAATTACTAATATAATAAGCGGGGGTCCTAAGTGAAAGGCGTATCGCGCAGGCGGATTGCGAGGCGTAGACATAAGCGGACGGCTGTCCTTAGTGCACGCTGGAGAGCGCCTGCGTTTATTATAATATTTTGTTTATTAATGTCGATGTCAAAAATTAAACGTTTACAGTATCTAGAAAGAAGTAGTTTCTTTACTGATGATATAATATTTAGTATCAAAAAAAGAAAGCACGAAATTTTATCTATGACAAGAAGAGACGTTCAATACCCTAGATTGTAATAACAGGCTTTTCCATCATCGCCGTGATAAAATCTTCCACGGGACACTCTTTATAAAACTAATTTGCGACATGATGACAATACTCTGCACTATCCGCCAGTAAAAATCATAAGACGCGCATTGACGAGTGGGTCCGCTAACACAATGCGCCGGAACGTGAGCGCGCCCGCTTGCAGTCCGAACAGGTTCAAACACCTCGAGTATTAGCTTCGTGCGCGGCGGAATCCGCGTGCGTAGTGCGCCGTCACTCAGGACGCACACTACTCTGCAACTCGGAAAAAATGAATTTTTTTTGATATTACTTAATCTGTAACTAGTTTTAGCTCTAATATTGGTGTTTGAAATAAATGTTTTTATTCTTACCTTACCTTGCTTTGCATAAGTATAGTTTAGCTAACAGTGGAAACTTTACTGGTAAATTGGATACCACGCTATTCTGCTTGAATACCTCGTGGTTCTCTAATAAATAAAATGTATCTTTAAGTACAAATAATTTGTAATATATACATATAAATGAATCCCTATTTTCCTTGGTCACGGTATCACGCGTGAACGGCTGGACTGATTTCGATAATTCTTTTTTTTTTGTGTTTGTTATTTATTGTCAGAAGATTCTTATGAAAGTCAAAAATTAAGAAAGTTGCGCGGAAAATTAGAAATTTTAAGAAAACTTAACGACCATATTAATTTTTCTAATGTAATCTTAGCGCTGTTAACATAACTGTCAGTAGTTTGATAGTGAGAATGCGAGCTGCAAATTATACCAATTCAAATTCTATATTCATAGTTAAGACAGGACAACGTCTGTTTTGCGAGGAGGTAATGTATGCCAAGGAGGTGGCGGAAAGGGAACGGGAGAGAACTAGAACTCTCCCATCCCGCAGAAGGCGCACCAGGCGCCGGAGAGAACAAGTGGATCTCCGGCCTCCATGAGCGCTTGCCTGGGGGCGACGGACAGGATTATCCGGCGCCCTAGCAGACGCAGCCCCGAGACGGAGGCGCCGTGTTCCGCGCGTGCCTCTCTTACTGATAGGGGACAAAATCCCCCACAACACAGTGGGGTCGCCTGTTGTTTAACAGGCGGCCAAGTCTGCCAGGGTTCACAGGGATTTTCTTCTAAGGGTACACCTGAGGCCCTGGTAATATGGACTGTGATGGAACACCGTGTGGTTTTAGTCGGCTCGAGTCCGACATACCACCCTACCGCTTAGCGCAGGGAACGTCTGTCAGGTCAGCTAGTACAATCTATTGTTTCCCACCACGGTAGCAAACAAGCTTTCGACCTGTCATATGAAAAACTGTCAATGTCATATTTGCAACACCATGGCATCAGTTGAATCCATAGAATCGTCCAGTGGCTTTTGATGATGATAAATTGACGAATCAGGGTTATTTTGCTGATGTTTCGCCAGTACTGTTCAAACTGTCAAAAAATCAAGTTTTATTGGTAGATTTCGAAGAAAGTCTACCTATTGGTTTTGTACCAGTTGTCGAGTTTTCTAAAAATTTCTTCAAAGGAGGTCTAGTTATGATCCGTAGACCCCAAAACAATCGCCAGTTAAAAAGTTTATATTAATATTTATATGTATGTACCTCAATTCTACCGGCACGATAGAGGTCGCAATTATGCACCGATTGCTTTCAAACTTGGACGAAAAATCAACAGGGCAGAAATGAAGGTCAGGTTCGTGAATGGGGGATATTCCCGCAAAGGGGGGGACTGGGGGGCAGATTTTCAAAACAATTAAATAACACGAAATCTACCTCTGCGGGCCTGCTGCGGGCCCGGATTTTTATTGTATAAGTTTGGTACAAAAGTCAATGTGGCTAGCGTTTAATTATTCTGTAAACATACACAATAAAATAGCTATAAAAGACAGGAGAAGCAGCCAAGTTGTGAACTAGTCTCTTAAAAAAATACCCAATAGGGGTAGGCCGTACCTGCGACGTTCTTCTTTTTTATCGACAATGACTTGTCTTCTTCGCAAAAAAAATGTTATTGCTCCAAAATACTAAATTTCTTCTTTTTTTTTTTACAAAAATACACTTGACAATGCAACAATTATAATATCCTCAAAACTAAATTTTAATTATTAATATTTTTTATAAAATTATTGTGACATAGTATACAAAAAGTGTGACGGAGGTGTTTTACATACAAATAAAGCGTGTCCCTCTGTGACCACTAATGTAAACAAACTGCTCTCGTAAAAAAAAATCACATTGAAAGTTTCTATCCAAAAACATTTACTGAACTACTTAACGGTTGTTATTAAATTAATAAGAAGAAATAATTTTTAATGAATCTATTATTAAATTAAAAAATATTTTATTAGCTGTCTCCCGACTTATATGATTTTTGTTGCTCCCCTCTGTCATTTATTTTATGGTACAAAATAATGTGCGTTAGCAATTTTGACCATGGTCACTAGACAAGAGCATAGTCCCCCTACATCCTGGTCCCATGCTATGCGTCCCTACACCCCGGCAATACCAGTCAGTTGCTCGCAAACAGTAAAACGAGGTGCGTGTGTTTATTTAGCGACCACTCTGTCACGTAAGTTACTACTTTCAAATGTTATTGTAATTTTTGTGTTTCAATATTATTTTATTTATTCCTGATAAATATGTCTTATATGCCCAGTTTTATGCGTAAATAATGATTCTCGATTGAGAGAGAGATGAGAGAATCTCGAACATTACTATTTTACACCTCTGTCACGAGACACCTCTGTCACAAAAATGTGACGGAGTGGTATAACTCGTGACGGAGTGGTCGTTTTTGTATGGAACTTAGAGCCTTAGTTTATTTTCATAATAGATGATTGTTAGTTTTCTTATGTTGGTTATTATATAGTCAATTATTTCGTTAATTTAAGGTGTTACCATCAGGTAAATGGCAAAATGGCATTATCTGCGGCTGAAAGACAGCAACGGTGTCGTGAAAAAAAGGAAACCTAACTCTGAAATCGTTGCAGAAGTCAAAAGTAAAGATTTAGTTAGTTGAACATATGACACCAAAAGAACACATAAAAATAAAGAGACAATAGCAGATTAGAAATAAGAAGAGAAGAGGACGACAGAAATTTGCAAAACGTTTTGATGAACACTCCGGGTTCTACACCACCTCCTTCAAATCCCAGGCAATTCCCCTTAAGTCCTAGATCTCGTTCACTAACTCCAGCCTCATCTACTGCCAGTGCAAGGGGAAGAAAACAAGTTAGATAAATATTATTTAAATTGGTAGAATCTGATGTGTCAGATAAGATGTTTGAAAATTTGTTAAAAAAAATTCCACCCCCTAAGGTAGTTAAAAGAGGAATACGCGTGTTTTACGATTCGATAAACCAATAGAAGTATTTGAAAAGTAGAGTAAACGAAAATATATTTTAAGACTTAATTAATATGTACTAAAGAATGGATACCAATAAATAAGACTTATAGCAGCATTTTAAGGAAATATTATTATTTGGTATTGTTTTGCTAAGCTTTAAAACTGTTATAAGGTTAACTTTGTTCGGCGGGTAATCATTATTTATCACTCCGTCACTTCGTTAATCACTCTGTCACAATTTTGTCCCCCTTATAATTTAAGTTCAAAGTATTGTGTGATCCAGTTTATTGGTAATATTTACAAAAACAATGTTTTATACTATTACATGCTAAACAATAAAGGTGTTCACCAGATTTTCAAGTTACTTTATTGGAAGACTTTCATAATATTAAAAAATATTTTGTGTTAAGAAGCAAAAATGTGACAGAGTGGTATTGGACAACATTTTTTAAATGTTTATATTTAGAATTCCGTCTCATGGAGCTAGCTAAAAGTCCATATTTGTATTCTTGATAAGAAAGTAATAAGAAACTGAAGATCTGATTTTGCATGAAAAATATGAAAATAAAACATTTTTGTGACGGAGGTGTTAATTTTTTGTAACCAAACCTACAAAATTTGAGGTAAAATAAAAATTACAAGCAATACTTCGATGTATTATATGTTTTTGAAATCTACAATAACGAGGCAATAATTTAAAATACATTTTACTAAAGAAATCACATGTTTACTTTTTTAACAAATATAAAAATTTGCCGGTCAGATTGTCGATAAAAAAGAAGAACGTCCCACCTTCGTTGTTTGGTATGGATAGGCTTTTATCATTAAATTTAGAGTACTTGTGTCTTATATGTGATGTGTGTTGTGTCTTATCAGGAGAATTAAATAAATTATTATTAAAAGTTAACTTAAAGATTAAACTGATAAACTTAATACTATATAAGCATACAAAATAAAAACTTAGAGCTACTAGTTTAGGACTTTCATTTATTTGACAAAATCCAGTGAAGCCTACTACTACTACTAGTACTACTAGTAGCTCTAAATTTTTATATTTGGAGTTTGTAGCCCGACAAAAGCTTAACGTTTAAATTGTTTTTAGAGATAACAAGATAAATAGATCGCGTTGAAAGCAAGTTCCAACTGTTTTTGCTTTAGCGAGATTCAAACATCAAGAGAAAAAAGTAAACTAAATGAGAATAAGCTAAGGTATCAGACTTGTGATCAAGTGGTTGCGAGTTCGAACCCCACCGAGAGCACTACCGACGTGAACCCACCCCTAACATCTTAACGCTACCTGCTACGCCTTTAGCTTGGCTGGAGGGTTTAACAAGAATAGTAGTTATGTGTGACTTAAATTCTATTAAAAAAGTTTTCCGCTTGTATTAAACTTCCATTAGAGGAAATATTGTGACTATCGTATCTTGTGTAGACTGACCAGGAAAATAAAAATAACCTGGTCTAGAGGTGCCTCAATTTCGTTTTTTTTTTGCAACACTAAGTATAGTCATAGTCATGCGAAATGGCAAACGTTTATGGGCTATAGTGCCACATACAGACATACACAGAAATACACGTAAAATTTATAACGCCCCTTCTTTTTGCGTTCCTGGTTAAAATTAGAATGGAGAAAAACTAACATAATGTACCTATATAATGTTCCAGAATAATTAATAGTATTTTGTTCAGTTCAAAGCATATATAATCAAACCAAGGAAATGAAACCATCAAAGCTAATAATCAAAATTAAAGTCTAAAACTTCATTTGACATTTTCATCTTCTTCATTTATACAATAAAATTCACTAATGGCTGGTTTCCAAAGACATCAGACTCGTTGTCACTGTTATTACTTGATGAATTACTTTCACCGCCACATTAATAATATTTTTACGATTTCCGTTTGATCTATAGACTTTGTAATTTTTTTCCATTTTGTTATGTCTTCTCAGCAGCTATTCCATGTTTCTGTAAAATTTTCCTTCGAAATAAGAATTAAAATTAAATAAAAAACATTATGTACGTTAAATAAATTAATACAAAATGTCTAATATTTGCCTTAAAACTACCTTGTACTAGTTTTAGGATGGTAATGTTACCGAGAACGACATTCTTTAAAGTAAATTCCCTTCTACTATACTCCAAATAATTTCGAATGGGTTTAAGTTACAATGATGTGGAGTCCAATAGCCAATTTTCACTGTGCATGTTATGTGACGTACCCTTTGATTATATAGACATATATATGTATATAATCAATAGATGTACCTATCAGTCATGTTGCTTATTAAATCTGTAATGTTATTTAGAGAAATATAGTCCAAAAATAGGCGGCGGCATAATGGCTAAGGCGTCGGACTTGCGATCAAGTGGTTGCGGGTTCGAACCCCACCCAGTGCACTACTGACGTGAACCCATTCCTAACACAAGTGTTTAGCTTAGCTGGAGGGGTTAACAAGAATACTAGTAATGTGTGACCCACGTTGCTAGTATTCTTTTATAAAAAAAAAATCCCTCAGTTCTTTTTTTTCGACAAATACTTAAATACATTGCTAACCACTTATTTATCACTACTATGAATAGGTTTTTGGCATTATAACACAAAAATCTCACAAACCTAAGAATAGACCACGCTTTCACTTTGACAGCAATCAACAATAAACAATGATGACATGTTCATGACGTTTTAAAGTAGCTATTGCCAATTTGAAATTAGTTCCATTTGCTTTCCACAACAGGACGATTATTTTCCTGGTCAGATTATGAGAAGCCTTTTAATTCTAGGTAAGATAACTACGTTAAAACTGGAATTTCATTCTTTAACAATATAAATATAATGAACAGGTCAGTTTCAAGGCAGGGACTTTCCCATTTAAAAGAAGAATAAACTTTTAACTCCTCCGGAATTTTTTTCTTGACAGATTGAACAGAATTACAATGATGACTTTACAAACAGCAACATGTGTAATCAACAAAACTTATGTAAAAAAAAATAATACGTAATAAAATGAATACAAATCAACTTCGATAGTGTTAGCTCAGCTTCTACGGAATTTGAACTTTGACCTCATGACCGAGTTTTTTGATGACCAAAGTTCTATTAAGCTTTTGTTCAAATTGAGTTTTTTTTTATTAAGGACTTAGGGTTTTACTCATGTATGTATAATAAATATGGATACCATTCACGAAATTTTTTAGTAAAATTAGGTTGTTATAAAATTGTAGATTCCACCATTTTCAAAATTAAAAAATAATATATGGTAAGAATATGTTATTATAAGTTTCAAGAAGAACTGCTTTCTTTTATGTTTATTTACTGATCTTTAAACTGGGGATGTAGAATTGTGAGGAGATAGCCAACACGTGTGGACAGAATTCGACGCGTGGACTAGAAATTGTATAAAATGTGGCCGAGCACATTTCCATCGTCAAGGGAATTTGCACAAGGAGGAACAAGGAAGAAGCGGGGGCACCCCTTTCTCTGGGGGGTTAGGGACGTCCATCCGCCCTACATACGAGGGTTGGCTGTTTACAGCGAGCCGGGCACGCACGCCGCTCTCTGTTCTACAGAATCAGGGCTGCTCGCCGGACACACAGGGCTATCACACTTGACTTTCTTTACATTTTTCAAATTTTATTGATGAATAAAGATACGTTCATCTTGTCTTAGTTTTACAAACTAATAGTTAGGAAGAACTAAACTATTTAAATAAGTTTAAAACTGTTATTTGTGGGTGTAACACTATCCCAACTCGTATAATATTGTGCCGGAGCAAATTTTATTGATAAAGATAATAAACCAAGATCTAGTTACACGCTAATTAAATGAAATATTTATGAAAATGCTTGGGATGTTTTCATTTATCAAAATATAAAAAAACACAGTTTTACTAAACTTCATTACACTAAAATAACGGTACAAGCGACCCAGGAAAAGCCTTCTTAATATAGAACGTAATATAAAAATCGAAGAATTTTAAAATGGAAAATTTAAAATATTCAAATAGTCTTGAATAGTTCGAATTAACCCTAGCAGGCTAGTCGCCGTACTAGATGACGCAGGGTGGCCAAGGGGCCGAGTGGGGTGCGGCGAGTGAAAGCGGGGTGACGTGCGGGGTGGGCGGTGAAGGGAGCCCTATGTCCCGCGTCCCTTGCCCCGCTAGCCAGGACGCGGCCGGTAACACGAGTGCGCCTATGCGAGGCATGTATCTTGGACGAGCAGATATAACAGAGAAGTAGCCCCCAGTACCAAGCTTCTAGTGGAACGCAGTGTCTTTTGCTCTACTTAAATATATTCGTAAGGCTCAGTTTTAATTTCAAGTTATGCCATTAACACAAGAAATGTTTGGATATATATGTACATAAATATAATTAAATTTAAATAGTATATTTGTAAAGTTCATTAAAAAAATTGTTCATGTAAATAAATACAAATCATGAACTTCTAGCAATACAAACGAAAGATTATTGAATACGCATCCAATATATACACCTAATTAAAACAATATAAAACAAATATTCAATGTTTAAAAACACATTTTTGCGTTAACTGTAATGAATTCTTTATCAAGCCTTCAAGAGTAAGATAATTTAAGTATCCCAGAATTTGTAATTTCTACATTTTAACATTACAATATAATATTTATTCTATAATTTAATACTAAATATTCTATGATACCTGTACAGAAACTTTGATTATCACAATTTGCGTCAACTATATAGGGATTAAAACATTTTACAAAAAAATCAGAATTAACTTAATAGTAGCGGCCTTATCGCTCAAAACAATTTTTTACAGGCAACCTTCCATAGTATTTCATATTATAAATTTATATCTTCCATCGTTTCTTCTATTATTGTCATATTTGTTAATATGACAATAAATAGAAGAAACTATGGATGGCTTTTGGTGAAAAAAAAATCTTGTAACAGATTATGTTTTTAAGTTTCATAAAAGAAATCTTAGTGTAATTTTAATTAAATTATCACTAGAAATCAGCAGTTTGGGGGTTAGGATGGTTATTCAGTCGGTCTCTGTACTCGTCCCATTAGAATAGAATATAATATTCTTTATTGTACACCATATAATCTTACAATAGATCTTAAATTTAATTTTAGTGCTAGGTACAATGGGCGGTCAATAGTATTGGGCCTCTTCCATAACAGTCATTATATTGAGGTTATTGTGTAGCACCAAATTACGAGTAAACCAGGTTGCATCACATATGGTTCTGAGTATTCTGTTTTGTGTTCTTTGAAGACATAATATTAAGATGTTTGATTGATTTAGATCAGATTGGTTATGACTGACCAAGAGACTTGGATTGTTGCTCAACGATAAGATTGACGGTTTACCAAGTTGACTTCATCGCGTTTGTGCTTTACATCTGTCTTTACATGTCATTTGACGGTCGAAGTAGAAGCCCAAGTATTTGACACATTCTTGTAGTTTACGGTAATGGAGAGAGGAGACAGAGTGAGGAAGTATGAAGTTCTTAGGATGGCGTTTAAGAAGTTTGTTAGGAAGACAGTACAACTTCCGGGTTTTGCTTTTAAAATCTTAGGGTTAATCAGGTCGAACACAGGCGCTTTATTTATTGCTAATATTGAGATTTCTCTTTATATTTTAATGGGGATATTGGTCGCACTTGAGCTTTGTTAAAAGTCCTAGTTTAGGGTCGTTGTGACCATTTGTGTCGTTAAGCTTGAATACCCGGGCAAGATGTGCTAAAAAAGATTCAGACTTTTTAAATCAGCACGAGCGATAAGCCTTACTGCGGTTGGGTCATAAATTTAATAGCTTTCCAAAGAGAGCAGTATCCGGTTGATATAATTTCCAGTTTTTTTTTAGTTTTGCTGGCGACGTTGGCAGCTTTTAGTTCTACAATCGCACGATTAAGTCGAGTTTTGTCTTCTTTATTACAGGAGAGCTGCCAGACTCTGAGTAGTCAGCGCTTTTCAGATATCTTGTTACGAATCTCGACTGGAATAGGAATACATCTTGCCGTTGTTCTTCAAGGTTGTTAGTCCACGCAGCCACTTGAATTACATTTGTGATGAAGATATTCGATGTCTGTAGCGTTCTTTAATTGGAGATTTAGTTATGTGCGAGAATCAAGGTAATCATAGAAAACCATCCCAACCAGTTTTTGCGTTATGTAGTTTTTCATTGTGCGTATCCCGCCCGGTAAAAGATTGTGGTATTTATTATCAGCACTACAGGTGTATGTTCCGATGAACCGTCAAGATTGATCCTTTATGAGTGTACAGCTGAGATATGTTTTTCTTGATGGAAAAATCCAAGAGGTCTGAGGTCTTGCGTTGGTTCTTAGGCCAGTATGTCGGTTCACGAGCGTCAGGTGATTAGAATCGAAGCTTTTCTTTTATTCACATCATCTTGTTACATTTGTCTGGGCCCCCCAAAAGATGTGCTTGGCGTTCCTGTTACCGCCGGTGACAAACCGATTTTCTATGGTGTGCCTTGGTGGACAATTTAGAGCCAAGAGATTAATATAACCATATCGGTCTTAGATTCGCACTGTATTAGCTTGCAAGTGGTTTGTTGTGTATTCTTAATGGCAATTGCAGATCCAGAATGGTGCCCATTCACCTCAGGATGGCAGGTAAAGTACACACTATATCCCAGGATATGTATACTACTTCTTGCAGTTGTATATGATTCCGATATAAGAAATATCTGGTTTGTAATATATATAAAGAATGTTTCAAAGCTCAAGACTGTTGGGTGAGAACATTAATGTTTCACGTTGCAATATGTAGCGAAGTCATTTTGATAGTTTGGAAAATAGGGTGGTGATAAGGTCCAGCATCGAACTTATCTTCTCGCTTTGTTTTAAGCAGACATTTTCCAGATTCATATTTGCATTGTAATTTTGCACTGTAACAAGTGGTTGATTCCCACACGATACCTGTGTAGATCACTAGTGTTTTGAGTCAAGGTGTTCTTCGTATCCGTTTTTTGAATGTTTGCAAAGTCCCACACGATAAAGGAATTATTCTTAGTGCGGGAGTTGTCTTCTATAAGGATGGAAAGATTATAAGTAAGGACGACAGCATTTTCTGAAGTCTGGCATGATTTGAATTAGTGCAACTTGGTTGGCTTCAAACCATAACTCGTGTAATTTGCGTCACTGGCATTGGTTTGTGACCTGTCTAGCAGAAGGAAAACTCCAAAGTTTAACGTAAAACTGTGTTTCGTTACGTGTAGAACGTATGCCTAACGAAACACAGTCATCATCACATCTCGACAAGCTTTTATATCACATAAAAATGTATAATGTAACAAAATGATGTCATTGTATTTTATGTTATTCAAAGCTTACTTTATTCTTTTTCGTGTTTTTAATAACTATTATTATTTATTTATCAACTATACACCCTTGTTTTTGAAGTGGACAAAAACCTATGAACAAACTCAACAGTACAACCGAGTGTTGATGTCGTTGTATGAATGGTCCGAAACATTGTGGTCTCAGAGTAGCAATGCCAGTTCGATTTCTAATCCTGATCCCTTCAATATCGAGGTTTATAAGTATATTAGAAGTTAAATATGACGTGCTTTCAACTCGAAAGAAGTAATAATAATAATAATCGTTTATTTCTTCTCACAAATACAAACTTAAAGAATAATAGTACAAAATAAACAACTTACATAAGGAAATTTCAATAGTCAGAATTGTAAGGAGTTGCTGTCTGAAGTAAGTAAACATCTGTAATACAGAAAGTTAGGAAACCGACAGGACTGAAGTCGATATTGAACGTTAAACTACATAAATATGCAGTTCAAATGCTTAAAAATAATTGCATAAAAGGAATGCTGAAAATTATAGCAATACCCTTTCGAAGCTTCCTTTTAGAAAACAATTTTATCTTAATTATAATGTTGCCAAAAAAAAATAGTTCACGCAATTTTAGTAGAGCAACTTTCGTACAAACCGTAGCTATTTTACATGTGCGCGGACTATAGCTGCCCGCCCTATCGGTAGGTACCGCCAGTCTAAATAGGATCCCAACGCGACTTCGAATATATTCCGTGTAGCTCGTGTGTTGCTTCGAATGGAAAGCGTTCTCGGCATCACTTTGCTTCAATCACGTTCGATTTTTTTGGAGGAAAGGGAAAGTCATTTACTTTTTTTGCCAACTGATCGAATGGGTTGGGTGATTAAAACGGACGGTCTGTCACTTAGAAGCTTCATTTTCACTTGCACCGGTTTTGTATTATAGACGCTTCTCATACTATCGTTGCTGGGACAATGGTTGGGCGTCCAATCGTTGTTTTCTTGTTTTCACAGAGACAAGAAACACTTTAGGTTAAATTAATAAACCTTTGCGTATTAATCGGGGATGCAGGCACGAGTGTACGTACATATACACATAACATATAAACCATAAAAAAGTGTTAAATGGAAAAGTTTGAATTTATTTTATAATTTAATTTTGTAATTCTTTAAGAGTTTTTCTTTGTTTCAGATCATTAAGAAGTAAACAAAGGTTTTTGTTAAAGGTAACGCATATTTCTGATTTTCTAGTATTGATAAAGTTGGTGTTAATGAAGTTGTGAATAGAGAAGCATTTTGGCAATTATGATTTGGTCCCACTTATGTAGGGACAAACCTATTGCCGGGCATACTAGAAGTAAAAGATGGGCAAATTGGGAGTACATTAAAAAGGAAAAGTAGATAAGATGGGAAGGCAGTGGAAGGAAATTGGGCAATGTAAGTAATAGCTCTAGCAGGTCAAGGTCCCATACCTTCAATGCCGCATTCCTATTCCTAGAAACGATTCGTTTTGCTTACGGACGGTAAAATTTCGTTGAATTTTCAAAGAAGAATTTTACCGTCCGTAAGCAAAACGAATCGTTTCTTGATTATAGGAACGCGACATAACTCAAACTGGGTAAGCTAAACTAAGGACATTTACAATATTCTTGAAGTGGGTATTTCCATTTGTAGCTACGGAAACATCTAAGATGACACATCGTTAAGATAAAACATCTGAGAATATTGCTTACTTAGATTGATAATATCAAAAAACTGTACTTACCTGACAAATAAAAACAAACAAATACCACAATAAAAGAACCAAATCAGTTCGAAAAGTAAATTTTTCCAACACGTCGGACCCTCTGAAGGGGTACATTTACGGACCGGATACATCCCCGGGGGTTCAATGTTCCTTCGTTGATTTTTTATAAATATTAATACGGTCATATCTAGTCCACCCCCTTATTGTTTGATCAATAAACATAATGATGACTCATTTCGCGGATAGTGGTAGTAAAAGATATTGGTGTAAAAGAAAATTATTGGAAATACTCTACCTAAAGCACGAAGGTCAGCTGTAAGAGGTTGTTTTGTTCGAATTGGGAGGTACTAATTAAGTTCAACTAACCTGCAACTGAAAACTACTCTCCTAAACACAGAGTAACTTCTAAAGGGTAACGTAACCAATAACTAGATAACCTTCAGCCACAGCACTTCACAACTACTGTTGCAGCGGCACCATATTTCGAGTATTTATACGCGCTGGGAAACCTAAGAGATTCCATAATGCTTGCGACCTTAGAATCTTTGATATTTCTTTGGATACAGCAGTTGGAATCGGTTACTAAGAAGCAGATTAGAAGAAACCTATTTCCCGCAGTGGACTACAACATGCTAATTAATTAAAACCTGCAGTAGCTATTTTTCTCTTAGGGTTACGTGGGCTACACTACAAAATTTCGGGAATCAAGGAAGTGACATAACATTACTATTTAAAAATGTATTTATTGCTTTTCGAAGTATTCTCCGCGAAATTTGACACATTTTCCATACGATGGAACCAATCATTGAAGCAACCATTCAATTCGGAAGTTGGGGTCTCCAAAATGGCCGTTTTGTAGGCGTCCACAGCTTTTTCAGGTGATGAAAATCTCTGACCACGCAATTTATTCTTTATTTTTGGGAAAGTATAGAAATCGTTAGGGCTTAGGTCGGGACTGTACGGCAGATGGTCTAATAATTCTATGTTTTCTTGCTCTAAAAACTCTTTTGTTCTGTGCGCGGGGTGAGAACTCGCATTGTCGTGATGTAGGATGATGCGGCGGTTGCAGTTCTCTTTACGGAGTTCGGAAACGACCTGTGGCAAACAAATACTAGCATACCATTCTGCATTAACCGTTCTTTGTCCCTCAAGAGGAATAGTCGCAACATGGCCGATTTTGGAGAAAAACGTGGCCACCATTTTTTTTGCAACACTCCGTGAACGAACAATTTTAGTTGGCTTTAACTCATTTTCGAACACCCAAACTCGTGACTGGTGTTTTGTTTCGGGTTCGTACGCATATATTCAGGATTCGTCACCTGATACAATGTTGTATACAGCATTTGAGGATCCTGCGTGGAATCTTTCGAAAGTTCTGACACATCAAGTAACGCGAGCCGCTTTTTGCTCTTCACAGAGCAAATGCGGTATCCATCGGGAAAATAACTTTTTTACACCTAATTGTTCATGCAAGATTATTTGTATTTGACTCATGCCAATGTCTAAATTTGCCTGAATTTCGCGGTATGTCACATGTCAATCTTCCTCAATCAGCTTACGCACAGCATCAACGTTTTCTTGGGTAACTGCAGTTTTTGGACGACCTTGACGGGGATCATCACTGAGCTTGACACGTCCACGTTGAAATTCAGCAAACCAGCGATAAATTGTGGTTTTGGATGGGGATTCATCACCAAATGCAGAAAGCATCCGGTCAACACACTGTTTTTGTGTTAAACCGCTTCGAAAGTCATAATAAATCATCGCCCTTGAATTTTCTCGAGTCAATTCCATTTTCTCAACGACTAAACAAGTTTGAGAAGACCTTGTGAGAAGACCGAGAGTCTTTTTTTAAATAAATAAATGGTATTCGATTTTTAAAACCAAGGAGTTTTCAATTAAAAAGATTTTAATATGATAGGAATAGTGGAAATATTCCATTCCCGATACTTTTAGTGCAGCCTATGTATTTTATCTTCATTTTTATAATCGTCCTATACCATAAAGTGTCATCAAAATTGTTTTACAAAAGAGGAATATATCGCGAAACAAATAGTGAGGAGGGAAGTGAGGAGGTCGCAATTCGGGATGTTTTTTTTAAGTTTAACGTAACTTATCGCATTGTTTCATCGATAACGAAACAAATAATCTTTACTACCACTAGCTAGCCAGCCACGCATTGCTGTGACTAAGATATTTACAATAAAAAATATTGTAACTGTAAATTGAGATAAAAAATATCCTTACACGTGGTTCAATAAGTACCGATACTAAATACTAAAACAGAATTTTTTGATAAAATTATTTTTTATTCATCAACATACTCTCCTTCAACTGCGATACAGTCCCTCAAACGTGTTTCTAACTTCTCTATCTTATGTGTTTTATCAATTTATCTTTGGCCGATTTAAAAAGAAAAAAATGATACATATCATTGATAGCCAGTACTTTAAAAAATTAATATATGCGCCATCTCCAATTAAGTCTCGGGACTTCGTGAACGATCTAGAATCTCTCAATATCGAACGAGCTTGAGAGATACTAAATTTCACATACCGTGTGTTGTTCGTTCGATCTACACACAGTAGGTATGTGACAATGGATGAAACATGGATTCACCATTTCAGTCTGGAATCCAATTGGCAGTCAGCAGACTGAATAATCGTAGCAACGGATAAAGACAAATCGATAAAACACCTAAGATAGAGGTGTTAGAAAAACGTTTAAGGATTGAAGGAGAGTACGTTAATGAATAAAAAACAAAATTTATCAAAAAACTTTGTTTTAGTATTTAGTATCGGTACTTATTTAACCACGTGTTAGGATAGTTTTTATCTCAATTTATCCATGAATCCATATACTATGCTATACATAGTTAGTTTAAAATACTCTATAAATTCAGGTATTATGATTTAATGGCTAGTATCTTGGAGAGAAACTTATGCCATTCTGCAATTCCATAGACCAAACATAATTGTCGCGCGCGAAAGTAAATCCAACTCAAATGCTAGTACAATCTTACATTAGGTATTTATTTTCCTTGTTCAGTTGCGCGCGAGACGCGGTGACGAGCGCACGTAGTTTCGCACGACACGTTTTTTAGTGGAATTATTCACGACTACCCGCATTAAGTAATAATGGGGGATAGCTTAAGTGAGGACGAAAAAAGTGACTCGGCCATTATTGAGGACTGTGAAAAGGAGCTTCGAGATATGGAGCCGAAAAAGAATGAGAAGCGGCCCCGTGAAAGTGAGGCAAGTAGTGAAGAAGGGTTTATTACTGTTAGCAGAAGACCGAAAAGATTGATTAGAAGCGATTCAATGAATAATAACTATAACAATGGGGGTAATGATAATATAGATACTGGCGAAAAGTATGAAGTATGTTTGTCTTCATTAACAATCCTACCTAAACAAATGGCTTTAGCTAGGCTTTTGAGAGATGAAAATATAACAAACATCAACAAAATCAAATATAAAAGCCTGTATAGAGTGTTTATTCAGTTTGAGAACCAAAATCAAGCTAGTAGTCTAATTAATAATAAAAAATAAAGGATATGGATATACGAGCACAATTTACTGATCAAAACAATATATCATATGGTATCATCAGGGGAGTAGATTTGGACATAGAAGAAAAAGAGCTGTTAGAAGACTTTATTGCTCCTCATGAAATATTATCTGCTAAAAGAATGAGAAGATTAAATGAGGATCATAAGTGGGTAGACAGTGAGACCTTCCGTATAAGTTTTAAAAGTACATCTCCTCCCCCTTTTCTCATGGCCCATGGGTGCAAGTTTGCAGTGGAAAAGTATGTGTTCCCTGTGTCCCAGTGTTCGAGATGTTGGAGATATGGACACATTAAATGGTTCTGTACATCCAATAAAATCATTTGCCCGAAGTGTGGTAAAGACCATAATAATTGCGATACTCAAGAATACAAGTGTTCTAATTGTAAAGGCTCTCACATGGCACTTAGTAAAGCATGTCCATATTTCATTAAGGAAAAGAAGATCCGGTATGTCATGAGTGAACAGAGTGTAACATACAAAAAAGCTTTACAAATTTATTTAAAAAATCATGAGCCAAAAGAGGATACACAAGAAAATGCTAATAATCTGGAACCCACGGGCAACAATATTTTTTCTGAAGAAAATGTGAACAGGACATACAGTAGTGTGTTACAGACAAAAGCTAATGCTCATGAAGTTCAAATCGATGAAGAGCAAGGGCATAATATAGGAGCTCGACCATCACAAAAGAAAGACATTAGGAAGAAAAAGAATAAGGTAAATGATCATCAAAAACAGCAATGCGAATCACAACTTATTGAGATGGAGACAGAATGTTTAGAAAATGAGGGGGTTCAACGAAGAAGGGAAATTTCAACAGAAAATTATGAGAAGAGAGAAGAAAGAAAGTTCGATGTCTGGAACTTCATCTTTAAATTAAGGAATATTGCTATATCGGAAAGTAGTTTTGAAAATAAATGTAAATTAGTATTGAAGGCAGTTATTGAAGAAATAAAATTATGTTTCAAAAAAATATTATCGAGTGTTGGTGTAGCGGAACATATCTTTAATTTATTTAATGGATAAAGTATTTAATATTGTTCAGTGGAACTCACAGAGTCTGAAACCAAAGCTAGCAGACTTTGACACATTATTATTTAGAGAGAAAGTTCATATAGCTATAGTAAGTGAAACATGGTTGAATGAAGATTCTGCTCTCCATATCAGTGGATATAATATTTATCGTAAGGACAGACCTGACTCTTACGGAGGTGTTGCGGTAATAATACATAAGACTATACCATCGCAAACTTGTTCCACTCCCTGCACAAATACAGGTATTGAAACGATTCATATTAAGGTATTTAATTGCACATATTTAGAAAACATTGTATGCATATATTGTCCTTCTTCGGTGCGTACATCACAATCAGATTGGGAGCAAATCTTTAAAATAGCTACTAAAAAGACAATAATAGCTGGTGACTTTAATGGTCATCATACAAATTGGTCATATAAAAATGATCGGAGGGGTATTCAGATATTTGATTCGGCTATAGAACACGGGTTTATTTCATTAAATGACGGAGGACATACAAGAATGAAATTAGTAAACAGTGTGTTACAAAAATCATCCCCCGATATAACTTTTACTTCAACAGATATAGCTATAGATTTTAAATGGCAGGTACTCAATGAAAGTTTGGGTAGCGATCATCTTTTTATAAAAATTTCTAGAAATGTGACGAATAATTTAAGGGTCCTTAAGAAACGTAACTTTACACAAGCCAACTGGGAAAAGTACAACGCAGACCTTAAAAAATCATTTTTTGAATTTGATTATCTTTCTTGCCTTGATACCGAGATTCAAAATCACTATGATTATTTTTTAAACATGGTGAACATGTCAGCTAATAAAAATATCCCTCTAATTAAAGTTGCTTCTGAGGTGACAGAAAAATTTAAGCCTAAGGCCTATTGGTCTCCATATTTATCAAAAATCATAGCAGAGCGTCGATTAGCGCTAAGAGCTTTCAGATGTAACCCTACGCCAGACAATTTCAAGAAACTTGAGGAAAAAATAAGGACAGTTAGAAAGCAAATACAACAAGCGAAGTCGTCTAATTGGCATACATTTTGTAACAGTATTGATGAGTGTGTATCAGTATCAGATATGTGGCGCAAGATGCGATGGTATAAGGGATACCGACAAACTGGCTTTATACCACCTCAGGACAAAAAAAAAGAGTTGCTTAGATCTTTGACACCAGACTCAGTATTAAATTGTAAACCTAATTTCATCTCAAACAATGCATTACTTGAATCGATCTTTACTATGCAAGAATTAGAAAGTTGTATAAAGAAAATAGACACTTCTCCAGGTAAAGACGGAATCACCTACTCAATGATCTATAATCTACCTCTGTCAGGCAAACAATTTCTTTTAAACATATACAATGCAATCTTCAGATTGGGAGTTGTGCCAATCCAGTGGCGTACTATTTTAATAGTTCCTATCCCTAAACCAGGGACCGAAGAAAACTCAGAAACCAAACTTAGACCAATATCCCTTATATCTTGCGTTTGCAAAATTTTTCATGTAATGCTAGGAAAAAGACTAGAATGGTTTATAGAAAAACATCTGATTTTGTCACCGTACACTAGTGGTTTCAGAAGAGCTCAATCAGGCTTAGATTGCTTAACAAGACTTATTAGTTATAGTCAGTTAGGTTTCGCGGAAAGGTGTTCAACGGTATCTTGTTTCCTTGATATTGAAAACGCGTATAATAACATATTAATAGACAAAGTAGTACAAGTCCTAGATGAATTAAATGTTGGCAGTAAAATATGTAATTATTTGTGGGGTTTTTTAAGCGATAGACGTTTAATGATTAAAAACTGCTTAGATGTTCAATTATCTGAAGTTAGATATACGAATAGAGGACTAGCTCAGGGAGATCCAATTTCACCACTGCTCTTCAATATAACTACATTTAAAATATGTCGTCAGACATCTACTGTTGTACTATCGCAATACGCGGACGATTTCGTTTTGTATATTCGTCATAAAGACTTTAATCATTGTGAACGCCAATTGCAAGAATCGTTGAATACTTTTGTTGCTGTGCTGGATGAGATAGGTCTTCAGTTATCGCCGACTAAATCTAAAGTGTGTGTTTTTACGAGAGGACGTAAAAAATGGCAACCTAGATTAAATATTGAAAATAACATTATTCCAACTTTGAATTGCGTTAAGTATTTAGGTCTATGGCTAGATGCATCGTTACGATGGGGTAAACACCTAAATGAAATTGGAGCGAAAGTTTCTAAATTTATGAATTTGTTGAAAGTACTAGCAGGTCCGGGTTGGGGTATACACCCCAAGCACCTGCGAACGTTATATATCGCAATAATTAGAAGTAGATTGGATTATGGGTGTTTTCTATATGATACAAGTGCAAAAAATAATTTGATCAGACTTGATAGAATTCAAAACCAGGCTCTACGAATAATAGGAGGCTACATAAAAAGCACCCCTATCCACGTTATGGAGAGCGAGCTTTGTCTTCCACCACTATTCTTGAGGCGATTATACCTCGCTTATAAATATTTGATTAAAAATATGTCTTGGTCTGACAGTAAAACAATTAATGTGATAGCAGATCTCAGCTCCAATTCTTATGAAAGATATTGGCAAGGTATTAAAAGACCATTACTTGTAGCTATTTACAATGAATGCAAAGAATGTAATATACACGCTTCAAACCCACTTGAATTATATAAATTAGATATCTGGGTGAGTTATATAGATATAGGTAAAATTATGGAATTCAATTTAGAATCTGTTAATCGACCCAAAAGTTGTTATAATATTTCTACCCTGAAATTTAACGTAATTGAAGAACTGAACACTAAATATGCTGGTTGGTCAAAGTTATATACTGACGGGTCGAAAAGTAATAATGGTTTTGGAGCTGCATTCTGTGATGTGTCAACAAATGTATCTAGCATGTTTAGTATAAAAAGAAAAATGTCAATCATGAGCTTAGAACTTATTGCAATCTCAGAAGCACTCAAATACATTAAATACCAGAAGTACAAAAATGTTGTGATATGTACTGATAGCAAAAGCGCCTTACAGCATGTGGCTCGATGCGCCTCTGGTTCTTGCAGAGGTGTACCGATAGTCTACAATATTTTAAAATTAATACACGAGTTAGATACTTTATATAATATAAATCTGAGGTTGCAATGGGTTCCATCCCACATAGGACTAAAAGGGAACGAGGAGGCTGACAGGATGGCTAAATTAGCAGCAACGAACGGTTCGGATATTTTCATTTTGCCACATTTTACAGACGTAATAATAAAATTTAAAAATAATTGTTTCAGTAAATTTAAAGAATATTTTGATGAAAGAAGCAAAGAAAAAGGAATATGGTTTAAAACAATTCAATGTCAGCCTCCACGAATACCTTGGTTTTACAACAATGAATTTAGTAGAGGATATATTGTTGCAATGCTGAGATTACGTTCTGGTCATTATCCATCACGAAAATTTGCTTTTCTTATGAAGAAGGTTGATTCGCCTAATTGTGAAGTATGTGACAGGATAGATGATGTTCAGCACATCCTAGTAGAATGTGCTAAACATCAGAGGGTGAGAGAATCATTGGTGCAGAAATTCAACATTAACAGATATGATCAAGGTATTTTTTTGAGCATATTAGCAGAACCGACTGGCGAAGCGGCAAAATTTATGGTCGAAAATATGATTCTTGTTCACCAATGATTTTGCACTTGTATATATTAGAATATAAATTAATTTTCAGATAAGTATGTACTAGTTTTAGGTAACGCTGGGGCTCACATATCCTATGAGACATATGCCCCTAAATAAATAAAGAGAAAAAAAAAAAAAAAAAAAAAAAATTCCTTGTTTATTTTTTCAAGTTTATATGATATCACACTCGAGATAACTCATTTCTAACAAAAAATTAATGATAGAAATCGAACAACATGACAAAGACTTATCGCTGAACATTAATAAAAAATACTGGGTTTCCCGTTAGGAAATTTTCTAGTACTAGCACCACGCAGTCTGAAATCGTAGACAGCAAGGGGCTCGATCCCTATTACGTGGCACCAAAAATATAGTTGCCGAAATGTTAGAATTCTGCTAACATCTTTATACAGTCGATGTTAGTAAAAACAAATGAGCTGAAACAAAACAATTTCAAAAATCTCAAGGAATATGAAGTCGTTTTCGTTCGTTACGAAATATATTTATCCGTAATATAGGTATATGTGTGGTATTCCAGACAATCCTGCATGCCTCAAGATGCTACAGCAAATCGGTCATAGACTTTATCATTCCCAATTTGTGGCTATACTTTATTTTGTGTGAATGAAATGAAAAGAGGTATTTTACTTTCTAACCTGCGACGTAAAATCGATGTTATAAGTTTAACATGTGTTTCTGTGTATGTGTGTATCTGCTTGTGGCATCATAACTCCTGAACGGATGGACCGATTTTAATTTTGTATTTTATTTGTACACACACACACACAAATGCGCACACACACATACACACACACACGCTTTCTATCTTGACTTGATGCTATGATTAAAAAAATTATGCTAAAAACTTCAGCTGCTTCAACCATTTGTGGGCTGGATTTTTGAGTCGGGCGTATTTTAAGTTTTTAATTTATGTTATATGTTATTTAGTGTATGAATAATTACCAATTCATCTAGTAAGTAAGGAGTACGAGGGAGTAAGACGAAGTTTGACTGGCGGGTTGGTCTAGTTGTTAGTGATCCTGACTGCTAAGGCAGAGGTCGATTCCCACCCAGGACCAGGTTCTGTGCCTGGGTGTCATTTATTTATAATATGTATGTATTTAGAAATATACAAGTATGTTTATCAACAGTCTGGTTACCATAGTACAGGCTCTGCCTAGTTTGGGATCAGAGGGCCGTGTGTGAGGTGTGCGAAGTTATCATATTATTATTAAGTTATATCCCTCAACAGAATGATGAGGTACAAAGGGAGCAAACCGCTATAAAACAGAATATGCGTCTGTGGTCATGATTTACAATTTTACTGTTAGTACAAATGCAAATTACCAAAACACCTTCAGTTGTAGAGAAAAAGAATAATATGATATTCGTGTTAATAGCTAGATATATCATTGTGTACAAACGTGCTATGGTAATGCTGAAATTTAAACTAAGATAAAAACTATTATTTATTAGAACTTAAGAGAATCATTGATGGGGTCGGGCACAGCAGGTTTCTTCTCGAATCATGACAACTTATGTTGTTTCTTTTTCAAGTAAGTTGATAAGACAGGCTGGAATACAACTCAACATTCTAGAACACATCTTCACACATAGGAACGGGAAACAAGAAAAACTTCGTAAAGATTTAAAACTCGGTACTGTAGAAACCTGCAATTTAAATAATATCTATTTGATTATCTTAGACAAGCCTGTCTCAGATAATCGTGTATGTATTATTTAATTACTTTGTTTCTAACAAGCTTGCCCCTAATAAAACAACTGCTATATAGAGTGCGTTCAGATGACGGGCGCCCGCCCGCACGTCCAATGCGTTGGGTTGGTGTATAGTGTTTACATGGAAAGCGTTTCTCGGGCGTTGAAGGTGTGTTGTAGCAGTTCAGTTCGAGTTTTGTATTGTTTGAAAATGGTCTTAAAAACATAAAATTAAAACAATTTTTTATTTCTCTATCAATTCGCGTTCATTACATGTATTTTCCATTTTTATTTTATACAAGTTAATTTGCATGAAATGTAAACAAACTCATGCTATGTGATAAAAAGCGTTGAAAACGCTCGCTCATGTGAACGAATGTACGGCAAACCAATGACCCCAAAGCGGGCGTCAACGCCGTCAACGCCGAGCGCGTGTCGGATTAAAACGCGCGTTAGCATGTGAACGACTCGAACAAAGTGTGTGTTCTTGTTGACGCGCGTCATCAAAACGCGCGTTCAATGCCCGCCATCTGAACGCCTTAAGTGAAACTAAACTCCAGAACGTTAATCATCGATAAAAAGTCTTAGGTAATACGAATTTTAGGTGGAAAGCAAAACAACATCTGTAGAAACTAGTATAATTTTATTTGTGATACACGATTGTTATAAGTTTTTGACATTGCTAATTGATGGCTCTTTGCTTAGACATAATGTTTGCGCGTTTTCTTAGGCAATTATTAAGGCATGCCTGCCAGAGCACCATAGTAAGGAGAAAGGATTGGCAGCGAAGGCGATCAAGTGTTACGGGAATAAAATAAAATTTGATAGAGTAGCAATTTCCACAGCTATTTACACATTATAAAGCATTCATCCTTTTACGATGTTTAATGATGGTGGTACGCTAATGACGGTTGTATTATATCGGGTACAGACCAAACGCACGACAGCAAGCAAATAAACCCTCACGTATGAGAATACAACGAACGAAGGAAAGGTAAACTTCCTTTATTCTCAAGCTGTCTTTTTCTCGTTCACTTTTGTCCGTTTAGTCTGCACCCGACATCATAAAATCTCCAATACCGAGATCCCATAACTTCAACCCAAATGTTGTAACACAAAGTTAAAAAAATTAGAACATAATAAACTCAATCGTTGGTGTGTCCGATAAGACTTTTATAAGACAAATGGAATCTCAAGAAGAGCGTAATATCACAGCGAGATTGCATATCGTATTGTTGGTCACACCGTAATGCAGGGTGTTCTGTACTTAATTTTAAATAGAAACCATATTTAAATTTCAGTTTGATCTAACAACTAGTAATATTATCGGTTGATCTCTATCATGGCATTGCTTTAAGAGGTGTTGGTATTTATATAGGAAAAGTTGTATGCCAAACCTTTGAGGTACATAAAAATCTACATCGATCATTCAATCAAAGATATCAAACTATTCTAATAAAGTCTAGAATACCATTTCTGTAGATGGTGTGATGTCAATCATTCATCAAATTATTTCAAGAGCCTTTAATCGACCTGAATAATAGCCTCTTCCTTCGGCTACTCCAATTTTATTGATTGAAGGCATTTAAGGCGAAGGATCATCACAATGGTTGATGGTTAGAATGGCGTATTTCTGAGATGTCAATTAGAAGAGAAACTAAGTTACAAGGCTTATTTCCAATTTTGTGTTTTGTCTCAATGTCGTGTGGATTATTAAAATCTATATCTATATATCTATGGATTATTAAAGTGGTATTTTTATATCTACATAATATTGGGACGAGCTATGGCTTTGGTGGGAAAAATACTTCATAATGAATGTCTTTAATTTCCTAATATTGTGAAATTAATATTTTGAAATGAATCTATAGTACTAAATAATTTTTGCTGTAAGTTTTAATCACGCCACTCTGTTCTTTTCACAGATTATGAGATCAAATAAAAAATATACTTTTAAAAACTCTTAAAAATCATTCTATCTAGAACATTTTTTAAAATATAGAAAATAATAACAAATCCAACAATTAATATAGCAAAATAAATTAACAAATGTGACCCCCCAATAATCTACAAAACGGTCCTTTCACGCGTTTGTTTACATGACGAAAGAATAGAACGGGATGACGTCACAAATGAGGGTACCCCACTAATAAGTAGGCCGGCGAATATAACTACTGTCTTTTTTCTAGCTAACCTTCACAAAGGGCGACCGTAAAACTTCTAAAAATATTGTTTTAGTTCCTTATTTTAATAATCAAGAATTGTTCTTGAAAAGAAATACGTTCTCAATTCTCTGTGGGATTCGATTTAGAGTTTTAGATTTGAGAATATATCTAGAATAAACTTTTTTCGTGTACATATATTACATTTTCGAGGACAAAGGCCTATCTAGTGTTATTTTAGGTATTTATTCATTGCCTTTTTTATCTGTAGTTTCTTAAATGAACGTCCATAAATAAAATTCTGATATATAAAGTAGGTTGGTTACTCGCTTTCATTAGCAGCAAAGTAGTGAAATGTGTCAATGGGAAGATGAACCCCTAGGTCACTTAAAGAACGAAAACTACATTAGAGATCATAACACACTTCTAATTAAGGAACTTATCATAAATTATTTCTTTCGAAAGTTGCCGTTGTGTTAAAGAATATAGTCATCAATTTGTCATGGATACTCTGTAATTGTTTTAAAATAAATAAAAAGTTTATAAATAAATAAAAAGTTATCGGGCACATCGGTTCTGCTCGTAAAGAGTCATAACGAGCGGCCGCAATAAACAGCGTAGGTACGGGCGTGCGTTCCGAAAGGCAAATCTGTAAATTCAATTAAGGTTCGAGCATTTTTCGGACACAGGCGTCCGGAGCGAGCCACGCAGCCCTTCCGCCGCAGGCTCTCGCCCCCGCATTGGAAAATTTTCTCTCGAAAATTGAAGATATTTCGTGCCTTCTCCCTGGGGGCGACTCGTTCCTCGACACTTATGGTCGGCGTCCTCCGGGTGTGCAGGAGGCTTTTTACATAAAGTCCACACGTATAGGTATCGATCGTGGGCGGCCGGACAGGGTGTACGCAGATGACGGCCCCCAACGGCTCCCTCTAACCCCCTCGCTTCCCCCTTTCATTATGTAAGTGCGTACCTAACGCGTGCTCGCGCGGACCTGATTAGGGGGCCTCTTTTTTAACTGACCCCCTCACTTGGTGCGATTAAACTTAATTTGAGAGTGTCCTGCGAGAGGCGATTAAGTTTCACTAACAACTAAACCTTGAAATATTGTTCACAATTTGTTACGCTACGCCAAAGACGACATGGACCCACGTCCAGTCACATACATCGAGTCTTATCGTCCGCCACTACCCATTAAACGGATTTACTTTTAAACTTGCATTCAGTTTAGCTTTATAATCTGTTATATAGAGGGGTTAAAATATTCAACCACACGACCAGGCTATATTTCAAATTTAATTTGATTTCATAAATATAAATGTTTTATATTTGAAACTTCCAACTTAAATTTACCTGTCACGGTTGTGGCAATGAACGGATTTTTGTTATATCGCCTGAACTCTTACAGAACATGATTTGAACTGGACGAATCTTAAAAGAGCCCAAAACTTCGCGGAAAAGATGAAAGGGGTATATCTACATTAAGTATTCGAAAAGTGGAATTGTACAAGAAAAGCAAAGTCTTGTTTTAAACAAGGACGGGTCTTATATTGAACTTTTCCAATGATCGGACAAGGAAGAATTTTTCAATATAGATGTTTGGCGCATTTTCTATCATTTATATTTTAGTATTCTGTAGGAGATGCGTAGAGTAGCCTAAAGTATTTTTTTTTTTTGATTAAAATTAATAATAGTATCTAGTGATACTATTATTAATTTTGTGAACTATTATTTACTACTTCGTTATTAAGAGTTAATGCACCGTTTAATACAAAACTATGTATGATTAAAACAAATAGATATAGTTTCACAAGAAATCTATATATAAAAGACAAAATAACTAACAACCATTTTCTTCTGTGTTTTTTGTAGCTATTTTTAATGATATCAATAAAAAAAAAGTTTTTTTAAGTTAATACTTAAAGACAACACAGTGCAGTACCTACCTTTCTGTCCCCTATTTGGGAACCGATTATTTTTCTTTTATACTTCTATCTTTAATATCTTTTTCTTTAATAAAAAAATGGAAAAAGTCTTTTTAAATATACATTGATTCATGGGTGAAGATATTGTAGAATTGCTACTGCACATTATTGGAAATATTGATAACATGATTAATAACATGTAGGTATGGTAATATTTGTAAAAACACAAACATATTCTTCAAACAGTTTTTAGCACAAAAATGTTGATTTTGGATTACTTAATAACGGTATACTTAATCGTATTTTGGGAGAAGAAAAAGTACTGTTTCTTTAATAAAATGATATCTGATAAAAATGATTTAAATGTGAATGATTCCCTCATTGAATTTTTTAATTCGTTAAATGATAGTTTATAAGGACTTAAGTTTATAAGGTGGCATACCTCATAAATTACATCATACGATTAGATGTGAAGTAGTAACGGGTCGGCAATAGTCAAGGCAACTTACTCAATACTAAAATAATATTTTACAAAGAATATTGTTTATAGAGAAGTTTTACGTAACTATTAAATTTAAGTTTCATATTTTTTTTTTTTTAATTACTTTTTTTAATTAATTTTGAGAACAACAACATTTTTTTTTATAAGTTCATTTCGTTTAGTGTATTTGTGTAAAGTGTAGTATATTTTTAGACACACAACGAATGAATGAATAGTAATAAAAAAGATATGTTGGAAAAATGTTCATATAATTATGATTATGATTTTTATATATTTCATATAATTATGATTCATATAATTATGATTTTTCAAAATAATAATAATAATGTATTTTTATTGTTCACAAGTAAAAGTTTACAAACATAATTTCATAGATGTCATATTACAAATAATCACTAATAATGCACTGCTGATACTTAAAAAAGGGAACCCTGTGCCATAAGTACCAGCATCTCTTTATAGGGCACAATTTGGTAATACACTGCTTCAATTTTATCGTAGAACGTTAGAAACAGAAATTCTGTAGCTACCACCGCCGAACAAAAATACAATTAAGACCAGTTGGTTAGTTATTGAAATTTAATTGAACTTTATAATTTCAATTTAATTTTCTTTAAGTTATGGACAATAAGAAGCCTTTTGCAATTGGTAGTGAGAGTGTGTATGCGCGCGCGTGTGTGTGTGTATTTGTGTGAGAGAGAGAGAGGGTCGTGTGCGTCTGTATGGGAGAGAGTGTGTGCGTGTGTGTTTGAGTGACTATTTGACTGGATGAAGCAGATTCTCAGTTACATCGTAACTAAGGGTAAGAAGCCAGTCCGTAACAACCTTCTTACAGTGCTGTTTTTTTGGCAACAATATTCAATACTTTGTTAATATTGTTATACAAGAAGCGTCCGAGAAAGCTTAAGAATCTCTGACTGAATGTTGTCTTACGAATCTCATTTAGGGGTAGTCTAAGCCTACGTGTTGGTTGACTTCGGGATGTTGTAGAAGAATAGTCATAATCAGTTGTTAAATAGTGTTGTCTAAGAATAACCTGGAGAATGAACAGTTGTCGCACAGTTAAGACTTCGCAGTGGTTATATAGTTCTTTGGTAGGAAAGCGGAAAGGTTTAAAAGTGCAAACTTTTAGGACAGCTCTTTGTGCTCGTTCTAACTGTATCAAATTACTCTTACAGGCACCACCTCAGGTAGAAATACAGTAACCTATTAGAGACTGGCATAGGGAAAGTACACTGTTTTTAAAACTTTGGGATCTGCAACGTGCCTTAGGTGTTTGAAAATATAGATAAGTTTCCTAATTCTCTGTGTTAATAATTCAATGTGTGGTGCAAACCTTAATCGTGTATCTAGAATAATGCCCAGATATTTAATAGTATCTACTCTTTGTAGTTTGGGACAGTTGCACATGAGCTGTATATTTGGTGCGTGATTATGGGCTGTGATATAAAATTTACTATCGCCAAAGTGTTTCGGGGTCTGAATATTAAACAATAAATATTTAGTTTTATCAACATTGAGCGATAGAGTATTGTCGGATAACCATTTAGTCACTCTGTCAAATCCCATGTGTGCAGCGTTAAAAACTTGTTCCCAACAGTGTCCTGTAAAAATAAGCGCTGTGTCATCTGCGAAAGCCAGTAGTTTACCATCCACTAGATCTAAGTTGCAAAGTTCGTTTATGTACACCAAAAAGAGTGTAGGACCAAGTATGCTACCTTGAGGAACTTCAAACTCAACAGCTAGAAGACTGCTAACGTGCTCACCAATTTTGACACATTGAGTGCGATTGGTCAGGTAACTCTGAAATAGTTTCAACTGTTTATCCCTGATTCCAATCGTTTCCAGTCTGAGGATTAGCTTGGGGATGGAGACCGTATCAAAAGCCTTGGCCAAATCAAGGAATATTGCTAAGCATTTTTTTCTGCTATCCAGCGCTCTCACTATGTGGTCGCAGAGATCATGAACTGCATCATTAGTAGAGGTATTTTTTCTAAATCCATATTGTTTGTTAGAAAGTATATTATGTGCTTCAAGATATTTGTTCAGACGATTGTTCATGATTTTCTCCAACACCTTAGATAGATAAGGCAAGATAGATATGGGTCTAAAGTTATTGACACGATGAGCATCCCCAGATTTAAATATAGGATAAATAAGAGCCCTCTTTAGTAAGTCGGGGAAAATTCATTTTTGTATATAAAGATTGATTATATACGTGAGTGGCAGTACCAATATCTCTCTGTACTGTTTAAGGAAATTAGATGATATGCCATCAATGCCAATCGCACAATCAGAACGTAGAGCAAGTATCATACGCACAACTTCTATCTCGTCAGTTTCAAGGAAAACAAAAGAATTTAAAGAAGTGTTCTGTAATTCCACACAGGGGCTGTGTTCTGTTGATTTTGTAATTTTGTCAGTTAATTCTTTCCCAACATTAGTGAAAAATCTATTAACCTCATTAATAGACGCGTCAATGGAATCATGGATCTTAAATAGAGAAGTAGAAGGAGAATTGATTCTCGCGGTATGACTAACTTCTTTTATAACTTTCCATATTTTTTTGGGGTTAGACTTAGCCTTATTTAGTTCATCTTTCTCATGTTGTCTTTTTAAGGATTTAAGAATGGCGTTACAAAAATTACGATACCTTTTGAAAGTGGTTTTGAGGGTATCATTATCGGAGTGATATTTAATTTTTTTATACATTTGATCCCTATTTCTCATACATCTAAGGATGCCTGGAGTAATCCAGGGTTTGATAATTCTTGAACGATGGGGCACATAAAAACATTTGGTACTGATTTTTAGGGCTCTGGTTAATGAATTAACAAATAATTCAAGGGCAATGTTTGGGTTGTTACTTTCATAAATAGGGGAAAAATTAATATTTATCATCTGTTCTTCAAGTATTGTGTAGTCAATTTTAGTCTTTGTGATATATTTTATTTCTATATTTTTTAATTTATCCAAAATAAGTAATACTGCATTGTGATCAGTAACGGTAGAATCAAGGACTACAGTCGCGTTAAGTTTGCTCTTAAGTAAGACGTGATCGAGAGAAGTATTCCCATGCGTTACTAAATTATGTGCAGGTAGAAGACCATGGCAAGCAGCGAGATTAAGATAATCTGGAGCTTTAGGATCCCTGGTGCCATCAGCAATGTCTATATTTATATCGCCTATTATAATTATATTGCCAAAAGAACAATTTAATGTGAGTAATTGATCTAGAGCAGACAAAAAATTTGTTATGTCTTTAAAAGATGGAGACCTATACAGTGCAAGAATACAGGTCTCATTTCCTATTTTAATTTAAATGCAATTAGCATCTGGGAAATCTGGTTCAGTTACAGTAATATTAGAGAGACTACTTCTGATATACACTGCGACCCCATCATTTTTGTTTAATCGTTTGGTATTACAATAGGAGTTATATCCATCTAAGAAAGGAATGTTTGGGTTGCAAGATAGCCAGCTTTCCGTGAGAATAATAATGTCATGTAAGATAGACATCCTGGATAGCAGGGTTAATAAACTAGGCCTATTTGCTGATATGCTTCGTATATTTTGCGTGAGTGTTTTAAAAGATTTAAGCGTCACCATGGTTTTACAATTTTCAGGTTCTCTTCTATAGGAATCAGATACCCCAAAACTGTCTAGATTATTTAAATGATTATTATTAAGCGTATCGAATTTGACTATTTAAAAATAGTGGACCTTTAAAGTAGCACTGTGTTTTAGTTTTGAACAAGAACTTGCTTTGATGTGTAAAATAATATGTAATTTTATAATAACTTGACTGGGTCGGATTATTAATACTTTGTGTAACGTGTGTGTGATAGTGTTGTCTTGATGAGTGTACATTGTGTGCATGTGAAAATACTAAGAAGTTGTGTGTTATGTAATTAGCCAATTGCGGCATATATTGTATGTGATGCAATGTACATGGCAAAAGGTTTAACTAAAAAATCAAAATAAATCTAAATACATTGTAAATTGTCACACCGCATAGTCATTTCTTTTTCACAAGTTTGCCGAGATCAGATTCTTTTTCAATGTAAACTGGTGGCTCTCCTTCGACTTTACGTATATAAATCAAGCCTCTTGAAGTCCAGCAAAAAGAGTAAGCGTTGTCTTGGGCAAATTGTCTGGCCAAATAATATATTTTCTGGGCTCTAAATGTCAGTGCCTCTGATACATACCCAGACCTAGGAGGCCCAGAAAGTTTGAGATGTCCGGTATTCAATTTATCTTGATTTGGCTTTTTCTTGTTTAGATTTTTGACTCCTTGCAATATGTTTTCCTTTTTCAAGACGCTATTAAACTCAATCATGATCGGTTTAATGTATTCTTTGTTTGTGGTAATTCTGTAAACATCTGTAATATCAGAATCTTGTAATTCGACCTCTGCAACTTTAGCCAAAGATTTAATAATCTCTGCAATATCTTCTTTAGTTTCAAACTTTTTATTATCATATAACATGGCGGGAACGTTACGAATTTCTAGGCTGGCAGATTTATTTTTACGTTCAATAGTTTCTATTTTTTCTTCCAATTTTAGAATCATCTTTTTGTCTCGATCTCTCTCTTCTTCCAGGTTCGTGAGAGATTTGAGGACCGAATTATATTTGTCGGCCATCATTTGCAAACTGTCTTTTAATTCATCATTTTGTTTTTTGAGATCTTTAAAATTTTGAGCCGACTTTACTGTGGCCGACAATTACGTAAATAATCTCGCCACTTCAGCTTTTAATTGACCGTAGTGGTCGTCCAGCTCACGTCTGCGTTTTTGTCGTACACTGACATTACTGTTACCACTCTGTTCAGAAGGAGTATCTGAGTCATGCGGTTGGATAACAAATTTGGCGGTTCCGTCGTCAGTACGTGTGGGTCCGGGTGCTGATGTACTAGGTTCAGCTGCGACTGGCGTTGGAAGTGCAAGCGACTAAGGGGCATTGTGTTTGCTTTGTTTAACTCAATCCAATAGCAAGATTGTGTACACTGATTGTAATCCAGTATCTATGATGTCACAATTCGATATGAGCATTTAATTATATTAATAATGTATTTCAAACTGCACATGAATCGCACACTAATAAAGGCCCGTAGTTGATAGTCAACGAATGTGCAGATGGCAACCTCGCGAGAAAAACGTCATGAGAGCCATGCAATGAGTGTCACTTACGTGTTTTACCGGAGCGCACTGTTAGTTTATTACCGGCGGTATGTGGAGAAGTTTTTTTAACTTTTTAGTTTAGATTTCTAGTAAATTCCGCTAATACACTGCTTTCTTTATTTAGGATTGCAGTCCTATACGTTGATCACAAAGTTTTGGATACTTAACGGCACTTTCAAACAACTTTTAACGCGGATTTTCAATATTCTTATGCGTAGCAATAACAAAGGCAAAAACATCGAACAGTATTAAAGACACTCGATGCGGTGCAGATGCAGCAGATGCACGACTCAAAATGCAGGAAGTATTTAATAAATAAATATATACATGCCAAAAATATAACAATATATAACATGCTAAAAATAAGTACATGTATAGTATATGTGTCCATTTGTGTAAATTACGGAAGTATGTAGGTTTAGTTTTTTTAAGGTAACAGTGCCCCGACCCCGTTCTGTAGGGTACTTACCCTACAGAATTACAGAACAGAAATTGCAATCAAAATAATCAAATGTGTTTGTAGTGAAAAATGTCCAGTTAAAAATTCCCAACAAAACCCAAACCCAACACCTTTAGTGATCCATAATAAAGGCTTTACTAGTATTAATAGCATGAGAATTACTTTAGTTAAGTAGTTGCCAATAAAAAAAAAAAAATTTTAGTTTTAGTATATTATATTATAATATTATATTAGTTACATATAGTAACGAAAATCAACTATAAAATAATCATCATTAGTTCAAATAAGATTGTCTAGAATACATCATTAGTTAATCAGGGACGATCTGCCCACTGATTAACAAAAATGTATTCCAAAGCTATCCACAAAGAGCGACCTTACTGTGTAACTTTAATAATAAAAAAATAAACACATGAAGTGCACTCCATTCCTGCCGCTGTCCGTACCGACGTCCAAGGCCTGAGTTGGACAGTACTATAGCTGATAGTATATACATTCGTTGTTTGTAGATTTGGGCAAATTAAACTTCTCCACTATGTACCTACTACAGATCTGTATTTTTAATTAACCCCGAGGCTAAGAATAAACTTATATTCAGTGAATAGGGAAGCGATATATATTCGATATTTAAAATGTAACTGTCGTCTGGTTGGGAACATTGCCAACCTTGTTAGGAGTGAACACAACTGGTTGGTCAGGTTGACATGGGTAGGTAGGTATATGGTCAAAATTCTCTCCATAATTTTAAATAATATTTTAAGGACTGTCAAAGCTTGGACTAGCCTGACTGAACATTTTACTTACATAATGTAGTTTTAGGTAGTGATCAAATTTGGTGGTGGCACAAAAGTGAAGAGGTTTTCCAGAGTGCCTTTGGTATCCTCCTCTTGAATAGTGTTAGACGTCAGACGTACAAAGAATGCAGACGAGTTTAATAAATAAATAAATAAGCCTTTTTATTTCTTGCTTCTACAAAGTTTTAGTACATGAAACAGTAAAAATATTTGATTTCATTGGTTAGTATTATATTTTAATTAAAATTAGGTTTGTTAGTAATTCTTAAAGTATACGAAAAAGAATATTCTTATATGAAGATAGAGTTTAGTCGGCAAGGACCCCGGATTGGGTAAAGGCCTCCTCCAAAGATGCCCAAGTGCCTCTATCCTGCGCTATGTCTCTCCAGTTGGGGCCGGCTGTCCGCTTGAGGTCGTCTTCCCAGCGAGTCAGTGGTCTCCCCCGGCTTCTCCTGCCAGGCGAGCCGCACTACGATGTAACTCTCGCGGTCCACCTCTGGTCTGTAGACCTCGCGACGTGCCCAGCCCATCTCCTTTTTAATTTTTGAGCGTAACATCTCCATTTTGGCGTAGTTGTGTCTCACTTTGTCTATCCTCCTGATATTGAGCATACTTCTCTCTACGCAGACGAGTATACACGGTCTTAAATACTCTAGTATTAAGAGCGCTTAAACACTTCGCAGACGTTCAATGACGTTAGTAAACTCTTAGGATGTTTTTTTTTTAAATGATATTAATTTTTTTTTTCATGGAATGTGGTACAGGTAAATGTGCTAAAAAAAATATTAAATGATCTTTCACAATCACAATTCACTATAGATATAAGGCGTCCAAATATTAAATTTATAATAATATTTATTTAAAGTTAATAGAATTTATACAATAATTATTTCATGTTAGTAACGATTAGATATACCTACATAATAAAGGATAAAACTATAATATGTCAATAGCTACAGTCAAAAATTCTTTAAGCGTATAAAAAGTGTGTTTTGCAAGCCATTTTTTATTCTACTTTCATACGTCTTAGTAGCATTTCTCTGTTAAGTTTGGGTACATTATTAACATTTCTAATACACATTACGTACGAGTTTTTACAAGGTACAATGATGTGTTATAGACAGGCATCAACAATCTAATAGTCGGGTCTCTTTTACCTATTATAGAGTTTTCACGGACACTTATAAACTCGGTAGAATTTTATTAATATGAAAGTATACATACTGCTAAGAAACCACATAGCCACATACAAGCCTATGAGAATGAGAATATTGTTACTCTTAAATAAAGGTCTACATGACTCTAATGGACTCTAATGAATTTTTTATCGTAATAGCATAATTTATAAAGTTTTGACTATACCTATGGTTGTATATGGTAGGACGGTTAGGGATTTTTATTTATAGCCCCGAATTTATTAACTTTATCGGTCAATTTTCAAGTTTAATTTTTTTGCCTTCAAAATATGATTTCTGTATTAAAAATATCGAATTTTCAAAAAAATACGGAGTTAAGGTCGTCACACACTACACCGTCACGGTAACGGCACGGCTCTAACCCAGCAATTAAGTTGTCATTCAAATCTGAGCATTAAAACGTGGTCGTATGACATATTTCATGATGTCAATATGAACCATACAACTCGATCACGCAGTCGGCGCGCTGTAAGCTCGCGGTCGGCTCGCTTAAAGCGCGCGGGCCGCCTGCTTACAGCGCGTCGACTGCGAGCCGCCAGCGAAAAAACTTCGCAGATGAAGACGATGTAATTAGCTTGCGCCTCGCGGGCGGCGCGCGGACTGCGAGCTTGCACCTCGCGTGGTAAAGCACGCTGGCGGCTAGCGGTAGCCTTAATTTCAGGCGGCGCCGTGCTGCTGGGAGTACCCAGCTTTTAGCCAAGGAGGAGCAAAATTTCTTTTTGTCATTCCAGGTGGGGAAAGGCAAATTTTGATTTCATCCGTCCAAGGCGGGGAATCAAAAAATTTACGCAAAAGTAGTAGTACTGCTATCCCCTGCCCCCCCCCCCCTCCCCCTCGGCATGCCCATATATTAGTATATTACACCTACCTTACTTATGGCTGCTGGCTATCAAAAATAAGTAAGAGGTAGACGAACAAACTGGAACAAAATGGTACACTGTTCACATCATCTAATATTCGAAAGGCAATTTTTTTTTTGTTCTTTAAAAAGACAACTCCCGCATTAGGAATTACTCCTGTGTCGCGGGGAACTTTACAAACATAGAAACAACGGACACAAAGAACACCCTGACTCAGGTGGGAATCGAACCCACGACCTAGGTCAAGGTCACTAACCACTAGACCAACAGGCCAGTTGCTCGTTTGATTGTTTGTTTAAACCGCGGAAGCTGTAACCAGTCTGTCCGATTAGCTAAGTACTTTATAGAACATCGCGCTACGACCTATAGAAATAGATCTGAGAACAAGGCATCTATTATCGTACGTGTTTTCATAAACAAGTACATTGTAAGTAGATCCGGGATATATATATCATTCTGTATCTCGTAAACTCTCGTAGAATCATCGGCCAATATAGAAAGCACGTTGGAACGTGATCTGTTTTTTAAGTTAAACTTATTTAGAGGCGCCGCTAAAGAAGTTACAATAGGGTGAAAAGGACGACTCCGTATGGAAGTGAGGAAGCGTTAAAATTTAGTTAAACATCGAAGTAAATAAATTAAAATCCAATCAACTTAGAAACTATTTGAAATCTGCCTGATCAATTTATGTTAATTAACGAGTATCATATTTCTTAAATAGAACTTGATGTAAACGTCGCCATTACAAGTTAATTAAAATTAGTGTGACAGAAACTTTATTATTCTATAACAAGTATCTAGACATTTTGTGGTTAATGTTATAAAACCTTTTTCCAGTTCTGGTAAATTTTCTGATTTATTTATATCTAAGTATAGCTAGGTAAATTTATATGAAGCTAGTAATACACTGTTATACATTATTTACGTTACAGAAATCTGCGTTGAATATTGACTATTTAAGGCATAACAATGTTGAAATGGTATAAACGTACGTACACGTAGGGGCTGCTCGACCGAAATGATACCAAGGCCTCACAGGAAACCGGCGTGAAGCAATACTTGCATTGTGTTTCGCTGAGTGGGTGAGGTTTTCGGAGGCATTAACCCACTTGGCAATGCACTTGTGACTCTTGAACTACAGGTGTCCATGGGCAGTGGTAGTCACTCACTTACCATTATGTGACCCGTCTGCTCATTCGCCCCCTAACAGGTAAAAAAAATATGTGCAACTTTCAAAGCATTTTAAGACAAGACATTTAAAGCACCATTTTAATAATAATACAGTAGACTGACTTAAATACTGGCACAGGAGAACTTCGAACTAATATTCTTCTACTTTAAATTCCGTAATGAAAGTTCTCACACTCAGTATTAATTTTAAAACAAGCTGCATGTACCATTCAGCTACTGTCAGCCAGGTATGATCCTCTAGACTGATCAGAAGGCACCTATTTCTGTTCTTCTTCCCTTCTAAAAACTAATTTTAACAATAAGCGCCGTGCCGTAATTGACACGAAAGTCAGTAAGAATGAATTGAAAGTATCAGTGGAAGCAGATTCATTTCAAACCCATTCGGTGTCAAAAGCAGTGTTCAACGTAAGTGATAAAACTATATAGATATTTTACGCAATTTGAGTCACTGAACAACAATAACCGTCCAAGCTTGCCTTAAATTCTTGAATACTCGCAAAAAGGAGGGGACGATTCTGAATCAGATTGCCAATTTCTAATAATCAAAAACGTCTGTCACACTGTTTGGACTCAGGGGAATCAAAGAAAGTTACAAACGCAAAGTGAGTCAATTGAAGCTGCTAGTGAGTAAAAGGTGCATGTTCACTGCAGCTTCATGAGACCTATGAAAAATCGCAAATCTTAATGAGGAATTGCAAGTCTCAACTGTTTTGAGAGAGAGTTGTCAAATCTGTTTTGAGAGAGTTGTCCCTCACTGCACAGCCTGCCAGCAGCCTCAAAATATAGGACTTCACATTGGAAACTCCATCATATTTTACTGAAGTTGATTTCCATATTTCAGAATTTGGATAAATTTTTGTTAGGTTAGGTTAGGTTAAAACATTCAAATCCGCTGAGGCAAATCCGATGTTACGGGATTTTTTTAGTGAAGGCGTTAATGATTTTCAGTTAAAATCTTAAAAGTGCAGGTATAATTATTTATTTATTTATTTATGTACACTTCCTGCAGATACATTGCATGAGGCGGACTTTATACCGTAGCCATTTTCTACCAGTCAACCTTTGGGCGATACAGATATGTGTGTGGCAGGTGTATAATAGAACTAAAAAGAATTGGAAGTTTAAAAGAAGAACAAAATAAGAGAATATAATATAAAGAATAAATTACGTGAATAAACCTACATAGTTATGTAACAAATTACACATACATATATACATATAAATACATACAATACACTTACAAATTCAGATGACTCTGTCAAAAAGCCTTTGTAGAGTTGTCGTACTTTAACCTTGAAAGTTTGTCGGTTAGTGGACATCCTGATTTATAGTGGGAGCGCATTCCATAGGAGCACAGCTTGGACAGTGAAGGAAGAATGGACTATACTGGAATGATGGGAGGGAGAAAGAAGGAGAAGATTATTAGAACAGCGGAGATTTCTGGCATGATTAGAGGACAAGTGTTGGAAATGAGACGCTAGGTAAGAAGGCGAGTTGGGAGAGAAGAGAAGAGAGTAGTCAACACCCTTAAATTGCGGCGTTGTTTTATGGGTAACCAGGACAGTTAGGTGCGATAAGTAGAAATATGATCGTACGTTATGGCTACGCTATGGATACGTAATTATGGCTCATTATACTTAATAAATAAATGTATTTTATTATGAATATTTGAATATTATAAAAAGGATACTTGACAGGTAATATCTAATTTAGTAGGTAAGTACTAGCCTAAAATGGCAACATAGGCCATCATCTCATTTGGGCACACAGTGCCGTGAAGTGAATGCCGGACAAAACATTAACCTCATGAATTAATTCATTGATCCATAAAATTAAATCGTATCAATAGAAGGTTTCTTTACAATTAAAGAACATTAATATCAACTTTTATTACTTTACTTTATTTCATAAATCAGTGATTTACAAGTATCAGAAATTTAAATATATAAATTAAAATAAAACTACTTTATTCATTGATGAATGATGATACTCGCGAACCACGTTCAATTTTCTTTTTTGGCCAAGTTATAACAATAGAACTCATTTTTGTCTTCACATTTTGTTTTATGTTGATATCATGAGATTTTTTTAATATTGCTTAATATGATAGTACGTATGGTAACACAGAATGGACAGCCTTCTGTGATCAAAAATTATTTTGTCTCGGTAGGTAACATTTTTGCGTCGCACTTAAGTGATCACAAGACACTACGTTAAAATATAATGTAAGCTATTGTAGTGTGTGTCTATATAGTAGTTAGTTAATCAACAAACTTAAGTAATCTCAATCGTTATACCTAACATTTTCAAATCACTGTGAATATTAGATTTATGTGCTCCCTAACGACCAAACCGTTAGCATTTTAAATATTTTATAAATCATAATTTATTCTTACATCGAAAATACTACTTTCACAACACCCCTTTAGTTCCATTTTATCAAAAACATGGCTATTGCATAAATCATTTTATTTCTTTCGAAATGAAAAATGGACTTTGGTAACAGTGACATCTGTGAACCATTAGAAACATTTTAGAGAACGTACGGTTTACGTAACCTTTTCGTAAAATAAGTTCAGACTGTTTCAATCGTTTACTTTAATTGTTACTAGATGGCGCTAAAACAACTAGTTTAAGTTTAAAGTAGTAAAATTGCTGACCGTTTTGCTGCCAGGATGTAGAGAATTTCAAAAGGTTTCGTGCAAAAACGCTAGATGATGCTATTATTAGCTACAAGTTGATCTTTGTCAATTTTATCATCGTCGACCTCTGTTTTATTTTATTACTTACTAGTACCAAAATATTATCTTATCGGAGTTATGGAAGTAATGGTTAGTGCTAATTAAAAGACGGTACCTAAGTAACTTCGATACCATAACTATATACCTGTAATAGTCATTGCATTTGTTTTTTTATTTATTATGTACTGCTTTCAACAACTTGAATTGTATACCTATTTACTTATGAAATCGTGACAACATTCAAAACGTGGTAGGTTGAAGTTTAAAACAAATTATAAAGAGACCTAGAAATGATACGAAAACCGAAAATATAGCTTGTAAAATTTGTACGGGCTTTACGCTAATATTCCTTGATATTTTGTAATGAAATTTTGATCTACGGAAATTTACGCGAGAACCAACACATAATCGGCGATATACGGTGGTAGCAGCACCGTAGTGGCACTTAAGTAGTGTGATGTGGGTAACGCCTTTGTTAAGTGTTTTTGATATAACGGTCGTCATTACATTTCCCCAAGCAGTCATCTTCTTGCAAACTATGGGTTAGGTCATGTTGTAATCTAATTAAGTTTATATATTTATAAGTGGTACACATGTATTTGAGATATAATTATTATATACTAACTGACCCAACAGACGTTGTCCTGTCATAATTTGCAGCGCGCAGTCTGCCAATTGCGCAAACTGTCAAACTACTGACAGTTATGTCAAAAGCGCTAAGGTTACATTAGAATACTTAATATGGTCGTTAAATTTTCTAATTTTCCGCTCAATTTTTTAATTATTTTCTTTCATAAGAACCTTCTCCTGACAATAACAAACACGAAAAAAAGGATTAGCGAAATCGGTCCAGCGGTTCACGCATGATGCTGTGACCAAGGGAAATAGAGATTCATTTTTATACATAATATATAGATTCTTTATCAAAAAGTCCGCATCCGCATCTCATTCAACAAAAAAAGAACCCCGCAAGTAACCTATACAAGTCTTGTATTAATACTTAATATTAATACTTAGTACTACACTACACTATCCTCAGATCAGGCCTCTGGTGTTGCCTGCTTTTGCGAATAACCATAGGGAAGTGTACCTATAAAGCCTTTAAGATATAACCGTATCTGTTTGGTCTGTATAGGTCTTATGCAGGTGTAACCAAAACTTCCAGTTTGCATTTAAACATCCTTGTTCCTCATCAATTATCTCTTCTAACCATCAGAAAATGTTTGTGTAAATGAGAAGCTATTACTAGTTTCAGTAAAAAAATATGTAAGTAAGTAAATTCAGACTAGCAAGCAAATTGCTCTAAGTTTCGATAGCTTGAACCCTCGCAAAATTTTCAATTCCCAGCCCGGATATGCATGACTTCATTTGGTAGACTATTTACACCCACTACAATGGCAAATGGCACCACTAACAAACTAAAATGATGCTAGTTAGAACGTATTAAAACATCTTTAGTTTGGTTTAACGAGTTGAGAACTTGGGCCAGTTTATAGATATACCTAATCTGATTAAACTAAATGATACCAGATTATATAAACTGTTCAAGTTTTCAGAATAAAAGTAAATACCATAAAAAAGTTTGTAAGTAATCTCATTTTTGCTATCTCGTCCAGGACAAATTTAAAATTGAGTGAAGACAAGACCGGTCCAAAAACATTACCTGTTGTACAGAGTTCTCTGAAGTACGGAATTGACTGCCGGAGTGAGGAACAAACAAAGTTTTTTAAACTCTAGACGGTTCTAAACTTTGAAAAGATCATAGTTATCGAGAGGTCGATTTGAGGTAAAAACTTTTCTTATGAGGAAGGAAGGAAGAGGAAAGTTTCTTATGAGCCAAACTAAAACCATGTACTAAAATCTAAATAAATAAAAACCATGTATTCACTCTTAGGGCACTGAAGACTTTGCTAATTATGTAGAACAAGCGAATACTTACAATCTATAGGTGCCTTCTAATATATTTTTTTTGGTTGATCCTCTAAAACAATCAGTCGGATTTCAGAAATTCTGGATTCTGAAATAGCCCAATTCTTAAGCAGCGATTTAGATTTAATATCTAAATCGTTGCTTAAGATTTGGGCTATTTCTATAGTGGGCTATAGTGTAATGATTAGTTATAGGTTTAACATCACGCTACGACCCATAAAACCGGAGCAGTGACCTCAAACGTTGATGATACCTCCAAACTAATTTAAACGAGCTTGAATATTTAAAACATAATAATGATCAATAAGGGTTGTTTACACACTAACATACATTTTAAAGTATTACAATACATTATACATAAGTATAGAGCAAGGTGACATGCGACCACAAATAAGTTTCATACTTTTCAGAGCGCGGTTTTAGATTTTTTTTATCATAAAGCTAAATAATTGTCAGTAATATATTTTTAATAGCGCTTATAATAAAACAATTAATCGATCATTTCTTTTTCTCAGAATGTATGTAGAAACATTACCTGTGCCACTAAATAGCTTTTTTATTATAGATATGGCCATTAGCATTGGCTAATTGAGGTGTGCCGTAATCGTAAGAGGCTGGCGACATGTTGGAAAATTATGAGAAGTGCTGTGACTCGGTTCCACATACGTGGCTTTCGAGAGTGCTAGGGTTGTATGACATTGACACAACTCTTTGCACATTCTTGAAGTAGTAGAGAGTAGTAGAGTAGTAGAGAACGTACTTCGCTATCCAGGATGTCGATAGATGCGGCAAACGATTTACCAGTAAAGCTCGAGTAGGGTATATTTCAGGGGGACAATCTGAATTCCTTGTGGTTCTGTCTGTTCGAAACCCCTTTTATAACTCTATTAGACGGTTCAGGGTTATGGTATAGGCTATAGGTTGCAGCAAGACGATCAAATTATATCTATATCACTTTCTTTACATGGATGATTTGAAACTATTTGCCCCCACTAATTTGCAAGGCACAGCATTACTGAAGGTACCCAAAAACTTTAGTAACTTTATCAGGATGGAATTTGGTGTGGACATGTATGTAAAGGCGTGATAGTTGAATCTGAAGGGGTGGAACTTTCAGATTCAACAAAACTCCGATCTCTGTCAGCCACCGAAACTTACAAGTATCTAGGTAAATCACAATGATTGGGTATACCGGACTCTACTTTGAAAAAAGCACTGCAGGAGTGCTTCTTTGGTTGCCTTAAAAAGTACTTAAAAGTCTTTTATCAAGGGGTAACAAAATGGGTTCCTGCAACAGTTGGGTCTTGCTGGTTCTGATGTATACTCGGACTCGGACCGAATTGAATAACCTTGACAGGAGAATCCGTACACTACTTTAGGGGTCGTGGTTTCTTAAAAATTAAAACCATGCACAACCTCAGGAAATATTTTCTTCATACTGATGTGGGAGTGCATTGTAATCTAGTCGCAGTGGACAACGGTCTCACTACGCTCGCTCTGACAAAAGAGAACTGGCGCAAACCTTTAGTACTTAGTACTAGTAATCGCAGGGAGGTATGGAAGGGCAATGAGCTCCATGGTTATTTTATCAGGCCCTAATAAATGGTCCTGATATAGAGTTAAAATCATCCACATCTTGGCTACGGTTTCGTGATCTCTTCAGAGAAACCGAAGGTTTTGCCTTTGCATTTAAATTATAAACGAAGTTTTAATGACGAATAACTATTGGAAATATATCCTGAAGTATGCCACCGTCCTGGTGAATCCATCAAGCATAATATTATTTCTGGTTGTTGTCGTCTTGCCGGTGAGTATACAGAAACAGTCAAGGGGCCAGGATTATTTATCAGTAATTTGACCTTAAGGACAATCTTCTGAATTTAGAGGTAACATATTACAGATATGTGCCCGACCTAGCTATCGCAAAATAATGGTCAACCAAAATTGTATTGGGATCGATCTATCATCATTGACAGAACTATTATTGTCAATATGGTGATTTGGTAATGATAGATCCATTAGATTGTCGATAACGCCGTTTCTCATAAGGAGAACCTCGTGAAAGTTGAAAAAGATAAACAAATAAAATATTTGGATTTGTCGATACGGGAATGTGGATTCGGTGATAATTATTCTGTTAGTAATTTCTGCTCATGGATTGATAGCCAAGAGCCCCAACACGTTAAGAGGCTTGAGTTATACAGCTGGATCAAGGAACTGATGCAGAAGGCAGTAGTCCTCGACACGGTCCTTATAGTGAGGAGGTTCCTGGCTTTGAAGCCCTAACCACCGGTGTCTTAGTCCCTATACCCGATGTAATTTTTTTGTAATTTCATATGTGATTAATAGGAATACAAATAAATAAATCTAATCTTTTATTTAAATATTTAAAAATTTTAAGAAGCTTCTTAAAACGAGGTTGAGAAACGCATAACAAACTGCCATTTCCCCTTTGCAATATATTTGCATGATGTATAAATAAATAAATCAATCTATATTTGTATTAAACTGACTGTCGAGCATTGGACTGGAACGCCACCCGGGCGTTTGTTTATACATTTGTATGCATGAAAGTGTCTGTTTGAATAGGACCAGGTGTTTAAAAAAGAACAAAGGTATGTTTTTATACTAGGTGTTGCCCGCGGCTTCGTACGCGTGTTCAATTTTTTATGCCTTTATTTTTAAATACCGTAGTAACTTTTAGTAAGCGACGTTTGCGATGTTCCCTTTTGGGGCTAAAATTACTAAGATACTTGCAGAGCTCACTCTGGTGCATGCAACATAAAACTGCCCATGTGAGAAAGCCCTCATTTAATCGATGCCGGTCATTTTCAGTGATTGGCCTATGGCAAATAATACTCTAAGAGGGAACTGTATTCTTTTAAATTCAAAAGGATATTCTGATGAAATTAACGGTTTTCGTGGAATGAAAACAACCTTCAAACCCTCAAAAAAAGACCATACCCCACCATAAAAGCCTTGTGACCCTTGAGTTGCAGTTGCCTATGGGAGGCTGTAATCACTTACCATCAGGTGACGTGCTCGTCACGAGAGCTTTGTTCTGTAATCTAGTTCCACTGCACAAATTGTATTGGACAGCGTCATCTATTTGAATCATAGAATTAAGAGGCTTGTATTTAACATCTTGTTCTTTAAATGCTTTTAACAGGAGTACATTAATTACGGCTGATCTATCATTTGGGGTTAAAATAGCTCACTCGCATAGTCATTCCATGGATATTTCCTTCATGCAACTGATTTCAGGATGTATTTTAGCCGTTAAGACCCATTTTGATATGGTAATGTTGCCTTCCAGTCATAGGAAATTTTCATCGCCTATTTTGAGTATTATATCAGCAAATAGCCCAGCAGATGCATCATGTCTTAAATGGAAGTACGTATTTATATGAAATGCAAGTATACGAATATGTGGACGCAAATAAGAAGCTTTTAAGTACGATTTAACTTCATCTGCTCGAGTAGGTACCTCTAGGTATGACGGTTAAAGTCTGTCAAAAATGGCAAAAATGGCTCAAATTCATGATAACGCCAGACCACACACATCTTTAGCCACACAGCAAAAATTGAGAGATCTTGGTTGGGAAGTGTTAATGCATCCACCATATAGTCCTGAGCTTGCACCTTCAGATTGTCACCTGTTTCGGTATCTTCAGAAGTCTTTGGGCAGTGCTAGGTTAACATCAAGAGAGGGCTGTCAAAACTACATATCGCAGTTTTTTTATCAAAAGTCCCAAGATTTCTACAGCAACAGGATTATGTCACTACAAGATGGCAACAACTTATCGAACAAAATGGCAATATATATTATATTAAATGCAATTTAATATAAAATACGAAGAAACGTTTTACCTGACCTATTTACATAACGTCTGTACATTATTTCACTTAATAGTTTTGTTTGAAGGTGTGGGTAGGAATGAAAATGGGTTGAGCCATTCTTTTAAAAAAGGTATCGATTTTGTTTTTCAATCAATCTTTCAAAACCAAGTATACATATAATTTACTAATTGACTGCGTACAATACGCATTTACGTGCGAGTGTGCTTGTGTGCTTATGTATCCTTAATAGTTCTAGACTTAACAAGAATTTACTATGACCAGCAGAGTGTTTATCCATTTTTTTCCCTGCCGTGTTTGAATAACGTGGTGGTTTAAGTAGTCATCTCATCAATTGCTAAGTCCAGTTTTATTATTTTTTCCTCACAACCGCAAAATTACTCACTAAATTTCGCAGAGGCTTTCACTGTTGTTTAGATAACTTCGCATGGATTTTTTATATATACATTCCACCTGTGTAAAGCCGAATAGTACTAAATAGTAACCTCTCCAACTACTAAGCCTGAAGTCCTTCTCTGTGTATCCTATTATATAGCTTCATAAATTTATCTGTCAAGTGAGTAAGTTCTTTTAACTTAATTCATGTTCTAACTAGACTTTTCTAGAATAAAAAGGTATTATTAACAACCGATGCAAAAAGAGGGGTGTTATAAGTTTGACGTGTCTGTGTATCTGTGTTTGTGCATCGTACCTCCCAAAGGAATTTACCGATTAGTTTGAAAGGTGACTTGATCGAGAGTGTACTTAGATATAATTCAACCGTTTCAGCTCTTTTCTAATCGTTGAAGGGATTTTCGTTTAAGTTGTAAATTTATACTTATATACATTTAAAATTCAACTTTCCGAATTAAATCAGGTAATCTCTTTCCCTAACTAATACCAAAGTCTGAATAAAGAAAACATGTTTGGATTTAATATTGATCACTAGTTATAGATTATTTTAATGTTCACATTTCAAATATTTATCCATACACTAGAATAATATTAATCATAATGCCCATTTGAATAATTGCCTATTAAGTATTCTTGTATGTTAAGTATACTTAATGCTTTCGTCATTTTATAAAAGCTGAAAGTTTTTCTGTTTATGTGCCCAAACGAGGTTGGGGCGATCGCCGAGTTTGGAAATTGGATCATGGTTGCTTTATCAATTATGAAGCATCAAAGGTGCAAAAATTTATACCTGTTTAAAGTGTTTTTCTTATAAATTATGTTCAGGATGATATTAGAAGTCACGTCATTCATTGCTAGATACTTTGTATATAGGTAATCCACCGCCAGATACTCTTAAAGTGTGATAAATTGTAATTCTACTTTCGTCAAAGTATACATAGGGCACACTGAAAGTTCTGCGCTCCTGGCCGCTCATAAATGTTTGAATTTCGAATGTTATATTTTTTTAAACATAAGAAACTCAATCATTGATTTTAAAAAATTGGCGGGAAATCGCGTGTCAATTGTTTTTTATCGTAAGTTAAAGTTCGTTTGAACTCGTGTTGATTGGTGTAAAAAAATGTTGTTAAAATAAGATCACGGATGTTCAAATACTGTGTATGATATTGTGACACGAGATGAAACATGGATATCTTGTTACATGCCGGAAAGAAAGCAACAATCTTCTGTATGGGTATTCGAAAGTGACAGCAAACCAACAAAATTGAGGCAGGCGAGAAATGTAGGCAAAAATGATTGCGTTTTTTTTTCTCCCGTACGGGTCCTGTCTGCACGATGCCATTTAAAGTACAAAAGACAGTTAATGCTTCGGCACACACTGCGACCAAGACAAAGTTATTTTTGGCTTCTGAAAAGGTAGAGCTATTGACCCATCCCGCACATAGTCCAGACCTGGCACCATGCGATTTCTTTATTATCCCAAAAATTTAAGATTTGGTGAGAGGTATGACATTTACGGGACCGGTAGAGGAGGTGATAGCATATCCTTAGAGCAATTAGTCCTCATGTTTTCAAAATTGGTTTGACCAAAAGAAAAAGTGTTTAAAATGTAATGGAGAATACGCTTTTCAAAAAGCAGTAAACATATTACTTTACATGTAAATTGTTTTATTAATGTGTTACGCAAAACTTTCAGTGTACCCCACGTATAAGGTGAATTTTATATAATTTTTTTACTTTGGTAACACTTAAAAGATATTTCTCAAGCAGCCGGATACTTTGGTTAGTTCCAACTTATTGCCAGACGCAGTTAAAAGTCAGACTATTAAAAACCGATGGCACTATTAAAAAAGTACGTTTTATATTTTGACAAAAGTAGATAGCAATTATTTACATCTTTGGTGCTATTGCTGCCAAAATCACCATGATCCAAACTTAAGACGGCGATTGTTCCTGCCTGTGAAGATGCGGGAAAAAACTAGTAATAGCTATAAGTGTTTGTAACTTGTAGCTTCATTCGTAACCTTCCTACACCCGTCCTTGCTCCGTACCAACGTCGTGCCAGTGTGCCAAGGGCAGTTTTACCACAGTGAGTTATATAATAGAGTAGAATATATCACGCTGCACGAGATTTATTGATGCAAACATTCAACTGCTTCTCAGTAGGCTATGAATTTATTTAAAGTTTATTATGACAACGGGTAATTGAATAATTGAAAAAACATACATATCATAGATTTAGAAAACATCTGATATGTATATTTTTAGATTATAGTTATATTTTATAGAACAGCAATATTACCCGCGCCATGAGACCTTATTAGTGTAGTAATTATGACTATTATTAGCAATTGGAACTAATAATAATTCTATACCTGTTAAATATGAATTGTTTGTATGAATAGACTCTATGGTGTTATAATATGTAATTAGTAATTACTAATTACAGTTTATACTAGCTACTAACGTGACATGTCCGTCTATTACCAATGAAACATATTGTTGTTTCGTTTAAAGAATCTGTGGTAGTTCTTTTTTTTTAATTTTCCATAGAAGAAAATGGATTGTATAAAATCACTTTTTACTGTGTACTTTCTATTTAGTATAATCGAAAAAATAAATTCTAAGATCTTATTTTATACCTGAAAAAAAAATCCTTGTTATATTTAACTTATCCGAACAACACATTTGTATATTTAATATCTATTTATATCTATGGTTTTATTTGCAAGCCATCTTAAATTATTTTTTTTTAATTTTGTATATTAGCCCAAGAGTTTATGTCAATATAATAGCTATATTTTTGGTCTTACTGCCGTCTGTTGGGCACCATTCTAGGCCTATTGATTCTACACTTCTAATAGGTAGCAAAACTTAATGATAGTAATCGTCCGGTAAGTTGTAGTACCGACTCGGGCATCAAACATACGAGCTTATGATCACATTAACGAGACAATTCAGATGAATTGTTTAAGAAACACGTTTTATAAATCGTTTGACATAGGTACATAGACATTAATAAATAAGAAAACACTGTATTTTTAAGTTTCATTTTAAATGAAAGATGACAAGAGCTTTCATGCTAATAAAATACATTTTGAGATGAGTGCTGAAGCAATTCAATAATTTATTTAATTAATCTATTGTAATCTATGGCATATGTGTTAACCTTGTCATTCCTAAACAACATATTAGGTAGAGTGGAGATGACTTACGCATTTGTAACTTAAGTAATAAAGACTCCTATCAACGTGTTCAAGTGCAAGAGCATTCTAAAAATAGATAATGCAAACAACATAAGAAAAAACGCTTTTATTGATAAAAATGATCGTCCAAAAGTCTTTACCATTTCGAAAAATATTTCAATTGAAAAGCAATTAACCAACTTTTAAAAGTATCATTCGAAATTGAAATTGTTATAACTGTTTGTGTGTAAATAGCCAGAAGTGCGCGTCATGCATTTTACACAGCGGCTTAATGTTCTAAGGTACTTTGTCGAAACTGGACAGTAAAGTAAACTTCACTGCTTATTTTCAACAACAAGAACACTGCTCAAAGGGCTGTTTTAGAATTATAGGAGCTTGGACCGGTTACTTACAAATATCCATCGTCCTCGCAAGACTGTGTTAATAATAAATTTATATTTCTTTTCGGATCTAGTGAGATTAAACCTTATGTACTTAACTACTTACCTTATCGACTTATCTTATTCAGAATTATTTTTGTTGTCTGTAAAAAAATATATGTTCACGATGCTATTTATAATTTAGAGGCTATATTTTAGTAGCTATATAATATAACCTTTTCTAAATTAAAATAAAGACTTCGTTGTAATTAAATGAGTAAAATTAATACTCTTTATTGCACACCAGATATTAAATATAAAAAAAAAACTTACAACAATAGACAGATTTGTGTGTGAATTACAGTTCGCGGCCTTATAGCAGAAGGCAACCATGGGATAGAGAGAACACGTCTTAGAAAGTTTAGGGGCACTGTCTGGTGCATTAAGATGAAATAAGATGAAAAAAAATTGTCTTAGATGTATCTAAGACATTTTATGCATATCACTACATAACTACATGTTATAAAACAAAGTCTTGTTGTCTGTTCGCGATAAACTGAAAAACTATTGAACGTATTTTCATGCGGTTTTCACTAATAGACAGAGTGATTGATGAGAAAGGTTTAGGTATATAAGTTGTTAACGTTTAGTGTAAATTGGTTGAAATATATCTCTACTACCTGTACGAATTCGGAGCGGGTTGCTAGTTAAACATAAAACAATCGTAACATACCTTATATACAAAGTACTAGACGGGTGGAGAGTGTACGTATAACGGAAATAGGTAGGATTGTGGCTAGTGTTCGTACAATTAGTATGCTTTTACTTACTCAATTTTAAAAAACGAGCAACGGTTATGCACATCTGGTACAAACTGGCAAGGAATTCCACACCCGAACAGCTTAGATGAAACAAGAATTGACCATAAAGTTAGTAAAATGTTCAACTTCAAATTATCCGTTGATCTCAAGGGTTTTGAGTGCGTTTCTTGGATGTAAGTAAAACGTTCCTTTAGTTACGACGGAGTATGTGGGTAAAACAAAATATTATACATAAGGAAGAGCATGTGGGCATTCGGGCGAAAAGGTATGGGTACTTGAGTTTTGTGCGATACTCAGTTCTGGAATCTCTGAAGTTTATTCAGTTGGTCTCCGTTCAGATCTGGATAACTAACATCGGAGTAATCAAAAATGGGGAAGAGAAGGTATATATATAGGGGAATATATAAAAAAATTGTAGCCTATCTAATGACCCAACATATAAATACCATGCCAAATTCCGGGGCGGCCCGAATTTTTCTAAATTATAATATTCTGGGAACATTCTTTCACTTTTGATAAATTAGTTAGAAAATAACATTTTAGAACGTGATGTAGAAATTATTAATGTGAGGATTACCGAGAAATATTTTGAACGAGCATAGGCGAAATCTCCTATGAAGACAGCTTAGAAGATATATGGCTTTCAGGATAGCCTCGAAGCCTTGACTCGAAGCGACAGGCTTTGGCCTCAATCTTTCTAGAAGGATTAAAGTCAACGCCTGTGTCAAAGTCTGTAAAGTGTTCTGCTTGTGCTTCATGGTATATTATATACTTTATAGTTTATAATTTTATAAAAATTATATCGCCTAAGTTAAAAAAAAGGTAAATAAGCAGTGTTACTTGAAATTTTAGTTTTAAGTATCATTGGAAGAGCGATTAAAACAAATGCTATTATTATATATATGTATATTATATATTATATTTTTACCTATAAGTCAGTATACATATCTTTGAATTTGAACATGTCTTTAAAAAGTAAATAATCCCACTAATATTATAAATGTGAAAGTGTGGATGGATGGATGGAGGGATGGATGGATGGATGGATGTATGGATGGATGTTTGTTACTCTTTCACGCAAAAATCACTGAACCGATTGCGATGAAACTTGGTATGTAGATAGCTGGACACCTGCACTAACGCATAGGCTACTTTTTATCCCGATATTCCCACGGGATCGGGACTTACGCGGGTGAAACCGCGGGGCGCTGCTAGTAAAACATAATTTAAAACTTATTAAATATTTAACTTAGAGGTAGTAATTTCAGAGAATAGGCCTGTGACAGCCGCTACATATCATGATGAATAAACTTATCATTTTTAGACAAATACATTGTAACGGTATGCCTTTCTACCAGTATTATTTTAATATTCAATCTTATTAAAAAGTAACAATATCGTATGGAAATATGAATAAATATTAAAAAACTGAATTCTACTAGGTACTACTACCATTCCACTGGCGGGTAAAGCAAATCGGTGCAAGCCTCATTATTCAAACTCGATGCTAGTAGTTTATACTGGCAATCCATATATCACGTCGAATACAAAATGTGTTCCAACTCTGTACGTACGAGAAGAGGAAATACGATTTCATTACGTATATAGTGTTAAAAGTTTAGCTAGTTTTTGATGGAATAACAAAATAAATAAATAGGATACTGTCATACCGATGACATTAATACAAAAATTTTAAATAGCTGACCCGACAGACGTTATCTCGTCTTAACTCGTCGAATATTGAATTCGAATTGGTATAATTAATAAAAAAAAATAATCCAACAACATACTTCCGACCGATGCATCTGTTTTAAACGATATTTGCAGCACGCATTTTGTCAATCGCGCCAACTGTCAAACGACTGACAGTTATGTATGTCAAAAGCGCTATGGTAAACGTTGTCCTGCCGGAACGTAAAAAAATATTTTTCCTGTAACCCTATCGCAACGCCATCTCGGTACACGATTCGAGAATGGTTTAGATTTACCATTGGACCCGGTGGTCCAATGGTAAATCTAAACCATTCTCGAATCCACCTGAAGACATGCAAAAAATTTCACTAAAATCTTTCCATCCGTTTAGGAGGAGTTTACACACACACGCAAAAAAGAAATATATATATATATACTAGCGGACCCGACAGACGTTGTCCTGCCGGAACTTAAAAAATATTATTCCTGGAACCCTATCGCAGCGCCATCTACCGGGTCCAATTGTAAATTTAAACCATTCCCGAAGCCACCTGAACACACAAAAAATTTCATTAAAATCGGTCATTATTCCTGTAACCCTATCGCAGCGCCATCTACCGGGTCCAATTGTAAATCTAAACCATTTTCGAATCCACCTGAAAACACACAAAAAATTTCATTAAAATCGGTCCAGCCGTTTAGGAGGAGTTCATGACATACACACGTACAGAAGAAATATAGTAACCCATGTAAGAATAGCTCTAAATCAAAGTCAGGCAATTATCATTACAATTCAGTGCTGCCCACATCATCTTTCTGCCCTCTTCCCATTTTTTTTTGCAAAGGGTACTGCTTGCTTTCTTTTATGGCCGGCCGGCTGCCTGACGCCAGCCCTCCTTCTGAATGTATTCATTTTAAAATGGGAAAGAAGGAAGAAGGTTTTGTTTAAGTAAAAATGGGTAAGAAGAGGAAAGTAGGGTAAGGGATACCGCAAGTCTCGGATGGGGAACGGGACTGAAACTGCAGTAGCTCGCAGAATCTGGGGTCGCGTACCCGATTGTTCTGTATTTCCTGTAGTCCACTAGGACAGGAACACTTGCTGGCTCTAAACAAATTCAGTAAATATGAACCTAGTTAGTGATATAAAAAAATGCTCAGTTTAATTGGTTGATTTGATGTTAAAAATTGCATTTATTCTTCGGTGTCGGTCGGTCAGACTTCGTTCACAGGTGGCCAAGCGACCACTTAAACCATTGCGCCATCCGTGTATAATATAAACATATACATTATACCTTTAAGTAAATTTTTTTTGTGGTACAATATTCATTATAATTTAATAGAAACTAATACAATCTACATAATATACACAATTATGTATAGTAATAATAAATCTGTAGAGATTGCTTTTTTGTAGGTACACTAAAAAATATTTATATTTTAATTGTAGAAGTATTATAAAACCACCAACTGAAAAAAATTCTACCATTTATGGAATTTGTATCTGTTTGTCTGTTTAGTTGTGCAAGCAAGTACAAAACAAACGTGGAAGCCTTTTGTGTAAAACAAAAATATTGTACATAGTTCACTCTATCCATAGAAATAGCATTTAAAATGTTCCAGAGAAAACATAATCATTACCGTGCAGTTAGTATTACATTAGATTAGACCAATAGATGTCGATAGATTCCGTTATTAGCCCAAATTAATATGAACGAATACACGTGACTGGTTTTCTTTCATGTAACAATAATGTTAAATATACGTTTATTTTATAAAGAATGTTACTTCTTGAATTTAAGAACAAATATTTTTACAAAATACAGAGACAAAAAAGTGTTAAATTTAATACTTTCTAAAAGCCATAATTATATCACCTTATGTGCATAAGATGAAATATATGACTTTGGGGAAATTGTCTGAATTGCGGTGTCAAGATTCTCCTCCAAATAAAAACTTTTGCACATTTATTTCCTTAAATTCATATGCCTGTATTTTTTCTATGTAATTACAAAATTATGTTATATGTATGCGGTTACAAAATAATAAATTCGTTCAGTTATGGCAGATTCGTCGATCAATCGTAGGGTAGCATAGGGGAACGCAAAGCGCGGTTATCTGCTGATCGTGAGCGTTATGCGCTGTCACGTGAGTCCGAAACTTCGAAAAGGAAGTCACACCTAAGTATGTACGTATACATACAGTATTCGCATAGTGACTTTGCGCTGTCAAGAAAGTGTTGAGAAACGCGAAGCGAGGTTAACTGTTTAAGAGTACCACGCACCATCACGCAAGTCTAAAACTCAGTGACTATGATCGACCGATGAGAGGCATTATGGTGCTTTTCTGTGGTAATTGTGGAAACAGCAAGGTTTTTTTTATTGTTTGGCGATCCCAAAGTAACCGGTAGCCAGTTCTTGGTTACGCCAACGAGCTATTTTACCCCCTTGCAACCACCAAACGCCAGCAACAAATTCACAAATATGTCTCAGGGGGTTGTAAGGAATATACATATATTTATAAACATATTATAGAACGGTTATAAAACAAGAAACTCTCATACGACATACTATCTCCAAGAAAAGTACATGTAAGCTGAAATATTGAAAGATCTATCTTTCAATATTTCAGCTTACATACACGGTGAAGTTCTTTTTCATTTTTAGACCATTCATTTTCCGTTCGGTTACATTAGTGTGAAATCTAATGTTACCCCGTGACTATAAACAAAGTTCAGTTTATTGGCATACTGATGACATGTTGGTGACGCCCTAGGGCCCATAGTATCTAGGAAGCTGACTTACTAACTATAGTGAGTCAATAAGTCGGACGAATCGAGGCGTTAGGTCGCCCCAGTTGTTTTATTGCGACCGCGATGTACTGCGAGGAGAACTTCTGGCGCAAGCAGGTGGCGGAGTCGACCCGGGAGGAAAACCTCCAAGCGGAACGGTTTCAATCGCGCTCACGTGCGTACGCGTGGATGAGACGGGTTTTATGTCCTTCACATTCAGGAGAATCTCCCGTAAAGGGTGTGTCTGGATATCACCCAGTAAGTAGACGGAGCTCGCTTGCCAGCCGGTGCTGGGTGGACCATTGAAGGCATAACGTCGCAGTACGACGGTCCACTTATTACAGGCGCTGTAAGGCACACCGTGTGATTTTCTTCGGTTTTGGTCTGATATACGGGCTCACCGTAGCCACCGTAGCACGTAGCCCGGTGAGGTGAAATTCCACATGAAAAAAAGCGGGTGCTTTTTCTACTTAAAAGTATTTCGCAATCAAAATAATAATGTTTTGTACGCTCCAGGTTGTTTCACAGCCTATATATTTAAAAAACTTGCAAAAATACGAGTCTACTGTAATTATTAGTTACTATACGCCATATATTACACACACACATTACTGAATTAGTGGCCGGAAATCTGTATTGGGTAGTTACATATAAGATATGATGATGTTTTCTAATTTTGCAGTATACAGTATAATATATTTATAATGATGAATATAAAAAAAAAGTCAACCGAATATCAGTACGACAAATTGATAATGTCGCTACAAATTTTCACTACATATTATAAAACAAGGTCCCCCGCCACGTCTGTCTGTCTGTTCGCGATAAACTGAAAAACTACTGAACGGATTTTCATGCGGTTTCCACTAATAGACAGAGTGATTCATGAGGAAGGTTTAGGTGTATAATTTGTACCCGTGCGAAGCCGGGGCGGGTTGCTAGTTACTAATATTTTACATCGCCGTGGGATCTCAATCTTTACTTTATATAATAAATATAATTATTAAAATCGGTTTATAATGAAGATACCTTTATTGAGAAATATTATAGTGCGTTTGACAACAATGTCCAATATTGGGCCTAGAAACGTGGGTGCAGTTGTAGGGCACGGCTAGTGTAATATATGTCGTGCAGTACTAATGATGACTTCACGAAAATTTTGTATGCCCCAGGGTTACACCTGCTTTTTATATTCATACATTCATGGTTTTCGCTGTTTTGTATTTTAACGCGATGTTATACAGGTATGTTTAAATTTGTTTGGCTAAGTGATAACCGAGTAGGTTAGCACATTATAAGGTTAAGTAACACTAGCCAGGTCAATCTTAGGACGGGTGACCATTCTTAACACATTGAGACCTCTCCGTGCCTCGGTGAGCACGTTAAGCCGTCGGTCCCGGTTGCCATACGAACACCTGTGACAATCGTTACGGGTAGTTGGAGCCCTAAAAAGTCCGATAACCTGGTCTAACTACAGAACTTCGATATCGCCTAGTACTTGGGTTGTGAAAGTCTAATGGCAGTCGCTTCACGTAAAATATCGAAGTTCGGCCGTTTCGTAGTTAGAATGAAGGCCCACCCCAAAAACATAATTGGGAAAAGGCACGGAGGATGGTGAATGGACTATATCACTTAAAAAGTTTTTTGGTTATATACCTAGTTACTACGAATTAAACAAACAAAGAACTCTTCATGTTATTGTCGAAAGTTTACGCGAATGTTACACATTGAAATAAAACTATTTTATATACCGGGTGCTTCAAAAAAATGTATACACACTTTGAACTTCCATAGAAAATTTATTTACCGTTCTACAAAGTTAAATTTCAGGAAAATAGAAAGCTGAAAGTCCAATGTAAATGAAACATAAATAACAAATGTTAATACTGTTCAAATTGGTGACCTGCAGCATCAATACAATTCTGAGTACGAGTCACCACAGATTCTGTACATCGTATCAAAACGTCCAATGAGATTTCTCTACACACTGCTTGAATCTCATTCCAAAGAATGTCTAGGTTACGTGGTTTACGTTTGTACACCTCATCTTTTCCAAGACTGCCGTTGATGACTCATCACTTGTAGCTGTTCGAGGCCGACCTGAATGACCTTTATGCACATCACACACTGTTCCATGAACTTCGAATTTGTCTCGTATGCGTGTAATTGTTAATCTTGAAGGTGGTTCTGTATCATACTCCCTTCTCCACTGTCTTTGAACTTCATTTACATTCTCAAACTTCCAGTACCACTTAATAACCTGCTTACGTTCTTCAAAACTCAAACGTACGTCCCCCATGTTGATATTACAAATTCCAACTGATAATATAACATAGAGGGACGATTATGCTTGCACCTGGCGAAGAAATATAACATTAGCCTTGTAGAGCGGGAAAACTACAATAGTTTAAAGTGTGTATACATTTTTTTGAAGCACCCTGTATATATTAAAACGTTTCAGTTGCTTTTCAGCAGCCATGGTCACCATGGAGTCTACCCGTGACCATGGCTGCTGAAAAGCAACTGAAACGTCGGGATCAGTGTAAATAGTAAAATAACACCAAATAAATCGCGATAGAATCCGTTAAAAATAGTTTTATTTCAAAGAACTCTTCAGTTAAAACATATTAATTTGCATAGATTATAATTATAAACAAGGAACTAAAGTTACTCTCGCGTGTAGCAAGGATCGCCACCACCTACACTGGTGCAAGAAACATAAATATATTAGTGTTGACGGTTCCTTAGCTCAAAATTTGGTAATTAATATCAGTTTTATAAGTCTGTATATGTATGTATTGAACTAATTGATAAATTTAACGGGATATAAAATATGTTTCAAGGCTTTGATGCAAGAAAGTAAATTTGTCATTTTGCACCACTATACATACAACCCGTCCATATAATATTATTATAACAATAGGTACATTACATAGAGGTAAAATAGTGTACACCTGTATCTTCTCAAATTTTCCCAAACACAAATGACATCCTTTAAAATGATTACACCCTTAAAGGACACCTCAAGCGAAATCATTTGTTAAGATGTAAGAATTCTCATAACAAAAGAGAAATATTATACCTAAGTACCTACCAATTTTATTTCTTACTGCCATACATTTGCAGTAAAAATTTGTGGCCTATATTGTGACTAAAAAAACAATCAAAACATAAAAAATATCTGTCAAGTACTTTTGCCTAAAGGTAGAAGTTCTGCGGATGGTGGCGTATGTGTCGGGTCTGTTTGGTCTGATTGATCTGTATGATGGCTGACGCGTGCGTCATGCTCGTGAACGGGTGCCGTTGGACGGGGCTGGTCATCTCCGGTCTGCTATTACTTAAATATAGTAGTAATTTGCGCAACAGTTTATATTTTAGAACAATATATTAGACTGTTCTCATTGTTGTATAGTATTTTAATACTTCTGTGTGCGCGGTATTGCAGAAAGATCTGCGGGCTTAATATTCAGGTAGGTAGCATCTATGCTGCACTACTGATGTTTGGGCTCTACAAAATTATTAAATTCACTACAAATTTACTATAAATTAGGTACAAATTTCCCTTGTGATTTGGTTACGGGGTTCGCAAGTGGATGTGCTGGCTTAATATACGTAGCTTCACAGAACTAATCCACGTGAAAAGACAAATAAATGTATTTATCATTAACTCCGTTTCATCTTTAGTGCTTATCCTCTTCTGTTCGCTGTTGATCGCCTCTGTGGCGATCCTTATCTTTTTTTACAAATAAAAAAAAAAAAATCTTAAGACCTAAAAAAAATTACACAAAATAGAAGACAGAAAGGGATGGATGCTCTTAACAACTTAAGTCTGAACATTTTAAATGCTAACCACATTCGACCAAGAATTAAAAATATTTGTTCTAATCAGACCTTTGGATGGAAAAAAGGGGAACGAAGGCTTCAACATATTATTACATCACATACATTACATTAATTGCGGGCCAACTATGCAAATTTATTCCGCCTTCGCAGCTATATTAATGCATAACCGTAATAGGGTCAGAATGGTTTTGTTTGAAAAACTGTTTACTTTACTTATACTCATGGACGATGGCATGTAATCATACTCGTCTGCAGAGCTTCGTACAGTGAAGCTCAGTTACAATGGCATTGCATTCTATAAAGTTCACTGGTAAATCCTTTATAATACCTTCTTTTCATTTTTTTTTCTATTCCTTTATAAATACTAGAGAATAATTAGTCACCCCGAAATATTTCCTTGACCAGAGGTAAAGTACCTCTGTGCTTCCTACCTGTTATGTATGTGATAAGTACATATCTTGTACATCAAAAAGGCACACGCCAGTAGAGGCTATAGCCTCTTAAGTGGAGGAGCGGCACTTCTTCAATCTTGTAACATAACTATATACAGCTATCTAGGTATCCGTAAAAGGTTTTCTGCGGTATGATAGTTTCTTTGAGAACTGAGTCCTTTGAATATTAAGAGGTGCTATTCGCACACATTTACTGTAGTCTATGTCGGTTACAACCGAGACCGATGGCTATTTATACATCCTTTCCCAAAAGTCACCTTTTTGGAGTAAGTTACGTGTAAAAAAGGAGACTTTTGGGCTATAAGCGCTAAAGCATATAGTTTTTTTAATAAATACAGTAGCGCTTTTATTGTGATAATTCGTCATTTATGTGCAGTATAAGAATGTAGATAAAGTATGGGAATAAAAGCCCGGCAGTGCTATACATGTTATTTTAAAAAAATTATCTCTTAACCCTATATGTTTACCTCAACTATTTATTAAAAAAAATTGTAAGATTTAGAATATTTTCCACCATATAGTTTAATAATCAAGATTTTAGGAAAGGGAAGAACATTATTGATCTTTACATAAAAATAAAACACATGTAGGATATGTCTACACAAAAAATAAGCGTTAAGTACTTACTTTAAAATTCTTTAATAAAAAAAGTATTAAAGACCTACACACATTTTCAATCCCGGAAAGATTAGGTAATTAAATCGGTAGGTATTGATATTTTTGTAGGGAGTGATTTATCTGTTAACTAGTAACTATTTATAATGATCTGTGGTACAGGCACTGCTTCATCAATAACCGACCCGGTTGTCCCAAGTTTATTCATTAAAGAAGGAGTGTGGACTCTGAGGACGGCCATGAATGCTATAAATTGGACACAATGCACGGAATGTTAGGCAAACAAAGCACTGATTTTGATAACACATTTAACAATTTCAACGCGTTGTTGAAGCATGTAGCGTTCCATGGTGAAATTTCGAGACTAAATAAGTATTATTGAAAACCCTTTATCTATTTATATAAATAAAAATCAATGTTTGTCCTCTTTGTGTTCCGAAACATTTGATCAGTATGTGATGAAACTTTGGTAGGGTGTTCTGGGGACGCCCACGAGGGTTCCTGGCCCAAAAAAATCTATGTATAAAAAAAAAAAATGGCATTGCAAAGGTGCAGCTAGTTAAAATAAATCAAAGCAAAACATTTTGACAAGAATAATATAATTGCAGGTACTTTTAAATTCAGGAACTTAAAAACTTTTTTCAAAAACGATGAGTATAAAAATATTTTTTGGATATAATTTACCATTTCACCAATTTTAAAAGAAAACAATAAATTACTCCTCGCCTGATAAAAGCATAGAAACTCTAACGTAGTGTTTGTATACTCTTTGATAGAAACTACTTGAAAGTTCTCAGTAGTCCCAACTAGCATTTTGACTTTTCATGTTCCATTAAAGAATCAAAAAGATCACTACGTGAAGCATATTCTATAGGGTATTCTATTAACGCATTTCCAACCTTTGCTATTGGTGCAAGCCACTCGCTATGAAGTAATTCAAATATTTGGTCGACCGTTGTAACCGCACCTCCCCTTCGCTGCTTTCTGTCGCTAACTAAGTCACAAGAAATTTCCGGTAAGTATTTGAGCTCCTCAGCAACTATTTACCTAGAAATTTGTTGAAAATACAGAGATGAATAATATTTGCTAAGTGTGATGTACAATAGAGTAGTATGTTAGCACTAGTCATTGCATTTTATATTGTAATAATAAAAATAGAGTAAAAATAGAGAATGGTTAATTTTTTTTTTGGGCAATGGGCAAATGAGCCGACGCGTCACATCATGGTAAGTGACTTCCGCCGTCCTTGGGCACCTGCAACTCAAGAGTCATAAGTGTGTTGCTGGCTTTTAAGGTGGGAGTAGGGGAAGGGGTGAAAGATGAGAGAGAGAGGTGAGAGATTCAGGCTGAACTGAAGATTGGATCACAGGCAGTTTCCACCATCCTGCATGAACACCTTAAAGTTGCCTTAAGGTTGCTTCACGATGGATACCTCATTCTCTCACTGAAGAGCACAAATCCCGTCGTGTTGATTTGTGAAAATTTATGCTACAACTGTGCTAGAAAAGGTCGAAGGAGGAATTTCTCAAAATGTATCCTATATCCTGTATCCTATATATATATATTACAACTGACGAAACTTGGATCTAAAGCTACGATCCTTTCACGAAGCAACAATCCACGCAATGGGTGTTTGAAGAAGAAGAGTTACCCTCAAAAGTTGTTCGCGGCGTTAATAAAAAAATGACAGCGGTTTGTTTTCGACGCAATGGACCAGTAGCAGTTACTAGTGACTGGTATTGCGAAGTTTGTCTGCTTCAAGCTTTCGGGGAGTTGAATAGCGAGTGACCAAGGAGCGGTGTCCGTGGCATTCTTTTTCACCAAGATAACGCCGCTCACACAGCTGCTAGAACCATGAACTATTTGAATACTTCAGGAGTACAAATATTACCCCGTCCTCCATACAGCCCAGATTTAGCTTCATGCGATTTTCTTTTATTTCCCACGGTAAAAAAATGCTTTTTGGGCGAAAAGTTAGCACTGCAGGCCATCGAAGAATTTCGGCGGCTATTTTTTGGACTTCCCGCAAGATACATTTTTAAAATTGTTTGAAAGCTGGTTTTCCATCGAATGCATAAGTGCATTGGGGTCAGAGGGGAATATTTTGAAAAGCTGTTAATAAACTTTTTTCACATTCCAACAATTTTTCATTTTACTAACAATTTTGGAACAGCCAACGTATGTGAGCATGACGGTCACGCGAGTTCAGTGTTTTTTCCATATACCAAAAAGTATACAACGTGCCTAAAGAAGTTTTCACTTCAAAAATCCATCCAACTGCAACTATGTGTATAAGATATGGATCTAACACATGTCGTTGCAGTTAGATGGATTTTTTCTTTGGTTCTGTATTCATACTGACATTGTGGCCATATTTTAAAGAAACTGCAGCAGAAAAGCAGCTATGTAAATAGTTTTGGAAACCGGCAAATACACTAATTACTCGGAAATTTTAAGATGTACTTTTAAACTTACCGTGTTCAAAATAAATAAAATAATAATTTATAAAAGGCCCTGTACAAACAAAAAACAAATCCACTCGCCCACTCGTCGTTCACATAAAAGGATTCAACGCGGTCCTGAATCCTTTTGTAGCTTTCTCACGCTGTGAAATTTTCACATAAAGCACAGAGGCGGACTTGATGCCTAAGGGATTCTCTGCCAGTTAACCTTCGGGTGATGTAGAGAAAACAGGAAGTAGGTGCATTTAAAAATATTATAGTTTACTAACTACCCGGCCACTACTGCTAACTAACTACATTAAAAATTAAAAAATATTGCGATTATAAATTGAGATCTATCTTATTTCTTCAAAACCAAAGAGCTGAAAAAAAATACACAAAAATAAAAATAATAACTTGACACATTTCACACACGGCCGTCTGATCCCAAACGTGTACTATGAAAACCAGACTGCTGAGAAACATACTTATATATTATTAAATACATAATATTATAGATAAATTACACTCAGACACAGAATAAATGATCATGCTCATTACACAATTATTTGTCCTGGGTGGGAATCGAACCCGAGCAGTCAGGATCACTAACCATTAATTGAAATTGATTCATTAGTTTAGGAGTTCATTGCGGACAAATTGTCACATTTTTTTATAAAATATCAGATAAAATACTTAAATTAAGTTTATAGAATGAAATACACACACATATAGATATCACACATCAAAAACATTCATACACAGGTCATAAAAATCTATTTAGGGGATGTATTTTTTAATTATTCATTCAATCAACTTTAGGGTTGAGTTCAATGATAAGCGGACTTCTTAATATAAAATATTTATTTCACACACAAACATGTTGTTACCACTTATAAATAAAAACAATATATTATTAGGCGACCTAATTCATTGTAAATGCTCGCGCCTTCGTAAACAAATTACTGCGTCAGCATTTTCAATACATCAAATTATTAAAAAAAATGAAAGTAATATTACAATAAAATGTTAGATTATAAGGTAGTACTAACATTTTTAAAGAAACAGAATGTTCACAATACCTCATTCACTCGGTTCGGCGACGACCCAGTTACTTACTCAGTTAAATACAGTGTTACAAAATTATAAGTTAAATATAAATCATGATGTTATAGCGTTAATTCAGAATACAAAATATAGAATCAATTTCATAAGAAAAACATTATGCAACGTATGAGTACATACTACGTCATGGAACTTACACATGCACAGTAAGTTGCTATTTTTGCAGTCAGCACATTCTTGTACTCCTACTAAACTTAAAAAATAAATAAAACAATCAAGTACTTTACTTTTACCCAATTCAAATATTACAATTACATTTCCCAGTTCCACTAGAAAAACCATTCACCTGACCTATACGATAAACAGTAGGTAAACAGTTGTACAAACTAATGCTATACTACTACATAGAAAAATTTAAAAAAATATACTGAGATGATAAATCTGCGACATTACATATTGACAATACATATTTTTCGAGCTGCGACAGGTTGCGCTATCAAACACTGATGCGGTATCCATCATTGCTTCCACGTGTAATGTGCGATAACAACGTGTACACTATCCCAAAGAGTATCACGCGCCGTACTCCATGCCGTTTTCTATCATCCTCTAGCATGCTTCAGTACAACTCATCTAGTTGCGGAAATTGAATATCTATCAACATTTAAATGCCTTATGCCATGTCGCGGAATTCCATATTGGCCATTTCTACTTTGCTGTGGTCTACTTTGTTTGCTGTAAAAATTTCGCTAACAGTGCAGCCACTATGAATATGAGTATTTCGGTTGTCACTCCTGTCGCCAAATCTTCAGTACCCAACAATTATAATTTCATGGAGTTAGGTCGGTAGCCCTGTTGGTTGGTTTTGACAAACAGGGCGAGTTTGTCTCCCAAGTTAGCCACTAATCACATTTGCGTGTCATACTGTCTTGCTAGCCATGTGCTCTGTAGTCACGTTGTCGTTGAACGTACGTACTGTACGGAACCCCGTATTCAGTTGTCGGGTGCACCAATGTAGGGTTGTGGAAAATGCTATGCGGACTTGTTGATATAAAGTTTATTTTTCACATACATACATGTTGGTACCACTTTTAAATAAATACTTATATTATTAGACTACCTGACTCATTATTTGCGGAGAGACGACTGCTGCGCCGGGCGAATGCTCGCGGCTTCGTATACAAATTACTGTGTCAGCATTGTCCCTACACACATCACCATAGTCAATTATTGGGAAGAAGAGAGTTAGCACACATTTTTTAAGTGATGTACTAACTATTCAAAACTCTTCTATGACATTTCGACACCAAAACCACCCACGTATATCGTAACACTCCTGTCCATCCAAAGGTGGAAGATATTGCTCCTAGCGATAAGGGCGCCCATTGTGCATTTTATGTATAATTTGTTTGTGTATTGTTTCCTTTATTTGGTGTACAATAAATAGTATTCATTATTATTATTCTCTTTATTAACTTAAATATCCATATAATTAAATTTTTAAATACATTCTGATTATATAAAAAACACATAAAAATATAAAAAATAGTGCCCCATCGGTATCGAGTGTCGTATCGAGAATGACTGCCATGGCAAAGTGTATTTTCATTTACCACGAGATGCGAATTTAAGCGTATAGCTAGTAGAATAGCGTTGCTTTTTTTAGAGATTAGCGAGGGAGATTTAAAATTTCAACTTTTTAAGTACCTATTAAATTTTACAATCAACATAATCGTATTGATATTTCTATAGGAGCTAAAAATGACAATATTTTGGCGTTACGTGCATTGCCTATTGAATACTTAATTACTCTGCCACTAGGTGGGGGACATTATTCACCCGGCCCGGTCAAATTGCTTACTTGAATAGTTTTTATTATATTAACTACTCTCATTGGATTTTAAAAATATTTGATTTCGTTAGTTCCAGTGAGTCGGAACTGTATTTCGCTAGTTCCAGTGAGTCGGAACTGTATTTCGCTAGTTCCAGTGAGTCGGAACTGTATTCCGCTAGACCCAGTGAGTCGGGGCTGAAGTCCGCTGGTCCCAGTGAGTGGGGGGCTGCGTGAGATGATGCGGTGAAGTCCCTAGTGAATCGAGGCGGTTGCTGCGTAGTGGCTGGTTGCTGCGTAGGTGGGAGAGAGATGCTCTTCTTACGTGGACCGTAGGTGCAGTGTGCTGAGTGCTTAGACGCTGATGAGGCCGAAGGGGTAACCAAACTGGAGCGGTCGCTGCAGACGTGTGGTATCCTTGTTGAAGCTGAGGATGCTGGCTGGCTGAGACTTGATTACCACTTCTGGACATGAAAAGCATGAGGTCGGATCTGAAGATCCACCCAAAATGACTTTTTTACATCACAATAATAAACTTTTTGTTCTCTTTCTGGTAAACTGACTCTTGTATTTGTATTCTTCTTCATTGCTGAGATAAATACATGCATGTCGGATCTGATGACTTTCCGAAATATTTGAAAGGCATGTAACTTTATTTCAATTAATACCTTTATTCCATAAATTACTCATACCTTAGCATTAACATATGCCCTTATGCATTTAATGTGTTTTATTTCTTCATGTATTTTCACGTTCGGTGTATTAGCAGATACACCGTTATGCTGCTAAAGTGCAACAGAATTTACACATGGATTATCAGAAAAACCTTTATGTTACTAAATGGTGTTGTTTACTAATGTATGTAATAAAGTCGAATGCAATCATGAGACGTTCTAGCTGTAATGATAACAGCAATATGTAAAAAATTCTATACGTATTTCATGATAAACCTTTATGTCTTGAACTTATTTTACATTGTTAGGCCGCGTCTTGGTCGGTACCGAAGATAGTCCGGATTATTTCAAATTGCGTCATCATTAGAAATCGTTGCATGCTTGTTGCTTCGGGAGGCGAGACAAGGCATTTCTTGTCTAGCTTTTTTACTTATGCATTGCGCGTCTTAAAGTGAGATAGTAATAGTTCACTGTGTCGATAGTTGCTCGGATCCGAGCGATCCCCTTTCTTGGGAATTGGTTGCACGTTCGCCTCCTTCCAAACCTCCGGCACCGAACTGGACGTGTATGACAGGCGATACAGTCGTGTAAGCGTTGGGGTCACACATTTAACAATTGTAATATATCATTGTATTATTGATTCTTTAAGAATTGTATAATTTTACACATGACTTTATTAAAATTTATTTGTTTTTTTACTTCATAAATGTAATTGTATCACTTTTCACGAACGAATGTAAAGTAAGTTTTAAAATGTATAGTAATGGAAGTGTACTTATATTACAATGTACTAATTCTAATCTATACATTTACATTGTGTTAAACTCGTTAATTCAACATTGGTCAAACCAAGAGAAGCATTGGCACCCGCGTCAAAGAACACATTGCTGACATAAAACACCAACGCTCGATAAAGTGTGCTGTGTGTGAACACGTGCAACAAGGGACCAATCATTACCTGTGTTTCGATAAACCACAGGTACTAGCGAAAGAACACCGATTCCTACCAAGGATGCTCCGTGAGGCTATTGAAATTAAAAAAACACCCTAATTTTAATAGAGAAGATGGTTGGAACGTACCACCAGCTTGGGATCCGGTTATTCACTTACTCAAACCCAAGAAAATACAAAATACAGCAAGGCTTCAAGACACTTTGAGCTCATTCTGCGTAAATAGTAACACCAACAATCAACAAACTTCGGGTACTTTGAGATAACTCTGCACTTCGATACATGAGACGACCACCATCTTAGTCTACCCGTGACCATGGCTGCTAAAAAGCAACTGAAACGTCGGGATCAGTGTAAATAGTAAAATAACACCAAATAAATCGCGATAGAATCCGTTAAAAATAGTTTTATTTCAATCGTTAATTCCATTTGTATCATTATACAATACAGAAATAAAAAAACATTGTTTAGTTCAATTTGATATGATTTTAAAAGTATTATTTTACACAATTGAAATGGTAAAAAAACGTTCAGTTATATCATTATGCTCCAAATTAACTCGCTCATTTTAAACCCTAGAGATACGGGGATAAGAGTCAAAGATAGATATTTTTTTATAGATCTTCTTCAGAAAAAATATAATAAATAATATAACTCGAGATGTATCACTTTTCACTGACGCTCCAAAATTATTCAAGCTGTAATGAAATTAACAACTCTCCCACACAAACTAATGTAAATCTAGTAAAAAGACGCAGAATTTCTTCAGAAAAAACCCTCCAGAAAAACTACGAATTACCTGTGAAATGGCACATATCATCACTTAATGTAACTGAAGCTCCAGTATGTTTAGAAAATCATTCTGAATGAATAATATACGAAGATCTTGTATACAGAATAAATCAAAAAATATCTTAAAAATTGTGATGTCTCTGATAGTAATCTTTTTTTCTTGCCGTAGGTGGCAAAAGAAGCCTTGTCTGGAAAGAGTCATCGTTAACATTAATGAAAACGGATATTTGAGTGGTAATTCCTATAATAAAGAAGATTTAGTTCCCTATAACCAAATAATAATTACCATTTTTATTTTTTCTTAATATTATAAAACCTTTTTTTATGTTATGATGATTTGTAATTTTAAAGTATTTAAATAATTTTTAATATTTGTTCTTTTTGTAATTTTTTCGCAATTTCACCCTTTTGTCTGATGGTAATCTAATAATTGATTTAGAAGTTGCGAAGAATATCACATCAGTCCTTTACCATCGTTTAAAAGTTAAAATCATAATGCTACTTTTTCATATTAAGTAGCCAAAAAAATTGCAAGCACAAAGTTGGATGTACACATAATATGAGTTTTTCATAAACTATAATTATTTAAGCCATAAGGTCGGATGTAAGCAATAAAACAGAAAAACAATAATAACCATTAAATTAAACGTTTATTGAAGTGTATTTATTGAAAAGTATAAGGTACTGATGGTTTACCACAGATAATTAAAACAAAACTGTTACAATATAACGTAATTTAATAAATATTTTCAAAAATATTTGTCAATTTTATTTTCGCTCTCCTGAAAACCTGCGAATTTGCAAATCCGACCATATGCCTTTCATGTCCAGATTTATTGCTGTAGGAGTGTATACGACAGTGCCGATGATGATTCTGCTTCTTAAGTCACCACTGTTTAGAAACAGGTGTTAGGTCCCTCCAACATGCCTGGCGGACCGCGGGCCAACAGTTAATGTTGGGAAGTTGTATACATACTAATCGGCTCTAGAACTTTCATAGCGCGATTCAGGATTAGTAGTTACTACGTAGTTCAGCTCGTCTTCGCTAGATGATGTTACGGTACGTTTTCGCTGTGACCATAACATAATATATACAACTTCCCAATATCAACCACAGTTCGCCAGGCATGCTCACCTCACCTCACTCGTTCTCTCATATGAAAATTGCGCTTTGCGAAAAGCAGTAATATATTTTAATTTTTTTTATCATGTGGAAACCCCCACGTGTCAATACCTCTCCGGAGCTAACAGTGAAGTGATATGTCGGAATCGAACCGAAATGTTACTTACCGAAACATCCGTGTCCAAAGAGTACCTTTTTTTTTTGTGCGTGTGGAAACCCCCTCGGGCCGTCACCCCACCGGGGTTTTCGGTGGGGCGGTGTGTCGGAATCGAACCGACTAAAACCACACGATGTGCCGTACTGCGCCTTAAGTAGGAGGGATCTGGGAACAGCTTTTATTAAGACATCCGGATCCAAAGAATACTTACGTCAACCGGTAGTAAAAGCCTGCCATGTCGCCTCTCCAGCCAAACGTCCATGATGGCCATAATTGTGGCGTACACTAACCTTTTCTACTGTAACATAACCATACTGCTAACATATCTCTGTATTCCTCTTTGTATCAACTAATCCAACTTCAACTTGATTTTTTTTTGTTACTAGATATTAATTTGGCAGTATTAATTTTAAATAAATGGATTGGATTTAAAATCTGCAGGTAGCGAGATATGATAAAGAATGACAGCGTGCTTAAATTCCTATTAAGGTTCTAATTTGATTAAGAAAACAAACATATTCTTGTACAATCATAACTAAATCAAAAACTACCTCACATAAAGCAAGTGAGCGCTTAAATAATATTAATTATAAAATTAAATTAAATTAATTATAAAAAAAATTGTTACGTAATTCAGGAATGACACCCATGCCAAAATTATGGTTCTAAAATTATTATTTGTTTACACGATGTATCAGCGTAGACAGAAACTTAAATAATTAATTTACCTTAACAATCTAATCATGATAAAAGGACTTAAATAACTCTCAGTTTGGTCTACATTTGTAACAAAGTGACACATTTACATTTAATTCAAACCTCAAACCAATTAATAATAATCTAAAAATAGTGTCGTGTAGTAAGTCTGGTAGAGATCGCTATTAGCGATAAGACCGCCCATTGTACTCTAATTTTATATGAGATCTGTTTCAACTGTATGTTATTAATAATATTCTATCTATCTATTGATCTGATGGTAGTGTAAGTAAAATAGTATCGCGCTGAAAATGTGGAACGTAACAACTTGCATGGGCTATACATAAATATTGTAGAAGTAGCGTTATTTTAACTTTCATATTATATATTTAAAGTATGTAAGTATAATTACATTTTGTAGCACAATAGCGTATAGAAGTTTTACTTACCGCCTCTCCTGTAGGTTGAAGTAATTTCCCTTAATCGAATTTTTTGGGATTCAAATGGACCCATCCCTAATTTACTCGAAATTGTAGTAATCTATTTGTATCGATATACCTATAACTATTTGAAGCTAGTTTGTGAACTGAACACTTTTTGACTACCGTATATAAACATTACTTTGCGAATATAAACACAAGCTTTTTAAATTTTAGTATCTTATATGCCTGTGATATGTGTAAATCGAGACTTAATCGCAGTAATATTTCTACGGTGCGATGCTCACTATGTGCGAAGTGCATGGTGCCGTGACAAATCTGACATAATTCGGGATAGTCTATCAAAGCAAAATGGATCATAATTTTTGTTGTGTTGTAAACTGCAAAAATGACGGCATAAATAGTCGATAAAAATTCTATGATTTTAGAAATTAGATACAAAAAAAAAAATTACAGCTGCTGTAAACAAGGAAAAAGTAAGTCATAAAATCTTAAATTATGAAATTAATAAACCAATTTTATTTGCGGTGTAGTTTATTTGATATTAATTGATTATGGCTGTTATCATTTAAGTTTTGATACGTTGCCATGGTCTCCGAAAACTCACGACACAATTTGTAGTAAATATTTTATTGAAGGCAAGAAACGCAAGCAAGTTCGAGTTATATTCCCACGACATTCCCAAAAATATATCTAGTCTATTTTAGAACGACTGAAAATTTTAATGGATAAATACTTATATTATAATAGTTCATAGTTAGCATATTCCGCACAGTAAATATTAGAACAAAATGAGGATTTAACTTTTAAACAACAAATTAGCATACACTCGGTAGTACCGTTACATTTAATTGCTGAGCCAATTCCCAGGCGAACGCCATTTGTGCAAATAATACCTTGTACCCTTGCATTGTGTACGTATTTTAAATATTTTTGCTCTAAATAATGTGTGATTTGTGACTATCGTAGTTATTCTTATACTTATGACGAATAAAAATAGGTACACAAAGTGTATGTATAAAAAAAGTGTGTGTCTACTTATGTACGCACGTAAGAAGTTATACTTCTTTCCTTCGCGTTATCCAACGTTTGTAGAAAAAACGACATTAATAATAGAAAAAAATGTATTTAATACATTGAAAGTTTTATTATAACGCATTATCTACTTAAATAAAGTTTATTTAAATAAATAATACATACCGTCAACTAACCTCAAATTCTACAAACGTACTCAAAGTAATATGTAAAAACCATTTTTATCACTTATAATCACAGTAAATTATCTTTAAATCAATAAATTGTTAATAAATATCAGTCACCACGATATATTATTTGAAAAAATATATATTTATGTATATTTATATATATTTTATTCGGACTGAAACAAAACATGTGTTGTAGGTTCAGAAACACTTGAATAAATATCGTAAAGTTGCTAACTTTTTTTGAAAAACTAAAATGTTAACTAGCTAACTTCAGGGTGTCGGTTTTTCTTGACAGTGTACGCGCGCATCGTAAAATGTTACTCTCATCATTTTTCCATAACCCGCCAAAAGAAGTATAACTTAAAAAAAAAAATATATAAAAAAAACGAAAGAATACTCACTGACTCAATTATTGACTAATTATAAAATCTGAGAAGCTACTTGACCTAAGAATATGAAAATTGGCAGGAAGGTAGTTTATGAGTAGGAGACGTCAGCTAAGAACTGTTTTTGCAGCAGGGCTAGATTAACGATAGAAGGTCTAAGGACTCTCTCAAGTTTAGATGGAAGTTCTTGGTTTTTTGTACTAGATGCCTGAAATTTGGCAGGGAGGTAGTTTATGGGAAGCATATGTCAGGAAAGAACGTATTTTGCGATAGGGCTGGATTAAGAAGTTAAAAAGCTGTGACGAGTTTATATGAAAGTCCTTGGTTTTTTTATGTGGACAAAATTTACATTACCTCAATGAAGCCGCCGGCAAAAGCTAGTATTAATATAAATTCAGAAGTGTTTTCTAAACATAAGTGCCCTTAAAACCAAGAGAAGATACCTTTCAATTCAAACAAAGGACAATCAAATGAGGCTATTTACAATAGGCGCAGTTAAGCCACACTTATCTTTAACCGTAGCTTTGACGTAGCTCCCATTTCAATTCAGGTCCCAGAGATTTTATACCTTAATTGGACGTGCAATTTACTCCCTAATAAATAAAAAAACCTTATATTTCTCTATCACAACGTTAAAAATTAATTTATGAGCTTTATTAGGTACTGTACTTTTTTGTAAGAACCACTGAGGTTGAAGGCCTCGAGAGAAAATCCATTTTCTCTGTCTTTCGCTACGTCCAACCAGCGTACCAGCGTAAACCACCCCTCCGTACGATCTCGTCCTCCCAGCGTGCTCTCGTGCTCCTCGTTTGCGTTTCCCAAGCGGTCCCGACCAAGACGTCATATTTTTTGCCCATCCATCTTCTTGGAGTCTTGCCACATGGCCTACCCATTTCCATTTTAGTTTCTGGGCGTGTGTATTTATCCATGTTAGTTAAATTCTTCGTTCAACTGCAAGAATATTGCTGTTTTTTGCGAATGAAATTTAAATTATTTTGCTAGATTTTAGATTCTTCTACATTTTCTAGTGCTACGTTATTTGCGTGTACAGGTTGACATAACTTTCGTTTGATGCGTTTATTTCAAGGCCCACTTGTATGCTTGAAAACTGGAGTGTAGTTATCATGTATTGCAGCTCACTAGGGTTCTAAGACACTAGGACAATATCGTCTGCAAACCTTAGGTGGTTGAAATAGGTGCATTTCCAATCGAGTTGTTTAAATACATTTTCTAACACAGAGATAAAAAAAAACACTTTTAAAAAAAAAATAAACGACTTCAAAAAGCGCTAAGTGAAAGTGAAAGACAATCGATTTCAAACTTAATTGAAAATTCTACATACATGTAACACTTTTAAACTCGGTACCTTATGATCTGTTTGAAGTCAGTGCCAAGCACGAAACCCAATAATTTATTAATATTTATTATTTTTAGTTGGCGTTGAGGCCGCGTCGAACAAGCGTCGGAGTAAAACGGGCATTAGCATGTGAACGACTTGAACAAAATGCGTGTTCTTGTTGATGCTCGTCAACCCACGTTAGCAAAACGCCTTGGGGTACCGGCTAAAAAAATGTTATTGTGCGTTTATATAAGACGAATTTATTTGCGCCAACCCAACACGTTCGCCGCATGGTGACCGCACGGCAACACCAAACTGCTGTGCAGCGGCTGCGTGGTTACGTGATTAATAGGAATTTGAATTTTGTTGCCTAGAAAATAGATCCCCGTGGATTCCGTAAAAGTCGACTAAAGGACAAAAACCGGAAAATGAGCAGCGCGAAACCACAACACACAACACTGCGCTCGCCAACCCGCAACTCAAACTGAATGACCAGGGCCGGGCTACGCTAGTGGTCACGGTAACGGTGGGCCTAGGAGTTTGAAGAATTCAGCGGCCACCAACCCCTCCCTCGAAAACTAGCCTTGGTAACACCCAACAATCGCACATGGAAGACTGAAGAAAAATTTATCGACCTGGAAGAAGAGACGAGTAGGTTACATTCAGATATTTTGGGATTATCTAAATTCCGTAGAGAAGAGGATACGACACATATATATTTGGAACAAATTGTCCAACTACGTAGATTTAACTTCGAGAAAGAGGTTAATCGTCGTTGTAAACTCGGATGGGAAACTGCAATCTCTTTGCGTCCAAAATACTCCAGTGCCTTCAAACAAAGGGTTTAGACTAGTGTGTGTTACCAGTGATGACAATGTGGATCCGATACGTGGTCTCTCACTAAAGGCTCGATAAATCAGCATAAAGTCAATCAACGAGCTGTGGACAGGCCTATGCTTGGGGTTACTCCGGGTGATCGCATCAGAAATAAAGATATACGCAGACGAATAAAGGTTACCGACATAGCCCAAAGAATCGGCAAATTGAAGTGGCAAGGGGCAGGGCACAAAGCACGCAGAACGACCGGAAAGCGTAGCGTAGGACGTCCACCAACAAGGTAAACAGATGACCTCGTAAAGATCGCAGGTTGTCGGTGGAGGGTGGCGGTCATTAAGGGAGGCCTATGTCCAACAGTGGACGTCCTCTGGCTGAAATGATGAAGATTATTCAAATTTGTGTGTTTAGTAAATTATTTCTATATTTATATTCCTAAACTATTCTATTCCTAAATATATTTATAATCATTTACTTGTCGTTTTTTGTCAGTGCCTGTTATACCACGTGGAATAAGGGCTGATGAAATAAAAGTGACAAACTATCACATGACCTGATTATAAACACTTATTAACTACAGACATAAACAACATTAAAAGTATCACTTACGTGCAACTAACGAGAGTGAGAAAATTAGAAAAATATTCTCTGAAGAACAACAATTTCTAAAGATTTGTTATTCTAAACTATGACATAAGTCTTTACCTTATGTCATAGTTTTCTCTGTTATATGGATCTGCGAAGACGTGACAGCAAACTCTGTGTAGGGATAAACTAGCAGCTTAAAACGTAACAGCCTCACGGCTCTGCAAATAAAAAAGTAACTACAGCTATAAGCTTTATAATACCGAATTGTTATTGCTTATTATCGCGATTGTGTGAGAAAATGTTATCTCTAAATACCTATCACTATGTCCTTTTAAACAATAAACAGTTTATCATAGTATTATTTAGTTCAAATAACTATCACATAACGAAATCAAATTTGGGTAAAAAAATAATCTACATAATTTGTGACTTCTTATTAACTGTGAACAGCATTTTGCTATGTGCTAGCATTAAGTATTTTTTTATTCTACATCTTTTTATGAATTACTATTAGAAAAGCTTCATGTTAATAATTTTGCGAGTTAAATCCTTTATTAATATAAAAATGTATATTTATTTCATAAGGAGGTACATTTGTTTAGATTCATCTGTAAAAAACTATGTTCTGCAAATATTTTATTAAACCAATTTACTGCTACTTTCTTTCACTCCAAAATTCAGAGCTACCAGTATACTGATTTTTGTAAAAGTCCCACATTAGGATTGCTGATTACCCAAACGAAACACTACGCCAAAACCTCAGGGAACTAATTTGAATGTTTATCTTGAAAGGATCCACCTGATGATGAAACTGAATCGTAGTCACGTGGTCATCGATCGCGTTGTCGGTGAGAATAATGAGAGATGAATAGTTAAAACCTCCGCACATTTTGGCAAAGTTGCGCGGAGGGAGGGTGCGGCGGCGTATTAAACGAGTGGGCTCCTCGAGTCCGCGTGGGAGGTCGATAAGCAGTGTGTAACGGGACTGCGAGGCGATCAGTCTGTTGCCTGCCGCCCGCGAGTCCTTATACTCGCGATTCGTGTGACCACCGCGCTACTCGATTCATTCCGCTAGAAGCGCGCCCTCGTAGCGACTGCCGCCCGCCTGTACCGCCGATCGACGTTTCTCTAGAGTAAGTATGATTTCAGGCAACCTGTGGCAATCGGAACATTTTAGTTGTGCTTCTACTATGTAAATAAATTTTTTATGTTGCGTGACCTAAACATTACTTCGCGGAATAATTTTTATTTCATTTTTTCCTAACGTTTCTTTAGCAAACGATCTTCCTCAATATGATAAAGAATTTATATGAAAAACAAAAGACGACACGACATACTAAAAGGTTAGGGTCTGTTAACGTACACATAATAAACTGTAACACTTTAATAATACTTCCGAAATGGTTTTTTTGTTTCGAATATATCTTCATTTTACTACGTGATGTTAGTGTTGAATGAGTGCTAATGGAATCTATGTACTAGCATGACAAATTACTCTTTGAAGCAACAGTATTTCCTGTTTATTTTCTCGAGCGTGAACTTACGTTGGGGTTCTAAATTAACGTTTTTTGAAGCTTTATTTAGGCTCGCTACGCGAAGTGGTATCGAAATTTTTAAATCTTTACAATCATTTAACTTACTACAAGAATTGGTACTAGCCACAAAAGATACAGTAAATAAAGAAAAGATAGTAAAAATTGAGGGGTAGGGTAGGTCCTATTGTGATATCGTTCTTAATGGAAAAATAGACGTATGAACCCGCTTAACAATGGGCATCGAGCGACACTGTTTCATACAATTTCGTGAATGGATTTTCCCACTCGTATTATATAGATGAATTGAGGGCTTTAATTTACGAGAGTTACGTTATCCGAATTATAGAAAATAGATTGGCGTCGTTTAGTTACTAATTAATGAGGTAATTTCGCAACTTTTCTTCTTCTTCAATGATGTTAATACTTTATGATTTGTGGTTAATTTAATGGTGTATGTAAAAACCCCCACAACCTAATAGATTTAGTACTACTACTCGAACTTAGATCATTGCTACGATTAACCTTATCGTTATTGTATTCGTTTATTTAGGCTGAATATGGAGAGACGGGAGCTGAAGTTAGTCATTACTTAAAGCATTTTTGTATCAATCTTTATAAAGCGAAAAAGAAAGATGTTTGAAATGTTAGGTAACAATTGAAAAATTGAGTAGTACCTATATACTGTAGTACTGGTAGATAACAATGCAACTTACATGGATCAGTAAGACACACCAAAAATACTGTACTGTACAAGAAACAGACTGAAGAGTCCATTCAAAGTATAAAAGTAAAATTCATCCTTACACTTCATTACAAGGGACCATTCAATCATCATAATATAATATATATATACTAGCAGCACCCCGTGTTTTCACCCGCGTAAGTCCCAATCCCGTAGGAATATCGGAATAAAAAGTAGCTTATGCGTTAATCCAGGTCTCCAGCTATCTACATATCAAGTTTCATCGCAATGGGTTCAGTGGTTTTTGCGTGAAAGAGTAACAAACATCCATCCATCGAAACTTTCACATTTATTATAATATTAGAGGGATATATTCAGATACAATATGTATGTATAAAACTTTGTGTGATCTGGAGTTTAGATTATGGAAATAAAAAAGAAAGCAGAAGAAACTAATACATTTATAAGCATATTCAAGTTACACTAAAATATTATGTTGAAAGTCAAAAGCCTACAAGAGATGACAATTATAAAAAACTTTATTGTTGGTCTTAAATGCATTTGTTCTCAATTTAGTCTTATTTTTATTTAATTATAATAGAAGTTAATAACTATTATAATTAACGTTTGTTAATAAGCCATTTATATATAGGCTTCTGGATCTCAAATAGATGATTCAAACAGCGTCCTTAAGGCAGGCCTTTAAATGACTTTGAGGCGACTTCCCGTAATATGTTACGCCGATGATACTTTGGTCACAGCCCGGGGGGTGAACTTTCAAGAAGCGGCGCGACTGGCCGCAAGTGGAGTCTCTCTGGTGGTATGGCGCATTGAGGTGCTGGGCTTACGGGTGGCCCTGGATATGACGGAAGCCCTTTTATTCCATGGGTCCTGTCGTGATCCACCCCCTGGCGCCTCCATAGTGGTCAACTCTGTCCTCGTACCACATTAAATATCTGGGCCTGATCCTCGACGGTAGGTGGCGCTTCGACGAGCACTTTCGATAGCTTGCTCCGAAGCTGGTCGGCGCTGCGTCCGCCCTTGCTGCTTCGGGGCCGCAACCTGCACTCGGTCGCTAGGAGGGAATAAAGTCCCGCCTGTCACATATGCGACTGCAGTGAGGACTCGGCTCAGCACACGCTGGCGGTTTGTTCCGCTTGGGCGACACAGCGTCGGGCCCTCACTGCAGTCATCGGAGGAGATCTCCCGCTACGAGCCGTCATACGCTCCATGGCCGGTAGCAACAGGAATTTGCAAACTTCTGCGAGAATGTCATCTCGCACGTGTGCCTGGTCGTCACCTAACATCGTCAGCTATATGTATCTCACTTGGGGTGGGCAGCTCGTCTAGCTCGTGCCAAGTTTCCAGTTCCTGGATGGCTGCCACAGCTTATGGGTTGATGTTGAATGGATACGCATAATGCTATGTATCATCCTCAATGGTCCAATTGACGGTCGCCATTACTAATAATTGAACCATCAGTTTCTTTTAACGGAGCTGATTTCTTAGGCAAAGGTCCGATTGGTTTTTTATCCCTGCAAAGACACCGGAGAAGTTTTCAATAGCTGCACCGTGACATTGATTACTCCTTTGTGCTCTGTAAAGTCCAATTCACGCCAAGGAAGATTCATTCTAGCCCAACTCTCGGAAAAAAAAGAAACATTCTTCCTAATACTAGAAATTCTGAGCTTATGAATGAATATAGTGAACCGACAAGCGGAATCTTGGGACTCTGACGAGTGGATAGGGAGTGGCAGTCAATCAAGTCACTTCTCACTAAAACTGGGGGCAAAGTTTTAGGCTAAACCTGCCGTCTGGTTTGCAGAAAACGCAACCTTTGGTTGACATGAAGCGTCAAGTTGCGTTAAACCAATCCTTGCACTGAAACAAAGGCCGATGCTGCTTAATCTAACCTACAGCGTATTAGTCGCTAGTCTGCCAATGATTATTGCCTAAACCTGTACAAAAATATACTGTATCTAAATGTAGTATTAATACTGCAGCTTTTAACTTATCCTAAGTGTTGAACATCCTATGTTGATGATAAAGACACTTCTTCTTTGTACCCCTTTTTAAGAAAATTGCGCGAACGTAGTAACGTGAATTTTGGAATATTTACAATTTATATATGGAAGAAGTGCAGAAAGCTAAAATTTTTAAATTATTTTTTAAAGTTGTAAGGTAAATTGTCTTACAACTTTAAAAATTACGTGAAAACAGTTCAATGAAATTACACACGTCCAATATATGTGATTACCTGTCATAGTAAGTAAGTCTATACAACGACATCTCAAGTTATACTGGCCAATGAAAAAACCATGCTCAAAATTCGACCACCACGTGACCTCTAGTATCATTAATTTCTCCATCTTTATCTTCACATCTATTCTATATTTCTTTTCATCCCTATTGCCATCTCCATCTCCATCCCTCTTTATCCCTTACATGTTGGTTTAAGATTTATCCTCATTCGAATTTTCATCCGTAATGCTATGTTTATCTACGTCCCTATCACTATTACTAACTCCATACTTGAGGTTGTTGGCCATATTTACCTTCCTATCTTCATCTGTATTGCAATTTTCATCTGGGTCTCTATCACCATGTTTATCTCCGACATTTCGACTAAGTTGCACTGGGCTTGGTCACAGGCTGACTGACCACGTGTAAATATATAATTATATCATGGAACGCGAAAGTTTAAAAGTTAGTTACATGATTTTGTATAAAAATCTGTTTCAGTTACCAGGGTGATAGTTTTTTGCCCAGTGTATGAAAATGGAGTGATATTTTAAAACGCAATTCCTTAATGAAACTCTTTTGTTATGAGTATCGTGTAAATGGCATTTTCCAATACAATACACTTCAATATTTTCCTTTCATATGGAGATTGCTCATAGCTTTTGAACGAAATTTATTTAGTCCATTTTTGTCAATTCAAATATGACGTAGAATGGAAAATATTCTTTCAACTAAAAGAAATAATAATAGGGATTTTCTCTAAATTGTTTCTCTTTCTCTATATCTATAAATTTCAGCTGATACTATAATCTCCTTGCATAATGCAATAAAGACACTACACACCAGGGATAACACTTGCAACAAACCACTGAAGTATAACTTTTTTTTTTTTATGGTATATCGGGCAAAACGAGCAGACGGGTCACCTGATGGTAAATGACTACCACCGCCCATAGGCACCTGCAACTCGAGAGTCACAAGTGCGTTGCCGCCCTTCAAGGTGGAAGTAGGAGAAGAGGGGGAGGGGGGGGAAGAGTGGGAAGAGGGGGGGAGAGGGGAAGGACGGGAATAAGGGAAAGGGAAGGCCTCCGGTAACCTCACTCACGCGGCGAAATGCAATGCAAGTATTGCTTCACGACCGGTTTTCTGTGAGCCCGTGGTAACGAGCGGAGTCGATACATGCCGAAGTAATAGTAAAGCAACGAGTTTGGCAAATTGACCTTCGTTATTGGAGGCACTCCGATACCCAGTACCATCCAGTAAGGAGAACATAAATTACTTCGAAATAATATTCATAAACTTAAAATATATTCTTTACAGTGTCTACCTATCATTTCATGATTCATCAGCGTAATACATTCCTCTTATTACATCCGTATTTAATGTTTTGGAGAGTTTCGTTCTAAATACTGTAGATTTTGACAATGAGACCCGCGTAAACATGTTACATCTTCCAGTAGAAGTATTACCGTATGCGACTTAGTGTGCTTACGATATCGTAGAGGACACTGACAATTGAGAATTGAAACAAAAGCTAGTATATAAATTAAAACAACTTTAAAATATTACAAAATAAACGTTATAGAGCTAAAAGGAAACTGAAAATGGTGAGCCCAAATGTAATAAGTTGAAATGTAAAAAATTATAAACATACTTATACACACACACTCCTGCTTGCATCCCCTAAAAGGCCATATTTTGCCAACTATAATTTGGTGCCACTAACGTAATAGGGGGCTAGCCTATTGCTGTCAACTGGTCACTTTGGGGATTGAAGATGGAAAAATTGAAAATATAATGAAAAGGGAACGGAGGTAAAAAGGAAAGGCTATGGAAGAAGAAGGATATTGCTTATACGGATAGATTGGAGAGTGTAAGCAATTACAATAGGAAAACTTGCTTGTCCTAGGTAATTAACTCAAAATAATGAAACTCACTATATATACTTAAACGCAATATAGTGCATATAATAACAGCCACATTCATAAATAAAATATCAATAAATTACTGAAAATATAATATAGTAAAATAAATGATTATTGATTTCATATCGATTCAAGTCAGTCTTATATTTTTAGTCTATGTCACTGGCTGCAAATGGTGAGTGTGAATGCTAAGCTATAACAGCTTACTGGCATCCAGACTCGACGTTGCCGAATGCCCTTGTTTGCTTACTCGTTTCATGTTTTCCGATGCGTTTCGAGTGTTTTCTCGGTTGTTTTTCATTTTCAACGAAAACTGTTTTGTTTTTTACGGATTCCAAGCGCACCTACCTTTTACGATCCTTGCTTTCACACTGGTCACCGAAGAGCGTTCACACGTTAGCATTGGAATTGTTATTTTGGATTTTACCACCGGCTTGCCGATTAGATATTGTTGAAAGTATGGAGCGCTGTGTAAATGGTGAGATAGCAATTAGTAACTAGGCCGACGATCCTTAGACGATGAAAAAAATCTATCAGTGATTCGGCAATGACTTGCACCTCAGTCTGGAAGTAAATATAACCTCATCTAACCAACTACAATCCTGATACGTTTAAAATGCTTATATATAAAAAGAATCCATATGGAGATTGATTACATTAATTAATATTTATTCAATAAACAATTTTACAATACCCTAATACACAATATATAAGGTATTGTTGAACAGGTTGTAGATTAAAATGTAATGAAAAAGTTAAGTTAAATATTAGTCAGATCGAATTAACTTTTTGCTCCAAAACATTCCTATTAGAGTGGAATAATTTTTTTATCAAGATTCAACTATTAGGAATTGATCTCGCTCTCTCTCGATTGTATGTAATCGTTTTCGTGTCCTTTGCTGAGATTTCAACTAACCCAACGAATATATAGAAATGAATTATTAAATATACTTAAATAAATAACGACTCCAGCAACTATGTAGTAAAGTGCAAACTAGATCGAAATTAAAAGCATCAATCTATACTTCAAATAAATCTTTAGCTTTAGCTTATAGAATCTCTACTATTTGACCTCAAGATAGTCATGTCATTTCACAAACGTGCGGTAGGTGTACCTAAGTGATATAATAATGCTCCACTAATTAAAGACCAATGAGATTTCGATGGCATGAATGGAGTGAGCTATGGCTTGTTTAACCAACTAACGAAGAATTAACGTACCCGCATTTCGAAGACTGATATACAGGTTCTTTAAAGGGCAGAGTGACAAAATAAATGATGATGAAACATTAAAATATTTTTATATGCTAGTTTTAACTAATAACAAAAACCAATGCATCTAAACTGTAATATGATGTCAAGTCACGTCCTACCCTCGTCAAGAAACTTCCGCTTAGCTGACGGGCCACAAGACGCGATGTCTATACTAATCTCTGAAGATTATTTTATTGACCGGCGTCATGTGCACGCAAATCTGAATTGACGGGCATATAATCAAACCAATCATGAACTTGAAATATTTGTCGCCCGACTTCCCTTTGAGAGCTTTCAGTTTTGAATTCTGGCATCTTTACTAATAATAAGGATGTAATCGGGGTTTATTTTTTAATAAGACTGTTCTTCAATTGCGTGGATTTCTTATAAAATTCCGTTGTAAAGTTGATCTTGATTCTTGTGTTGAATTAGATCTTAATTCTCAAATACAAATATTTCGGAACCATTATCATAATTTGTCGTTAAATGAATTTTTTATAGGGTTTCGTACCACAAAAGGAAAAATGGAATCCTTATAGAATCACTTTGTTATCCGCCTGTCTGTCTGTCTGCTTGTCTGTCTGTCAAGACCTTTTTTAACCCAATCAAAAGATATGTTCATTTAAGAATTCCATTGTAACAAATTTTAACACATCGGTAAATCAAAACCTGTAGAGTACTTTCCATTGGCCTAGAATCATGAAATTTGCCGAAAAGTAAGGTCTAATAGTGGAGTAAAGGATAAAATCTGAAAGTCATAAATTTTTCTTATATCACATAAAATAATATTTCTTGGGATTACAAACTTATGTTTTGCGGTTGGAAAATGGACTGTGATACATGGGTGTTTGGGTGAGTATTTTTAGAACGCAAAGTTAAATTTGTGTTCCAGTCATCCACTTAAATGTTTGAACGGGACCGTCGGTGCGCGGGCCAGATTCGAATTCGCTTGTCCTTTTTTTAATTTTTGTGTTTTTTTTATAGTTTGCCTCTACTGTCTTTTAACACGTACGAAAAAGGTTTTCGGAGAAGTAGACCACAATGAGTCTTAGTTCGAATTAGCACTGTACTGAAACGGCATGCACATTCTGTGTAAAAAGAACCGGGAATTGTTCAATAAAACCAAAAAGTAGTTTATACGTCAAAACTATTTTGTCGCCTTTAAAGCAGGCCCCTTCGCCTGCAATACCGCAAGCGAGCACTTGACCCAGTCCTCAATACATTTTTTGTAACCTGATTGAGGCATGGCGTTTAACTCTTTCAGCGAGCTTTATTTGACTCGAAACGTCTTCTTCGAAGTGGTAATTTTACCCTCGGGAACAGGAAAAAGTCAGAAGGAGCCATATTACGTGGGTATGGTGCTTGATCGATGACATTCGTTAAGCTTTTGGCTAAAAACTCTTGCACAAGGGTGACTTTGTATGAAGATGCATAATCATTGTGTAAAATCTATGAATTGAGGTTGCACAAAGCTGGCCGTTTTCAGCGGATATTCTCTCACAAGCGCCTCATGACGCCTAAATAAAATTATTCACTCGTCGGCCCTTCTTTAAATAGTTTATACTATTCATGTGTATTTATGAGATACACTAATTAACATTAGTCTTTAGCAAGACTTATGCTAAATGCATATACATAGTCCGCTTAAAGTACGCTTTTTGTGTCTTGGGTCCTTATCTAACTAAAATCAAGACCTGTGTAAGGTCTAAAAAATCTGACCTCCCAAACTAAACAGGCATAGCATATTAAGTTTATAAAAACCTATTTTTAACCTATATGACAAATAGAGGTCAAACAAAAGTTCGAAAATTAAATAGTGTGAGCTTTCATTTATGTTAAAATGTATATTTTTGAAATAAATAATTATTCATTATTGATATAAATTATTCTCATTCTGTGTCTGTTGAGGGAATTCAAAGTCAATGATTTGATAATTGACAGATTTGAATAATTATTTTTATCGTCTACCCTACTCGCCTGTAATTGAGAAAAATATAAAATAATAAAACAATTTATTAACGTACAAGAACAGGAATATAATTGGTATTCATGTTTACTTATTTTATATTTAGGTTTTGGCAATAAAAACGCAATATTATGATTATTTTAAAATAACATCGTCAATGCTTCTTTTATTCAGTAAAATAAAGGCATTGACGTTTTCTTATGTAGGGGAAAAATAATAAATCAATAATTCAAAAAATCAATGTCCATTAAAGCAATTTAAATCCAATTTAATGTAATTAACTTCAAATACGTTTTACATTGGCCGGTCCGACGCCATTTTGGAGGTAAAGAAGGTAATATTTTAAAGTGAAATAATTGTAAACTCTATTGTCCCCCTTCTATCCAGGGACGCTTCCCTATTTAACGATCCGTTGCCGTATACTTTTTTTTTCTCTTAAAACATTACAATATTTGCCTGTGGTGCTCTTACTATAAATAAGATATATTTTACTGAAACAAGTGGAATCGCTTACGTCATCTACTTGCAGTAATAACAAAATCAGCCCTGTATCCTATTCCACACCACTGTCCTCAAACACGCACATGTCTATCTAAACTTCAATTCAAATTATTATTTCTGCGTTTAATGGGTACATCAGGTCTTAATACATTTAACATTTTAGTTCCTTCATTTCTACCGCAAGTGCATGGAAATGTTACAATATTTTGGCTTAACTATAATAAAACAATCTACTGGTACATTCTCCAAATTTGATTTGTACTAGGTGATATTAGTGAGAAGGAATGGTATTATAACCATACGAGTATGAGCGTGATTGCTCGCTCTCCACTAAAAGATGGAATAAAGCGTAGTAAGGGTTGCAATATTTCTCCAACACAAAAGATGAGTAAACATGCCTGGCGAGTCGTAGTACAACAACGGTCGATGTTAAACTTTCATCACGCGCTGTAGGATTTATAGTTATAAAATAGTTCGTGTTATTTTCGTTAGACTTGATGGTGAATGGTAAGTCACTCCACCTTCAAAATCAGAAGTCAATAATAGTTGAGGAGTCCAAGGTCCAAGGGCTATGCTTCAGTATCAGTATTATAGCCCGTGTAAGTATCCGCGTCGCCAAGAACTTTCAGAAACGTCTTTCTGTGAATACTTATCACAATGCAAAAGTCATCATAAGAATGCGAGATTAAGGGTTTACAGTAATTAGTTTGATTTTGTACTACGCAATGTTAACGTAACAAATGTGATGTGTTCGGTGCCGTCGAAACAGATGATTGCATAAATGTTTTTTGACTGATTACATTGCAGTTTTTGGCCATATGGGGTATATACTCATTGTGATATCACTTTTAACCAAAAAAAAATGTAAAATTATAAATAATAGATGAATTTTTCGGCAAAAAATTCTAATGATTTTTGACTCAGATTGATGATCTGACTCTACTATTTCAGTATTCAGCAGGCCGTTACTTACACCCGTTATAGTACTAGTGGGTTTGAACTGACTTTTGCTGGTTTTAGTGAGCTGTAACGGAATGCAGCTAGTTTCAGTAAATCTGAACAGTATTCACCTTATCTGTGTATAGTAGTTCGAGCTATTTCCGTTAGATGGAGTGGGGTATGTCGCTGTAACATTATTTAAAGTAAAATATTGACGGCTATGTTTATTTTCGTCATTAGAATTAAATATATCTAGTTGTTTTTCCTTCCCTTCTTAGAATATAAACCATAAAAAATATCTTTCAGTTTAATATGAAAAGTAAGTGCCTAAATTAAATTATATAGAAGCAACATCACATCCCTGGTAGCTACGTAATTGAAAAGGGATATGATTATAATTCTCCGTAGAGTAATGAAACAATAAAAAAGTTGTATAACCACTGAGAGATAATAAATTACTACAGAAAAACGACTTGAAATGAAGCGTCGGAAAAATTGTTACATTTTGCTGAGAATATTAATTTATTAGTGGAAGTGGTTACAATGCTTTCAGAATAATATAATATCGTGGAATATTTTACACATCACTATCTAGCCCCAAACTAAGCAGAGATTGTACTGTGGGTTCTAGAACACATATAAACATACACAGATAATTATTTTAAGCTAATATTATTTATATATAATTTATTAAGCATACTCAGACCAATGAAAATAGATAATATATTCCTGCACACAAAAAATTGCACTGATCAGGCATGGAACTTTTTTTTGATTGTGTGGAAACCCCCACGGGGCATAACCTCACCGGAGCTGGCGGCGAAGATGTATGTCGGAATCGAAATGACTAAACCCACACAGTGTTCCGACACAAATGGGCCTATTGCAAGGAACTCGGGTACACGCTGTGAAGGAAGTCCTCGAGAACCCCGTGATCCTCAGCGTGGCAGTCGAATGCACTACCACCGTAGAATAGGATATTATAGCAATGAAATAATGGTATTAATATTTAGAATGCATTAGAAGAAGAACGAAAATAGGTTGATTGAACATGGAAAAGTAAAAAAGTGTTCTGTTAATGAGAAATAATTACAATGGAGGCTCCATAGAGCATCTCCACTAATCGATTACCATGAGGGGTCAATCAAAATTTTGAAAACAAAATAAATCAGTCTCTCCGACTGATTTAAGCGGAGACTTTCATTTCGACTCAAATAAATACTTTACTTAAGAACATCCTTTTTAAAACAAATAAGTAGGTACTCTATTAGAATTTCAAACCGAGAGAGCAATTCCATAAATTCAAAATATGCGACGCTAAGGAAGATGTCTACGGACCGCTTGCGTTTGCTTATTTATTTTATTTCTATTCTTTAAACGCTTACAAAGTTACCAGCTGAGTAAGTTCTTGCGAGGAAATAGAAAATCCAACGCATGAGGTAGCGACATTTGCATTATTTCCTTGTTTCCTTTTCAGAGTACGATTTCTATAGTCCGTTTATGATTGAACAAAACCACATGCAGAAGCTACTTTACCTCGAGAACTATTTTGAATTCCCTATTTCCGCTAAAGTTGACAATTTCAATAATAATAATTTTGTAGCCATTAGCTTATAGGGATTAAATTTTGAACAATACTTAAAAACGTATTTAGTTGCAATATCTGGCACAGAACCACAAACGCCATGTTTTAATAATACGATCGATTTAGAAATTAACAGAACGCCATGCTGTAAGTGTCACGCAACTATGGGGAGTGGCTCTTATTTAGAGATTACTCTCCGATTGTGTAGGATAAACATTTTTGGTGGTACATACTATAATTATTTTGGGGAGGTTTCATCAGACATGTGTCAACTATATTGCAACTATCTTTATTTGTAGTCAATCAGAGATTGTACTTGATATAATTAACAGGAGACCTATGTTTGGTAGAAATTCGTACCATTCTTCATAATTGTTCCAAAAATTGACACCTGAGATTTCTGGTATTTGCCCTCATGACATTTAGGTTTAAAGAACTTTATTGATACTCAAAGAACATTACAGTCCACTTATTGAGCATAATATAAAACAAAAATAAAGTAAAAACAAGAAACAGCGATCGTAGGTCTCTAAATCAATGACACAAAAAAGTTAAGGAAACAGATTGGTTTATCTTATGTACTTACATGAAATTATATTTTATATGTTATTATCTTTGTAGGGAGTCCGATTGTCGTTAATCACTGTAATGAACATTAGATTGCACTATATAAATTGACCTTTTTTTTTATAACATAGTATTCACACACTTTTTCTACTTCGTTTCTAGAGTCAGCTAAAAATGTCAGGTAGTTTGTAAATTTAAACCAGATAACGATGATCAAAGCAAATATACAGACACCCTCAATTGGAAATTGTTAGTATTGTATGAAGTATTGATTACGCAAACTTGGAACTTGAAACATTTTATCATAATACGACAGACAGCTAAATTTCGTGATTTGAATATTGTTTTAATTAATTAAATTATTAAATTTAACACAAGAACATTTAATTGATATCTCAAAGAATACTTTTTATTTGATGAAGTCAAAGATACATATATTTATATATTTTTTATTTTATATTTACTTTGTTATAAAAATTTAAAAACGAACAATTTTTTTAATTTTAATTTTTTTGTTACTTGACTACCCAAAATTCTTTTAGTTTTCTTTTTTTTTTTTTTTTTCCTCAATGCCAGTAAAAAAAAAACCCATACATACCCACACACAATGCATGTATGTAAGCACGCACACACACGAGCACCCTCACTCCACCACAGAATGCTTCAAATAGACTTGGCCATGTCGGTCATCGTTTGAATCTGTACATTATCATGAGTAAAATTGTATTTGACATGAGTTTGTAAAACAGTAATTTGGCAGTCGTGTTTGTAATTATTATTTTTCTTTCAAATTATTAATATATGTTATCATCTACATACTGTTTAATCTTTGATTTAAATATACGCATACTCTCACTTTCCTTTATATCATTGGGCAGTTTATTATACGATTTTACTCCATTATACAACAGATTTCTTTTACCGTATTCTGTTCTTGGTGTTAAAAGGTTTAGTTTATTTGTATTTCTTAAATTATGTGTATATTGTCTCTTAGTTAGGGATGTCTCTGTATGTATTAGACCCGACATGATTTTTTTGTATTAGTGTACATATATTTTCAGTATATATTTGGTTAAGGTTAAATATTTTAATTGTTTTGTATAGTGTACATGTAGGTGTTAGTTTGTTGTAGTTGAAAATCACTTTGACTGCTTTATTTTGTGCGCGCTGCAAAGGCATCAGATTTGTTTTTGCAGCAGTCCCCCAGATCTCTATGAGGTAACATAGGTTGGATTTTATAAGCGCATTATATAACATTGACTGTGTTTTAGTTGGTATACAAGAATCTATTCTACGCAATGCACCCGTTATTTGTGTAATTTTAGTTTTTATTTGTTCTATGTGGGGTTTCCACGTTAGTTTGTCATCCAAGATTAGACCGAGATACTTTTCCTGGTGGGATCTGTGAATTGATTCATTATTAATTGATAAAGCTGGATAGCTTGATATTTTTTTGTTTTTGGCACTAAAAATCATGTATGAAGTTTTTGTTGTATTTATCGTTAATAGATTACACTGACACCATGTACTATACAGGTCCAAATCTAACTGCGCTTGGTCTACCAGTTGTGCTAATTTTTTTCCAAAATAAAAAAGACACGTGTCGTCCGCATACATTGTTATCTGGCCCGTTAACTTGGTTAAGCTTACGTTATTGACATAAATCAAAAACAACAATGGGCCAATTACTGAGCCTTGCGGAATACCGCAAGAAATAGGGCGCGGTGTACTTTTATAGGTTTTACCCATATGCACCACTTGCGATCTGTTTTCCAAGTATGATCGAAATATACTGTATGCTGATCCCGAAACCCCTATATTATTTAGTTTAGCAAGTAATAAAGAGTGACAAACCGTGTCAAAAGCCTTTTTTAAGTCAATAAATATGCCTAAACAAAAGTTCTTATTGTCTATTTCCGTACTAATTTTTGTTACCAAGTCTATTGCGGCAGAAAGAGTGCTTGATTTTTGTCGAAAACCGTATTGCCGTGCATATAGGAAATTAAGCTTGTCAAGGTGTTCAGTGAGCCGTCCATGCAAAACCTTTTCCAAAATTTTTGACATTACTGGTAGGACTGAAATTGGACGATAATTTCCTGGATCTGTTTTTAGTCCAGATTTATATATTGGGCAGACTTTTGCTGTTTTCAGACTATCGGGAAAAATACCAGTAGCCATACATTTATTTATACAGTCTGTTAGATTTTTTATTATTAATTCGCTTATACATAAAATTGATTTAGTATTGATGCCGTCGACACCGGTACTGCAATTTTTGTCTAATCCATGTATAATGTTTTTTATTTCTTTAGTGGTACAAGGTTCGAAATTAGTTATTGTATATTTTGGCTCTTCGTCTATATATGTCATTGTATTAGTCAGTTCGTTTGGATTATTTTTCGGGATTTTTTTTGCTAGGTCATTGCCGACTGCTGAAAAAAAATTATTAAATTGCTCACATATATCATTACCATTTTCAATATTATTGCCGAGTATAACAAGTTTTGGAGGATGCATTTCTGATTTTATTTTATTGTTTGCTAATGTATTGATAAGTTTCCAAATCTTTTTAGAGTCATTGTTACATTTTTCAAAAGAAGTGTGATAAAAGTTTTGTTTTGTGCGTTTGATTAATTTATGTAAATTATTTCTTTCCTTGGTAAATTCCTGTTCAAGTTCCTGGTTGTTTGGTTCCTTTTTAAGTTGTATCCATAACTTATTTCTTTTATGTATACCATCTGTTATGTTTTTGTTCATCCAGTCCTTCTGTGGTAAGTTCAATATCTTGATTTTGTTTGTTTTATGTAGTTTTAATTGTGTCAATATATAGCTCTCCAAATCTGCATAGTTGTGCTGTTCATTTATAAATGGTTTGTTTTTCACACTCTGGTACAGTGCTGAATAGTCAATTGCCTCGTATGAAGTGCGCTGTAGGGGGTTATGTTTATGATTCAATAACTCCACATATATTTGTTTGTGGTCTGATAGGGGTGAATCAATGACTGTGAGATGAAAGTTGTCGTTATAAAGATTTGAGCAGATGTGGTCCAGTATAGTTTTTGTATTTGTTGTTTCGCGAGTGCAGTAGTTAGGGTCTATTTTATTCAAAACATCATATCCAGCAACTTGTACCATATCTCGATAATTTGAAGTGTCTCTGTTCTCACTTAATAAATCAATGTTAAAATCTCCAAAAACTATACTTCGCTTCTTACTTTCCAACTGTTCTGAGTACTTTTCAAAAAATGCATTTAAATTTATTTTTCCAGGGTTATAAATAGCACCAATGTGAATAGAATATTTATGCAGGTAAATCCATAGATAATGTACACTATTCTCACAAACATCTTCTAATATATCATATTTGAGGCTGTTGTGGATAAAAATAGATACACCCCCACCTCTTTTGTCAGTCCGGTAATTATATGTATGCGTGTAGTTTTGAATAGCAAATGACTTGGCATCCAATTCATTTTTTATCCATGTCTCTGTCAGTATAATCAAATGTGTAACACATTTTATGGACTTGAGAATACACTTCAGCTCGTCAAACTTCCCCGACTTACATAAACTACGTACGTTGGCATAAAGAAAATTTAGAGTTGACTTCCGAGTGGGTAAGACATCGTAGGTATGTGATAGAGAGTGAGTATTTTTGTTATATTCTAGTGATCTGTTAGCGGCTGTCGTCGGGTGAAGTTTTTTTGTAGCTTTTTTACGATTTTAGGTGTATCTCTAATATATTTTATGGTTAGGTCTTGTTCTCCATTTGTTTCTCGACGTGATAACTCTTCTTTCAGGTGCTGCATGTAAGCTCTTTGCGTAGGTGTCTGGTCTGAATAAAAACGTATACTACTAGAACTTCTTGATTGATTTCGCAGTAAGTGTTTTGCAGTTTCTGCCGTGTTAAAGTATACTTTGAGTAATCGGTGTTTACCTGGGTTGTATGAACCCAATCTAATGATCTTAATTGGACTTGGGCAGTCATTATAGATAGATTTCGTTACCTTATCTACTTCGCTTTGGTCATAAGTACGCCTATGTTCAAAATTTTCGTTGTCTAACTCGGGTATACCTGCGATTATAACATTTTTTTGCCGATCCACTCGCTCGTGAAGTTCAAGGATAGTATCTTCTTGACTTAGAATTAGCGATTTTTTTGTAGGTTTATTTTTTCCGTTATCTTTCAAGTCGTGTAAATCAGATTCTATATCTTTAATTTGGTCCTCCATAGCCTTTTGAGAACTTTTAATTTCCGATAGTTCAGTGCGTAATTTAATGTTCTCTTGTATTAAGTTTTCATTCATAGTTTTTATAGACCTGATTTCCGATTTTATTTCTACTAGTTCTTCTCGTATCAACAGTGCGATTTGTTTATTTTGATTTTCGCACGACTTATCTAACAGAGAAATTATATCCTCGCGGAAGCTTTTAAGTTCAGTTTTGACATCGATTGCCGTATCGGGTACTTTACGTCTTCTTTGGCTAACGTATGTATCCGCTCGGGACCCAGTGGCTAAATCAAGTTCTGATCCGCTACCGCTTTTGCGAATCGGTGATCGCTGTAGACTCATCCTTAGCTATCAAGAATATACAACGTACCTCGTGTGAGCGAGTCAAAAAATGCAAACCGTCTTCTTTACTCGAAGGGGTGCGGGGGGCCGTTACACTATACGTGAGTTGCGTCCGTGTCGCTGTCCACTTCTATTGGTCACAAGTTGATTGAAACGATGTGTTAGAAACAGTGTTTACACAGTAATTACTTAAGATTGAATTTAGGTTAGTAAGATATTTTTATTTTTTGAGTAAAAGTTGTACACGTCTGCTCTGATCGACTGTTTCGCTGAGATCTTCACTTTCTTTTCGCTGAGATTTACACACATTACATGACAAAGCATTAACTCGCAAAATAAGTGTGTAATAATGAAGTAGTGTGTGGGTATATTTACATCGAGGAGAGTTAAAGCATTATATAGTCTTGGATGTAAACTTCAAGACGAGCTGCTTCTTACGTAAATAAAAAACTGTGAGTCCTTTGCTCTTACCTACTTTGCCTCCTGTCTTGACTGTTTGTATGTTTAGATTACTGAGAACAAAATTAGTTAAGTACTTACCATAGTGTTTATATACTCTTTGGTACTTACCTACTATAATATATCTACTTTATTAATATCTTTAATCTTGTAACATAAAAATATTAGTTGCTTACAGCTTTCTTTTGTTTTGTAAGATAAGTACATTTTTAAAAGCTATTTATGTATTATATAAAATATTTTTATAACCGTCAATTTAGCCAACAGAATAGCTAACAATAAACACCAATAATTTCTAACCTGATTTAAAAAAAATGTTTTTTAACATTCCGTAACCAGTTACAAATATCACAACTGCTTCTTCGGACGAATCGTGGTGCTTTTTTATTAAATTACTAGCAACCCGCTCCTGCTTCGCACAGGTAGTAGCGACATCTTCAACAATCATCATCATATTTCAACCAATTTACACAAAACGTTAACAAGTTATACACATACACCTTCCTCATGAATCACTCTGTCTATTGGTGAAAAACCGCATGAAAATCCGTTCAGTAGTTTTTCAGTTTATCGTGGACAGACACACAGACGCGGTGGGGGACTTTGCTTTATAATATGTAGTGATTCTTGTATTACTTTTTGTATCCTAATAGAAAGTAGATCTCAGCAGGTTTCTGTTCTATATGGAGTCACCTAACTGTGAAAGCATATCAATCCAATCAGAATTGATAGAAAATCGTAGTTAATCAGTACTACTAGCATCACTACGCTAGAAGAAGAGTTTGACCTGGTGGTTGAAGATCTGGTGACCTAAACCCCTTGTAGATCTAATGACCCCAATTATCAACTAAAATACAACACTTTGTATTTGAGCTGGTAATAGGGTCATCAGATGTACAAGGGAGATTCAGTTGTCAACTGCATCAGGTGGAATGTATGCTTGTTTGCTACTTTAGCAATTTAAAAACAAAATTTGTATTTTGTACTACGGCCTCAATAAAACATTTGAATAAGAACACCTTTCCATATTTTACGTAAATATATGCCTATCGTTTGCATATAGGTGTTGACATGAAAAACAAAATAAATAAGGCAAAGTCCAGATGACAGGCGTTGCGTGCGCGTTTTTATAACGCGCGTTAACAAGTAGGTACACGAATTTTATTCAAGTCGCTCACATACTAACGTTTGTATTGATCTCAGGCACGATTCAAATAAGATTTTAAGGAGACGTGCTTGGGAAGAACTTATGCTTTCTGTGAAGGAGATGACAATAGTGAAAAAAATAAATTATTAGGTATATACATCCATAATTCCATTTACTGATGTCATTTTTGACAACTTTACAAAATCCAAGAAGTTTTATAACTTTAAGTTAGATTAGTTAAGGACTAAGTATTTATTTGTCTATAAAACATTATTTATTTCACTAAGCTAATATTTTTAGTTTTCCACGATTTTCAGGCATCTTTATGTGACCCGCATTTGTATCTTTATGTCGGATTCGCTGCTGTCGAGTGTATTTGTTTTAATTTTAATTAACATTTAAATATTTTGTAATTAAATTTCGAGCTTTCGACGCCCGAGAAGTGCTCGCCACATGAATACTCTACGAAAACCCAACGCGCGCTTTACGTCTGTCATGCGAACGTACCCTTAGAGAAAGCGTGGGTGTTCCGTAATACTAATATTTATCAATAGTCTGACGACTGTGTGGTGTGTGTACTTTATGCTTCTGATAACATATTTATGTTATTTTACTTTATTATTTAACCAACTTCCAAAAAGGAGGAGGTATATGTTCGGCTGTATGTATTTTTATATGTATGTACACTCACCGATATTTCAGTAATTTATGGACCGATATTAAACATTTTTTTTACTTGATCTGATGATGGTGTCTGATTATGGGCATATACAGTTTGTTGAGTTTTCCTTGAAATAAAGCAACATTGACGTTTAAAGTGACAATGTTTTTTTATAAACCGACATAAAAAGGAGGAGGTTCTTATTTAATAAAGTTCAGCATGTTACTAGGCAAACTAAAAATCCTACTACCTTATCTAAATAAAGTATCGGACTTATTTTAACTTTAATATAATTTAACGAACTGCAGTAACTCACATAAGAGTAAGTAATGTTCTAAATACCGTATCTATTCACTATGTACCTTACACTAAAAATTAAAAAAAAAACATTAAAAAAAGTTAAACCGACTTCAAAAAACTCTGCGTTACAAATGAAAAAAAATAAGTACCCGTCTACATATATGTAGATTTTTTCTATCACATAATCTTTTTTAGGTACAGAACCTCACAATTATTTATAAAAACGTCCGTCGTAAAAGTCCAGTATACACATTGCTCTATTTAATTATCAATAATTTGTGTAAAACCGATGACATAACTTATTAATGAATTTATTTGTACACATTAAAATATTAAATATCGGCTTCACATTATATATCGGACAGAAAAAGAAAAAATTAAACTTTTCCTTATTAACGAAAACGTTTACTAATATGAACCAAATGAAGGTCGTTTACACTGTAACTGATAGAAAACTATAATAGCAATCAGTTATTCGGATACCGAATTATAATTTATGGAAAACTTAATTTAATATAATAGGGAACATTATAAAGGCACTGGGTAGGTTTACTTCACTTAGGAGAGTAGTAGAAGTTTTTACAAAAATCCCCTTATTTCATGTCTTTAAAAGTAGTTAATTTGTTTTATACAACCAAGGTGGAAAACAATTATTTATATAGACGGCTTCCTTTAAAAATAAATAGTGAAATTTTTATATCACAGACTACTCTATGTCAAATCATGAAACATACCCAACTAGCAAAAAGTGATCTTATAAAAGTCACCAATGCGCTTTTGCCAAGAGCTATAGCATTGTACGTTAGACTTGTAGTCCGTTTTGTAGTGTGTTACAAGTCCCGATTTGGGCACAAATCTCAAAACTTCTGGTCTTACTTTGCTCCTTACGTTAAGTTCGTTACGTAACCTTACAGTTTTAACAAAATGTTAATTTAGTCTTGTAAATGAATAAAATGAAACTAATTTAGGACTTGAGCCACATAAATGGCGAAATTGTGTCAAAATTATGCTAATGCTCCTATAACAGTCAACCGTTCTTACCTTACAGATTTTCAAGCAAAGTTAGCATTAATCTAAGCGTTTTCAAAACCAATAGTCTTGTAAGAATCTTATAAACGCACTTTAATAGAGCCACGCTAGTCTTAGTTAGAGTGTTAGTAATGCTTAATTTTTAGGCGAAAGCATAACTCATATAGAGTACTGATATAGGTACATTTCTCGGTGTGTCTTGTAAAAGCATTGTAAAGTGCGCTTGTAAAGTAAGATGGCATTGACTAAAGCCATTATACGATAAATTTAAGATCTAAAACATTATAAGCTGCAGTAGTTAAGAGCATTTTGCTAGTTGGGTAGTACTTAGCTCAATAAAAAAAACAGAACGAATTGCTTAATTTGCCTTTCGTGTATAAAATAAGCCAACTACATTGAAAAAAATTGATGGAAAACTTAGGAGACAGCGTTCTCAAATAACTTATTGGATAACAACTAAAACACATCTTTGAAAAAATAAAGTAAAGTAGGTCTTTAATCCGTTATGTTCACTAAAAGTCCACTTTTGTACTAAAGTATCTGAATTACCCTTGGAGAATAAAGGCTGAAGGATCAAGTTTTTAGCTCAGGTTTTTTTCTTGAAAACGTCAAAGAGTCTTACCAAATCCGAGATTAGTCAGCTACCAAGTTCCCTAAGGCATTCTTCAAGGATTTCTTCTCACAAGGCTTAACTATTTGAAAACGGGTGGTTATAGATCGACACTGGCATCTGCCGTGTCGATCTATCTAGCTATCTTAAATATTTGTAACACGGCATTATTTGTTATTTATTGATATAATAATTAAACACTAATTCCTGCTTAAATTATAAATGTAAAAGTTTAAATGTGTGTTAGTTACTGTGTTAATTTGTCCTGCATTATGAATTTAAAATTGATTTTCATGTAGTGTAGTCAATTCTTTGTGTAATTCACAGATAATAATTTTATTGTACTAAATTTGAGTGAGCGTTGTTTTCGTGAAAATTCTAATGCAGCACAGGAGGTGTGGTGTGGGAGTTGTCTTTTTAAGAAATCCATATGGATTTCTGTAGGATCACTAGACCAGTACCACTGTGTCGCTCGGTAGTGTTTTAAGAGGGCTGGACATTACCCCAAAGAACCTTCTCTCCTGTCCGTTCCAGGATTACTAGAATAGAGGTCTGTGTCAGATGATGTCCACTGTTTTGAAATCATCCACTAAAACGTCTTATTATGATATAGCCACCTATAATACAATAATTGTTCTTCAATATGCCATCACTAATGCATACTAATACACTTACACAACAAAGATATTCACGCGTTCCTATCTTATCCTACTCCCTATGGAGTCTTGGTACCTCTATAGACTGATAGTGCTATTCAGTTGGGACCTTTGGTAGGAATTTAGTTAGTCTCGCAGTTAATTTAAAGCAGGCTTTAATTCTAGACAACTAGCAGAAGTCGCGCCTTGTGGTAAATGGTCAAATCTAGACTCACATTTTGATTAATATCATGTTTTCCAAAACACACGTACATTTAATAAACATATGTATTAACTTATATAATTTACAAGACACCTCAACAAAATACCATGTTTTTGAATACTATTTGACTTGCGAAAATATACTCGTAATAATAATTTTTGTGGGACGAAATCCAGCCTACTAAAATCCAACCCCACTTTATAGCTATTTTGTTAACACGAGATTTATAATTAAACTGGTCACAGTTAGCCCCACACGCGTGTAAAAACTTCTCGATGTTTGCTTTTCATTCGTTTGTGTAGTTATAGATTAAACAAAGCTGATATACAGCCATGATTTGTCAGATACCTGATAACACCACAAATCACCCATAATCCATTAGTGTGTTTAGTCAGAAAAATACGTGTGTATTATATTACATTTTGCAATTTGAAAAGTCACACTTATTGCTCAGTAGTGAGTCGAAACCGTTAAAGACATTTCATTCGTGTTTTGTTCTTTTCGTTTTTATTTTATACTGCTACTTGCAAAGAAGAACTCCTATGATTTACAATAAATTATATTTTAAACAATATTATGAACGACTGAAGACAGCATCTTTTCCCACTAATTAGTGTACGAAAAGGCTAAAGCTTTTTACATAATAATTTAAATACATCTACTTATTAGAGTTAGGCTGATAGGATATCGGTTTAAAGACGTCATAAAAGATATCTATTATAATTCATTTCACGTTTTTCAAAAGGAATATGCACTCGAAAAGAGCGCTAGAATTTTAATAGATTTCTTTGAGAATACTTTTTTTCTTGTTATGGTTTTGAATATCTTTAGAGTAAAAACATCAATAAAAGTTATTAAAATAAAACTTCTTTGTCTTTTATAACATGGATTCAATTTTTTTTTCAAGTATTTTTTTATACATCCTTCAAGGTTAACAAAATATCTTCCTTAACTAAGGTTACGACTTTCGACAGTCAGTATTCAAATTGATTCATTAAGTTTATTCCTAGGTTTCAGCGCTATACCTTATAGGGTATAGCGCTGATAAAGGCTAGTCACCCAGTTCTAGTCTAGTCAATAAAGGCTTGTAAAAGCACCTCTAACTTTTTACACCACTTACAAGTTCTTAAGAGTGTATACTTTTTAATTCTTCAGGTATAATAAGCACCGCGTGCACGGGTATTCGAAATAACCCTAATTTATGAATTTTTATAACAACGGTCTAATGACATTGTTTTGTTCTCTTCTGCATTCTATGTAGTTAACAGGAGTTAAAAATTCAATGTCATAAATACCAATGTTATTTATAACAATGTAGGTTAATAGCTCCTAGCTGTACTTGACAAAAACGGCTGATAGTGTACTGATATCCAACTATGAACATGGAAAATGTTATATGAGTAATAAGTATGGTCTGGCTAATATTGTTATAAGCATTGGAAGTACTTAGTAGCAGAGTAGCTTATGTGGATACTTCTAAATACCACTTCTATTTTAATTAACGACACTATGTAATCAATTTAACGCTTGCCAAATGCAAATACATCCACGCCAGTAAGCCACGCGACAACAAATGGAATTACTTAGTGTGATAAACGTAAGTATAAAGTAAACATCAAAGAAGAAAGGCTCTAGAGTGTGTCACGAAGTAACTCCTTCGTATAACGATTTCTACTTATATAAACAACAGACATGTTTCATGATATTCACATAATAAAGCGATTGTCCCATTTGGTCCTGGTTTAACTACCTAGTTCTCTTTACCTCAACATACCAGTAGCATTTTTTCTTTGAGCATTTTTCTACCTAATAGGGACTTGGCAAAAAAAACACCAAAGGGCGTCTTGCACTGTCTACTCGGACAGTATAGTGGCTTTTAGGAGGTCTTTGACACTGACAGCTTACCTTTTCATTATTCAGGCAGCCTATGATCAGTGTAGTCTGGACGAAACGTCAGGCAGTTCAATGGTATGTTCCGACACACCCAAACAATCGTAAACATATTTACCTAAATCAATATAATGAAACGCGTTATAAACTCATCGTTGGACTTCGATCCACCCATCTTAGGTCTACGACTAGTTTATTCTCATCAGACTAAGCTTTCATTTGTGTTAGTAATGAGTTCATATCACCAACGCATTGTGAGATGTATACTGGCTCGCAAATCTTATTTTTTTTATTAGCTACAGATACTCACAAAACTGATTTTAGTTTTTTGGGACTATGTCATGTACTCCGAGGTACATTACATATATGGACAATCGAGTTCTGCGAGAGTTGTCTAAAAGACATGCCTTAATGTAGGATTTCTTACTATCATCGTCGTATCAAAAATCTGATTCCATGAATTGGTAGTTTAGATAACAACATGCCATACTGCATAGAATTACAATAATACTTGGTTGCATAAAAACATTTTTATTTTCGTAAATTACTAATATTCATGCAAATGCCCAAAAAAAAGAAAATGAATAACTGCAAGATGTGTTCATGTCCACAAAAAATTGTACGGGTTGGGAACCGAACCCATGACCCCAGACATCCCCGCCAGACAACCCTTGATCCATACATTAAAATTTTGTCAAAATACTATTACGAAAAAGAAATGGAAATATATGTGTTACGTCTAGCCTATTAATATTATTAAGTACCTATTGATGTATCATTAATATGTAAAGTAACTATAGAGAGCAAACGGTAACACAACATTAATTCGTGGTACATTGTATTCTTAAAATCAATGGAGCGAGAAATCAGTTTACATTACTATAGATGACCTTCATAGGACAGTGGATCGATTATGTTATTTCTCGAACTTGATCGTGGTCTGTCCACTTATGACCACGATCGATGCAATTCGATCGAAACATCGGGTAATCAAAAGATATCGCACGCTATTATTATCATCGCGGTGAAGTCCGGATTTACAAATCTATGACGATTTAACATTTCTAAGGCCTTTGGTAACAGACAAGAGAACCGTACATCTGATAGCAAATTATACCCACATATAGAGGGGGCTGTTTCTCCGGAAAGAGACGGCGGCGTCGCAGAAAGACAATTTTATCCTTTTTTGAATTCTCTAAGAAATTAACAGCGCCCTGCGGTTTCACAGTGTAAGTCATGATCCCGTGGAAATATTGGGCTAAAAAGTAGCCTATGCATTAATCCAGGTCTCCAGCTATCTACATACCAAGTTTCATCGCAATCGGTTCAGTGGTTTTTGCGTGAAAGAGTAACAAACATCCATCCATCCATCCAAACTTTCTCATTTATAATATTAGTGGGATGATTATTGGTTTAGCTCCTTACATACAAGGTAGGTATTTTACGAGTTAAAATCAATTTAAAAAACTACCTAAGCCTTACCTTGTCTAACGATAAGTTCCTGAGGTTTATATTTAAATTGTAGTAAAACTTAATTTGATTTGACGCTTTCATCGTGTTAATCAATAAATAATGAGATTGGTGACTGAGTGAAAGGGTGTGTCCTTCATTATTGAAAGCTTGTTATAGATAACGTACCTTAGCATATATACATAAGCGCTTTCGCATACCTACCGCATTTTAATTTAGAAATCAAAACCTATCGGCAATTAACAACATCTCTGTAATGTCAATAATGTAATGACTAATCTCTCTCACACAAACAAATTAGTCAGTCAAACTTTATGGATTGGTTTTAAAAGCTTTTTTTGTAAAAAGGCATTACATAATAGGCCGGGACAACCTTTCTATCGCTTACGCAACCTGCCTTTTAAGGCAAAGTTTTTTACAAGAAAATTTTCCATCGACCTCTGAGTACACGACAGATATACAAAAAAACACATACAATTATTCCTATTACTTATCTTTGGTGAATTGAATACTAACTACATGCAAGAAAAATGCTATTGGTATGTCGAGGTAAAGTGAAGTAGATAGTTAAACCAGGACTAAAATGTGAACTTCGTGAAACGTGTCCGTTCTTTATCTAAGCAAAAACCATTTTACGAAGAAATTACTTCGTGAAACACTCAAGAGATTTTTTCCTTTGATGGATTTGTTTTTACTTTATACTTACGTTTATCACACAAAATAATTCCATTTGCCGTCGCGTGACTTACCGGGGTAGATGTGTTTACTTTTTAGCTTGATTACATAGTGTTGTTAATCAAAATAGAATTGCTATTTAAAAGTATCTTGATACGCTACTGAGGTATTAAAAAAACACACGGCACGTTGTTTATAAAGTTTTCCATACCATCTTATCACAAACCAACACATTATAATGAGCGCTCAACCGCTCCTTTCACCATTTTAGTGTCAGTGCCTGTTTAATCGCAATACCAGCAGTGTCAATTATCGATGCTAAACCTATGTCCCTAATCAGTAACACAACACAATGCAAACGGCGCTGTTTAACTATGATTTTCTGTAGAGTGGTGAGAGTGTACTTCTGTCGGCCGGCTTTAAATTCAATCTGAAAATTCCATCGTGACATGGATTTAAAACACCCTTTGTTAACAAAACGGATATGGTAATTAAATCGCTGCCTACGCTTCAATCGGGGAAATCATATTATTGACAGACAGCTATATGAACTTATATGGCACGTGCTACAGTGTCCATTGCACGTCACAAAGTACGTTAACTATTAGATCCATTTAATCACTTTTTTCTTTCGCGATATACGCTGACAATGGTTCCACAATGAGATGAGATCTTCCTAAAAGAAAGTCCAAGACGATTATTCTTTGTCAAGAATTAAGAATGACTTCTTTAAAAATAATCTGAGAGACTGAGAAAAGAATATGGGAATAACAATTCAATACTACTCTTTCCTATTGCAATTTATTATTGAGTCATATCAATACTCAAGTATTGAGCATATTTACTTAAACTATAAAATTTTATATAAACTAATTTTGAGTCGGCGCCAAACAACAAACTGATTAATTATCTAAATTTTATATGTACTTAGAAATGGAGAAAGCTCTACGTAGGTCATCATTTTATTGTTTAGGAAAGATTATGGTGACCATCATCAGATCAGCTTCATTATATGATGATTCCTAAACGCAAATACCTGATTAAGTTATGAAAAGTAAACAGATACGCAATTCGTTTCTACAATTTTCGAGGGTTTCTCTCAATTTTATCAGGATTCCATCATCAGATCCTGATTGCCTTGATAAGGGACCACTTTGAGGTATAGGGTATACCTCAAGGGTGGTCCCTTGGGGTATACCCTATCTAAAAAAAAAATCATCAAAATCGGTTCATAAATAATGGAGTCGGTTAAAAATTGCGTAACAGGGGCGGTATCGCAAAGAGCTCGTCAGAAGACAACGCAAAGTTAGTGGCATTCCTTCCTATTTATTTTCTCATCTCTGTGATAACTTGAAATTTAATAACGAAATACAGTTCCTTCTTTTTTATTGTACTACCCCGCATCACCATTTCAAAATATTTTGAATTAGGAACAAAAACCCTTTTAACTTTTTTTTGTATATCCAGTAATTCATTATCAATCTAAATTGTTTTTATACCGATGATCTCTTTAAATCGGTGAATAGGACCTTTACCTTGTTAATACGTTTGCACACTTAGCGCCTAAGGTTCAACCCACGCCTTAGGGACAAATCCTTTTCAGCCTTAATTAACAACGTATCTTTAATCGCATCAGCTAATTAAAACTTACATTGAAATTTATACGTCTACTTATAAAAACTCAAGTTATCTGACGAATGTATTAATCGACAGGCATACATAATGACTGGCAATAATAGATCAGAAGTATTGAAAGGAATGAAAATTGAATTACAAGATTCCATTATTTTTATAGCATAATAATTGTATACAAAGTGTTCACAGCATTATACACATTTACAACGTGCTCATGTAACCCAATTAGAAACATAAAGTGAATGAACTCTTACTATGTATTGTACGTCTAGGTATTTACTATTGTAGGTAGTAGCGCCGTACAATAACTAGAAAAGTAAAATACAAGAACAGGAAAAGGAAACAGAAACCGGGAAAGAACTGCAAAGGCTTGTAAAACCAGAGGTATCACTTCTTTACTTAGGTCATGTCAAGAATATTACGGAGAAGATTATAAACTTTAACACAATAATTTATTTTATATATAAAATAGAAGCTTAAGTGCCCCATTTTGTACCCTATATTATATGTATATTTTACTAGCTTCTGGAACGCTTGTGAGAAACATTATACGTTATTTTCAGCACTTCGAACATACTCAATCGTATTATTATATGCACTTAAAAGTATTGCGTTTAAGTGCATATATAATAATAGAAGATAGGCCCAAACTAAGCAGAACTTTAACTATGGGTTCTAGAACATCTATAAACCTACATACATGGTATGCCTTTATATAGTCCAAATATAGAAATCAGAGGTTTATGATCCGTGCGTAAAATAAACGCTTTCACTCTCCCATATAAATACTTATGAAAACGCCCTTTTCTAAATATAATTGCTGTCGCCTATTTTTGAATCTGCGATTAGGGCTTTTCCGCTGAGTTCAGCGTACAATATCGTACAGTACAGATACCGAACGTTCGATCCCGTTTCTGCCTACTTGTGATAAAATTGCGGGACCATGTGAAAAAGCATCTACGGGTAATATTATTTTCGGATGGGGGTCAAAAGGAGCTAAAACTTGTGTTAAAACAATCTCACCACTATTGCTTTAAACTATCAAAATAACTAAATAACAGTAACTGCTATGTTGTTCGTACCCCCATCTGCACTCAAGTGATTGTTTTCAACTTATAATGCAGGCCTGTCCTTTTAATACCCCAGTATTGTCAACCGACCAATAACAAAGCACTACTGGTGTCATAATAATGACTATTAACTCAATTTGATTAAATAGCGAACTGTTTTGTTTTATCATCTATTATAGTTTGCCCCTATTTTTAATCAAATAAATACAAGTTTCTGATGTGGCTATAAAATCCGGCCGGCCTGTATACGCATCCATCCCCGGATAGCGGTATAGCGTCGTAGTCTGGTATAGTTGCTGAGAACAAAGTAATAATAATCATTAGCTATTTCAATATATTTCTTTGCATTGATCACTTTTTTTTAGTATACAGCGACAAGGGCTCTTCCATTTACTATTTCATCGACGGCCAGTAGATAAAGAACTCCCCGCTTCATTTAGACAATCCCCGGATACTACTGAAACCGTCTGTTCCATCGCCGGTCAGTTATACAGCCAACGTTAAGACTCGAAATTTTCCCTAGGTGATGCCTTTGACTAACCCTAGTTGCATATCACAAGTCTTAACATCTGGCTGTGAGAATTTACTCGTGCTTGTATAACTATTCTACCGGCGGCCAGTCATACAGCCAACGTCAAGCACCCAAAGCCTCCCCTAGGCGATGCCTTTGGCCAACTCTAGGTGCATATCAACGGGTCTTGACATCTGACTTTACGCGAGTAAATTCCTTTGCCAAGTATATAGATTACCCAGTATTATCCGAAGCAATTGTTTTATACTAAATATTATACATACATACATGTCTCCCGCCCTGTTCCCGTCCGGGGTAGGCAGAGACAATACAGCTCCATTTTGTAGAGCGCCTCTTCTACATTCATTAGATCTTTCATACACGCTCGCCAGTTACGAGTGCTTTAAACTTAGTACTTCTTCAGTGTACTACCGATCTGGACAGTATTCATAATTCGGTGCCTACCCGCACCGACTCGCTTACACACAGGAGCATTAGATATTCGCACTTCACTCATCTCACTTTCTCAATTCATGTCACTACATCTTTCCACTCACACGGTTTTCTTATCTCATCATACCTCACTCAAATATCAGCTAGCAAAAATTGTAGGTACTAGGCAGATTTTATAAATACAGATTTATAAATACCAGACAATATCTCTGTCTTTCCAATTTAAGGTAGTCTTCATTCAGTTCAGCTAATTTTATTCCAAGATATCTATATTTTTAGCACAAGTTGTTTTTAATATTTGATAGTCACCTGTTTGTTTCATCCCTGACCACTTGGTAAACCACCACTTGGTAATACTTATTCGACGTGACTTAAAACTTCATCTACTTAGAAGGCATTGTTTCTTTTCATTTTTGTAGCAAGCTTGGTTAAGTCTCTAATAAAACATTAGCGTCTTGTAACTGTTCTGATAAAACCAATTGCCCTTTTGTTTGATTTATGTTTGTAACTGACTGCTTTTGTGTAACTAGAGAGTATGAATCTATTTTAAAAGCCGTCAACAGGCAGTCCTGTTGACAGTTCGTGTCTAACTTGTAACACACTTTTTGTAACAACTACCTCACATTTCCACAAAAACCAGTTATATCACTACATCACTACATATTATAAAACAAAGTCCCCCGCCGCGTCTGTCTGTCTGTTCGCGATAAACTGAAAAACTACTGAACGAATTTTCATGCAGTTTTCACTAATAGACAGAGTGATTCATGAGGAAGGTTTAAGTGTATAATTTGTACCCGTGCGAAGCCGGGGCGGGTTGTTAGTATATTATAAAACAAAGTCCCCCGCCGCATCTGTCTGCCTGTTCGCGATAAACTGAAAAACTACGGAATGGATTTTCATGCGGTTTTCACTAATAGACAGAGTGATTAATGAGGAAGATTTAAGTGTATAATTTGATAACATTTGGTGTAAATTGATTGAAATATGTTGATGATTGTTGAAGATGTCTCTGCTACCCGTGCGAAACCGGGGCGGGTTGCTAGTTTTTAATAAAATAAATACGAGTTTCTGATGTGGCGAAAACTCTTGCTCAGACATTAATTTATTTTTATGATATTGGACGCATTCCGGTAATTGACAGTCCAATCTCATTTTACCCAGTTTTTTAATAAATATATAATGGACTTAGTATGCTAGATGCTCGAGGGACGGAATTCCTGTATTAGTTAACTAGTCCTAAAATGACGGTAGGATATTTACTGTTGTTGGGCCGGGAGCTCCTACTGTACTTTAACTTTTGATGGACCTTTTTCAGCCCGTTGTTGTTAATTACGTAAACTAAATTATTTTATTTCGTCCTTATAAAATCACATTTATCTTTTTGCAAGGCTAATATCGCATCTTGAAGCCTCTTGAGGGCTATGTGAAGTTTTTCCATTTGTAATTCTGCAAATTTCTCCGTCATCCAATAGACATAACACCCCGTTAACCCTGACACACCAATCAGTGGTAGCACGCCGGAAAACAGCCGGTGCATTTGACAACCCACGTACTAGACGTGTGTAATTAAAAAAACCTGCAGTTTATGTTAATACAAGTACACAAGTAAGTACAAATACATAGTAATCATTGATTGTTTGCACTGAACAAATATTTTTTTTTAAATGGTGACCACTGTATATCTCCAAAAGTAATTATTGAACCGTCAATCTAATTCTAAATCTATTACTAAATGTTTTAAATTATAACAGAATAATCAGCACATATTGTTACCAAACAGGCAGAATAAGAGCCACATAATCAGAATGTTGAACCGGTTTTAACAATAACAATAACAATCGGCCGGGCTTTAAAGAATTTTTAACTCTAACTTACTTGATATTTTTTTTAAAGTACCGAGTTTATTAGGAAATATCTCAGGAAAAGTGAGTATATTAATGTCAGTAGCAGATACACACTCTATTTTGTAACCCGTGTAACCCTAATTTTTTTGTATGACCTTTGTAATGGTTGTTTTGAATATTTTATAAACATGCTCTCAGAAATAACTGCCACACTGTGTTCACCATTAATATTTGTTGTCAAATTTTGTTTTTATCATAGGTTCTCCCCTTGCCGATAAGATGTTAAAAATTGACTAACCATCATCGTCCATGCTTACATCTCCCGTTAACATATAGTTAACTTTATAACACATTTTACGCAAATGCCATGACAGTGCAAAATACTGTGTTGCATTTATTGCACTTGTACTTCGCAAATTTAAATACTATGTGGTTAGCACTACCAAAACCGAACACTTTCCCTTCATGGTACAGATAGGCTTCGTATGTTTTTGTCCTTGGAAAATGTTGAACACCTGTGGTCTGCAGAGGTAGAAGCACTAGCAACAGCGCAGTGCCTGCAGTCATGGTTTAATAGGTAATAGATAGATACTATCTACAAGTATCTACCTACTTACTACGTACATAGTATCTATCTACTACCTACTTGGCTTGGCTGGCACCGACTTCAAATAGATGAATGGGTATCGCTTATAATAATTCTATTAATTTATTTTTCGCTTTTTAGTGCCTATTCCTGGTTTTGAAGTCGATTTAATTTTATTTTAAAAATTATTTATTTTACCCTTTTTAGTGCAAAACAAGTTTAATTAAATAAATCCATTTACAAAACCACCTCAGACCCTTTCGAACTAAAAAAGATTTTTTTTTATCTGTTCGCAATTGGCGAAAATATCGATAAACATACACAAAATAAAAATACATGCAGACGTACATAGAACCTCCTCCTTTTTGGAAATCGGTTAAAAAACATAAGAAGCGGTAATACGCAGCCTACCTCAAACGGTTGCCTGCCCGTTTGACCAAGACCTCGCTCCATCTAATAGTAGTAATATATTATTTTACTTTATTCTTAAAATTCTGTCTGTCCAGAGTCATTTCATTTGGCTCTGCTAAAATTATCACCATTCAAATTAATAATAAAGTCGAGTAACATCGATTCAACCTGTCGAGGTAAACCAACCAAACGCGTCGAATCGACTCGATAACTGAAAAATATTTCGATTATCCAATCGAAACCCGCGTCAATGGTGAATGCAATTTGCTGGTTCTCTACAAAGTGTAAGTCCTTCCTTACTTCCCCGATCGATTTGTTTGAATTTTAAACGGAAAAATTTACATATTCAATTGTTAATTTTTTTCAAAGGGTACAAGTTTTCTTGTTTAGTTTACGCTTAGAAAACCGTTTAAAGAAAGTTTTGCTCAAAATTATCTAACTATCTATTGTTCGGTTACATCTTGTTGAAAGCGAATGGTGCCAACTCTGTTATATTACTCTCTTAACTATAATTAACTATAATTAAATTTTCTTCATACAAGATGTAAACCTTGTACACTTTGTCTTATTTCAAATTTAAACAAGTAGGTAACATATGTCGCTATCGAAATAAGCAATTTATTTGTCGACTAAAGCCTGACACACTTAAATAAACTTTAATACAATGTAGCAAGAGCCGCTATCCGTTGAATTCCATCTCTTTTGCTCTGTGTTTTCAGTATGCGTCTTTGTAGGTATCGATTAAAATATAGTCATCTTAATTCCTTTTGAACAAGTTTTTACACAGCAATTAAACGGCATTTGAATAAATGGGGACTCTTGCTGCGTGGAAATAAAGTTGAGTATACTTTGACAGGTTTTGGTGAAATTTAGTGGCGCTGAGAAATAGATGCCAGTAACAAGTATACCTTGTTACGAAGAAGACAAGGCTGATTTCATAAGAATAAATTAAGTCAGGTTTTAGTTTACTGAGTGTTACAATAGAATCGGCACCAATATCTATCAATCCAACAAAAAATCAACTGGTTAGGAACCACTTTGGAGTATAAAAATGCGAAAAGACGTATGAATGATGACGTAGATACAACTAATGTAGTAACTAATACATAATGTTATATTTTTGGAGGTTATTTTTATTATTTTATATTGTTATTTCATAAACTTAGTATACTAGCGTATAAAATATATTTACTAAGTTTAAGGTTTTTTTATAATACTATTAATATGACAAACTTTAGAGCCCGTGATGATTTGTTACTCTATATACATCATTTTTTAAAACAAAGATCGAGATGTTTAGGGTAAAAAATATACACAGCAACAGGTAGGTAAGTTCCTAGCCGCATCGTTAACAAATCTCTACAAACAATTCTTTTCGCAGGATTACGAAAAGATTATCTTGACAACAAACAAAATATAAATTTCCGTAATGGATGCCTCCATTTCTAAAACGTCTATTTGGTAGAATTTTCTGTAAACTTATTATTAAATTTTAAGTTTTGGCTGTTTGTATAGTGTGTTTCGAATTAGATGTAGCATTTGTATGAAAGATCCAACGGCAAATATTTTAACTGGTACATCAAATGATATGTAGCGATAGCATGATGGCTGGCATGAAGGCGTCGGACTGGGGTGCAAGTCCGACGCCTGCACTGTCCTGTCCGACCCAATGCACTGAACGTGAACCCACTCCTTATGCAAGCATGTAGCTTAGCTAACAAGAACACCAGTAATGTGTGATAGAAGTTACTAGTGTTCTTTAAAAAAAACTGATCAATGCAACTTTTCCACACTAAAAGATTTATGCCATTGGTTAACCTTGACATAAATAATAACATTTCAATAACTTGTACCTGACCAAAAGTAAACCTATGTTTAGATAAACGGAGATCTTAGAAAATAAAGCGAAAAGTTTCCTGCTCTTAAGTTTATGGTGGGTAATTTTATAAAGATTCACAACACTCAGAATTTACTTAGCAGCTAATTTTATGCCTAGTAATTCCATCCGCCTTCTCTGATGTCCCCTATAAAGTGCATTAAATAATAATCACTGTTGTAATAGGACAAAGTTTGAAGTTCTGACATTGGTGACACCTTTTCATTGTTCCTTACAAGTGCTTCCAGAAGTATTTGTAGGGTTTTAACAGGAAGGTAACTCGTAAGTGGTAGTCTTGCCGCCGCATATGTAAAAGGATTAGCATAACCACATATTTTTCCATTGTGCTTGATGGTTTTGAAGTGCTATAAAGACTAATCGCTCTTTATTTTTAAGCATATCTTTTTCTAAAGTGAACGAAACTCTGCTTTTCATAATAAACCTTTTTATTCATAGTCAAGTGACCTTTTACGACTAAAGTTCATTGGTAATGCTTCTTTATTTATAATTTTTTGGTTCTCTACACTAATTTGTAACGTACGTTCCACACTATAAGGCATACAATCAATAATTCAAATCATCCGTTACTGCATTATGACAGGTAAGGTTAACGATAGGTGATACACACCTTTGTTTTACTTCTAGTGTGTTCACATATTTTTTCTAATATATTATAATCCTTTTAATTTATTTCAGAACATGCTGTTACACTCATTTATAATTTTTGAAAATCTTTACTAAATATAAATAAAATTGAAGTGTCTGTCTGTGATTTTGAAACGAAGATTTTTTTTTCAAACTCCTATGATTACTATTTGCACGGTACGAAAACAAAAGCTTGTCTGTCTGTCCGGGCTAATTTCCAAACTGGGCTGGTTTTGCCAGGATTTTCACTAGCAGATTCAGGACTTTTGAAAGCATATTTTAGACTACTTTTGAATGTGAAAAGGTTTAAGTGGTCGGGCATACCCAAAATACACACCTGAGTAAAACCGTATTTAAAAATAGTGAAATAATGCTTTAAATATTTTACTTTGGATTTTTTTAATGGATAGATGACCTTATAAAGATCGCGGGTCGTCGGTTGATGCAGGCCGTTTTCAACCGGTCTTCTTTGAAGTCATCGAGGGAGGCCTATGTCTTGCAGTCCTTTGGCTGAAATTATGATGTTGATGAATTTTATTTTGTTTGTATATAAATAAGTGGGTTTAAAAAACATACGCTTTAGCGGCTGATCCCCATATTACAACTAAATACATACTCCAAGTGTGATTTGACAAAAAATTGTAAATAGACAACGTCCAGCGAAAACGGAGCTTTGAACATATTCCAAGCTATTCCCCTGATCCCGAGTTTATGCAGTAGCATTTGATGACTTCGATTCGATACTGTTATCGAACGCTTTTTTAATTCAATAAATATTTATTAGAGCAAAATTCTTGTGGTAAATATGAGTTTTTATTTTTGATATTAAATCTAGCACAGCGTTAAAAGTGCTAGCTTTAGCGTGAAACCTGTACTAATGGTTGCTATTTTTTTTTTGTAAATATTTATGTAATCAGTATTCAATTAATCGACCAATACTCATATTATTTATTCCGGTCTATAATTCATTGGAGCCAACTTAGAACCGGTTACTTTTGCTTTCTTTAACGTATCGGGAAATACATCACATAATATACAGTACCTGGAAGAGGAAGTAGCTTTTTGTAAAATCGTATTTTTTTTTGTAAAATTGCATATTTACAGCAAATACAACTCTGCAGTTGAACTTAAAATGCAAAACTGGATCTGTATACAAAATTTCGTCAAAATCGTTCGAGCCGTTTCTTAGATTCTTCTATATATATACATATATACAAGAATTGCTCGTTTAAAGGTATTAGATGTATTACATTCTTGGTCTTTTAATAATTTCATTTCATTATCAATTTGTTAATTATTTGTTAATAGTGACTTGTCATACCACATTTTCCCGGCCGATATGCACTTTGAACCAAGTATCAAGCGTTTACTATGTATTGGCATAGGCATGCACAAATTAATAAATAACAAATTTATCCATTGGCTACAAGGCGTGGTTCAGAGGGAAAAAATAATTTCTTGCTCGGCGTGATATTCACATACAATGGACATGGGACAGCGCGTGCTAACGACAGGCAAATGTTTTTTTGTTGGATTTGCATTGCAGAGGGAATTCGTTGTGATAGAATCCTATCCTAAGTAATGTAGCCGATTAAAAGAAATGAAAAAAATTGCATTATGAGTTTTTGACAATCATAAAAAATTAGACCATAAGCATCTATATTTTTCCCATTTAAATTATTGAATCAGCTTATAAATAATTAAATTATCTTATTACTTTAAACGACCAATTCTTGTATGTATATATATGTTTATATTTCGGGTATCTCAGAAACGGCTCTAACGATTTTGATGAAATTTTGTATACAGATACAGTTTTGCATTTTAAGTTCTACTGCATAGTTGTATTGTCTATAAAAACGCAATTATATATAAAAAAATATTAAAATAAAATTAAGATTTTACAAAAAGCTACCTCGGTCTCCCAGGTACTTTTTGCTATTGAAACAAAATGAATAAAACTATTATAGGCCACTAACAAAAAAAAAAGTGTTTGTGTACCTATGTACGCATGTAAGAAGTTATATTTCTATCTATTTAAATAAAGTTTATTTAAATATCATAATAAATAATATATACCGTCAAGTAACCTCAAATTCTACAAACGTACTCAAAGTAATATGTAAAAACTATTTTTATCACTTATAATCACAGTAAATTATAATAAATAATACATACCGTCAACTAATGACACACATATAACATGATCAAATTCAAGTAATGATTGCCTAACAACGAAATAGTACCCTTCACGAATTTGACAGAACACAATAGGTCTTTTAATTTTAACTAGAGATTGCCTGGCGATTGAATTTCGGTAATTTCGAATATCTTGTTTTATTTCATTCACCAGTATAACTTAAACTGTCATCGTATTGTATTTTATTATATAACTGTATAATATTAAAGCTACACGCACAGGCCTTGGATCAAAGGTTAGGATCTGCCAAAAGAAATAATGATTTTTGCTTATACTATCAATACACATGAATGATGCCAGAATTTCTATTTATTTCGCTAATCTGAATATTATCTGTGAGCTAATGAAAGCAGCAAAACATAGCGATCTCGATCTGAACAGCCGATAAATAACCTACCATTATTTCTACTTTTTTACTCAAAATACGGTTTTATTAATTGTCCCATTAACAACTGTTAAAGATTTTTCAAAGACAATATCCCTTATATTGGTAGAAAAAGTCCCTTAGATTGATGTACAATTTAATATTCAAGACAGTGGTCACATGTCTTTTAGAATTGAGGCAATATGTAACTCTGGGACGGACTAGAAATAAATTACGTAATGGAACGTTTGATCAAACAGTTGTTAGGAACTGTGTTAATACTCATATGGTTAGTGACTGTAAAAGCCCCTGGCGATTGAAAATTCTACATAGGAGGTACTTATGTAATCATTAAAAAAACCGGCCAAGTGCGAGTCGGACTCGCGCACCGAGGGTTCCGGACAAACCTATAGGTATATAAGTAAAAGGGGTAGTAAGTTTAAAATTATTAAAAATATTTCTATTATATGATGTAAATAAAAATTTACGGTTTTCGCTATTTTTTCTTTATCTGTGCTATAAGACGTTGCTTTGTACCAAATTTCAAGATTCTGAGTTCACGGGAAGTACCCTGTAGGTTTTGATTCCTTTGCGAGTGTCGAAAATTTGCGGCATAAACGGCTGTATCTTATGATAGCGTTGGCTCAAAAATCAAACTTCTAAGTTTGATTTTTTCACGGCTCCAAGGGACAGTAGACCTGAGTATTTGATATAAATTCCAGCTTGATACCTCCACACGTTCCTGAGAAAAAGGGTCTTGACAGACAGACAGACGGACGGACGGACGGACAACAAAGTGGTCCTATAAGGGTTCCGTTTTTTCCTTTAGGGGTACGGAACCCTAAAAACGACGTTATGCCAATATTATGGTTCGATCGATACCTATCGATCGATCGTACAAAGTCTTAAAAATGTATTTAGGTGTTGTAACATCTCCAATTACATCAAACCAGCCCCTCTGCACTCTGGGCAACCGGTGTTATTTATTTTTTTGGGTAATAAAACTACGCAAGAAAATATAAATGATTATATAATATGTAATTTTAGGTGTATGTCTAAGTAATAATTGAGAGAGTAAGATTCAAAATGCATATTGATCAATACATCAAACGGAAGTAGGTAAATAATCGTTTTAAAAATAAATACTATTTAAAAATAAATATAATATGATGACTAATTCTTTTAAATTAATACATCCAAAGTTATGCATGAAAACCACCTAAACAAAGGAAGATTTATGAGTATGAGTTTAATAAAATCTGGTATAACCAAAAATTACTGTTGCAGTTAAAGTCAACGCGACGCGCGACGTTTATTAAATTAAAATCACATTAGCGCCGCCATGAGATGAGCTTATCATACTTGTACGTTTTAGTTTTAAGCGCAGTGATGAGTTAGATTTGCCAGACGATTTTAATGATTTTAGGAACCCTTGCTGTCTAACTACGTGGGGTACACTGAAAGTTTTGCGTAACTCATTAATAAAAAAATTTACATGTAAAGTAATATATTTACTACTTTTCGAAGTATTCTCCATTGCATTTTAAGTACTTTTTTATTCGGTCAAACCATTTTTGAAAACATGAGGACCATTGGTCTAAGGGCATGTTTTTCACGTATGTACTGGTTGAAAACTATCACGGCCTCTTCCGGCCCCGTAAATGTCATACCATACCTACCTTTAATATTTGGGGAAAATAAAGAAATCGCATGGAGCCAGGTCTGGACTATGTGCAGGATGGGTCACTAGCTCTACTTTTTCAGAAACCAAAAATGACTTTGTCTTGTTCGCGGTGTGCGCCGAAGCATTTTCATGGTGCAATAGGATGCGACTTCTTGTTTTCCCTAACTTTTTCAAAGACACTGTGTAAAAAAATGGTGGTGTACCACTCAGCATTAACTGTCTTTTGTTCTTTAAGTGGGATCGTGCAGGCAGGACCCGTTCGGGAGAAAAAAAAATGCACTAATTTTTTTGCCTTTTCTCGCCAAGTTTGTTGGTTTGCCCATACAGAAGACTTGCTTTCTTTCCGGCATGTAACAATATATCCATGTTTCATCTCCTGTCACAATGTCATATACAGCATTTGAACGTTCGTTATCGTACTTTAACAACATTTTTTTACACCAATCAACACGAGTCCGTTTTTGTTCTGGGGTGAGTTGAGAAATGAGAAATCCAGCGGCAACAAAGTTTTCTAACATTTAAATGTGGATGTAAGATTTGGCGAAATGTTTTTTTAATTTGGCTTATACCAATATCCAAATGTCCTCAAATCTCCTCATAGATGATACGCCGGTTTTCCTCAATTAGTTGTCTGACAATAGCCACATTTTCCTCAGTGATCGCAGTTGAGGGCCGACCTTCACGAATTTCATCATGGAGAAAAACACGGCCACGATCAATTAGACGTACCAACGCCTTATGGTGCTCAAATGAGGTGCTTCCCTCCCAAAAACATTTTGAAGACGAGCCGTGCAGTCTTGCGGAGTCTAAACTTTTAAAATCGTAAAAATCATCGCCCTAAAATCTGCCATGCCATAAGGAATACCGGTGACAATAAGACATGCAGAATCACTCATTAAGGAAGATATCAATCTCTCATAATTTCCTATTTTTCCTTTTAGTTGTAAATATGCTACAGTATGTATTTGTATGTTTATTAATTATTATATATATGTATATTCCTATATTTACTCAAATATTTAAATGTTTATTGTTCTTTTGCATGAACATTCCTACACTAAGATATTTTATTTTACATAATTACATAATGTGCGGAGCGTACACCTTATTGCCCTTAAATCGATTTCCTATATTCTCTCTATCCCATGGTTGTTGCCTGTAAGAGATTGCCACAAAGCGGTTAGGCCGCCAATTGTATAAGCCACCCAAGATTGCTGCACTCTTACTTTCTGAAATGTATTTGGTGTACAATACATTTCAGAAAGCAAGAGCTGAGCAAGCGAGAGATGAGCTTAACCATTCCAAAGCGACCCAGCGATGCCGTATGCACGTAGTTTGTATATGACTGTTTTGTGGGGAACTTCATCGAAGGCTTTGCAAACACTGTGTACCACATCAGCCATATTGAACATCGGTCGTTTCATATTGTACATCACGATAAAATGTTATTTGCTATGTAATAACTAAAACAATTCTGAGATTAAACTGTGCAATAAGATCCGAACGTTCCATGTGGCCAACGAAAGGAAATAATAATGTAAGTTGATTAATTTCTCGCACAAATGATGCCAATTAGTTCATAAACGTTCTAACAATGTCGACGATTATCTTGAAGAACGGCTAGAGCAGTATATTTCGTTCATAGTAGTTGCTAGCATATTATACTGTTGGGATGTTAATGCACTTTTCAACACAGTTTCATAAGCTAAGATAAAGTTTATGTAAGTTATAAATCAAAAAGTTAATATCCTCTTTTTAATAAAATCTTTTCGTTGAAAAGAATCTTACTAATTCATTTGGACGAGAGCTTCAGTGCCTTTTAAGTGTGTCTTATGACTTTAAGAAATTAATAACATCTAAATCAAATTAACTTAAAAGTAAACCATATTTTAACTCACTACCTGAGAGTAGGTCCACTCAGTCATCTCATTATAAATGCTTTTTAAAGTATCACTTAGGGGAGTAGAATTAAATAGTAATAGTAGTAGATAAATAAAAAATATGGCATACAGAAATTAGTATAGTTGCTTAGCTATTGCATTAGGTTTTTAACCTGTAATAATAGTTGTAAGTTTAGTAAATAAATAAATAAATAACATTGCAATTAAAATAACTTTTCCCTTTTCCGTGATGGATAAACTCTATAATTAAGCATAGTGTCGTCAACCGGGCGTTAACTTATAACGCGGTCGTATTAATCATTAATTTTAATCGGGGAAATGTTCGATTACACAACTGTTGCAGACACGATCAACACCTTTACCCTTAATAATGAATAGTCTTTTGTGTCAACAACTGCGGTAGACACCTTTTTTTATCGTGTGGAAACCCCCACGGGTCATCACCTCACCGGAGCTAATACACATCTAACATTATAATAATAATAACCTTTATTTAACATTGACAGTATATTCCAAGTTAGCAGATACTCATTCCCAAACTAGGAAGCCTGTATTTTGGGAGACAGTCTTCAGTCGTAGGTTCGTATATTGAAAATCAATGAGTTTGTCGCTGCTTTCACATAAATATAGTAAAAATAAAATAACCTTATATTTCTGACTTAGAATTACACAACATTCCAAACCACTTATTTATATTTGTACTATTTTAACTATAATGTAAGTATGGTAACATTTTAATATTTTTAGTTTTTAAATGGTACTCGAAGGTCTCCGCCTAGACATTTACAAGAATTGGTTTTTTACTCATCCATTTTTCGTCAGCCACCTGTACTATGTCGTCTGCCCACCGGCAGTTTGGTCTACTTCTATTTCTCATAACTGGTGGTATATTCCAAGAACTTAGTCTCTGAGTACATCGATAGTCTGTCAGTCTAGCAATATGCCTAGGTTTTTACAGTGACAAAGGCCATCGGTAACATTTGCTTTCACATAAGAGCGTACTCCCATCTCAAAAGCCGGAACGTGCTTGTGACTCTTGAGTTGCAGGTGTCTATGGGCGACGGTAGTCACTTACCATCAGATGACCCGTCTGCTCGTTTGCCCCTTGTAACAAAAAAAAAAGAAAAAAAATAAGTAGTAGGTATTGTTTATTACTTAGACTTTTATACTAGGATGGTGTATGTGTGTGGATGCGTGTACGATATTGCCTTCTTGTAGCAATGGCTATTATTCTACCACTACGGGAAAGAAAGGGGTCCTTAATACAAATGTGACTAATTTAGTTCTTGATGTTTACGTTTTAAAGAAGTACAATACAAGAGAAACAAACAAACTTAAACTTATTATGAGCGTATTTATTTAACACGGTCATATTCAATTGCGTAATATAGGTTGAAATGCAGGGTTGTGTACGCGTTTAATGCATATTTACGCGCGGAGTGCTAGCTGCTGGCCTTTATAATTTTGCGCATTCAAACAAGGAGCACTAACATTTCATTGTTAACAAGAGTTTCTTGGAAAGTTTACATGGCACATAAGAACTCTCTAACGTTCTAGTAAATATAACGAACCATACCATTCAAAATCAAAACTCACTCAATCTTAAGTTGCAGGTGTCCGTGGACGAATGTAGTCACTTACCATCAGGTGACCCGTCTGCTCGTTTGCCCCCTGTTATATAAAAAAAAACCATATTTTGTATATATGTTGAGTCCATATTTAACTACATTTTTATGTAGTTACCGTACACAGCTTTTATAACTTGGTTTCACAAAGAAAAATAAATTAGCTGTAGACTAACAGCTATATAAATAACATGTGAATAATAATAATGTAAAGTAAAATAAAGTTAAGGAAAGTAAAATTAAATAGCAAACGCTACTATACTGCGAACTAAAAAATAAAATGAACACGAGTATATTAATACGTGAAGAGATTTCTTCGTACCCCTTTTTTTAAGGAACTTTCGGGAACTTGTGATACTTATAGTTTTTACGCAGACGAAGTGTAGAAAGCTAATTTGTTTAAACAAATGCTACAATTGTTCAAAATTTATAAATTATGTGAAAACTGCTACAAAACGCTAGCCAGCGACAGTCCAGAGAAATGTACATTTAACTCACGTCATATAATCCTCTAGGTATATGTATAGCTTAAAAGACCCGTAGTCACGTATTTTCATTACAAAAAAAGTTTATGACTTACATTTTACGAAGTGATTTCATCATATGAGTATTGTGTAATCGGTGGTGTGTAAAAATACTGTTATGGTGTCTATGGAAAATTCCGCACGTAAGGCGTCGCAATAGCAATTGGAATTGCCACGATTATGTTGTGCAAGCTCAAATGTCAAATTACCACAATTAATACTGCCACCAAACTATCATAATTTCATTCTCTCTAACAACCTCAAACGACGTGAAATGAGGCACAGGCTGGAGAGTCTTAGTTCTATATAGGAGTTTGTTTTATTGTCGAAATCAATTATAATATCAAAAACAAAAACCATAATTTATTTATTACACACACAAACTGTCATTACAGGTTAATACCCATTTCAATAGTCGGGCCAGGCGATATAAACAATAATTTGCATACCTTCTCATGAATATTATTAACATTAAAAGAAAATTACGAATAAGCAAATATAAAAATTTCAAATCTCGCCATAGCAAATAATACTTTAATAATACTTTTGTGAGTTCACTTAAATTGCACAAAAGTATATCTATCTCATCATGCACCTCATTTACTGCCCGAACTGCCCGCGTAAGCGGCGTTGCTTCCAGTAGGCTGGTCTTGGCAGTTGCGGTCGCCGCCGCCTCAACCTGGCTGCCACACAATGAACAGACATTGATGATTGATTGTTGATGATTGAAAATTGATTGATTTATAATAACATTCAAGCAGGAAAAAGTCTGTCGAGTCTGCTTGTTATTTATAAAAATATTTATACCTTAGAAAAAGTAATGACCTTCCTTGACCCAGTGAGAGTCTGTGTTCCGATATTATCGTTCGGTATAATCCTTCAGAAAACGTTTAAAAATATCTTAAAAATAAAATTTGGCCTTTAACTCGTAAAGCTTGCGTAACTTGCCTATTGTATTACAGATTATTTTTAACAAAGTCATATTTGTCTGTCTAACTAGAATATCAAAAATAACAAGGCAATATATCTTTGAAAGATAATTTTTATACTTAATCGTGGGAGAACCATGCTTGGGCACGTACGGGCCGGCTCGACCGGAGTGATTCCACGGCCTCACAGCAATGCTTTCGTTATATTTCGCCGAGTAAGTGAGGTTACCAGAGGCCCTAACCTCCCCCCATTCCCCTACTCTCACCCTTCTTTCTCTACCCTCACCCTTCCCCTACTCCCCCCTTAAAGGCCGGCAACGCACTTGTGACTCTCAAGTTGCAGATTTCCATGGGCGGCCGTAGTCACTTACCATCAGGTGACCCGTCTACTCGTTTGCCCTCTAGCGCAAAAAAAAAAACTTAGAAGTTTTGTTGTACAAAGACACATAAACCAGTACAGAGGGAGGTCGCTTGAGTCTAATCGTTGCGTGGGCGGATTCGACGGGCTCACAAAAGCACTATCATATTCTATTTTCTAACTTGTTTTACTCGTTCCAAGGAATTAAATCTGCTTCTTACTAGGGTCATATTGAACCCGGGTTCGTCCAGATGGTTTTCATTGTTCAGTCATGTGCAAGAGATTCATTGATCACATCCTTGAGAACCGAAATTTTTGTACAAAGACACATAAACCAGTACAGAGGGAGGTCGCTTGAGTCTAATCGTTGCGTGGGTGGATTCGACGGGCTCACAAAAGCGCTATCATATTCTATTTTCTATCTTGTTTTACTCGTTCCTAGCAATTAAATCTGCTTCTTACTAGGGTCATATTGAACCCGGGTTCGTCCAGATGGTTTTAATTGTTCAGTCATGTGCAAGAGATTCATTGATCACATCCTTGAGAACCGAAATTTTATGTACATAGGTATTACAGTCACTCTGTGGTCTTCAAGGCGGGGATAGACAAAAAAATCTTCAGGGATGTTTTATGTAGATCGTTGTTATATTTTTGTTACTTATTCCGTAATACAAATGGCAGGGACGTTATAAAACTTGTTTAATATTTAAATCTATTTTAAGTTTGAAATATTATTTTACTTTTTACAAAAAGGCGAAAATCTTCATTGTTAGGATAATGGCATGGAATGTAAGGCAAGCTACATAAATAGATAAATACGTTTGCATTGCAACGTGATTTTCAATCTGTGAAATATGCAGCATCTTATAAAGATTACTTTAGAATTAATTTCAGAATTAGTATAAGACACGATTAAGATGTCCTAAAGTTACACTGATAGGGAGGTACAAAAAGTGGATCCTTCGACTTCGACACGTTAACTGACAGTTGATGTTAGGATATTGAACAGTAAATAGATTTTTCAACTTCTATTGGTTTGAAGCAACACAACTGGTCTTCAGTAAAATTTATAAATGTATTCGTTATGTTAGATTACACTTAATAGCACCTGTTCCCGAATACTGTTATAATATAAAATATAAAAAAAAAATACATCATTGCATTCAGAATCGAATGAATTTAATTTTTAATCTCTGAAAGTATCTTGACGATAGTGTGTTTGTTTTTTATATTTAAATCGCTTTATTTTATGTTTAGAATACATTTAATATAAAATAACTTTTTCTCAAAAGTTTTTTTGAGTTATGACACTATTCATGAAGAGTTGCGTTATCTATTTTAAGTTAGTTTCAAACAGCTAGTGAGGCATCAGCATTTATTCATTTAAAGTTCATGCAGAGTTCTGGTACATTTAGTACGCAAAATGTTGCTTGCGTTAGCTGAGCCGTGAAACGTTTAATATTCATCCGCCCTCGAAGCTAAAGTACTTGTGGGAATATAGCAGTCATTTGTCTATGACTTAATTACGTACACAGCTATCCTAAGTCACTGGTTGGGAGTAAGTCTTGGTTCAGTAAGATTTTGGACAATACAAAGCTTTTAAATTGATACACAATAAAACTCTTACTACGCTTGGAACCCTGTTAAACAGATTGCGCATTTTTTTCTTTCAGGGATTGGATAAAGGTTGCTGTTTTATTAATAACGTATTTTTCAATGTTTTTACACGCATTACATTACACGCTTTATATTAGCTTCACTTGTATGTTTGTTTGTTTGTAACCGACTCCTTTGGGCGCGATTTTGACCCACTTTAATCGACTAGATTTCGTTCAAATTTTGCACACCTGTCAAAGTCCGATTACAATGCAATAATTCGATTAAATTTTTTATTTTTTTGGTTGAATTTTCTATAAAAGTGTGTTTTTAAGTTATTTAAACTAAAATTATTAGTAAGTACATTTTTATATTATGACACTGGTTATTATTTCTTCGGGTAACATTATTATTAAGAATAATATGTTTCCTTCTTCAAAAATATTTCTGGACCTCAAATATAACAGCCAACCGAGGTTTCAAATGATTGAAGTTACTTCGTTCTTATATACATTATTCTATTAGTATTTTTATGCATATGCTTAGGGTAAGCAGCAACCTTTAAGGTAGTGTTACGATAGTGTGTACGAAAATTTATCGTGTTGAGTGTCTAGCAAATATTAAGAGCATAGTTCCAAACTCTGGACTGCAATTGGATACCTTTTTCCTGAGAAACATATTAACGCTCCACTCACAAGTCTAGCAGTACGAGCAGCAGTACCTTCTTCGTCTGCGGTGAGGTAATATTAAAGATTAAGTATGAATTTTTTAACTAATAACGGATTGTTAAGTACTGTGTCATAATAATTGAGAAACAATAACCATCAAAGACAACAATGTTTCCAGTGGGAAACATTGCATGCAAACATTTTCGCATCCTAGCAGTGGCTAGGATGTGAAAATTACTGCCATAACAATAATTTTAAATAATTAATAAATGGAAAACCTCTGGATCATTCATAAAACTGGATACAAGCTTATAGGAGATTAAACGGTGCATGTCAAGATAAACTCAACAAACTCAAACAAGATAACATTGCATTGTGTAGTTGAGGAAATCCTGTAGCTATGATCCGACTTTATTTTGTTCTATTGTATATATATATACATATCTTACTAATATTATAAAGGAGAAAGTTTGTGACTGTGGATGGACGGATGTTTGTTTTTCTTTCACGCAAAAACGATGGAAGAGATTTGGATACAATTTGACATAGAGATAGATAATAGTATGGAATAGCACATAGCTTACTTTTTATCCCGGTAAAATGTACGGTTCCCGTAGGATAGATAGTATTGTGATAGCTCAGATGGTGGGCAGTATCAAAAAAGATGGATCTAATTTCTAGGTAAGAGGAATAAAAGATTACGCGGTCGTAACTTTGGTTTTACTTTTAATTTTAAACCTTTAAAGAATTACATTCACATTGACAAACAAATTATAACAATATAACACAATTAATATACCTTGCGGTTCCGTGTCTCAACACGGGACTCTGTCTTCCAACGCTGCACAGATGATTGTCATCTTTTTCATGGTTCTATTCACTGAACTATTTCAAATACGAATCATTCGAATCTGAGGACGGAGTCGCCAGTCAGACGTACCGCGCCAAAGAGGTTTATCATCAGTCCACAGAGGTCGCAAGTCGGCGCGTGTAGTCCGATACAACAGTATTATAATACATTGAAACATTACTGAAGTACCTAATATTAATTCTACACTTCAACTAGACCCCATAAGATGCTAAAATTTTGGAGGGGCAGGTGGAATTATGATATGAATGATATGACTGCATTTTTGGCAATGTGTATCGTAAAGTTCTTTATTTTAAATCATATAGGTACATCCAGCACTATCCATGGACACATTGAACAACTGAATTTGTTAAACAAAATAATTTTTGAATTATTCAAATGCTGACATTGTTATAATTCGAGTAGTTTTAATCATTGTAAATCTTAAATTTGTATACCATTCCTCACGGTTTTCCGACCCACCGCCCCACCAAAAACCCCGGTGGGGTGACGGCCCGAGGGGGTTTCCACACGCACAAAAAAAAGGATATAGTCCTTATTTGACCTATTTATTACACCTGTAAACCTAAATCATCAATAATATTAAAATTATTAAAGAAATAAGTTCAAAATTATGAAATAGGTAAATAATAATTAATAAATTATTTTATTAACTTACTAGCAGTTCCCGCGCGGCTTTGCTCGCGTGTACATATTTATATATTGTGCACGGAACCCTAGTTCTTTTTCCAAAATAAAAGTAGCCTAAGTTACTCCTTATAACACCAGCTATCTGCCAATGAAAGTCCCGTGGAAATCGGTACACCCGTTCCGGAGATTAGCCAAAACAGACAGACAGACAGACAAAAATTGTAAAAAATGTTGTTTTGGTATTATATATGTATACATCCAAATGCACTTAGTAAAAAGCGGTTATTTTAATATTACAAACAGACACTCCAATTTTATTTATTTGTATGTGTAGAGTATAGATGCAGACACGATTGCAACGATTTTTTATTATATCGCCTAACTATTATTACCTTTTACTACCTACTAGCCATTTATTTGTACACTAGATACCTATTGTGTTGATATTATTTCGATCTCGTTTCGTAGACTTTGTTAACTTAAAGGTTTCTCCCTTGGACTAACATTGTTGCTACACTTTACTACAGTCATGTTTCAATATAACTTAGAGTATCGAGGAATAAAACATCACTATATTAATACCCCCACACACAAACAGTTTGCTTTATATGTTGAAGGTATTAATTAAATACTTAGAAAACATAACGCGTAATATTATAGGTAGGGTAAAGTAAGCTAACCTGTTATAATTTCATCGTGGGAGAGCTATGCTTCGGCACCTATGGGCTGGCTCGACCGGAGTGATATCACGGCCTCACAGAAAACCAGCAGTGAAGCAATGATTTCATTGCTTTTCGCCGAGTGAGTGAGGTTACCGGAGGCTCTAACCATTCCCTTCACCCGCTCCGCCTCTACCACCTTTCCCCTGCTCCTACTCTTACCTTGAAAGGCCGGCAACGCACTTGTGACTCTTGAGTTGCAGATGCCCATGGGCGGCGGTAGTCATTTACCATCAGGTGACCTGTTTGCTCGTTTGCCCCCTATACCATAAATAAATAAATAGACTTAAGAATTTTAGCTGCTTTATAATTATGTTCTTGTTATATAATTTATATGATATGGTAGAAAAGGATATTAGTTATAAGTGCAGTGCTAATAGAGAACGGTGGTGAGATCTAATTGTTACTTAATTTGATACCTAACAATTCTTTGATAAATAGAATGACTTGGCAATCGCATTCGGCAATGTTTGTTTTTTTTGCATTGCATTTATCGTCTAATAATTAATTTATAAGAATTAGAAAATTCTGAGTGTCAATGTCAATTAATCGGGTTTTATAGCTTTTTACAATATATTTGGTACCATTAAATTGTTCATAATACGTTCCAAATTATTGAAAACCAGTGCCAACACACAAGACCAAATTTTATTAATTTAAAATCGTCTCGTTAAACTGTCAGACTGCGCCGGACGTTGTCACGAGTTTCGATACTTTGTTACGGCTTATGTCGAGCCATTTTAAACTCATCAACACTTGATAGATTTTTTTTTCAGTAACTTTTTACACATTTATCAAAATTGCTGAGGCCTCCTTTTAAGTATGGAAAAACTTGTGCCCTGTAAGGTTCCTAATACCAATCGACCTGTCTAGGGCAGTTTAGTTAATCCTAAAGAAAGGGGAATAGGCAGTATTACTAGGAAGAGCAATGGGGAACAATATTACGTTTCAAAGAAAATTATAAACCATTATTGAATCCGCTTCTTATGACAAGAACGTATGTTGTTTCCTTTCTTACCTAAAATTTGATTAATTACATAATATTGCACTTTGGACAGTAAACTAATTCTTTCTTTCGTCACACTGTAACGAAAACAGAGTATGTCACCACAAGTGGGTACTACGTGGCGTTCTGCATTCAGTCCCCGTCTCGGTGTGACTCTTTGAGTATCAATGGAGGTTCCTATATAAGAATCATCTTCCTGCCTTTTAACAATTTTCATTGGGGTCGGTGCAATGAATAACATTGCAAAATAGTTTTAGGTGGTCTTTCATGGCTAGCCGCCTGCCTAACACCAACCCTCCTCAGGAATTAGTCGTTTTAAGACGGACCAAAAGAAGGAAGAGGTTAATTTGTATGGGAGGAACCTAGGGTAATGGATATTGCAAGTCTCGGAAGACTGCCGCGGTCGCATATCCGAGTGTGATTGGAAAGGCCACTAACACAAGCTGGCCATATATAGGTCGGCTTGTGTAATCGATTACTTGTTCTGTGGTGTACCCAGTATATTAGACACAACTTTCTAATGCATATAATTTACAGGTCTTTAAAAAAATATACTATGAATTTAAGTTTATATAAATCGACAACCAATTTGGCTGTTATTTTTGCTAATGCTTTAATATTATTTGTAATCACAATAATAACAGATATTGATGCAATAAATTACTGCAAAATGCGTTGAAAATATAGTATGGTTAATATATAGTACATTGTTTCTTGGTAATATTAAGCAGCTTCTTAAATAGTTTCTCATTTCAATTTCGTTGAATAACATGCTGACTCTATTCAACTATAATATATACCTAATAGCGTGTGACAGTTTCATACAACTGTTAACAGACTTCCCGTGAAATTTTAATATGGTCCTAAAAGTAATAGGAACTGCGCATTGATCTAATCATAATAAATTCATCATTTAGGAATTATAATAAAGCTTATGTCAATCATCTCTCTCTCTCTAATGTAAGTAAGTAAGTAAGCTCAGTCTTGGGCACTTACATAAATGAAACTATCAAAACTTTGTTACAAAACATAAATATGTACATTACGTCTCCTAATGTTATCTTTTAATACTATTCTCAATTAGAGTTATATTATAATTTATACGAATTAGTTCACATTAGATTTTTGAATACGTATATTTAATTAGCCATTATAATCATTTAAAAGTCCTCCCTGTGGTTGTTCAACCAGCTATTCCTCACGCATCTTGCACCTTGGAATTGCCAAACAATACAATTTTACAGAAATATTTTTCAAATTTTTATTAGATCACTTGAATTTAAATAACTTTCCAAGATACTTTAACTAAAGGTATCAAGAAGAATGGTGAATATAATCTCACTACTGTAGATAAAATCAACGCATGTCTGAAGTCGTTAATTCTAATGGGGGCAAGATTAACTCTCCCTCGACAAAGAACATATGTCTATCGCCTGCTTCAATTGCTACGTAAGAGAGATACATCGAACACGTAGAGGAGGAAACATTTCTTCAGCTTCATGATAATGCAGTGTGATTAGTGATTAGAGAAAACTATTCGAAGAGTTTTTATTAATAGTATAGTTGTATAGTGTCGGAGCGGTAATATCACTAATGAGGTCAAACATGTTGGCTAGCTGTGACTCAATTAGCGCTTATTAGTAATTAGTGGAAATTGTAAAGCTAATTCCGATTGTTAGAGGAAAGGGATATATACATGTAAGAAAAACTGGATTTGGCCTGGTTAGATGATTATGCCGGATCGGTTGTGACCCAACCTTCCGATTGATATTGGGATATTATATAAGTATTGTATATTATTCATACTAGTTCAAAGTAATTTAAATTATTTTGTAAACCATATTCTTTTTGCTGGGTGTTGCCAAGTATGGTTAGTCGGGCAAAATGTGGTTATACTAGAAGTACCCCTGCTGTTGTTGCCCATTCTGCTTTATTAACAGTAAGCACAGAAGTCAAATTGACATAAAACGCAATGTTTCCAAACCTACTAAAATTGTAGCATCTATGATGTTCTATCCGAATAGTGAGATCCGAAGCGTTACCTAAGAATATACATTTTACATAGCATAACCGGTACCTCTCGAAAAATTCGGGCTGTGTTTCGTTACTGGCAAATCCATTTCTCTACATATAAATACCTAGGGAATTATAAAGTCCATCCCCATATGGAGTACTGCTGCCTTCTCTGGGCAGGGGCACCTGATAGCAGCTTGGGGTTCTTGACTCGGTCCAGACGTGCTGTGATACCGCTTCTATAATGGGTTGTACTCTGGGGAACTGTTTGACATGATGCTCACGGCCGCATTCTACCACCGCATCGCTCGCCACCGGCAGTGCATTCATCCTCACACATTGAAACCTAAGAGGTTGCGCATGATACAGAGGAATTTATTCTCGCGATCGCTCCGTCTGTGGAATGAGCTCCTTGCCGAGATTTTCCCGGGGGACTACAGTATAGGGGTTTTCAACAAAGGAGTTTACAGGTTTTTAAAGGATCTGCAACGCGCATGCGAGTCCTCTATGATTGCAAGCGTCCATTGGCTACACCGCTAGGGTAACCGCTTATCATCAGGCGGGCCGTATGCTTGTTTTCCACCGAAGTAGAATAAAAAAATCGTTTTAATGTGTGAACGTTAACACATAAATACGAAATGTGATTAATTGATTAATTTCGTTTAGGCATTACCAATTTGATCTAATTTTGTGTGCGAATACGTGAACAAAAAGCAGAAAGAAAATATGATTTAAGTCAGTTAAAAAATTTAGAATTAGTTTACTATTTAGCAGAAATTATTAAGAAAGATTATTTGTAATGACAATTATTCAAGAACTTTTTAAGACCAAGAAAGTATCCTACCTATACCTTTTAGTAACAGAATGACAGAGTTATGGTAAATTTAAACTCAGTCCAAAATGTCCATCTATATCAATTTTGTTGAGCTACATTAATTGTGATATTTTTTTGTTTTAGTTTTACAGCATAGATTCTTGGATTTCATAAGGATTAGTATTTCTTAACTATTAATTTTCTAGGGCTAAAAGTTATGCAACAGTCGCTGTATAATTCTGTTATATAATTAGTTTAAGGAATAAGAAAAAAATTAATTACATTTATTCACTCTCGTTTAATTAATTAATTCAATCTTGTAGGACTTAGTAGTAGGAGTACTAGGTCCCTCGCATTCCCTTTCCGCTGTGTCGTTGGCCATACCATAGTCTCCATCGACCTCGACGTCTACACCGATAGCCGTAGATCGTTATGTCGGGACGCTGCTATAAAATATAATCATTTAATTCTAATCATCGAACATATAAAAATCTCGTGTCACGTTTGTGGTCGGACTCCTCCGAAACGGCTCGACCGATTTTAATGAATGTTTTTTGTATATTTTGTAGGTATGAGAATATAAAGTATTTTTCACCCTACTGCCCACGCCTCTCAGAAAAAGGCATTGCATCGCATGCCGGGTGCAGCTAGTATTATGTATAAACATATATGTATATGTAAACATTATTCATACAACACCAGATATAGAAGGTCAAATTACATGACAGTGACACATGGCGTATCAATGATTCATAGTTCCCCTAACTAATGGTGCAATAGAATACGATCGTTTTCATGAAAAAATGATGTCATTTTGTTTAGGAACGAGATAGCAGATAATACCGTATCTGCCTGTATCTTTCCGTAACCGCCCGTTTCTAAATCGTTCCTTATGAGAAGACATCGGGCAAACTCACGGCCACTCTTTTACATCAACAAATAGTTAAAAATACATATTTCTGATTTTATTAAGATAAAAAGTAAGCAGAGAAAATGAAGAATTGAAAGTATGGAAACTGAAAACTAAACCAGACAAAATTAAAATATGAAAAGAAAGACATAAAAGACAGTAGACGAAAAACATATTAGCTCACAAAACATTTGTATTAAGTATTTGAAATAGCCTGTGAACCTAAAAATAATTTAATCTTTAGTCCCAAGCGTTTTTGTCCTACATATAATCCAACACTGAGTAATAGCCCTTCAGGCAACACACATACATACACATTCCAAACACAAATATAAGTTACACAACCAGTATTAATTAACTGCCCACTGGCCCTTCTACCCAATATCACGCAAATAACAAAACTGCGAGGGGCCAAAACAATATTGTTTTAACTTGCTTAGGCAACTGTACTTATTGTTATAATTTTTATAGGTAGTTTCAAAAGGTTGTTTCTGCTTTTAATCTTTTTTTTGTACTATATCATTCCATACATTAACAAAGAGAAATTATTGAATATGTGGCTAGCTCGATAGTGGTAGAACAGAAGGTATGGGTGAGCTATTCCCATATGTCAGTCAGTCCCATATAGCTTAACTTAATAATAATGACCTGATGACGTATACTATCGTATTAACTACAATGATATGCCTATTCTATATCAGTCGTAAATTAAAGATGACAGATTAATATTATTATATCTCGAACGATATAATACTTATCAACGAGTAGAACGTTAATAAAAATTACTGTCTAGTTTCTGAGCATTTATATACATAATGTAAAAGGTTATCGAAAAAGTAGTGTATGTTAGAATTTAAGTAGTTTTTATGAGTTCGCAGCTTTTACACGTTGGAATTCCCAGGCTCTGACGAAAGACAAAGGACTTTTTCAACGGAGCACCAATCATGAGCGGTACAGAGACTTGTACTATGTTTGATATTACACACTTACAGCATTGTTAGTTACGCACCCATTAGATTCCTTTCTCATTCTGTTATTATACTTACTAAGTATATGTAAATATGCTCATTTGAGCCCACTCGCAAAATGTTGACTGGCGGAATATTCTGAAGAAACACACTAAATCTCCAAAACTAATATCAAATATTCTAAGAAAAATCAAGGCAGTCTTTTTTTATATTAAATACTCAAAGATTTCTTACATTACAGCGGTATTTGTGTCAATAAAGGTCATATTCAAAGAACGACAATGCTACAAATATTATACATCGTTGTTCTTCGAATGTGACCTTTAGTATAACACGAACAGTGTACGTGTCTATCATGGCACGAATCATGAAAAAAATATCAGAAGCATGATATAGTGCATCCTTTCTAACTTGCAACGTCTACCCATGGTAATTAATTCATGAAGTATCAATGACATATCCTATAAAAGCATCTTAGTTAATTATTAGGTTATTACTTACAAAAGATATGATAGCTAGGTACAATATTTTATATTGAAGAGGTATATTAAGAGGTACATATGCAACATTTGCAACTTTTTCTCCACCTATCAAAGTACAGTGATCTATACTAATTTTAAATAGCTGAAGAGTTTGTTGTTTGGTTGAACGCGCTAATATCAGGAACTACTGATTCGAATTGAAAAATTATTTATAGTTTTGGATAGCCCATTTACCGAGGAAGGCTATAAGCTATATAACATTACGCTACGACTAATAGGAGCAGAACAGTAACCACAAACGCAGGTGAAACTGCGGGGACGGCTAGTTCATTATATACTGCCCAAGTTGTGTCAACCGAACCGTTGTAACCTAGGTTACAATTTAAGAACTCTGCAGGATACGGACTGCCCTTCCTATTTTGTATAGAACAATCACTCTCATAAAGAGAAATCGATTAAATTTGGTTAGGCCTTTCCTATCTGGGTTACCAATTTCTCAATCTTGTTGGAATACACCACTGAGTCGGTTTAATCCCCACACATCACCGTTACTGTGCGATTTCATCTACGTGTAATTATTATTTTTTATATCATATTAATAAACAGTTTTGTATTTATTGATATTAAACATACATATTATATTATTATTATTGATGAGCATGATAATTTGTTCTGTGTTTGAGTGTAATTTATCTATAATATGTAAATATTTATAAATATATAAGTATGTTTATCACCAGTCTGGCGACCATAGTAAAGGCTCAGCCTAGTTTGGGATCAGACGTGTGTGAGATGTGTAAAGTTATTATTATTATATAACATGATTTTTAAAATTAATCAAAGTAGGTTATAAATTTATGTAATAGTTACATGACTAGTTTAACATAAAGTTAATTAATTAAGTTCACAAACTTAGCCTCAATCTTTAGAGATAATCATTACAAATTTAAAATAAAGTCCCCCGCCGCATAAACTGAAAAACTACTGAACGGATTTTCATGTGGTTTTCACTAATAGACAGAGTGATTCATGAGGAAGGTTTAGGTGTATAATTTGTTAAGATTTTGTGTAAATTTATAGAAATATGTTGATGGTTGTTGAAGATGTCTCTGCTACCAGGTTGCTAGTTAATAATAAAATTTATTTATGTTAATTTAGATTTTATGTAAGTATGAATAGAGTTTATTGTGTTAACTTAACTGAACTTAATACGATACGTAAAATACGTCGATACAACTTTTGACATAGATACAATTAAGGTACCAACCAACGCCCGGAATATTGATCACTTGATTACAGTTAAACTTGTGTTTAACACTATGTATGGTTTGCGGAAAATACACATCGTATATATTACTATTGAGTGCTTTCGGTCAATATTACTGTGCCTGTGGTTAGGTAAAATTTATTTTCATGTTCTGTTTCACGGAAGACAAAAAGGTATGACCAATAACTTCTGGCTTTAGTTTAACTATATAATAGGTTAATATAGTGCACCATTGCCGTTACCGAATTTCCATAAATATCACTGTATAATGTATCTGATTATAATAAGAGAAATAAATAATTTTGACCTCAGAGTTTGAAAATGACTTTACTCAAGTAATCACATTTATGTTTGAAACAGAAAACCTTCCATAATTTCACGTTACTTAAACGATACAAAGATTACGTCACTCAATCAAAATTTAAATAACCGATGAAACACGTAGCGTGTCAATTCGTCCTAAGAAATTCACGAGCGTGGCAGGGCTTAATTCAATTCTCGTTGGAACGATGCCATTGTCATGAAATTCACCGCTTTTTCAATAATTTCTACGGTAGTACTTGATATCTAATTTAGCTCGAATAACTTAATTTCCTAACACAGTACTCGAAATGTACTCGAATGGATCGATTCTACGGGTTTCGTAGCATCGTAGCGGCTTCGTAGCGTTATAAGTTTTGTGGATCTACTGTTTATCAAAGGGATTTCTTTTTCGATTGTTTTGGTCAGTTTTACATTTTTCGTCGTGTTGTATTTATTGGAAAGATTAAATTCGTGTACGACATCCGACAGCACTGTGTGGAAGGGATTTAATATTGTAATTATATTAAGCCAAATTACTTATTTGAGATTCCATACGCATGTGGATTTGATTCTTTTTCTGTTTCTTTGCCTATTTCAATGTTAAAGAGAGCAGATTGCGTATTACTATTGAATGTTACGAGAAATCTTTCAAAAACAGAGTATTGTATCACATAAGCCAAAGTTTCTTTTTGTTTTTGTAATTCAAAATTGTTTAATAGGGTATTGTGTCTGTTCGTTTCTGACAATTATCTTCTAACAGTATTCGTTTGAGCACATTCACCACATTTCAACGCATCTTAGAAGAAATGCCTGAATGTGATTTGTTTGCAGACGAATGGCAGAATTTATTGTCGGTATGCTTCTGCGAGCTGACAGTATGTGTAATTTGTTTTGTGTTTATATATGTACATATGATACTTATGTACTTCTTTTGACTATGAACTACTACTATGATACTATACTACTACTATGAACTCAAATCATGCCAAGTTTCCGTTCAATTGTAGTTTAGGCTAAAGTGTCGATTATAGAATGCCCCCCAAAAAAAAGTTTTATTATAAGTAGCTTTTACCAGCGGATTCGCTCGGTCCGATGTAGGCTTCGTCAATCGATTGAAGCATCCCTTGGTAACAGTATGTTTTTTTCTGGATTAAAGATACCCTACTTCTTATTTTGTACCTATGACATTTGCAAAATTTCATGATGATCATTTGAGAAGCTAAGATGTTAAAGCGTAACCAATAAAATAGAAACTGGGTAAGTGCAAGTCTGACTCACGCACCGAGGGTTCCGTTAGCAAACAACCTCGTATGTAGGTAGTACGTCCATATCGGGAAACAATTTGCGAAGATTTTTGCCCGTTAATTCCGAAAGACAAACTTAACTTTGCAGTTCTAGAAATACTCCCCTTACGTCGATATACGACTGTCAACTTTCCAACCGCAAAGTATAAGTTTGGAATAACAAACATTTTTTGTGATATAACAGTAAATTAACGGCTTTCGATTTTTTTCCTATACTTGTGCTGTGAGACCTTGCTTCTTACAATGGAAAGTATCCTACAAGTTTTGATTAACTGCGAATGTTCAAATTTGGTTCAATTTAAGACTTAAGTGGGCGGTTAGCTTTATGGGAACCGCAAACATAAGCAAAGGGTCTTGACAGACAGACAGACGGACAACAAACTAAGTCCTATAAGGGACCTTTTTTCCTTTTGAGGAAGGGAACCCTAAAAAAAACAAACAAATAAAACGTTGCATTTATAATATAAGTTACGATTCTAGTTAAATAGAAGTCGCTAAATACTAAAGCCTACTAACGTACTAACTTTATACTAATAGGTTGCCCAATGAATAAAAAATCGATATAAACACTTATATTTTATCCTTTTCGTTTTAAGGATCTCATGAAAAGGTTATTTCAATTATCCCACAAAGGATAAAAACTTTCAAAGTAAACTATGGGTTACCATTACAAAGAGGCGAATATTTGCCAAGTTTAAATTACAAGAATGTTTACATTTCTCTTTGTAAATATAAAACCTTCCTTATAGAAATCTCTGTGTAGATAGTGCTGTATAACTATTGTATATACAATAATGTATTTATACGTACATACAATCACGGCTGTATCCCGAAGAGGTAGTCAAATACGACTTAAATCACCCACAATTTGCCAAGTAAAATTTAGTCTATCGCCGTTAACTAGGAATCAGAAGTGGGAAAATTGTTTGTGTATACTAAATGGAAATGGTAGGTATAGGAGGAGAAGGCAATGGAAGAAAACGGATATTGCTTATACGGATGGATTGGGGAGGGTCAGGGTCGAATACCATAACTCTGTTCTGTTAAAGGTCGAACGACAGCTTATTTCGATTATTTTTCTCTCGCTAGTAAGGAAGTCTTGAAGAAACAAATGCAGTGAACCGTGTCTGTCAGACGATACTGTCTAAAACATTGACACGGTCGACCTGTTACTGTCCATGTTCTTCACACAGCATTTATGTTCCTGTAGCCTAATTGCGACGCTGCGATGACTCTCCCCTACATAGCTCAAGTCATAGTCACAAGAGATCGAGTATACAATCGGGAGCGCAGCAGATCTCCATTTATACCATACATGCGTAATGCGTCCGATGTTATCAGTCACTCCAAGTATTTAGGGGAGAAACACGGAGTTTCTTTTCACACCGGGTGTTCACCGACTAACTGCACTCGCAGCCCGGATACATTCCCGCAAGCGGTATCTATTGGCTTCTAGTGTGTGGCAAATGTGTTCTATTTCCTTGTCCAGATATTGTGATATATTGTGTTGAGAGCTCGGTTTATTAGTGATCTAGTTTCACGCGGTCGTCGGTCGAAACTCACTGAACGACCTAACCAGGCACCTGAACTATTATCAACGATTGTCAACTAGAATGATAAAAAAGGTCTAACAAAAGTATGGTGTTATGGTCAATCTTATAACAAGTTCTCGAAAATAGTCTGAATAAACATATAACTGTAACTTCAAAATCTATACAAGAAGTTAAAGACAATGTTTTAACGAATTGAACTAAATTTGAAATGATCATTTAATTTTGTAAACAAAAATAAATTACTATTTTACACTAGATTTGTAAACAAAATATACATTTTATTATATATCTACAGTAACTGTGTGTACTGAAATACTCTATTATTTAAGTCATCGGTTACAATTACGGTAATTACGTACATACCTTGTTCCAAATGCATCAATATGCAGTAATGGACTCGCAGAGCGCTTCGACTTCCACGTAAATATTATTATTTATGTATGTATCTTCGAACCAACTAGGCTAGCATTTATACCTTTGATATCATAATAGAGCAGGCAAAAAAAATATTTTACAAATGATTATATGGAGCGAGAATCGGCTTATATTTAACTGTTGTTTTCTTTTTTTATACATGTTTTGTATTTTGTTAGTAAAAAAAATCTCAGATGTTATAATCTCGAGTGTTGATTCCTTTCATTTACTCCGTTATATACTTAAGATACTGTGCTATTTTCAGTGCTATTTTATCTTTTTTAGAACGCCATACGTTGAAGTGAAAATCTAACCTTTAATCTCTCTAACGTTTAATAAACGTATGTTACGTTTAATAAACGTCCAAAGGGCAAAGTGACCATCTCCAATAAGGCAAGCCATAAGCTCGTTTACTACCGTGGTAGTATAAGACCACGATGTGTAAGTATAAGAAAAGAACCAAAAATGAAAATTTACAAAAAAATTCAATCCCTACTTTCTAACGTTAAATTGTTCATTTCAAAACTTGTAAATTATTTGAAGTTGCTTGTTTTATGAATTGGTACACTGTTACAGACACGAAAAAATCTAACGGCAAAAAAGTAAAGAAGGCTTCAGCAGTAGGTCTAAGGCAATATAACTGTTCTTAGGTTAGCTGACTTCTTCTACCTGTAAAGTACATTCCTGCCAAATACCTTACATACCTTTTGGTTAAAGAAAAAGATAACAACATCCAAAAGAAACAAATATGACTTCCTTAAGCCGTCCCTGCGAAGAAAAATCTTACAACCCTATTTATTATTTTTCCATTCTGAACCAGAATAACAATCTTATGCTCTAGTGGCGAAAACCAAGAACTTTTACATAAAGTTGCGAAATACCTATTTTTAGATGATGTGTACTACCTATCAATTACCTGCCTGCCAAATTTCAAATCTCTAGTACAAAAAAACCAGGACTTTCATCTAATCTGGCCTTGTCGTTTCTTTAACTTTACACATTCCACCAGCTTTTATGAGAAACTGAAGTGTTAATACCTGGAAATTCAAACGGTCATACCTTTCAAACGAATGGGTTCCATTGTCAGACACACATGTGTATGCGAAATTTCATGATGGTCGGATGAACCGCACCGGAACCGGAGGTACCGCAGGATATAATGCGAACAAATAAACATTGATGTTTATACATATACTAGTTGCACCTGGCATGCGTTGTAATGCCATTTTTTCTTTTTTTTAAATAGATTTTTTGTGCCACTGGGCGTCCCAGAACACCCTACCAAAGTTTCATCACAATCTGAGCAATGTTTTCGGAAAGCATAGAGGAAAAACATACAAACATTGATTTTTATTTATATAGATTAGAAGTATTATAACCGTTGTTCGCGAACCGTGAAACATATATATCTAAATCGAAAAACACATGTTTAAGAAAATATATTTATCCTTGTGCATAACAACTCTGAGAATATTTTGTCATCGAAAAAAAGAATTTGGTAACGTAATAGACGTATATATACATACATTGATACATAACTTAACGCCTTTCTCCCTTAGGGGTAGGGCGAGTCAACAGTATATAAGTATAATTATATTATGTATTACGTACAAATTACGTCTACTAATGTATATTTTTATTCATTTACTTTATGAAAAAGGTTCCGTGAAAACATTTACTTTTGTCAGATCCTCGTTAGTAGATGGTACAGAAATAAAAAAGCTCAGGAGGAAAGGAGACGAAGATGAATCTGCATTAAAAATGGATGTCCGTGTATGAGAGTAAACTCCGACAGAAAGTCTCTGTGACTGAAAAAATAAAAAATAAATTTATATGCAATAACGAAAATGACTCCTCGCTGCTAACAATATCTTGCTTCGCCTTTGAAACTGGTCATTCTATAAACTCATGATTGCATGGACGAACGAACAGTTCGAGGTCTTAAGTTAGCGAAACAGTGGCTTTTCCATAAGCTATCCAAAGGGTTGGCATTTTATGGAAATTCGTAGTTATTACAAGAATGTTTCTAGGATATGTATAGATAAAAAACTTTTTAACAAAAAATTTAACCGACGAAAAGAAATAAAAAGCAAAAAATAAATAAACCTTTTAAGTCTTGAGTATTTAGCTTATTTACATAAACTATCAAATTTTATATAAACTTATTTTGATTCAGCGCCAAATAAAGCATATTAAGTGGTTTCTGTCACTAAAACTATTTAGTGACAGAAACCACTTTATATGCTTTATAGAAAAGACATTTGGTAAAGTTTTAAGGTTTTAAAGTATTTAGTAGTTAAATATATTAAAAGATTGTAGTTGTCAGAGTAATAACTGCAGTCAGTTTTAAAAGAATAATCACCAAAATCGGTACATAAATAACGGAGTGACGGCTGAACATACATAAAAAAAATATATACATACGGTCGAATTGAGAACCTCCATTTTTCGTTAGTTAAAAATAGATATTTATCAAGGTAGAAAACGCTTACGAATAAAAGTAATGACCAGTTTAGAAAAGAAGAAGGTGCAACATTAATTTATAAATAGAATATCTCACTATGTCGGTTAAAAGAAAAATGAATAGAAATGATAAAGTGATAGATTCAAGCTTCACGCAAAACCGCAGACAAATTGTAGCCGAGTGTTATTCTGTTATGCATTTAAAGAGAGCATAAAAAATTGTTATTGTATCCGATACAAAAGATCCATTTTTAGTAAATAAATGATCACGCTACAAACCAGATGTGTATTTTTTTGATCAGGCAAAGATAATGTCGAACTAGAATTAGTATTTGTCAAAAAATTGTGATAGTACTGTATTACGAAATTAAATATTCCGAAAGCATATTAGGTAGAAGTTTTTTCAATCCTTCACTGCTAAATTACTTAATTAATGTCTTGGCTCGGGTATATACTTGTTACATTACTAAGACTATTTTATTTTCTTGAGATCAAAGCTGCGGTTACCACTTTAAGTAATAATTAAATTATTTATTCGGCCAAAATCACATTTAACCTTTTTTTCTATTAGATCAACCTAATACTACAATTGCACAAAGTTTTTCATACGACTATTTTGGCAATCACCCGATAAATAGATAGTTACATTGGCCTATAAAAACTCATAAGGTGGATGCATAATAAAGCAGCGGTAGCGTAATGGCTAAGACGTCGGACTTGCGATCAAGTGGTTGCGGCTTCGAACCCCACCCAGTGCACTACCGTCGTGAACCCACTCCTAACACAAGCGTTAAGCTTAGCTGGAGGGGTTAACGAGATTACTAGTAATGTGTGACCCACGTTACTAGTAATCTATAAAAAAATTATAAAACTCCGACGATTCTATTCATCTGTAAAAACAGTAGCAGTTAGCTAGTAGGGTTTTATAACTGTAGATTTCTATAGAAAAGAGGTACGTACAGTCAGGTCGCTCCAATACGAGCAGAAACCTGATGTTATCTACATACCTCCTACTAAAGTGAAGCTGGCTGGTAGAGTTTGAAGTAGATATATTGCAAAATCGTGACATTCACACAGGTTTCCAAAATTTTAAACTAACTAAACCTCCACATAACTCGTCTAAGATTTATGTATGTGAGTCCTTTAAACTTCGTATTCTGGTATCAACGATACGAGATTCTTGAAAGTCTAAAAACTTACTGCACGTCCTCGGTGTAAAGGAATTGTACTCAAGCATTTCAGTTAGAGCTTTCAGATTCTTATTCCGCATGTTACCCGGCTATGAACATTTAAATTTTCCTAATATATTTATTTTATAAATGTTGGCCTTATAGGACAATATAGGTAAGTGCTGTAGTAATTTAGAGTTGGTAAATCTTATATGTATTAAAGAAAGAGTAATATAGCATATTGAAAAGTGAGAGAAACAGGAACAGAAGAGAAAAGAATTCAAGTTCGCCTGCGGCCCGGGGACTTAAGAAGAAGATTTAAGTACTTTAAATGTTACAATTGCATAAGTTTGTATGCATTCAGATATTCATACTTATTTCATATTTGCATCCTCCTATAAATACACTACTTTCAAGATTAAACCTTCTCCTGAGCCAAGCGGGCAAATAGAGCTTATACAAGCGGTACAATATACAACGCATCTAAAATATTCTTTAAGGAGTATTCGTCATCCATATGTATATTTCTGGTATAATACATATGTAATAACAGTAGTTTTTATAAATGAAAGATACCCATTTTTTAACGGACCCTTTTTGTGTGGAAACCCCCACGGGTCATCACCTCACTGGGGCCAAGTTTGCCCCAGGCAAGCGCTCATGGAGGCCGGAGATCGTTTTGCACTCTCCGGCGCCTGGTGCGTCTTCTGCGGCACTGAAGAGTACTTGTTCTCTCCCATGCCCTCTCCGCCGCTTCTTTGGCATCCATCACTACCACACAGAATGAGACGGCGGAATCCCACGCATTCTCGCTCTGGACCATGGACGTAATCATGGTCTTCAGCGAGAGGCTACCTACACCGATGGCCGCCGTGAGGTCAGCACGCTGCTGCAGATGAAAGATACTCAACTATGTCCTATTCTGTGCCCCTCAGAATGTATGTGCAAAATTTCGTGATATTATTATTATAGTAAGGATTAGTTAGATACAAAACAAAGCATTGTATGCTTTAGAACTGCTCTAATCTTTTCTAAAGGTCTTTGAAAAGAAATCTTGGATACATGGACATTTATTTATTAATTATATTTGTTGTTTCTGCAAATAATTAAAGAATTGCCGAGATAACATAATTATTGAAATAAATAGGTTCTGTAAATAATAAATTGTTATTTCTTAATAAATAATTGTGTTTGTAACGTTCTTAAAAGAGATAGGAATTTTTCTTCGAAGAAATCCTTTAATCCCCTAGGGACGCAATAAGGAGGAAATGACAAAATGAATTCCTAAAAGGGCAAAAAATGTTTAAATGAAACGAAATATAAATTATCTTTTCAATAATGAAATTTACTACAAACTCCTTATTATTCTGTTTCTAATAGTCTTTGTTCACGCAATTAATGTCACAAAAATAACTGCAGTACTTCTGTTTACTTTTACGAACTTTAAACCCTGGAATAAATAAAATCCTATTATACAGGCAATTATATTTTCTTACTATAGATTCCTTGGTCAGTACTGTTTAAAACGTATTAGGTACTGTATTATTAACTTGAAAGCTACTGCTACTAAAGAGTACCACTAACATAAGCAATTAATTACATACAGATTAAAAGTAAAAAATACCGCCGGATTACATTAAACATCCAGAGTAATCAAACGTCAGACTTCTATTTTCGAAGTACAATAAACTTATATAATAACAATGAGTTATTTTTCTCGTCACAATATAGTAAATATAACATTTTAAAAATATGCATAGAAGATTCATTATCAAGCAAGCTTCAGTCTTCTATCCGTGTTTATTTACATTTCAATACTATATATAAATGGGCACTCCCAAATTCAATGCTTTACTATATTATTTTTAGAAGTATGTTTAGATATAATTATCTCTATTATACAGAAAAAGATTGTAAGGCAAAGAAAATAAGTAAACGTTTAAGAGAAAATATGTCAGATAAATAACGTTTATAAACCTTCTGTAATGTGTTCCCTGAAACAATATTTAAGTTGTCGGGATAAACAATCTCGGAAAAGCAAAAGTTTTATTTCCAATAGAGATTGCAAGTCGAAGTTATTTAACGTTGTATTTAAGTGACGTAAATACATTTTATTTTGAAATATACTAGTCAAGTCTAGAAGATCACTAAAACAAAATTTTAAAAGACGTTCGAAATTTCCATTCCGCTAATAGTTTCTCTGCAATTATGAAATGGTCTATGAATAAATCTATGTTTTTTGTGTTTATGATAAAAGTATGAATTTGAGTAACTATATAATAACATTCTATGCATTTCAGTTAACTTAGTTGAATATTTCTAAACTCAATAGTAATTATACTATCATAAATTTGAAAGAAAATTGAAGATTTCATTCGAGATTTATCTTAAATGGTAATGTAACCTTTTCCGTTAGGTACCTCAAGGTGCTTTAGACAGTAACCGTCCTTCACCGCACTTTATTATCACAGAAACTAGAGCTAGGCATGTATGTGGGTAAAACAGATATTCAATTTCAAGGGTTTATATAAGTATTTAAGTTTTAATTGGATGTACCGTTCATTGCTTGTTATAATCATTTCCGCTATAGTCAAGTCGCCAATATGTTTTTTTTATTTTCGTTTATACCACATAGTGTATCTCAAAACTGGCATTCTAAACATAAAAAGAGAACAGTTTTGAGATATTTTTAATCTAAATCTATTAACTAATTTTGTATCACTTTAAAGATATGTCATTTCAACAATATTTATTTAAAGAGAGACAAAATAATTCTTTCGGCCGCCATCGTAACTGTTCGTCACAACCAGTTGTCTATGAGGATTTTTTAGTCCTTCATGGCAACCAGTTATGATAAAAAAACATTCATGCTTGGTATACAACTAGTTGCCAATAAAGAAAAAATCGCCGCCATTACTTCGCAGAAAAACCTAATAAAATTGTGTTGACCTATACTTATACCCACCTTTACACTCGTCAGTATGATAAAATGGGAATTCAGTACCCAGGAATTCTAAAAACAACAATCAATATGACGTCAGACATTTGAATGTAGAATTTATCAAAACACTTAGCACACACACATATACTCTACGAACGTCATAAAACTGAAGGTCGGTCTCCCTATTATACTTCTTTGAAACTTAATAAGGTACGCCTTATTCGTGATATCCTTGAGACCGAAATGTTAACGAAGGCGTTGGCGTGGAAAAGTATTTTACGTTTACTTCTAATTTGTTTGAAATGCGATTTTCAGTTCATGTGCAACTTGCACTTGCACCATAATGTTTAACAATTCACAGGAGGAGGCTCTGAAGACTGCGGATGTTGACCCCAAAACGAACTTGTTGCGAATGCTTAGCTACTCTAAGAATGATTCTATACTAAGAGATTCCTAGGCCACATTAATTTAAATATTACTTAATTTACCTAAACTTATAAATCGCTTAATAGCTTTTGTGGTATATCGAACCTTATCAAACCAAAAAGTAATTTCTAGAAAATGATTTGTATTTAGTTTACTTAAATAATAATAAACATCTACTCCATTCATTGTTAAAAATAAACTGAAAACTGTATCGATTGTTCGTGTGTAGTTAATACTAATTAAATACATTAAAAGAATTCGGGACACATGATACAGACCTTGCAGTGGAATGGTCCACTCCGAAAATTTTCAAATTACATAAAGCTAGAATCTAGAAACCACTTTTCCTAAACCAGATAGCCTAACTACTTGCAAGTTCTGATTGAGTGAGGTTGAGTAAGGAAGTGGGTTCGGGAATACAGATATTTTCGCAATTCAAATTTTTTATGTAGGACAGATACTGCTAATTTCGGTAGTGAGACCACGTCAGCCCCCTTGTGACAATGAACTTTTTAAACGGCACTACGTGGCTACCGTGCAGATGTCCAGCATGTGGTATTTTAAAATAAAAAAATGCGTCTGTATAAGTGTTAAAATAACTAAGTATCTTTTATCCATTTTAATAAGTATAACAATAATAGTAACATAGTGGATGTATTAATAATAATTGATTTCAGAATGCTTTAAGTGCTCCTTAAATGCTTGATTGAAAGAAAAAGGGTTACCCGTATTTTCATCAAATAAGCAAGGGAGCAGTCCCTTGCTTATTTGATGATAATACGAGAATATTGGGAGTTAGATATTCATTCTGCTATGAAATAACGGTCCTCGATAAAAAAAAAAAACTGTGAACAAAAATTTCAAGCGTGTGACAAATTTTGCACTTTTGTTGTACTAAAAGTGCAAATTAACTGCAATAAAAAGGGTAGTATATTAACACATTTGATTAATTTGATCCAACCCAGTGGTACATGGGACCCCAATGGGTTGACCGACTGATAGAAAGTGTTTGCTTCTCTTCTTCAGTCATCATTAGTAGTCGTGATGTAACGACTGGCTCAATTTTTTATTTGGTTATATTAAATTAACCTAATACTTCTTCTTCGTCTTAACTTAGTACAAAAACGACCATTAAGGATTATGAATGGTCCTAAACTCACAAGCGGTTTTAAAAACTAAGCCCAAGAGATTTCACAATGTACATATTGCACATATATATTAGGTTCTATCGCATGTAAGTTTGTGGCCTAAAGGTTTTGTCGAGATGATTCCTTTTTCTTACCTAGCTCCCGTACCTTTTACCATTGCAAAATTTAGAACTGGCAACAAACAACAAAATTCAAATTTGGAAAGTTTGAGCGCTGTATGGTTGGAAAGGAACTTTCTGTTGTGAAAAATCTAATTGTGCAATGACCCGAAATTGTATTGGAAGTCGTTGATAATACGTGCTTGACCGCTCACCATAGGTATGTTCCCCGTATCCTTGTTTAAAACCTTAATGGTATAAAAATATTTATACCAGTAAAAATTATAGAAATGTCTAAGTATCGTATTCTACAGCTATTTTACAAATCTTGATATCACAAAAGCGATACTTTGAAATTTTAAAGTTAAACATTATAAAACATTGTTAGTCAAGCAACTAAATTAATTTTAATTCCGTTTTGTTTAACAAGATAGGTAATTCGAATTCTTTCTTTTTTCCATCAAGTTAAAGGCTAGACACTGATACAATCAGAATGTCCCCTACATTCTGATTGTATCAGTGTCTAGCCTACTACTACTAGAGAGGGGTAATTACTTTTTACGAGTACGATTCACAAAGAGATGCTTGCTAAAGGAAGATTAAATTTAATGTAGATCAACAAACAAGAGAATCAACGATGTCGATTTGATTTTTGAATTCAGATTTTATATAAAGGTGACTTGGCTATACGGAAATCGTAATCGGGTGTGTAACGTTTGAAATAATAACAAAACTTGTAATGATCATATGACATAATTTCATTTAATAAACTTTTTTTTAAATAAAGATCAAATGATAAAATGAATTATTAACATAACTTCATTTTACCTAATTTTATATGGTTTAATGAACGTTTTCTATAATGCACATTTGAATTAACAATCAATTACTATAATATTCAAGGGTGCGTAATATATAGCATAGTAACAGGTTGTATGATATCACTTAAAATAAAGTGATATTATACTATCTGTTACAACATGATATCATTTTCATATGCTATAAAACAAATAACCTAATATCATGTGATCTAATGTTATATTTCATATAACCTTAATTTGCTCTAATAACATTTAGTAAGTATAATTTGTATAGTTCTCTTTTTATATAACGTTCATTTGACCTAATTTTCATATTTACTAATCATTAGCCAAAATTCTGAAATGATTACAGATTTTGAATATCATAGTAACTAAATATAATACTAATTGAATATTATTAAATATTCGTTAAACCATATACAATTAGGTAAAATGAAATTAAATCAATAATTCATTACATCATTTGATCGTTATATTGAAAAAAATATATTAAATGAAATTAGGTCATATGATCATTAGAACTTTTGTTATTATTTCAAACGTTACATTATTTTGTTACATTATTTGGGTTAGGATAGCAACGCGCGAAGGTGAGCGAGCGAAGCAAGCGGGTTGCGGCAGCAGCCGCCGAGAGCCAGATTCCCTTTATTGTTGGTGAATCATTTGGGTTAGATTGGGTTGTATAGGTACAGTTTGATGTTTCCTGATATTTATTTATTCATTACAGAGTTTTGGCTGAAAATGAGTAAATATGAACGTTATACAAAAAGAGCATTATACAAATTGAAAATTATATGAAATGAACGTTGTACTAAATGTTATTAGAGCAAATGAAGTTTGTATGAAATATAACATTAGATGCCGTGAAATTAGATAATTTGTTTTTATAGCATATGAAAATTATATCATGTGAACGTTATTTCAAGTGATATAATATCACTGGAAATAACGTCTGAAATATCTATTATTATGCCATATATTACACACACATCGTAATCATAGTATATATTAGCAGGAACTATCCTGCTAATAGATAAATAACCCGTCCCTGCTAAGATTTGTTCAATTATATTTAGCACTCAAAGACTGAACAAATTTGATTAAAATTGTGTGTGTTAAAACAATAATTCGTCTTTTGGTGTTTGTTCTTAAGCCCGGGAGAGTTGATTGTTAATTCTTTTACCGTCAAGATATCGATTCTATCGATGTGGCTTTGTATGTACAGGGAAGACAGTTCATTCGATAAACGGTTTTTAATATCACACATGAACATAGTATCTAAAGTTTAGTAATAGATTGACTGAATCTCAACGTAGCTTATTTATTTATTTTTATTTTACATTTACCATGTACCACCAATAATTAATTATTACAAACATATTTATAATAAATGTGTAGAATAAAAGTAAGTAGCTATTGGAACAAAAACTTAAATTTACAAGTTAAGTTAAAGTTAAAATCAAGGCTAATTTAAGTCTAAATCGAAGTTAAATCTACAGACAATATAATGATAAACCAAATTAAAAACAAACAAAAAAGTAATAGAGAAAATGAGATTAGGGTGTTATTTCTGATATAGCACTTCTGAATTTGTGTAGTCATGAATATCCAAATTTTACTGTGTACAAGGTGCAGATGCAGTTGTATTCTCTAGCCATTCTAGCCAGAGGTAAATTTAGAACTAAGTTGGTTTTACGTATGAGAATGTGGAATTTTCTATTATTGGAATGCCTCGGAGGTTTAGATGGAATGGAAAAGTGGATGCGTTCCGTTAGGTCACTAAACTTTATTGATCAATTCCCTATTTTGTGAAGAAATACGAGGTCATTAGTGCGGCGACGGTTACGAAGAATATTTATTTTGAAATGTTTTAAACGGTGCTCATAAGGACAGCGATGCGTGATGTCTTGTGAAATGTAAGCAATGCTTAGTAAAAGCTCTTTGTATAATTTCCACTCTTTGCGAATAGACTGCATAAAATGGGTTCCAGGCGACACTGCCATATTCGAGTTCATTACGAGCCAGGGCGTCATATAAAATTATTCTTGTTTTGTATACCTGAAGTGTTCCGTTTATAGAAACCACATATTTGAGCTCACTTTTTAACTGTGTCGTTAATTTGTGGCTTAAAGCTAAAGGTACTATCTACTATAATGCCAAGATCTCGTATTTCATTCACTTTTGATAACGTATTATCATAAGCTTATGTAAAACGTGGCTTGTTCTAAGTAACCACTAAGAACCCCGCAAGTTAAGCGAATAAATACTGTGGGACATTTTACATGTAAAGTGTTAAGTGTTTTACATGATTTGCACCAACGTTTATAAACATACTAATAAATACATTGTTTTGTTACAGGTAGCGAGTCGATGAAGACAGTAAAACTGGAGTCCTAACGAGTGCAACCATGGACAGGTAAGTTAGACTTTTTTGAGTCTATTCCACTCTATTCCCACATGCAAATTGACCGGAGGAGTTGTTTTCCAAAAACTGTTCTACTCTAATTCACATGTGGATTTGTTTCTACTTATTATAACGCCATATATCACTGTGTTAATTTGTGGATTTGTTTGTTCCACTGGCCATTCTACCATATATCACTTTATTTATTTGTTAATTGGTAAAAAATCTAAAATGCGCAATTAACGACTACGATGAAAATTATTTTAGATTAACAGGCTATTTTAAATACTTAAAAGAAATGAAAAGTTAGCTAGCAGATACAAAGCTATTGATGATATAATGATTTCTGGCGTTATAAAATGCTGCGTTTCGTCGTAACATACGGATGAAATGGATTATATATTATTTGGTTTCTTCTTGTTTACACTCCTATTTAATTTAAGATGCCAGCCGGCTCAATTAATATTTGTTCGATGTTATTCTTCAAACACTGACCATATTTTTATAAAATCTAAATTTATGACCCAAAATTCAATAATATATTTCATAAAAGACTTTACTTTCATATTAGTTTTAGTCCCTGATGACTGGACCCTGAGACTGTCGAGATTTCCCACACTTCAGAAATAATATTCGGAGGTCATCAAAAATTTAGTTTATTATTCCCGATAGAAATTACAATGTCCAAGCATCATATAACGAGGTTTCACATGACCAACCGTGTTTTTAAATTTCTTGGAAGTAAAGGAAGTGCAGCACTCAAGGCTATAATACGTTTTGAAAGTTTATTTTTAGCGAGTCCCAGATAATTGGGTAGATGCCTGCACTTTACAGAAATGTTGTACGAGTCAAGGTTCATTTTACTGCAGCCAGTGGTGGATAAAAGTGGAACATTAACTACAAGTGGAAACAAGTCTACCACAGCAGTGGATTAGAGAGGCATAATTTGTGGAAAATGATCCCCCGCTAAACCAATTTTCAATACACTTTTTCCAATGCGCCTCAGACACTTTTTCCATAGCCTGCTCAACCGAAGCACAGTGTAATATATACATATACTGTGACCGAAGCTAGCGCGTCTTCCAGCGATGGAAACTGTATTCCTTTAAGTTCAAACTCAACTTGTGATTAATGGTTTTATAGAACTACAATTTTACCAATTCAGGTATCTGGAAGACCAGCTGTCAAAGGATTTCATGTATAATTATGGTAGAGCTAAAGAGAATTTGTAGACATGTAGATACTAGAGAAATAGGCCCTTTGAGTTGATTTTCTAATTGAACAAAAGAAACCTCAAACGCTGCCAAATCAGAGCTTTATGAAGGATGCGCAAAAAAATCTAAGTATGTTAATAAAACCATTCTAAGGTTATGCTTAGGTTACATCTGGATAGCGTTGTATAATAACGTCCTATAAAACAAAATACCAGGTCTGGGCAAAATCCCCGTAAGCCTTAGACAAACATCGATAACCCAAGGAATTTATGGTGAACATTCAAGCCAAACTTAAAATATCTTTTTGTATACCACTACACAAAAAGACACATAACATTTCCATGTGTACATCATTGATAACTTATTGAATGATTAACACGTGTCGATGTAATGATAATATGAGTTATTAATATTACACAAAACTCATTAACAAATCAACACACAACGTAAAACACTAAACAGCGATATGCTTCTCCTAGAAATCAGGATGGCCAGCAATCGTTACTCATTTAAAGTTAAAGTAAAGCAGTACTTTTTCAAACAATTGGCAGAATCAATATATATATATATATATATACTATAATAATAATGTATATATATATATATATATACACCAATCAGCATTAATGCTACTTTGATCCCGTAAAAGTGTTGACATCATATATCCTGTCATAGTGCAAAACAAGCGATCAAAAACTTCTCTGCGCTTCTCGAGAGCTTCACTTTGGTCTGGTTGACTGGTGTTTAGTTTCTGGATCGTGTTTATAAATCCAAGATTCTTCATCTGTCATAATGTCGTTAACCAGACGAGACAAGTCTGTACCAAACTTAGCTATCCTATCACGATCTCTCATGTCATATCACCATTTGATGCGAGCCTGCTGAGCGTCTCAGCAGGCTCGCATCTCCTCATGCGAAGGTGCTCATGCAAAATCTTGTGAATGCTTTCTGAATCAATCTTCAATATGTACTGAATCTTTTTATACGTGATTCGCCAATTGTCTTCAATGTTTTTATTTTATTTCTGACAAGTTTTCTGATCTATCTATCTAACGCATTGGAAAGGCTTTCGTCTACAAATGGAATTTGAAGTCTATCAAACGATTCGGTTTTAGGCCACATATGAAATCGTATCATATCATCGCGCAAAAATGTTCTCGAGATAGATCCTTTATTCAGTGAGACACAATTTCATTTAGTTCATTTGTATTCTTTATCTTATACGGTGTTATTTTTGGAAATAAGACATACTCTGCCAGTGCTCCACACGTAAAACTCTCTTTTGCAAAACTTTCTGAGTGGCTTGGCTCTTTCGTTTTGCTACGTTTTTAAGTTATTAATTATGTTGTCACAACAAGTAATGAGATTTCTCTATTTATTTATTTAAAGTTAATCAAAAACTGCTTACACCAATGCATATACAAATAAATAGAACAATAACAAAACAAGGGTATCAGTTACTTACAGATTAACACCGCAAGCTCATAAAATAATTTACAATAAAAATATTAATAATAATGGAGACTACTTAACTAACTTAACATACATATTTGTCTGCACTAAAAAGAAAAAGGAAATCAAATACACAAAAATGAAAACAACTGGTTTAAATGTAAAAAAAGTTTTACCTTACAGTTAATAAAGTAATAATAATTAAACAATACTAAATAATTAATAGTAATTGACAGAGTTATTCACTCAGGCTTAGACGACTTGAACCTTTTGACAATACCAGATAATATCTTGCCTCTGCTATCTAAATTAATGTCAATTAGGTTACTGCATTCATTGACAATTTTGCACATTCTGGCCATTGGCGAATTACCCCAAGTACTGTCTTTCTCACTGGCGGGTAAAGAGGTGTTATATAATATCTGGGGAAGGTATCTGGCTGGTGCTCGGAATCGAAAGAGGTTCATCAATTCTGTACAGTCAATTTTATTCTGTATAAGGTTGCAAGGAAACAAACCGTTCGCAAAATTCCCGCGCAAAGTCAGAGGGCACATCCTGAAATACAGCAGTTGTGCCTAGTAATTTGGTTATCGTTTTGTCTTATTTTCCGCGAAAGTTAGGTGCATATAGCACCTAACTTTAAACCGGTTTTGTCCACCTCTACATTGTCACATGTCGATATATATGCACATTTGTACAATTCAAGGCATTTCAATTATAAAAAACAACAGGCATTTAAAAAGAGCCAAATTATTTTAGAAGTTTTAAAAGCTTATTAACATAAAACTTGGGTAATGTTCGTTTATTGCTGTTGATCATGATTACTATGACTTGAACTGATTACCCTAATCAGCACAACGTTACGTTATTTAATTTAAAGTACTTTGGCCTCACTATGCGGTCAGGAATAACCGCATCGCATGTTAAATATGCTTATTTGCAGAAGCTTACTCAACCCCTATTATCGGTTTCACCATCGCACTTTAACTAGATGAAATCCATTTAATAACGAGAGGTATATAGATTACGTACATAGCGATTTTGTGATTACAACATGCATTACACCTCTTCCTGAATGGGTAAAATCCTCCAGCTAGGATTTTTTATACTGTATTGGTGGCGTACAAAAAGTTATTGTTTTGATTGCTCACACGCGAAATAATGACGTAATTTGGCCGTAGGAAAAGCACCCATTTGTTTTTCATGTGGAAGCACACCTCACCGGGCTATTGGTGAGGCCGTATATCAGACTTAAAATGACTAAATCCAAACGGTGTGTTTTACAGCGCCTGTAGTGACTGGACCGTCGGTACTGCAACATTTTACCTCCAATGGTCCATCCAGCGCCAGCCCGCAGGTGGCAAGCGAGCTCCGTCTAATAACTGGGTGATGTCCAGACACACCCTTCACGGGAGACTCAGCTGCGGGTGAACAACATAAAATCCGTCTCATCCACCTTCGGCCACTGTTAACCTATTCGCGTGAGTACGAGTGAAACGGTTCCACGCGATTTCCTTGCGCGGGATGTTTTTCTCGCAGAAGATCGCAATAAAACAACTGTGACGACCTAACACCTCAATTCGTCGACCAATTGGGAGACTCTCGCTGTAGTCATTCATTCATTCGTTACATTAGTAACCGAACGGAAAATGAATGGTCTGGAAATGTAAAGTTCCTGCATTCCCAAATTTCTTAAAAATGCTAGAGATCACCTGGAGGTCAAATTTCAACCAACATTCATTTTTAGTATATTTCATGGGCCAGTATAACTTGAACTGTCCTTGTATACTTGAACTGACCTTGTATGCTTACTTACCATGACAGTACTGACAGATATACTGGACACGTGTAGCTTGATCAGCCGATTTCACGTATTTTTTAAATTCGTTACACTTATGGTTTAAAACTTTTAGGTTTCTGCACTTCTTCTATATATAATATAAGTATTCCAAATGTCACGGTCCTCCGTTGGCAAATTTTTCATAAAAAGGGGTACAAAGAATTCTCTTCACGTATTTATATATAGATTCCTAAAACGGTAGAAATGGGTTCAGTTGATTGTCCTGTAACACTCCCACAATCTTAGATAGTGTTATAAATTATGATGAAATAAATAAACAAATATTTATGTATATTAATTATGTAATCTGCTGTATGTTAATATTTATAACTCCTCATTAAAATATTCTATGCAAAGTTTTTTTTTTATGGTATAGGGGGCAAACGAGCAAACCTGATGGTAAATGACAACTGCCACCCATGGGCACCTGTAACTCAAGAGTCACAAGTGCGTTGCCGCCTTTTAAGGTGGGAGTAGGAGAAGAGGGGGTGAGGGGAGGGGGGGGGGGCTCCGGTAACCTAACTCACGCGGCGAAATGCAATGCAAGCATTGCTTCACTGCCGGTTTTCTGTGAGGCCATGTATCGAGCGGAGTCGAGCCGGCCCATACGTGCCGAAGCATGGCTCTCCCACGTTGTTGAATAATGAATACCTTAAAAATATTTATGACCACTTAACGTTATAGTTTTGTTTAGTGTACTTGGGGCTAACAAATGCCTTTGCGTGTTGTATTACGTAATGATAATTTTTTCTTGAAAATTTTAAACTCTTTTTTGTTTGAATGGAGAGAACCGATTCCGGTAAATCGAATGCTTAATGTTACACCGAATTACACACAATACTTATACATAAAACGTTTTCACGATTATTTTGTACTTTTACGTGACGCGTGCACATTCAAACACGTCTACAGATTTATTATACATACAGATATAGAAGAAAGAAGATTACGGAACTACCTTCAAAGTACCTCCTTTCCAACGAAAGAATTATTGCAATCGGACTACGTGTTAATAAATTCCAACTAAGTTATACATTTTGACCTGAAATTTTATTGATTTTCTTTACAATATTGTCCTTTATTTTTCATTGAAGTGGTAATGGGCGGGGCACATAGCATCTAGAACGGATGGTATAGCCTCGAAAAGTTCTTGAATGGAGACCACGGACCGGAAAGCGCAGCGTAGGACGCCCATTATCGCGGTGGACCGACGACCAAGTAAAGATTGCAGGACCTCTTGGAAGTCATTAATGGAGACATTTGTCCAACAGTGGACTGCCTATGGCTGAAATGATGATTATCGTCCTTTACTCCTGGCGACTCTTTCCGTTCCTTTTTTTAATTATAGAAGCCACAAAAACAATTTTAAATGTCAACCAACGTTGGAGTTGAAGTTGTGCTCAGTGGGCACAACTTCAACTCTCCTAACAAATTGAAAACTTGTTGTACAGCACTCGAGAACAATATTATACGACTAATAACAACTATTGTTTATGAAACTTTGAAAGTTACGTTTACCAACTACGATAAAGACTACACTCTAGTTAAATTTATTTATAATTGGGTTTCTAACTAAATCGCTGGCTTTGACAAGGCATATTTAGTTACCCTTTTGATTCATATAAATGTTAGTTCCCAACAATACTTGTTTGTGTGTTGTGTTTTCATGTTTTCCTTGCATGCTATTTACTAAACTATTTTTAATAATATTTATATTATTAATGTGTTAGGAGTTAGTTCACGCCGGTACTTAAGTTTATGGGCAGGAAATATCACTATTATCTCACCAAAAGTCACGGCTCCAATGTGATAGCTATTAAGACTAAAGAGGTCTTGATAAAATTGTAGGTGTGGTAATACATTTCATACAGTAGGTTCTTAAAATCACGTTCTGTTCCAGGTCCGTGCTTGGTACATGGTACAAACTATGTAATAATTATTACACGCACATTATTATCGCCACTAACCACACCAGCCCTAAAGCTTTTCTTGATTGGCGTAATGATATTTTACCACAAACAGTCAATGTGATGAAACCTGGCTGTATTATTTCGCCATTCCTATTAAATCCCAAAGCAAAGTTTAGGTGTTTGAAGATGAAGCCGTCGGTCGTTCCTCTACAAATGTCTCGATCCGTAAAGAAAAGAATGGTTACTGTATTGTTTACTAAGAGAGAAATATTGGCTACGATTATGCTTGCTAAAGATAAGCCTATCTGTTACTGCTGCATGGTATACAGACGAATGTTTATCTCAAGTATTAGAAGCCTTAAAATGTACACGACTAAAGGCTAAACTCGATACTTGGCTTTTGCAGGTTTTGCATCATAATAACGGCCCTAAACATTTAACCGGAAAAACTATAAATATGCAACAAGCTGCAATGAAGACCTGTATTACTGCCAGTGGAGACCACTTCGAAAAAAAAAACGAAGTTTGACAAAACTTATATAGCATAGTAGTACAAAGGCTTTGATTTGGACTAAAATAGACTACGTATTCCGAACCACTTATGTATAATATGCATAATACATTATACAGATAATATATTCAAGGCCTTGTTGAATGAAATTAGTGTGATTTAAATGAATGCAAAGGGAATTCAAAAGGCGGAGTAATTTTTAATAGTATTTTTCTTCATCTTTAATTTTTTCCTTCAAATCAAGGGTAGTTGTATTTTATTGTAATTGCCATGAATCTATCTATACTTTGTATAATTGAATCAAAGCTATCATACAAAATCTACCATACAAATTATTATGTTGAATGTTTTTAAGTATGCGTAGTCAATACGTTCTTACAAATGTGTTAAAAACTAGTCGGTTGGGAGCTTTGGCCCAAAAATTTTTGTGCTAAAAAGCCAATATAATGCCATTGTTTAAAAATGCGATTTAAGTCTCTAAAGGTGCAACTCTTTCCGTTTTGAGGATCCGATCGTAATGGAATATATAATAAAATATATATAGAATCACATAATCTAATTCAATAGGATAAAAATAAAATCTTTCTAGTAAAATAGAATAAGGACAGGTTACAAACATTGAAGTATAACACGTGTAAATAGAATTCATACTAGAACTTACTTGAATTTTTTTGGTGTTTCCTGGTTGTGATTGTTATCTTGTAAGAGAAATGCACACTTAATAATTAAAAAATAATTCGAATTCCGAACATTTCGGGTGGGATTTCCACCTACCTGTGAAGTGTGTCAACCTAGTTAAATACAGTAAATTGTACTAAGTTTTGAAAAGATTCTTTCTGATGTCATCACAATTGAATCGGAAATCGACGTAAATTGAAATAAACATTGTAAATAGATTGTAAAAGGCTGGTGTTTTTGAGCGGAACAATTTATTTTTTCACGTTCATTATCAAACTTGTAGGTATAAAGTTATCTAATGTTTGCGAAATAAATTGAAAGTGAACGGATTTAATGATGTTGACAAAAATACTTCGGATAAAGGATATTAAGTTCTCATTACTGACTCAAAACATTCCACACGTGAATTTATACAGATTTGTTTGAGAACTTTGTTTTCATTAGAGTACATCTTTGTATACAATGTTCTGTTTTTGTAAATGCTAATGTTTCTCTGAGATGAAAATGTTTTCAGTAATTACAAAATTAATGATGTAGAAACCCTTTCACAAATCTTGAATAATAATTATACATGAAAGCAGACCTATTTCAAAATTAGGGTGAATTTTCAGGCCAGCGCTGCAGCGGTGCGGAACGAAGCATTTGTCGGTATATCGAGTTGAATTCGTGGGAGTTTTTATAGGATTTCATCGTCTCTAGGCTTCTTATTATTATTAAGTTTGCCGGTGTGGTTTTATTTAGTTTTTCAGATTTTACTTGAATTTAAGTGTTTGATTATTCGTTTTATTTATTAGTTTATGATATCTGATTACAATGGTGATCGGGATTATTTTAGTATTGAATCCTGATATTGATACTAAAATGTACATCTACGTATCGTATCGTTCTTAAGGCAGATACTTTTGCAATATTTAGCTAAGCAAGCATGAATTATGTTGAGGTAGGGAAAAATAATTACCTAGTCTATAAAATGCCAATTTTAATTTTTTTTTTCGTGTGGATTCCCCCACGGGTCATCACCTCACCATGGCTATTGGTGAAGTGGTATGTCGGAATGTGTTATTTAGTAGTAAGATTAAGTGTGTAAGACCTTGAAGAATTAGATTCGTTCTTATTTTCCAGTTTGTTTTTATTATTCATTGATAAATTAATATTAAAATATATTGATTAACGTTAAATATTGGTAAGTTATCTATTAGATCTTATGTAAAAGATAAAAATTGGCCCTCCTAATGTTAATCAGTTACTTGTAATGTCTCGGTCATCTCTAAATATTTATTTGGGCTGATCCACTGAGGTCGCACGGGTTCTATTGAATTGCCATAATACTACCTCTCTATTTAAATTTCGCTGACAAAGGAATGTGATGTTTGTGATAGTTAAACTTTACATGTGAAAGTGAAGAAGTTTAGAAAAGCTTACAATTTTAATCTTTATGTGTAATTTAAAAATGATGTGAAAACGATTCCAATAAGCCATAGTGGTCCAGTATATATGTTGACCTGTCATGATACGAAAAGTCTATACAATGACAGTTCAAGTAATACTGCTCATTGAAATAAAACAGAACGTTCAAAACTTAATGAAGTCTGGTCGAAATTCGATTACCACCTTTAGTACATGTAGAGATTTTTTCTTTCTGAACTAAATTCAAGTTCCAATTCAAATTCAAATTCTTTATTTATTTCCAAATAGACCTTATAAATAAATTTATATAAGTGGTTGCAGATGAAGCCATGTTTTATCAGCGTAGGCGGCGAAGCTGATGGAAATGTAAAGAAATATATGGAATCCCATACGTACATAAGTTGAGGGAGATGACGTAATTTCTCGGTAGCAATTTCATTCTGTTAGCAATGCAAATGTATTTCCATTATATTAATATTTATACTGGATATTTATTTTGTGAAAATCAAATTTGTCTCTAAGGTTATTTTGATCATTAAATCTTCAAAAATGACTATTTATACATTTAATTTAAAAAAAATATAGTTTTTATTAAATGATGTATAGACCTATAAACATTTTTTATTTGCAATCATTAACTTTACTACATTATCTGAAAGACTATTGGTTTTTATAATATTGGTCCAGGCATAACTTTGTACAAATTCAACGTTGTGAACCATGAAAATAAATGAGAGGGACATTGCCCTTTTGTTTCAGAACGATATCGTTGTTTTAGTTTGTAGAGGTCGCCTTGGTATCGATTTTCGGTAGCGGTGTTAATGTGCTGAGCAAGGCCAAGCTTAGACTATCTGACTATAAACGAAAGCTTAGAGGCAGTAACTATTAAACTAATATTCGACACGAAACATTGTAGCTCGACTTTGAAGAAGCAAAACTTTAGACATATATTTTGGAAGATTTTCTTTTGATTCAATTCATTTGTCATTTCTTTTATACCGTATAATGAGTAAATCTTTTTTTATTGTCGTTCACTTTATAAAGTTATTCATCAATATAAGTGTTTTTAACTTTAAATTTATTCTGAAGGTTGTGTTGAAGCAATCTCTCGTAGCTTTAAGCAGCTCACTATCTAACCCTCTGGATTTTTTTGAAGGGTTGGTGTGCCTCATTAAGACAGTAGAAGGCGAGTCTGAGAGGGCTGGTAAAATTGTGCCAGATTGGGAATAATGATATTGGACAATGGGTAGATCCCAGATGGCCTCACCGTATGTTACGTGCACACCTCTTAGACCCAGAGGTGCAGAAGAATCGATCTTACTTTTACTTAGATCTAGTCGGATTAATGACGCATTATATATAAAACAGCTGATTAGTGCACATAATAAATAGTATGACGATGGAAACAAATAAGCAATATATTGGTACAAGGAATTAGGTATTAGTCGTCAAAAGATAATCTCATGATTTAGTTGAGATCCAATCTGAAAGAGAAATTAATTACACTAGTTTATAGATACGTCCACTTTTTCTTTCTCCTATCTTTGGGGAGACGTAGTTACTGCTGTCGGCATTGTTAGAACCAGTCTGCTTAACTCTTTCGGAGTGTTGGTAAGGGTTGTCTAATAATTCTTTATAGTTCGAGTTAAAAACCGACTCAAAAATTGCACACCCGGGGCAGGTCAGGTGCCAGTTTGGGGACATTAGACACGCTATGACGGAGGCCATAGTTTTGACCCGCAATGGACAAGATCGGTGGGTTTTCAGTTGATTAAGAAGCCCTCTGTAGGAAATCACGTAGACGGTCTATCAATGACAAGAATTGCAGCACATGACAAAATTTCTTATAGTTTTAAGACTTCATAACTGGTCACCAACTAACCGGTCTTACAGTTTTGCTTAAGCCAATGTTGCGCATCTCCTCCTGGTTTTTTTGGGGTGGCGTTTCTCAAAAGCAAAAAAAAAGGAACCGTTATAGAATCACTTTGTTGTCCGTCTGTCGAACTGCCTGTCTGTCTGTCAAAATCCTTTCCTTGAGGAACCCATGGCGGTATTAAGTAGAAATTAACATCAAATACTTACATCTGCGGTCTCTTGAAGGTGTAAAAAAATCAAGATTCTCAGTTAACGTAATCCAGAGGTTCGGCCACTTAAGCTTTAGATGGTCAATGGGCAATACCCTAACTTCCCATTGACCTAGAATTATTAAATTTGATAAGAAACAAGGTCACACAGCACAAGTAAAGAAAAAAATTCGAAAGTAGTTAATTTGTTGTTATATATCACACATAAAAATATTTTTTGTGATTACTAACTTTTATTTTGCGGTTGGAAAGTTAACTTTGTCGTAAAATCGATGTATGGGGAAGTATTTTTAGAACTGCAAAATTAAGTTTGTCTTTCGGGAAAAACGGAGAAAGATTTTAAGAAGTGGGTGTACATACAAGTTTGTTTTACTTACGGAATCCACAGTGCGCGAGTCAGACTCACACTTATCCGATTTTTATTTCCAACTAATCCTACTTTACTTTAACACAGTTTTATGAGATCACATCCGAACTTGACAAATTAACATTCTTTGGTTGTTAAATCTTGGAACAAACAGCCATTACATAATTGCTAACGGGCTTTAAATTGCAGGTTATTAATGTATTTATTTTGCATTTTTTGCTACCACAATCTTTTTATTCCTTGATTTTCAATTATGTTAACTCAATTATGTTTTAAATTGCAGTAACGAAATTATTACTTCGTGTACGTTCCTTCGTTCTGACGTTTAATGGTTTATAAATGCAATAAAGATTGAAAGAGTTAGCTTTGTCAGCAGCGTATATTATTAAATAATGGTCCATCTAAGGTATACTGGGTGCGTGTAGCTGATGAGCCGTATTCACGTAGTTGTTAAATTTGCAACAAATTTTGTTTAAAATTTTTAATTTTCTGCACGTCTTTTATACATAAACTTTAAGTGTTCCAATTTTACGCTTTTACGTTCGCAATTTTTTCTTGAAAATGCGTACAAAGAATTCTCTTCACGTATTTATTTAAATATAGATTAGTACATAGTAGTAGTAGATAAAAAAGTACTTAGTTATCTTTATCACGTAACACATACAAGGTAAATATATTTATATTCGGTAAGTATATATCGCGTGGAACTCTTTTAAGTTCATAGTCTGTGGAAAAACATTTTCCCCCAAATTGTTTAAGTTATAACTAGATAGAGAGTTAATTTCATCCTGTATCTACTCAGTGAAAGCACTCACGTCCCATCTATGTACGCGGTGCTCTGTTATCGAACAACTGGTCGCTTAATTTTTAAGGGCATTTGTTTGAAAACAAGGGTGTATACCCTTGTTTTCAAACAAATGCCCTTATGGTAACATGTTGCGATAGTACTTGAGGTTTAAAATCAAACAATTAGAACATTATATAAATTGTATGTTTTATGAGTATTCAAAATTTATTATACGTACGACTAAGATTATAATGCAATTTGATATTGGAAAACGATACCAATCATGATAATTCTTTAATATCGTAATGTAGCTATCCATATTAAAGGGGACCGGGTGACCTTGTAATATTATTATGTATACAGGAATTAAGGCAAACAAAAAAAAAAAAATTTAGTTAGGGGAGTTTTGAATACTAAGACAGGGCTAAATATCTTCAAAATTATTAAAAAAGAACGGTATAAGCAAACATGAAACTTAGGCGGTTTAAATAGATTGTACCGTATATAATATCATGAACTATTTTATTGAAACATTTTGGGTCAATATCACTGTACTGCGATGTTTTGTACTGTAATGTTTCTTCGATAATAATGAATTCATTGTCACTTATACACAATAGAACAGTTGATTGCAGATATCGGAATCTGTTTACGGAACTTGATGTATATGAATGAAAGTGAAGGTAAATGAAAATGTTGCTATCAAAATAAAATTATTCCATTTAAGCCCATAAGTAAATACATATATTTAGTTTTTTGACATGTAGGTACACTAAGTTTAGGACGTTGAAAACATGGTCGTTATAAATGTTTTAGAACATTAAATGAGACTAAACGCATTTTTTTTTTCAGGCCACTCGTTTCCATACTACTGAACATCAAAGTTGGACGGACCAGTTTGCCACATTTATTAAAAAAATGTCGATTTAAGGTTTTCGATAATATCACCTAATCTAACCCACCTATTAATAAAGTGGTCCATACAAAAGTCAAAGAGAAATAAATTCTACATTAGTTGATACCAATCTGTTTGACTACCCGTTTCCACACAGTTTTACCCATTACTTTTGTTGGTAGAATAAGTATTGATGTCAAGTACATTCTAATTTCTTATCAGTAATTTGATTTTGGGGAAACATTTAATTGGGTTTCTGCGTATGGCAATACTAGAGCAATGCCCACCATTGCCTGGTTATGTCAAACTTGAAATCAATTAACTTCAATTTAAATCAAATTATAGACTTTGAGAGCCGAGTGGCCCAACGACAGTCAAACGTCGACGCCTGTGATTATTGTGTATCAAGTACCAACCTATTTTTTCCCATTTAATCTTCATACTTATTAACAATTTTTTGTGAAATAACTCATCACGAATTGAAAACAAGAATTGTACCTTTAGTCCTGCCTCCTCCATTTTTATATCAGTTGCATGGATCTCATCACTTTCTATATATAACCAATTTTTAATATTTTATTTTTATATATTCCACAATTTTAATATAGTCATTTATTACTATTGTTACTAGGTACAGGATTAGTATGTACCATGGTGTACTTTAGTACTATGCTTAAAACTTTAATATAGTGTAATAGCATGAGGAACTGCAGTTAAACAAACAGTCTTCATTGATGATAAGAATGATTTAAGTTTGAAGTGGAACTGTACGGAAACGGGTGGTCAAAAATTCGTCTTTATCTAACCACGACCACTTTATTGATGGATGGCCTAGTTTAGATGATATTACCAAAAACTTGAAGTTAAAACGACATTTTTTTTTAAATGTGGAACACTGGTCCAACTTTGATTTGCAGTAATATGGGAATGAGCATACATTGTAAAATTGAATGTTTTAAAACTTCATTCTGGTCATGTTTTTGATATGGCGAGTCCTTTAGGAACTATAACCGTAAAACTGCAAAAATACCCCTTTTGGCGGTACATTTTCCTTCCCCACCACTTTAGCACAACTCCGCCGAGGAGGAAAACCTAGGATAGTTATATTGGGCTACAAATGAAGCCATTAACACAATAAAACCTTTTGTAGCAATTATTTTCGATTCGTCTAATTTTTATGTTTAATGCTACTGGCCTAACAGTATTGAGATAAACATATACAATTAGAAAAAGTCCAGTAATCAACAACTTTGTACTATTTGTGGCCTACCTTGTGTGGGGTTGGCCAGTAGCCACTCTAGAATAAGCCTATCTGTAACAGGTAAAATATTGGAATCGTACGCGTGTCTATTTGCAAATGGCATCAAAAATCGTTTGAACACCGAACCATAAATTATATGTGCACCACCTTTCGTCGTATGATGATTAAAAGGTTATGATATCATGCGTTGCTCTGCGTACCTACCTACTTACTACTAAACACGAATAAACTAAATACAAAACATAGAATAATGAAACATCTAGGTTTAAACTATAATTTTTATTGTTAAGGGATAGATTAAAATTAATACTTACGTAATAAGACGGTTACAATGTTATAGATATTTACAACATCTACATTTATAATATCTATATACATAAACATAAACAAATTTGCATATTAATAACTTCACAGTTATTAATATGCAAGTTTGTTTATGGCTTTTTATTTACGTATAAAGTTAGAGTAAGTCTTTAAAATAAAAGGTTTCTTAAACAGTTTTTAAGTGTCGACAATTTTCAGTAAATTGACCTTTTGATAATTGAAAGTTTTCGTTTTGTTCAGTCAATACTTAAAAAAACTTTTTTAACAAAAAATTATACAGACAAAAGAAGGAAGAAGAAATTGAAAATCGAAAAATAAACTTGTTTTTAAACTTTTCAGACTTTTATACACATTACGTGTATTTAAGATAGTATTGCGCCTTATAAATAATAGGTGTTTATCTATGAATTTGGCGTTCTGCAGTACTGGCTATTTCAAAGCAAATATTTTTTTTTGGCTAAGAATTCTAATGGATCATGGATTTCTTTTTTCAAAAGTAGATGTTTGTTTATTGATTAGCATTATGCTTTCATCGCATTTGAATATTTTTCGTCATCATGGATTTATTAAAAATTCGTGTAATTATGGAATATGAGTAAAGTCGTGGCAGCAATGCGGCACAGGCGGCGCGCATCATTAACGACATTTACGGAGCTCTAACACTACAAACCAACGCACCACCTGATATTGGTTTGCCTGCTTCCGTTCTGGAAATTTCGACCGGAAAAATGAACCTGTTGTTCGTCCGAAAACTTTGGTCGACAATGACAAATTAAAGGCGATTGTGGGAGCTGACGATACTCAATCTACGGCTGGCTTGGTGGGAAAAACCTTCAATACCCGAAAGGCAGTACAAAATGCCTTTGAAGAATTTGTTGCCTCCCATCTAGCTGACCTTGCAATGCTCAACAGGCACACAAAGCTCAACAAGTTGGTGGCGTAAATTAAAAGTAAATTCCAACACTTTATTCTTTTAATTCTACTTATGTCGTATGTCCGCCACTACTCCTGTTAAAAGGGCATTTATGGAGCAAGCTTGCATTGTTCTATTTTCAAAGCCTTTTTTGGGAGTTTTGTATGATAGAAAGAATGTATATAACTTAACCATAATGTACCATATCGTAACTTTTCCTCCAGTGCACTGTATGCCCCGTAATTGCATAACTGTAATAATTAATACAAACATTGAAACAAAATTATTTATTCTTAGTAAATCAAAAAATTACTGTTAAATTTCAATGTCAAAAAATCATCGGGCGGCCAAAATTCAAGTAGAAGTCTGTTACTTTGAATTTTAGCCGACTGACTATTCCAGCACTATTACTCACGTAAAATCGGCGTAAGACAACATTATTAGTCTATTATTTTATTTCTGCTGATCGGTATGGTTCCCAGTGAATCCCTTAGGGGAATGGGATTGAGAAAGTTAGAGAAACGTCTCCGGTTATTGAAGTATTTATAAACATCGGCAACTGCTTGCTGTAGAGCTGGTTTGCTTACTTTGTTTTTATAAATCCAAGTGGTTTATAAAAAACAGCCCTAAATAATGACGATATAAAAATCTGCATTAACAGTATGCAAATAGGAATGATTTTGTCAGTAGCTACACATTATATGAGAGATGCAAACAAATTGAAGTGTATATTTTGCGTACTTTGTACGGCTCAAGTGAATTCCTGCAAAGTTCCATGTTCCATCAATATTCCATGCAGAAATAATAGCCCAATACAAAGGGGTCGGATACGGCTATTCGAACGCCAATTAAATTGGTCTATATTGGGTGACCTGATATTGCCAATATATCGCAACCGAATACGCCTTGACTGCTATTAATGAACTTCGGCATGCGTTTACTTGTATGTTAATTTTTACATATTTTGGAATGAAATGTTGTACGTTCATTATCATTATCAATCTTACATGCACTGCTGAACCTGAAGCTAACTTTAACCAGGCCAACAGTTGATTTTCCGCGTGTGGTTACCACTCAAGGACCTTTATTTTCTACTGGTTTTTCGGTTATATTAACTGGAAAACTGATTAAACACAGCCACTCCAGCTTGTTAATCCAGACATTCACAGGAGTACTAAAATAATTATTTTTTTAATTGGCAAGGCTCTTATTCCTGGCACGTGTCCCAGTTTGACACTGTAAATCTTCTCTTTTTAAATAAGTTTTAACATGAATAATAACTTGGAAAGTTTACTACTGCGGTGAAAATCATGCTTTAATTACATAGAATATACCTACCATCAAGCCCTGGGTATGCTACATAAAAACACATTTTTACTTGTCTCGAAAGCAAAACGTGTACAATCATAGGATTTTTAATAATGTTTATTTTTTCTCATATGGTGCTACGATGTCGCTTTAAAGAATAATGCGCTCGTAAACATTGATAGAACTTTTTAACTTCTTTCATCATTTCGTTTGATGTATTTGCACCAGTTAGTATGTGAAAGATCCAAAATACTATTTGTTTTAAAGAATTTTAATATTGTGGCTAGGTAAAAGTGGAAGAAATTCCATGCAAAAATTCGTGAATGGATTTTTTTATGGTTTATTGTTGAAGGATAAATATTTAATTAAAAAACGAGTTTATAACAATTAGTAATTATTTAAAGTATTTTTCATCTTGTCCTTATAGTTTAATTGAGCATGTAATCTCACAACGTAACATGCTCTTGTAATTCACCTTTCCCACCAACTAATGTTACATAAAGCTAAATGTGGGTTTTAGTATAACAATATTTAGCCTTACTGTTGCTCATGATAACATACAGGATAGCAATCACGCATGCATTTGTAGCACAATAGTTCAATTGGAGGATATGCGCGGGGCTGTTTGCAAAATATTTATTACAAAAATATAACGAGGTAAAAAACCTTTATTAAAGATTTAAAAATAAATTATTTTGCATTCTGATCTATAAATATGTTTTAGTGTCTAAGCTTAGCACTAAAACTACTAAATAGATTCTGAATACATTTGCATAAAGCACATACACACTCACAAATCGCTCACAGTAGCATGTCGACCGAATAACTCATATCCTTCCGGGTGCTCTGGCCCCGGTATCCAGTTGAGGAAAAGTGTACTTTTTCCAGGCTGTTCATGTGTTGGCATTTAACGGGAACGATAGCGCATATAAGGCAATTTTATTTTGCCAACATTTATTCCCCTTAAAGAATGGCACACGACCTGAGTGTTCCAGTTACTCCACTCATCTTTTCACTCCGGTTAGACAACCCTAGGTAAGTAGGATCACCAGAGCGTCATAGGGTGGGCAATGTACAAGTGGCAAAAACAGTTGTCCGTGTTTATACCAGGTAGGTAGCTAAGTAGCTCGTGTGGTTGTTGGTCAATTAAATTATAAAAAAAAAAGTATTGCTATCGTCCCCGTTTAACTCTACCACACATTTTCAATAAGGCCCGGAACCAGTGCTAAATGGAACGGGCTTTACATTCTGAGTGATCATGCACTGGTATGAATAATACAACAGAAGTGACTCTTTCCTTTGTTTGCAGGTTGGTCCGCCGCCTTCAGGCGGTGGACTGGGGTGGCCTCCGCCGTGATGGCCACAACATCTTTACGAAACTCATACGGACCAGGGATCCCCGCGACACGGAAACAAACCAAGAACTGACTGCACCCGGACGACACAGATTATCGGTAAGTAGGCAGTTTTCTATCCGAGTATCAAATTATATTTGCAAACATGCTTGATACTAAAATAATACTACTAATACAACAACTAAATAAAAAAATAATGCTCAAATCTTGATTATTTTGTAGTTGGCAATAGTAAAATACCAGAGGTGTGTAGCATGGTTGTTAATGTGATCGGACTTTTGATAGCATGGGGTGAGTTTGTAATTAATTAGTAGCCATCAAGTGTATTTTAATTATCTAGGTGAGGAAAGACCATTACCCGTCACGGCTTTTATGCGGCATAGTGTGGTTTTAAAAAGACTTAAACTTCCTCAAAGATAAGGCTATCAAATTCAAAAAATATATTTAAAATCGGACTTGTATTAATTAGAGCGTTAAACCAAAAAAAAACAAACCCTTCATCCTTGTTATATTCTATTCTAAAAATTCTCTAATAGACATTCATCAATGAATACGGTCCATAATTCTAACATGACGTAATATAAACTGCGAGGAATACAGCTAAGCCGAAGGTGTTCGACTGGGGAAACGTTTTCCATCAGGTGGGCATAGAAAATAATTGAACTTCAGGCGCAAGTGCAGCAACTCCTTTTAAAAAGACTTATTTCAATGATGACTAAGTTGGTTATGAGTGTGCGTAGGATAGCCCACATAGATTAAGTAATAATCACTTTTCTCAAAAATCTCAAAAATATGTGTATGTTTAGTAGTAACAAAATGCCAAAAATTATCATTTTCTCAATGGGACAAATCAAATTATTTATTTACATTGATGCAAGACTAACCTATAGCGAATGTCTGTCATTCGGCCAATTCAAACCTTATCTCTTTTATCCTGAGTGACTTTTTTGTGCATACTGCATTTTGACATTGTAAGCAATTTAGCGTACATTGTTAAGAGCAACACCATGAACTCCGGTCTTATTTATGAATACCACCAGACGCTAGAGCGTTTAGCCTCTACCAATTGGCAATTTTTTCAATGGATCAAAGGACATAGCGATCCACTCGGGAACGACGTCGCCGATGAGCTGGAGGAAGGGAAGGAAGGGATCTACAACATCAGCGGCAGGTCCAATTACCACTTTCCTTCAACCAATTTCCGTCACGGGTAAGGCTATAGGCAGTCTAAACTGGTGCTGACGAAGGTCTCACCACGTTTGACTTGCAGACTACTCAGTTTTAACCGACTGGACATCAGGATAGTTGTAGGAACCGTTTCGGGACATTTCTCCCTGATATGCCTATTGACCATTAATGTGACAGACAGCCCCCTATGCAGAGGATGTCTTAAGGCAGAGGAAACGGTCGCCCACGTTATCCTGGGGTGCGAGGGAGTGACCACACAACGGACTGAAATCCTCGCGGATATGACATCGCTTCTAGAAGCCTGTGAACGCCCCAGAAGGCCTCTGTGCTTCTGGAAGGAGCCAGGCTGGCTCAACTAGTCAGCCATACCTGAACCCATAATGGACCGTTATTTAATTTAAATGTGGAAACAGAGCTCTTAACCAATACCAATACCGTACATTGTTTTTAGACTTCTTTTGTTAACGAGTCACAATTATGAAGGTATCATAAAATGTATGAGTTATTTTAATGTTAGTCTTAAAACCAATAATAAAGTAAGGAAGCCACCTACACATAGGCAAAAGATCAAAGGGACTCTCAACAGCGGTGGGATGATTAAGCTTGTTTCAGGTAGTACTTGAATGATGTTTTAAGCAAAAGGAGTACTCCTTTTACTTATAACATGCTTAAAGTATTAAACTGAAAGTAAAATACTGTGCACAAGAAAGTATTATTAAACAGCCCTCACAGTGCTTTGAAATATTATTGCAAATGTTGCCCAACCTACAAAGCAAGCAACATGACGATTAAATATATTTCAGTTCACCTTGAAGTGAACAGATCACTCTATGTTAGAAATATAGGTTTATTAATTGTAGAAGATAGGAAGTCTGTCAAAGGATACGGCTAATAGACAATTATAGTAATTTATTGATGGGACCAAGGAATAGGAATACATAAGAGCGAGGGAGCACACGCAATGGCCGTTAATTGGAGTTTTGTAATAATTATAGCGAAGTAAGGTAAAATCGCTTGTGCGGCAATAGTGTACGGTTTCATCGTACACTAATTATACTTTTATAGACCATGAAAGATATCCAACCCAATAATAAAAGCACAAGTTACACCATGTAATCATTCCAAATAACAAGCGTAATTTATGTCATATTGCTGGATCAGTTAGTATAATTTATTACCAGAACAGCGCGATTAAGTATGTCATAAAACATTTTAAAATACCTGGAAAAAAAGAGTCCGTTAGCATACGTAAAATCCCGTATGCCAAACGACTAACGGTATGAATGCTACGAAAATGTTATTTTTATGCATAAATAAGGTTAAATTACATTTACAGACACACGTAAATCTCCGCTACGTGCTAATAAACTGACATTCTGAAAGACTCCAAATAAGAACTCAAATTTTATAATGTTTTGCGTCAGTTTACAACTAGATGCGCAGAATGCAAATTCCTCACACAATCGTATGGACGAATTTTTATGACTGGTAAACATACAAAACTGTTTATTTTTCCAGCTCTACTTTAATTACTAATTTAAGTTGTTACCTCTTTAACTATACTAAATATTTATAGTAGGATTTTGTTTACATTTGTAGAGGAATTTTTATGTTTACCTGGCAACACGTTTATCAGTAGCACAGATTATTCTTTATTAATTGTAAAAGAGCTTTTGTCAACGAATGGCGCTTTACTAGATTAAAGCGCCATTCGTTGACAAAAGCACTTTTAGACTGGACTGGTCTGTTGGCCTAGTGGTTAGTGACCCTGACTGCTATGCCATAGGTCGTGGGTTTGATTCCCACCAAAGTCTGGGTGTTCTTTGTGTCCGTTGTTTGTATGTTTGTAAAGTCCCCCGCGACACAGGAGTAATTCTAAATGCGGGAGTTGTCTTTAAAAAAAAACAAACAAAACAAAATACCTATTGCCAAATTAAAACCACAACACAACGGTAAGATTTCCAAAGAAAAAAAGCTTTAAACGTTTTCCGTACATTCTAATTACATAAACTAGGCCACTGTTTTTATCTTTTTTAACATTTTACCAACAATTTTATCAAAATCGATAATGACGTTATGATGTGATGAGCTCACTGGCAAACAGCATATATATTTTATATTAATATAGCTCTAAAACGTATGTCTTCGTGAAATTTAAAAACACCGACAAACTGGCTTGAATTTATTTTGGTATCCCTCAACCCGAAGTTGATTATTATTTCATAAAAATCTCGGCTTAGAAACCTGATATTTCAGTGAATAATGCCGCTGTCTGGCTGTTTTGGTCTTAGAAGCAATAACACTAGCGAACTTATACAATTTTTAGATGTTGCATGCGCCGTCTCTAAGTTTGAATTCAATGTGTATTTGTGTTAATTCAGGATAAAATCTATTTGTGTATCTATTGCACATAATTTACATGTTAAATAGATAAAAAACATCCAAACCGTGTCCACCATTCATTCTATTCCAGTCCAAATTTTAAGTAAGAGAACAACAAATCATACAAACTGTTGGAATCCATACAGTGGTTGTTAAAATTAGCCCAAACATTCAGAACTACAGTCAACGAGACTTCCTTTTATACTATCTAAGGATTTGGTGCTATTAGATATTAAAACAAAACTCTACTTACGAAATGTGTTCACTCAAGATAGGTTTTGACCCTTTTCAAGACACGAAAAATAGAACACGTTTCTTTACTTAGTTTTCTTTTCGCGTAAATCAGAGCTGTCTAAAATTTGTAACACTCTCCTAATTCTTAAAAAAAATTTAAAGGTATGAGGCGTTTAGAAATTTAAAACAAAAATTGTTATGATTTCACAAAATAGAACAAGCTGTTAAAGTTACACATGAGAAAGCCTTTTCACAGTGCACATTACCATAATCGATGCACGCATGATGGCATACTGGAATATTAATTTCCCGTCCGTTAGTCCAGAATATTTTTTCTTACTGTTGCTTTTTCTCGGATAAGAGAATTTTAATGTTTAATCAGTTACGAAAAGATATGCAAACAAAAAGGGTTTGTTTAGTTTTTGCAATTTAAAATGGTTTATCGGCCGATACTTATGAAATATTTCCCACTAATATTATAAATGTGAAAGTTTAGATGGATGGATGGATAGATGGATGTATAGATGTTTGTTACTCTTTAACGCAAAAACCACTGAGCCGATTGCGATGAAACTTGGTATGTAGATAGCTGGAGACTACTAGGCTACTTTTTATCCCGATATTCCCACGGGATCGGAACTTACGCGGGTAAACCGCGGGGCGCTGCTAGTTCCTAATACACGCAAAAACTTAACATTCAAAGTATATCAGAAAGTATATTAGTAGTAGAAATCGTTTTTATTTATATGTAAAATATGTATTTCCATATGGAATGCCATAAGGGACTACTATATACATTAGTCAATATTGGAAGCAAAGCATTTCAATTTAGAATTGTAATCTTAGGTTATCAGATTAGATTACTTATAATGTTCTAACAATATTGTTGGTTTTTTCAGGTTAGATGTGATATTAAAGATTTATTTTACAATTTAACCGACTTCAAAAAAAGGAGGAGCTTCTATAGTCTGTTGTATGTTTTTTAATGTTGATATTTGCGTCATCTATGGACAGATTTCAAATTTCTTTACTTTTAGCGTTTAAAAAAAGTTGAACGGCTTCAAAAAACACAGGGCACTGAAAATTAGAAAGTAGAAATACTCGATTTCAAAGTCAATTTAAAAAATCCCAGGATTCCCACTTCTTTAATAAATTAACAAAATATTCAGATATTTCATTAGAATTAAATTCCGTTCTTAATTGAGTCGTTTATTTCCTTAGTATTATTGCGTTTCGGGATTGGCACTCACTTCAAACAGACCAGTAGGTACCTAGCGCTTTTATAATATTATCTATTATATTGAAAGTATCACACGTATTGTAGTATTATCAATTTAGTTCGAAATCGATTATTTTTCACTTTTCAGTGCCCTTTCTTAGTGCTTTAATTTTATTTTTAAGTGTTTATTCAAGATGTGTATGGCACCCATGATGTACTCACCATACCTTTACAGTGAATAAGGTGTAATGCTTATGCCAGTAACTATTATCTTTTCTGTGCTTATGCTTTGTTAGTTATGTTTCTACAAAAGGTTTTCATCTGATTATATGTCTTCAGAACTTCTTGAAATATCAATCTTTTTGTATATAATCAAGATATTCTCAAAATATCAATTCAAGAAAAATAAGTTATTTTGATGTCTTGCAACACTATTCACTGGCTAGACACCGCCTGTTGCCTCACGAATACCCGCCCCTATTAACATCACGTAGTCCTTTCGACCGCCGTCCATCACTTTTACCCCTTATCCTGAAGTGCGTTCATGTGCAAAGTGTCCGAAGTGTTGTCATGCGGTTACTTTAGTTTTTAGACATCTTAGCCGCTTGACAAATTCCTATTGCATTTGATATTATCACTGTCAGACAATCAATCTCTTGCTGTCGTGTATGCTGTATGCAAATCCATCTCAAAACAAGCTTTCATGCAGTGAATCGAACTCACACTGCAACGCTACACAACAATATAACCGGTTACAAGTTGAACGATACCTTCAGTTTCTTCTTGATTGCTATTTTTTGGTTGTTCTTAGACTGATATTCGGGTTCTGACTAAAATAATCGTCAAAATGTCTTCAGTACACAATTGATGGCATCCTTACGTTCACGTTTGTCAAATGTGACCGTCGTAAACCTTAGTATCTTCTAATGAAATAAATCAACAAACTAGCCTTAACTTGAGGCTTCCTGCTCACTCATACGCTTTGAGAAACACTTTGGTACTCATCTCCGACCAAGAATCCCGGGCCACTTTCAAGTGTTAATTTCGCCAAAGGCCGCGTGTGTTCTATAATTACGCTATACAAGTACTCTTGCAGTACTAATAATAATAATAACTTGAGACATCTCACACATGGCCGTCCGATCCCAAACTAGGCGGAGCCTGTACTATTGTAACCAGACTGCTAATAAACATACTTATATATTTCTAAATAAATTAATACATATTATAGATAAATTACACCCAGACACAGAACAAATGATCATGCTCATCACACAATTATTTGTCCTGGGTGGGAATATAACCCACGACCTCTGGCTCAGCTCAGCAGGCTGGCCGCAGGCTCAGCAGGGGTTAGTGACCCACTAACCACTAGACCACCAGGCCAGTCAAATCTAATGCAATGTAAGTTTACCCCCATATACACATAGATATCTTGAGTTACATGAATAGGCGTCATAAATATGATACAGATTTTTTCTTTTTTTTAGAAAGACAACTCCCGCATTAGGAATTACTCCTCTGTCACGGGGGACTTTACAAACATACAAAGAACGGACACAAAGAACACCCAGACTCGGGTGGGAATTGAACCCACGACCTATGGCATAGCAGTCAGGGTCACTAACCACTGGGCCAACAAGCCAGTCGATTTGTTTTGTTGATTTAAGATTTTAAACACTAAGCTTGCAGTTCTCATTAAGTGTATATTCTGCCATGGCCATAAACAACTCTTAGGATAAAATCAGCCAGTGTCAACCTGTAAACGAGTTGCTTAGAGAATTTTCACATTGGGGACTATAATTATAATTATTAACTATAATTTCACTTACTTATTTGTATGTTTAGGTTGAAAAGGGCATAATTAAGAACGTAGAGAAGAATACTGCTCTAAGAGTACTTTAAAGTTTCAATTAAATCATATTACTTCAAAATATTTTTCTTCATTACATTTACAAACACATTTTCGAAAAAAAAATGTTTATTATTAAACAAGTAATGAGCAATGCCTAAAATACAGTTAGACGTATAATACAAATAAAAACTGAAATTATTTTATTCAACTATTAAACTGTTATTTCCATTTTTTCGTCTTTCTATCGCCATACAAAGACTATTGAATAATAATACTTCATTTAAATCTCTTACTGGTTGTAATGTTCAAGTTATATAAATTTGGATTTTTGGAAATTTTAGTAAAATCAAAGAAAAATAACACTACAAAATACGGTCAAATTCCCACCATCAACAGCAAATTTTACAATTATAATTACAGTAGGTAATATTTTTTAAATAGTTACTAATTATTATTTTCTTTTGCATATTATATTTCTTTTTTCTTATCTCCTGCGTATACAATACAAATGATTTTATAAATCTTACTCTCTTTTGTAAAGTGAGTGTGAACACTAACTGGAATAGAATTACACCAAGCATTAAAACACTATGGTAACATTTAAACTTTCGCGTTCTATGATATAAAAACAAATTATGTATAAGTACGGGAATTATGTGATCGCTTTAATTCCTGTACATATACATAATTATATCAACACTATGGTTATAACATTCTTATAAAAATTCAAAAGCTCGTTTACATTTAACATCGTACATATAATTTACGCCTGATTTTGCCTCAGGCTCATACGTATGTTATTTACAAACACTTCTTATAACCGTGGGAATCATTTTAAACGACCGCGTCGCTTGAAATTGACATCAAAGGTTTCAAAACAAAATATTTATCATGGACTATCCCATATTTAACTAAAAAAGTTTCAACAAAATTCCTGCCGGGCATTTGAAATTTAATATTCACTTTAGTGCTTTGCGTCGACGCATATTGTATTTTTCTGTCAAAGGATTCAAAAGTAGGTACTACAATTCGAAATTTAATTTTATTGTTAACTAGCTGCCCCGACAGACTTCGTTCTGTCAAAAGTTGTTAATTGACGTCAAATGTTTGACAGCTGCGGATATGTGTTTTAATTATTATTTGCTCTGTGGTTTGTATAGGAAAAGAAGTGTTGTTCTTACTATTTTCCTTCCTTGTGCCTTAACGAAAATTTGAAAAAAAAATATCGAACTGGTCGAGCCATTCTCGAGTTTTGCGCTTAGTAACACATTTGGCGATTCATTTTTATTTATATAGATGAAGTTTAGAGGGCTGCCTATGCACCAATAGGCCGCAATTATCATTTACTGTCGAATGCCAATGTCGAATGATTTTGCCATTTAGTGTCGAAGTTTATTCCGTTGAGATTTAATACAATAAACATCTAAGCAACAAATAAAAAGAATGTTAAGATAGGTCAACACTGCTAAAATATGGATATGCTAGAGCGCTACTTAAGTTTTGTCGTACTTTGTGAAATATTTTTTTTTGTTCGAAATAGTCTCCACTGTCAGTATTACAACAGGTCTTCATACGTGTAAACCAGGTGCTAAACACATTGCCCCAGTATCCTTCTCGAACACAGCCGCATATCTTCTCAAAAGCTCCTATAAGCACTTCATCGCTCGAAAACTTGCGTCCCTTTATTTGTTTTTTACATACGGGAATAGTGCAAAGACATATAAGGAGGGTGTCCCAACTATTTGATTCCAACTTAGTGCAAATTGTCTGTAGTGTTGCCGGCTCGATGTGCAGGGCATTGTCTTGATGCAAAAGCCAAGTATCGAGTATTGTATAACTTGCTGGAGTAGTGCACTGAAATCATTTATATTACAAGCAGTCCAAACCAAAACAGCCTAAAGCTTTTGAAAACCATGCTTGAGAGATCCTTGAGGCATCAAACTAAAACTATTATTATTATAGAGAGACCACGTAGAAGTTCGTGTTCTAAACTTACTTCAATATTGGTTTCCTGTCAAGTCGATTCAGTTTTTATTAAACAACAAAACTGTTGGTGCTGGAGAAATTTGTGTGAACTAAAAACTTGTGACTTCATCCGTCGCTATACTAAATTAATATTATAAATGAGAAAGTGAGTTTGTTGGTTTGTTATGCTTTCACGCCGCTACTTAACTGATAATCATGAAATTCTACACGAGTGTTGCCAGGGGAACAGAAACGGACATTTTATGCTGCAAAAAGTTCCTGAGGCTGGTATCCCTCTTAGAAGGGGAGCCGACGATGCGAAATGGGTATTTACTTGAGCGTCGTTGGGACCTATTGGATTTTGAAGATTAGATGGTAGAAAGAAAAAAGTTCTCACGATGTTTTCCTTTCACTAGTGGGGGAGGGTCTACAGGTTTTCAAAGATGTAAAAAAATAGTAAAACGAAGTTACTCTAGTAACACCCCACGTCTCTCTCTCTCTCTCAATCTGCCGATTTGCAGTGTGGGGGTGGCCGTACGGAAGGGTAGAAAATGGGAAAAAAAATATTCGAGCGCGTCAGAAATTAAGAGGGGACGTTAAGTACACCCGAAAGAAACCACCATTAAAAATCTGAAGGACGTGATGCAAGCCGCTTTTTGAAAATGCAAAATAAAATTGCCATTTTAACATACTCGAGCGCGTCAGATTATCATACAGACGGTTCAGCTTAATGTTCTAGATAAGCTGATCAATAATCTAACGATTATTCGGAGGGATTCTGCTAAACTGACGATTTGAAAAAAAAAATACATGTATTTTTATCATTAAATGTGTCAAATGTGCGCGGAAAATAGCATGCAAATGCTTAACTATTTATATACAGATATAAAAGCGAAAAGATACTCACTCACTCACTTATCTACTGACTATCACGAAATCTGGAAAAGTACTTGACTTATGAAAACAAAATTTGGCAGGGAGGTCGTTTATAAGCAGGAAAAGTCACCTAAGGAATGATTCTAAACAGTTTTGTTAATTTAAGAATTAAAATTCCAAAATTCTTGAAAAAAGTATTTCAAAATGATTCGTTTTAGATAAATCAATATTTTAAGCGTATAAAATCGCGGGCAAGAAAATAAAAATAATAACATAAGATAAATGTAAAAATATTGAAGCAGGTACAACAAGTTTATTTTTATTACGTGTATGAAAGAATGTATACTGCTTTTTTACAGAACTGATCTTTGTTTTTATGAAAGTAAAGTAGGTTTTCATAAAGAAGCCACAGTCAGGATGTTTGTTTGTTTCTTTATATTTCCATCCGAGTGAATCACGACTACCTGAGTTATATAAATATATAAATTGCTCGGATACTCTTCTTCTGCAGCACGAATATAGTTTTATACGACATTATACTATGAAAATAACTAAAATAGACTACTGTGACTGTTTCAATATCAGTCAGTTCATGAATTTTTCTAATTGCGTATGCTGCTGAGCTGAGTCTATTCGATAATATTTATTTATTTTAATTAATAAGAATTTTGTGGTATCCACTATTTTCAACTCGTCTTCTTTAACCATTATAGTGTTTTCCACCTGTTTAACGTTTGGAGTAGTGGATTGGATACATTTAGTCTTTTCTACATTAAGAAGGAAGTTGTTAACGTTAAACCGAACCACTTTCGAAATAGCATAATTTACGTCTTCAAAGTTTGTGCTCATACGTTTTAGTCTAAATAAGAGTAAATTATCATCTCATTATTATCCTCGTAGTTGTTCTTAACAAGATGAGGTAAGCAAATAATCAAGATCAGTTTGCACGCAAGCGCCCTTATGTTCTTCAGCAACTTCCAAAAAGAACATAATCGAATTGATAGAGTATAGCGTGAGTATAGTGTGGAGACGGTGTAAGAGAGTGAAAGATAGAGAGAATGTAAAAGGGAAAGAGAGGCGCGGAGTGGGTAATACATGTTTCACTGCAGCTGCATGCACTAAACTTTTCGGCTTGTGGAAATCGGCAGATTATATGTTTCCTGTTATTCTTGATATATTTTCTTCAAAATAAAAAATAAAAAATTCAAGGTGACGATTTTTTTTGCAAGTTTGTAACCCACGCACTGCCTTGCGTCACGCTCATATCGTCAGGAGAGCTTATATATGGAGAAGGTACTTACTAGGGTACAAGATATACCCCCTTATGTTAATCTGCCACGCTGGAGTAAATCCAAAAATCCCTTAATGGGCCCCCCTACTATCTTGATTGACAAAATCTACATTCACGCGAGTGAAGCCGCGGTTGGTTTGATAATAAATAATAAAGGAACGTGAAAGTAGTTACGAATTAATTTTTTTAAATTTTCATGTAACATTTAATTCCCTGAGGACTATTCAATAATTTATTTTTACTATAAAAAATATTGTAGTTGCAAAGGATAAGAAGACCAGCAGGCACAGACACGTTTCTTAACGTTTCCATTTCCTAAAAATGTTGAACTCTTACGAAAACGATAATAGATTGGTAGACAAATGTACTTTGATTTAGCGTACGCTAATTGTATTCGATCTTTCTCTAAAAAGAAGATTGTTGTCTATGGTCTCTTTTACAAACTTCAAAGTGTTTATCGCATATTATTTAAGGGGTTGTGAGTGAGGGAGTGGGTCGATCCAAATCTCAGCAAATATCACGTAATTTTTTTTCGCATGAAACCCCTCATGAGTCCCTGTGGATTAGAATAAGGATTTTTTTACGACTCTTGGTAGTTACTTTTTAAATATTTTATTGTTTGATTTTCTTATTGTTGTTTTAGACCACGTTATGTCTTAAATAGTAGTGTTCACTACACTTACATACATTTTTTTTAGGGTTCCGTTCCTCGAATGGAAAAGGGAACCCTTATAGGATGACTTTGTTGTCCGCCTGTCTTTCTGCCAAATCCTTTTATCTTAGGAACCCGCGGACGCATCAAGTTGAAATTAATATCAAATACTTATGTCAGCGGTCCCTTGAAGCTGTAAAAATAAAATCAAATAATTTATTTGTAAAACATAGATAGGTGCAATCAATGTGGTCTTATAAATAAGTCTTATTGCGTTTTGTTTTGCCATCAAGACATACAAATAGCAAGCTTCTAAGTAAACGCAATCAAAAGAAACGGCCAGCTAAGCTTTAGATCTGACCAAATTTAAACAATTTGAGGTAAATCAAAACCTATAGGTACTTCCCATAGATCTAGAATCTAGAAATTTGGTAAGAAGCAAAGTTTCACAGCACAAGGAAAGGGAAAAAATCTGGAAGTCGTTAATTTGTTGTTATATCTGTCTGTCTGTGTGTCTGTCAACCTTCAAACCTTCAAGAAAAGAGCGTACTCCTGTCTCAAATTCCGGCAACGCACTTATGACTTTTGAGTTGCAGATGTCCATGGGCGATGGTAGTCACTTACCATCAGGTGACCCGCCTGCTCGTTTGCCCCCTATAATATATTTAAAAAAAAGACACTGTCTCAGGAACCCGTGGAGGCATCAAGTTGAAATTAACATTAAATACTTATCTCTGCGGTCCCTTGAAGCTGTTAATGATCAGGCTTCTAAGTCAACGCAATCAAAAGATACGGTCATTGAGTTTTAAATTTTAACATTTCGCAAGTAAATCAAAACCTATAGGGTACTTCCCATTGACCTTGAATCTTGAAACTTGGTAAGAAGCAAGGCCTGACAGCACAAATAAAGGAAAAGATCCGAAAGTCGTTAATTTGTTGTTATATGTATTACATTCAAAAATAGGTTTCTGTGATTACAAACTTTTATTTTGCGGTTGGAATGTTGAAATTGTCGTAAATCGAGATGCATGGGATAGTATTTTTAGAATTGCAATGTTAAGTTTGTCTTTCGAAAAAACGGGCAAAAATCTTTGAGAATTCATTCCCAAGATGAACATGTTATCCACATATAAGTCTGTTTGCTTACGGTACCCTCGGTGCGCGAATCAGAATCTCACTCATCCGTTTTTTTCTCAATTTTAACTCAATCAAACACAGGTTACCTATTTACACCAAAAATGCGCAGCTTAAGAAATCTCATGTAAGATTAGTTTATGGAGGGGGAGGAAGGCGAGCCAAATCTTTACATCCGATATCTCATCAAAGAGAAAGGCGTTCGAAAAATCGCCAATATCGACTCACGTAATTAATTGATGCCCCTTATTACTTTTCAAAGTTAGAAAAGAGAGTTTCGTATACCTAATTTTAATTAAGCATAATTCACCGTTATGGGCAAACTACAAAAGTTGCAACTTACACAGAACACTTATGAGTATATAAACGGTTAATCCAATGATGATGACACGAGTGCATTTTACAGAAATTTGATAAATTATCTCTACTTCAATTACCAGCTGTTAAAATATTAAAATCGCCATTTTGTTTCGTTTTCTACAAGGTGTGGACGTTCGCTCCGTAACGAATGATTCGTACCGAAAGCGTTTGTCAAAAGTTCCACTTGTGTGCTTTACGCTTAATCACGTGATATTTCTTCAGCTTATGTTAATCCCATACATTTACTTTTCTATTCTACTGTCGTTAATGCTTTAAGAAAATAAGATGCCACTTGTCTAACACTGCTGTATAGCACAAATACAGAATGTGAAAACAATTTTATCAATTGTTTTATTGATAAAATTGTTTTCACATTTAAATGTCATAGATTTTATATAACAAAATTAAATCATGAGCCTTGGACCAAGGAGATTCTATTTAATCCAAACGATCTCCTTTAAACTGCAAGCTACATTATTCATTATTTATTTTTTGTACTTAAAAAACTCGACAGCGCTGACTGGAAAACAAATGAATCCTTTGTAAATCAAGTCAAGTCTTATCAGTTCTGACTGCTGCCGTTCCAGGAGACAAATAACGAGTATTTGCGTCGTCTTTCATTTGTTTTCGACTTCCTTTACTAAAGTGTTTCTTTTTGTATCACTATAATAAGAAGGAGGCAGATATTTTCGTTTTTATTTTATTTCGTTGAATCGTTTGTTGAAGTTGTATCGTATTGTAGTTTTATTTCACTCTAATTAGATTTAAAGAGTATTAAGGGGAGAGAATAATTTTATGTTTTTTCTTCATTCTACAACAACTTCCTAAAAAAGCTATAGTCGGTATAACACAGCTTTTTAACAGCATAATTAGGATTGGACATAATATGGATAGAGAATATGGAGATAATCATGATTCCTAAGGCCCAAGCTTAGGAATCATGATTATCTCCAGATATCCTAAGATTCCAAACCCCTATATCTTTTGTCTTCTTATAGACCAATTAGTCTACTGCCAACCTTATTGAAGTTGTTTGAGAGGATCATCTTGCAACAGCTAACACGAATACTCAACGAAAATGATCTCATCCCTCAGCATCAGTTTGGTTTCAGAATTGGCCATTTACCTATAGAACAGGTTCACCGGGTTGTCGACAAAATAAGAAAAGCTCTAGAGAAAATGCAGTATTACTCTGCTGTTTTTCTTGACGTGCAGCTGGCATTCGGTAAGGTCTGGCACTTAGGCCTGCTTTTCAAAATGAAGAACCAACTTCCTCATAACTTCCACCTGCTCTTAAATTCGTATTTGGAAGATAGGATATTTAGAGTTAAAGTCAATGATACCTACTCTACCTTTCAAGATATAAAAGCCGGTGTACCGCAAGGTTCCATTTTGGACCCTATTCTGTATCTTATGTACACTGCAGATAAATCCACAATAGAAAATATCTTATTTGCCACATTCGCTGATGACACTACTGCACTTTGTAACCATGGAAACCCCAATGTAGCAGTAAAATACCTGGGCATGCATCTCGATAGGAAACAAATATGGAAAACACATATCCGAAAAAACGCGACCGGTTGAATATACGGCTCAGTAACCTAAACTAGCTAGTAGGCAGAAAATCACACGTCACCATGGAAAATAAGATACTCATCTATAAAACTATAATCAAGCCAATCTGGACGTATGGCATTGAGTTGTGGGGATCAGCAAAAAATTCTAATGTGGAAATTTGACAAGGGGTCCAAAATAAAGCACTGAAACTTATGTTTATCCGAACCAGTGAATTGCATGAGTACACAGAAATGAAAACAGCCAAGGAGGAAGTCAAACACAGAGCAAGAGTATATAAAGACCGTTTAAAAGCTCACACACACACCGTTACATAACACCGTCGCTAGAGTGTTACTCTAGCAACGGTGTTATGTGAACCAGTAAATGAAAGCAGGCTCAAAAGGCAACACATATAGGACTTTATTCATTGACAAATCCTGTTTTAATAAGAGACAGTTTCTTCACTGTAGGAACAGTTCTCTCCTGTCAATAAAACTCCTATAATAAATCTGTTAACGGCTTGTGAAGCCGATCGCAAGATATTAAAAAAGAGAAAAAAATAAAAAAGTTTTTTCTTCAATATAAAAGTATAAAACAGTATAATATATACTATATAAAAAGCATTGAGCAACTTTATTTATGAACAAGACGGAGAAAACGGACAAGGAAACGAACGGGCGTAGAAAAAAAGATAAAAAAGTAACTTTACATTTTTTTTATATCTAGGTCTAAAGTTACTTTTTTGTTATGAATTGCACCAAACATTTTCTTTATTATCCTGAATTGTACCTAATGTGGTTTTATTCTGTAAATTAGATGTGTTTTTCTTTTACACATCAGTTTTAAGTTTCTACAGTAAAACCCCCGAGACATTTTAAGGCAGGACCTTCAACTTTTTGCTTTACGATTTATCCGTTAATCATTACAAATGTTCACGTATATAGGAACTGGCAACATTACGTAGTAGAAGTGGGCCAATCAATTTCGTCTTTATCACATAATTATTATATTACGTATATATATATCGTACCTGGGAGACCGAGCTTTGCTCGGTAGCTTTTTGTAAAATTGATATTTTTACAGGAAATACAAATATGCAGTTGAACTTTAAATGCAAAACTGTATCTGTATACAAAATCGTTGGAGCCGTTTCCTAGATTCGGATTAAATATATACGTATATACAAGAATTGCTCGTTTAAAGGTTAAATATATATATATACATATATACAAGAATTGTTCATTTAACGGTATTAGATTACGGAGCAAGTGATTAATATAGCATTATTCATACTATCCAGACAACAACAATATGAGTAGTCAATATAATTAAAACTATTGAAGTAAGCAAATTGACCGGGCTAGATGAATTATGTCCCCCACCTTTTGGGCAAAGTAATAGAAATATATATTTCATTCAATAGGGAATATGCATGTGACTCCAAAATGGTCTAAATATTTATAGTCTTTATTGGTATAGAAAGATACCAATGTATTTATAATGTAGTCTCCAGCTCCAGTACAAAAAACTAGTCACACATTTTTATTTTAAAAATAACGTTGGTAGGGTAGGTCAATTCAACAGAAATGGCTAGGTTTAGGTTAGGTTAGAACTGCGACCACAACACGCCAGCCGAACGAGCGCAGCGAGCGTGCCAGGGGTGGGGTGTACCAGAACCGAATTCTACCTATTTTACTTGTTCAGGGCAGCGTGTTTATTTTTAATTGACTATCAATCAAATGGTATCATTATTTGTATGAAATTAGTACATGCCTATAAATGATCTGTCCCGTTTTGTAAAATCGCAAATTTGGCAAACAAAGTAGTTAGTCCTAGCGCCCTGCCTTATGTAGCTTAATTGGCTTAATTATCAGTTTACCTAACAGTTGTGTAGCAATATTCATAATGGTCCGACAATGTGATAAATAACGAAGTTTTCGAGTTTCGAATATTAATCACAGAGTCTAATTTCACTTGTCATTATTCATATGGCCCGCTCATTATGAATAATGTAGTGTTTAATCACTTGGTCCATAACATATATACAGGGAGACGCTGTCAAATATTCTATCAGCTCAGACGAATCTTCAGTAGAATCCTCATCAGTATGTTGTCACTTCAGGAGGTTCATTATAAATGTCCTATATATCACTATTATCCTCTTGTTTCAACAAATCCACAAAATACTGCAGCTTCATCGTAAAAGGAAAAAATAACACTTTTTAGGTAATAATGTACCTATAACGGCCTAGAGTTGGCGTATGTCAAAAGGTAAAAAAACCTTTGCAACATCAAAAATACATAAAAAACGAATATTTATTCCATCTTATCATAAACCTGACTTGTGACTGAACATATATTTTACAAAAGGAACGAGGAAAAATTACACCTAGGAAAAAATGCACTTTTACATTCTGCGTTTCTTATGACAAATGTACAACAACAAACAAGTAACAAATGAAAGTGTCATTACCCGCAAACTTAAACAATTACTGACCACAAAAATTGTTTGTTATCGATGACTCGTATATCTCGCTCAGGGGTTGTAATTACAAAAGAGGACTGCGGTCCATAGTTTTATGCCAAATGGCATCACTAGGCTCTAATGGGTTTTAATGGGTTAATTAAATAAATGTGTACTATGGTATTAAATTTTTAATTACATTTATATTATTAAAAATATACATTGTTAGTCGTCTGTACGTATAGTGTTAACAAGATCTGAAAAAAAAAATACAATGTTAAATAAAAATACCAAAAGTAACTCGGTTTAAATATTAAAAAGACCCTTTCCCCGATTTTTTTTTGTTTTGTTCCTTTTTAAAATTATGGCAGAGGCGAGGTTTCATTTCATATTAACCCAAGATATGAATTTCAAAAGAGCTCAGTGAAAGCTTGCCTCCTATTTAAATTTATTGTAAAAAGGGGTTTAATAGGTAGTTTCCACTTCGATGGCTTTGTCAGCCTACTAGACTTTTAAAAGGCACAAGAGTGAGGTCACTTTAGCTACTTAGCACCCATTTGAGGATATTTGAATTTACTAACTATAATGGAGTTCATCCTCTAGTCACAGAGGTAAGGTCCTCTAGTCACAATTTGCTTTTCAAACCTGTGACGCCACAGGTTTGAAAAGCAGATCGTGAAATTAAAAGTGCTCTTTACGTTTATGAGAGGCGTTTGTTCTGCTAGAAATGGATAGGATTATAATCGACGGCAGTCAGAATTTGTTAAAGAATAATGACTCGACAGTACCTTAACATCCAATAATAAGTGTGATGTAGGCAGCAGTTAATTTTACATAGATAAAACCGTTTTATCGTGTCCGCGTCGAGAAGATATTTGGAGACTACCGTTTGAAAAATAAGACTAAAATGTGGTTATGGAAATGGTACTCCTAGCATATACCCTTTCTAACTATAATCTTGGGGGTCACACAGAAAGTTTTTAGTAAATAAAAAATTGAATGATATAGAAGCCTGTTAATATTTTTATTGCTTTTCGAAGTAGCCTCCATTCCTTTCCACCGTCGCATGCGATGGAACCAATGACTGAAGTAGTGAGCCCGCTCTTCTTTAGAGATCTCTTCCACGCCTTTTACAAACGCAGCCACGGCATCTTCAGGGTTCATAAAACGAATTCCTCTAAGTTTATCTTTTATTTTTGGAAATAAACAAAAGTCACAAGGTGCCAGGCTTTCTCAATACCTCCACACCTTCGATAGACAATTAATATTCGATATTCCGTCTGGCGGAGCGAGCTGGAGCGTTTTCGTGGTGGAGGAGGATTCTGCTTCTTGGGCCCTGCTGTCTAATATTTTCCAATACAACTGGAAAACAATGACTGAAATACAAATTTGCAATAACAGTCCTTTTATCTTCTAGAATGATTGTCTTTTGGTTTCGGGTTCGTAACAATATTATGTCCAGCTTTCATCACCTGAGACGATGTCATATACAGCATTCGAATCACCTCCGTCATACTTTTCAAGCATTGAGCGGCACCAATCCAAACGATGGCGTTATTGATCTTTAGTCAAATTATGAGGTATCCTTCTAGTACAAAGCTTTCTGACAGCTAAATGTTCATGTAAGACTTTTTTTATTTGACTCATACCAATGCCTAAAGCTACCCAAATCTTTTGATATATCACCCTTTTATCAGCTTCTATCATTAGCCGCACAGCACTGACGTTAACTTCAGTAGTCGCCGTAGAAGGACGTCCTTCTCGAGAATCGTCAGTGAATTTGCTTCGACCACGTTTAAACTCATTAAACTAGTTGTAAACAGTGGCCTGAGATGAGAATTCATAATGAAATTCCAATCGAAGTGTATCGTAATATTGTTGTTGAGTAAGATCGCAACAAAAGTCGTAATAAATCATTGAACGAAAAATTTCTCTAGTCAAATCCATTTCGATGCAAGACAGATACTTTTTAAATTGACGCTAGTATGTAAAACAAATGACATATAAAATCATTAAACATCTACAGATTCCCAAAGAGTTCCTAATTATAAATTTAAATAAGTTTTTCATCAGCTGCTTTTCTTACTGGCCTATTCTAAAAACTTCTTATCAACTTTAGTATCTGGAAAAAAAGAGCAGTTATGTTTTTGCCTTTTAATGTGAAAACTAAATGTAATAGTTGTAAGTGCCACATTATTGCCACTTAATGCGTATTAAAGAGTTTCCATTTACAGTGTTCTGAGTTTTAAAAGTATTTTTATTTCTTTTTTCTTACTAGTTATAAAACTGGGCTTCAAAATGTTGCTATACGAATCTTGCTGTGTGAATCAAAGAATTTCTCCACCTGTTGTAAACAAAGAGTTACAGAAAGACAAACGCTTCTGTCTATCGGATCAAATCCCTATTCAACACCTACTAATGAAATTCTAATTCCAACTGTTGACTAACAATGAAAATGTAGAAACAATCTAGTCTCAATTTTGTTTTAACTTACCGCCTGCAACGTTTATAATTTTAAAGTTTCAGGCTGTATTGCTTTATTCAATTAAAACTTTAGACTATGTTTCCCTTTTCTAAAAAAGTATGAATAGGTACAATCTTTTACTTATTATGTTTTGCCATATTCGATATAAAATTTTAACAAAATAGACATGTAAGATGTGTAAATCGGGACTTAATCGCGGTAATAATTAGAAGGTACAGTCACCCTCAAAAAGAAGTATACGTGGACAATGTTCCATTAAAATATGTACATCCATTATGCTAAAATATTCGAATCAATAATAACGACTAAACATGGTATTTACAGTAACTAGCCAATTCCAAGTATACATCGAGTTCAAAACGTTGTAAACGTGTCTGTTTCATAAGTTTGTATACACCTAAATAATCCTTCATGTAACTACTCAGTTTTTCCAAAACGATGTATCCGGCTATTGTTTAATAACGGCGCAAACAAATGACACCCGTATTTATTGAAAAATTGGTAAAGAGATTGACATTAAATTTAAAGGTCTAGTGGTTAGTGATCCTAACTGCTGAGCCAGACGTTGTAGGTTTGGTTCACAACCTCAAGCAATAACTGTATGATGAGCACGATCATTTGTTCTGTGTTTGTATCTATAATATGTTTGTTTGTAGAAATATATCTTTATGTTTATCTGCAGTCTGGTCACCATAGTACAGGCTCCGCCTAGTTTGGGATATGACAGCCGTATGTGAGATGTGTCAAATTATTATTATTATATCATAATATTACATAGCTCGTGGCTAAACGGTAACCAAGTAGCTTAGCACATTACAAAGTTAAGTAATAGTGACCAGGTCAGTCTTGGATGGGTGACCACCAAGACGGGGACATCTGATGGTAAATGACTACCGCCGCCAATGGGCACCTGCAACTCGAGAGTCTCAAGTGCGTTGCCGCCCTTTAAGGTGGGAGAAGGAGAAGAGGGGGGGGGAAGAGTGGGAAGAGGGGGGAGGGGGGAAACGGGAATATGGGAGAGGGAAGGGTTACGGCCTCCGGTAACCTCACTCACTCGGCGAAATGCAATGCAAGCTTCACGGCCGGTTTTCTGTGTGGCCGTGGTAACGAGCGGAGTCGAGCCGGCCCATACGTGCCGAAGCATGGCTCTTCCACTGAGGGTCTCACACATCGCATATCTTCTAAGATATTCGTTTAAACTATACGTTTAAACTATATAGAGGCAAGGTAACAAATATTCTATATTAAATTTCCGTTCTAACAAACATATTTATTTATATATAAATTAATATCATATGGGTTAAATAATCTTCGCAAAAAAACATTCTTTTTAATCTAAAATTTTAATAGTAAAAGCAGTTATTGTGAGTTATCCGTCGGAGATAGGCATATGCTATCGCGGACTTTTTTATAGATATTGATATGTTCTTTAATATTGTAGTATATTGTTTTGTTCTATCATCAATAGTTTTCGCAGCGCATGCGGTGAGACACACCTTTTTATGACAAAAAAAATTACACCTTGGGTCACATTATTCAAATTTAATAGGGACCCTTAATTATTTCTGTAAATAAATATAGCCTATGTTACTCGGTGAAGATGTAGCTTTCTAACGGTGAAAGAATTTTTAAAATCGATCGGGTAGTTTTTGAGTTAAATCGTAACAAACAAATAAACAAACAAATCTTTCCTCTTTATAATATTAGTTTAGATGATTAATAGTGGCGTATGGAATATTGAAAAATAATCATTTTTAAATATGAAATGAAAAAAAACTTTTGCAAAATTTAAATAAAAACAATGAAAGTTGAAGTACACAAAAACATAATTAGATGTATTGATCAAAACCTCGTATCTCAAAGCCTTAGCGTTGATAACACTTAAGAATCTCTGTCTCATTGATGAAATCATAAACTTAACTATAAATAAACTTTTTACTTTCGATGTCTATTTATAGTAAAATATGAGTCCTCATTACTAAAAAAGCGGTACTTAAACTTTGTATTTTGCTATAAATATTATCGGAATACCCACTTTATTATTTCGATGAGAACTACGTATAGGGACTTAAGTTGAACCGATTCATACTTGTTTACGTCGTTATTAAACAATGGCTGTATACATTATTTTGGAAGATTGAGTAGTTACTTGGCTATTAAGTGTATACAAACTTATGAAACAGACACGTATACAACCGTTTTGAACCCGATGTTTACTAGGAATTGACTAGTTACTATAGATACTATGTTTAGTCGTTATACTTGGTTCGAATATTTTGGCATAATGGATGTACACATTGTAATGTAATTTTGTCCACGTTTAATTCTTTTTGAGGGTGACTGTACAATACTTTTTTGGTTACTCGACGTTTCAATCGAATTGCACCGATCGTAGTCACGGGTAGACTGGTGAGAGCTTAGTGACGCCTCCTTGAAGTCCGAGTTTCAGCAACTACCCGCACTTGGTCTTCATTATTTATATTTACGTTCGCACTGTCGGTAGTTCGACACACCACGCTTACGATGGCCGTTGAGTATTGTCGAGTAGCATATATTCGCTGATGATTGCATTTGCTGATGACAGCATTCCAAGATGTTGACAAGCGGTACCCAGGTGTATTCCCGTTGTCCCCCCATCTTTTCTGTTGAAATTTTTATTTTTTTTTATTTTGACTGCTTCTTTCCGTACTATTCTGGAGTAATAGTGACGGTCGGTGGAGAGGACCTGTGGTTGTTGTAGTTCTATCCAGTGGTTTGGACTTGACTCCAGCAAATGCTCGGCCATCGCTGACTTATTTATCTGACGGTTTTTTAAAGCTGTGATCTTTGACCCGTTCTGCGATTGTACGTTTGGTCTGTCTGATGCACGAGCTACCACATCTGAAATCCACTTTATACACTCCTGGCGTCTATAGAGGAACGACATCCTTCGGTGTTCTTAAGCACTTTACTATCTTTGAGTGCGGACTATATACAGTCTTAATGTAGTACTACTTCCATGCTGTTCCAACTTTGTCTGTCGCTCCTATAACATATGGAAGATATGCTGGACATCTGTTCACATGTACTAGTTTTGGGTTCCTCTTTCGATGTCTTAGGCTGTCGCGGTATCTGTTGCGTCTTAGTACCTCCTGAACATGAGCCAACGTTACAGGAAGAATCAACGGAATGCAGATGCTCGTTACCACGGCCTCACAGAAAACCGGCCGTGAAGCTATGCTTGCATTGCATTTCGCCGGGTGAGTGAGGTTACCGGAGGCCCTAACCCTTCCCTTTCCCTTATTCCCGTCCTTCCTCTCTCCCCCCTCCCCCTCTTCTCCCACTCCCACCTTAAAGGGCGGCAACGCACTTGTGACTCTCGAGTTGTAGATGCCCATGGGCGGCGGTAGTCATTTACCATCAGGTGACCCGTCTGCTCGTTTGCCCCCTATACCATAAAAAAAAAGAAAAAAAAAGATGACTTGGGTGATGGTGTGGACGAGTAGGCGTGCAAGTTCCTGTCTGTGTGTGTCGTCTTTCGGTAAACTGCGTGTCCGAGGGTACCATTTTGTCTCACAGTTAATTTAACAAAGAGAAATGGCAACGATTTGTCTACCTCCTTTTCAAAAGTGAACTTAATGTTTTGATGGATGGAGTTTAAGTAACTTACAAATTGGTCCACCTCCTTACTCTTGCCCTTCATGATACAGAAAACATCGCCAACGTAACTTTTCCACAGTTTTACGTGGAAAGCTTGCAAAATAGACATGTCTATGAGGACTGCTGAGACTAGTAAAGAAAACACGGATATTTTATATTGAAAATGGCTTTATTGTTTTTCAAAGTATTCTCCGTGATGATCAATACATTTCTGCATTGGCTCAAAAGAAATATTATAACATACGTGCCGCTCCGAAACATGACGTATTATTTTAATAAATTTTTATAGTACTTGATTATGTTCAGCAGTCGACGTCCAATTCTCTCTCTAATTTAAAGCTTGTTACCAAAAAATAAAATAGATTTCCTGTAACAACGTGATCTCTATACAAGCACACCGGGTCACCCGCTGCGCCGCGCGGCAAACGTTTTGGATTTGCGTGAATAAATTCGTTGCATATAAACGCGCCGTTGGACAGAAACTCTTCCTTGCCTAAAGTCATTAATATTCCTTGATGCCTTTCAAGGCCAAAAATCTATGTGAAATGGCTATTGTCAATCATTGACGCAATTAACGAGACCTTTAACAAAACTAAAATAAACCTTTTTACAAAACACGTCAGTATACCATTTCTTCATGTTAACACAAGTTACAAAGTTCAGACATAACATTTAATTCTATTAATGTTGTTATACAGTGTAACAGAGTTATTTTCAAGCATCGTCGACTTTCGTCAAACACAGCAAATAACCATGTTAATTAAATTTGTAACAAACTGCACTCGGATAATAATCTATTTGGGAAGTTTGGGATACTAAAGACATAGAATACAAATATAGCTGTAAAAAGAGACTAGCCGTTTTTGTACGAATTCCACTAACTCGTGCAAATAACGAAATATATTCATTATCTTGAACTTAACAAAAAAAGATTTAAGTAGATACAAAATAAAAAATTAAAGTGTTGAACGCTTATCGCGAGCCATTCCATATTTATCAGGTTGGCAGATAACGTTTTTTATTTATTAATAAAACCTAGAAAATGTATGTATAACAAATAACTTTTCGGATTGATCAAATATCTTTCAAATAAAATATGAACTGAATGTCATTACGAATGTTGCGTTTATTTACTGTAATAATTACGTAGAATTATTTATTATTTTAATAAATTAATTAATACCAGGTTGTTTGACAATATACTCAGGAGAAGAAATAATACACAATAATTATAGTTTAGTAAAACTAAAAAAAAACATATAAATACAAACCATATAAAAACATCTATTCCACTAAATTCTAACCAAATAGAATATGTTGAGGAATACTCATACTTAGGACAAATTATTTCACCGAAAAATCAGATGCACAAAGAAGTAAACATAAGAATAAGTAAAGCTTGGAAACGAATCTGGTCTCTTAAGGAAGTAATGAAGAACTGTGAGGGTTCTTCTTCACTTGCTTAAGGGACCAGAATTTTCTTTTACCCCGGAAAGACAAGACGGTTGTGTTCAACTCATGCATATTGCTCCGTTTGATCTATGGAGCCCAAACCTGGTCACTCACTAAAAATCAGAGTGAAGCACTCAGGGTATGCCAAACCAAAATGGAAATTAGCATCCTGAACATCAAGCTACGGGACAAAATCAGACGTACAAATATAAGAATCAAGACAAAAGTTACAGATGTCACGTACATAGTGACAAAACTTAAATTGAACTGGGTAAGCCATATAATCTATAAATATAAAAATGAATCCCTATTTCCCTTGGTCACGGCATCACGCGTGAACGGCTGGAGCGATTTCGCTAATTCTTTTGTTTTTGAGTTAGTTATTATCAGAAAAAGGTTCTTATGACATAAAAAATTAAGAAACATGCGTGGAAAATTAGAAAATTTAAGGAAACTTAACGACCATATTAACTTTTCAACTTGAGCTCAACTTTTGGTTTGTGGCTTTGATGTAACCTTAGCGCTTTTGACATAACTGTCAGTAATTTGACAGTTGGCGCGATTGATATAATGCGCGATGCAAATTATACCAATTCGAATTCAATATTCATAGTTAAGACAGGACAACGTCTGTCGGGTCAGCTAGTTAGAAATAAAAAGAAAAAATGGATAACATGGAGATGCTTAGGGGAGGCCTATGCCAAAGGGCAAGCTGATAACAATGTTACCGATGTCGAAGACTGAAATTACGAGAATAAAATAAAATAATGAAATAATAATAATTAATGTAATCATTGAATTGAATGAACTATTGATATATTATAATTAATTAATTAGAATTAAGGACTCGATAAAAATGCATAAAAATTATTTAATATTTAAGAAATGTATGTATTTATCAGAAATAAAGGCTTTTTGTATTTGTAAAACTAAAAAAAAACACGATTTAATGGCGAACCGTATTAAAAATAATAAAGAGCTCTACTATCCACCTTCTGACTTCAATTTCAGGCCATCGTTACTAAGCCTAACCTGTTGGACTTATCAAAACGATTCTTAATAGACCACACTCCAGGGGTTTACTAATAGCCGTTGAAGAGTTCCACTATTCTCCTGCCTGCCTGGCTCCATCATTAGACCATCTCCAAGATGTTCAATTCCAGTATTACCATTCGAAATACTTCATAATAATATACAATATATGCTTACAAAGTTTTATTTCGATATGACAATTAGAAGTAGGTTAAAATTGGCTTTCAAGAAACGCGTTTAAAACATTTTCGTTGTGTTTTTGTAGCCATGATTTCTGTTTAACTTTAAAATGACACAAGCTTCAAATATGCTCATTGCTCAACCCTGTATGCCACCGTGGTAAATTGTTCAATCCCAAAGTGTTCCTATTGTGTTCATGTGTAAACGTTCTTAAGTTTTCGTATTTTTTTTTAAATTATAAAACAAGTTACAAAATAATAGGTTCTTTTTAGTTCATGAATCCATCCTTTAACTTAAACCTCTCTATTGTATCGTCATTTAATTTTATCGACATAACGCGGCACAACGGTTGATGTTGGGAAGTTGTGTATACTAATCGGCGCGAGAACTTTCTTGCGCGATGCAGGATTAGTAGTTACTCTGTAGTTGGTAGATGTTGTCTATATATAGTCTCACTAAAAACATGTAAAAAGAAAATAACCACTTGGCTCTTAGAGTTAAACTACGACGATACTGAAAGTATTCTAGCCATTCTAGTGTAATAAACAAACAATCTAAAACTAATACAATCACATATAGATAAACCAACCTTCACACTACACACACAAGCTAAGCCCCCACACACCTGCAAATAAGGGCATGGGCACACACATACCCATACAAACACACACACACACATTACTAACCATACTAGCAAAGGCTTATACATTACCCTTAATCTAAATATAGATTGTTAAAATCTTACCGCATTGTCAAGTGTACAAGTATCTACCTAATAACACAATGTTAATATTTCCGAAGGGGTAGAGACCTTGTGTCCTGAAATACAGACTACGGCCTAGTTAAGGCACCAGTCTTCCACAATTTTTTAGATGTTTTATATAACTCAATTGTATTTACGTTGTAATGTATATTGTGGTGAGAAAAAAATTTAATTATTAAAAAAAAAAGTTCAGTGTGTCTTCGTTACATTTTATTCTTTTAAAAAAGACAGCTCCCGCATTAGGAATAATCCTGTGTCGCAGGGGGCTTCACAAAAATTTAAATAGCATACACAAAAAACACAGACTTGTAACAACTATTTAATTTTGTGGATGACACAAATTTTTGTCTCGTGTACACCAATCCACAACACTCGGCGTGGCCGCCACTAAAACCAACGCGCCGTTCGTGCAGTCAACATCACATAAAAGTATGTTTTTCGCTGTATGTGGATAATATATATGCGTATGTAATTTGGAAATAAATAATTATTTCCTTCATGAAGCATTCCACCACGAATTAATTATTTGTGAAGTAATATAATATTTCAAATAGATTAACGTTGAATCACGAGTTAATAATATTAACGTAATACTGAATATATTTTATTCTTTGAGTTTCATCCAGAGTTCCATTTAGGGTCAGTTCAAACTGAAATGCAACAAAACGCGTACCTTTTAATTTAGCAATGCAATATAGAACTTATCTAATACACAAAAAGGTGATCTGTGCCACACCATTTTCGCGTACTTACTGAACTGTGTACCTTTTTTTGTAGTAAGGAGCAGACCAGCTAGGCTTTACGCTGCCAGCAACTTGGCGTAGCGTCACAATGCTGCCATGGTAATCGAGATAGCAGTAAATCAAGAAGACGTCTCTTCTGACTTACTGCTATCACGATTACGACGGCAGAATGTGTCTCGCGGCGTCGTGATATGTTTCACGTACCTTTTTAATCATCGTTGCGTCCCGTCTCCGTGTGAACTGAGCCTTACTGGAATAACGTATTTCAATATTGAAGTGGATTTTACCATTAAATGGAGCTATTCAATTACCTGTAGATAGTCCTACAAATAATTGAAGAGGGTGGGGATATTTTTAAGTGGACTTTACTTTATGCAAGTAATAAATTTAATAATTTGGAATAAATTTTATTACTTGCATAACATACAAGGTTTATAAATTGTTAGTGAAATGATAAATAGTTGGTATGTGAAAAAAGTTTGTTTATAGCTTTTCAAAATATTCCCCTCCAACCCCAATGCACTTATGCCTTCGGGTGAAATAGTTTTCGAAATATTTAAAAAAAAAATATCTTGCGGGAGTAACCGCCGAAATTCTTCAAAGACCTCTTCTGCAGTGTTAAATTTCCACCCATGAAGCATTTTTTTTTACCGTGGGACATAAAAAAATATCGCATGGAGCTAAATCTGGGCTGTACGGAGGATGGGGTTATATTTTTACCCTCGAAGTATTGAAATATTCCATGGTTCTAGCAGCTGTGGGAGTGGGTGCGTTATCTTGGTGAAACAGAATGCCACGGACACCGCTCCTTGGTCGCTCACTATTCATCTCCCCGAAAGCTTGAGGCAGACAAACTTCGCAATACTATTCACTAATAACTGTTCTACGGTTTTCTAGCGCAATAACTGCTACAGGTCCACTACGTCGAAAAAAACTTTTGTGGGCAACTCGTCTTCTTCAAACACCCATTGCGTGGATTGTTACTTCGTGAGAGGATCGTAGCTATCGATCCAAGTTTCATCAGTTTTGGTACATTCAAGTTTCAGTACATATTGCGAAATTCCTCCTTCGAACTTTTCTAGCATAAATTTTCACCAATCAACACGGCTGGATTTGTGCTCTTCGGTGAGAAATTGAGGTATCCATCGCGAAGCAAGCTTCCTAACTTTAAGGTGTTCATGCAGGAACGTGGAAACTGCCTGTGATCCAATGTTCAGTTCAGCCTGAATCTTTCGATGTGTAAATGTGTCTATTCTTTCGCAATAGCTACTTTACCTTGATGACATTTTCATGAGTTACTGCAGTTGTAGGTCGGCCGAGTCTGGGTCATCATTTAAGTTCTCTCGACCACGTTTGAATTTACGAAACCAATAAGTAACTATTGCTAACGCAGGAGCAGACTCCTCATATGCAGCTTGTCAATTTTCGTGAGATTTCTTGAAGATTAACCCTCGTTTATAATCATAAAAAATCATAGCACCAAAGATGTCCATTGTAGCAAATAAAAGAGGGACAGATTTACTTTTTTTAATATTTAAAAAAGAACTACACATAGGTACCCAATGATTTTCAGAAAAGATTATTACATTCATTTCTACAAAATAATGTTAACCAATTTAGTTTTGCCCCAACGAGGAAGCACTTAGATGTGTCCTATAACTTAAGCTCTACAGACTTGGACAAATAAATTAAAAAAAATCAGCTCATTGAAAAATAATTAAAAAATTGGGTTACTCGGATGTTTTATTGTGGGAATAGCCGTGGCAATCATTTGAATGATGTTGTTTATGTTAAATGTAATAAATGTAAAGGTTCACTATTTTTAATAAAACCATATTTAAAAAAAAAAACTCTTTTTAAAGGCGATGCAAATTCCAAACTAGATGGTCCACCATGTATTTCATTAGATAGTTTATTAAATCAAAATTTGTTTAGTTTAGCTCCTCTGATCTTAAGTTTTCTTAAAAAAAAAACTAACAATAGTAACCAGCTTTTTTCTTTCACAGAGATGCCTCACGACAATGGACTTAACTTCTCTTGGTGTCGGCTCCTGCGTCGGCACCGGAATGTACCTGGTTGCAGGAATGGTTGCACGAAAATTTGCAGGACCTGGCGTTGTTATTAGTTTCATCATCGCTGCGGTGGCAAGCATCTTCTCTGGTAACTATTATTTTTTTTTAAGGAATTTTACATGACTGGCAATGCATCGATGATATTATTGGTATTTATAAAAATAATTGTGTGATGAGCACGATTCTTTGTTCTGTGTCTGGGTGTTATTTATCTATAAAAGATTTGTATTTAGAAAAGTATATAAGTATGTTTATCAGCAGTCTGCTTACCATAGTGAAACTATGTTTATTTTTTTATTTGCCTAGTTTGGGATTAGACGGCCGTGGGTGAGATGTGTGAAGTTATTATTATTATTATTTATTTATTATTATAATATGTGATTTACTTACGTGTTGTTACTCGCAAAAATTTTTATGGCCATGGCTATTGGTGAAGTGGTATGTCGAACCGACTAAACCCACACGGGGTGTTCCGTAACAAGTGAGTCTATCGCAAGGGACTCGGGTATACCCTAGGAAGGAAGTCCCCAAGAACCCTAGCAGACTTTGGCCGCCCTCAAATAGAAGGCAGCCACACCATTGGTAGCGGAGGGCCTTGCCCTCCTTCCGATTTAGAGAGGCGCACGCGGAACACGTCGCGCCACCGTCTCAAGCCTGCTTCTGCTAGGGTAACGGGCAGCCTCACCCGTTACCCCCAGGCCAGCGCTCATGGAGGACGGAGATCATTATGCGCTCTCCGGCGCCTGGTGCCTCTTCTTCGGGACGGGAGAGTACTAGTCCTCTCCCGTTCCCTTTCCGCCGCCTCTGTAGCGGACATCACTTCCTCACAAAAAGAAGCGGCGGATTCCCACGCACTCTCACTTTGGACCATGGACAGAACCATTGTCTCTAGCGGGAGGCTTCCCACACCGATAGCCGCCGCGAGGTCATGGCGCTGTTGCATCCACGCTGAGCACTCCACAAGAGTGTGGAGTGCAGTATCCTCGCGACAGCCTCCGCAGTGATGGCACGCAGACGTTGGCTCCCGGCCTATGCGACACAGGTACTTTCTGAAACAGCCGTGGCCGGTCAGCACCTGCGTCAGCCGGTAGGAGAGGCTGCCGTGCTGCCCCTCCAGCCAATCCTCCATGATGATCTTACCGCCACAATTGTAGCGTGCCCTGCGCTCGGTCGCTCAAGTCGCTCTTTCCACTCTGCCATTAGGACCTGATGGAGCTGAGACCGTTGCACCTCAGTTTCCTGAGGAGTGGGCCCCAGCTCTCGCTCCTTGCGCCATTTATACAACGACGCAAGTGTCTTCGCCTCGAGGTCCCATGGTTCAGTTCCGGCTAGGAGACTCGCCGCTTCGAAGGAAACCGTGCGGTATCCCCTTATGACTCTGACGGCCATCGCTCGCTGTGGTCGCCGCAATATAGCAGCATTGCGGGCCGTCAGGTTTTCCGCCCACTGTCAGGTTCTTCGCCCACCCTTCAGGTTCTCCACCCGCCGTCAGGTTCTCCGCCCAAACCATGAGGTGGCACGTTTGGTTGATATATAAAATGTGTTAAAAGAGAGTAATTAAGATAAAATAAATATCCATTTTATTCAGATAAAAAGCAAACTATTTTTTAATAAGTAGACGTACGTTTATAGAAAGAGGATTGATGATGATGATTGAGAATTAGTCTATCTCTTGTTAAAATAGCTTTTAAGTAAAGTTATATGGATCAAGCCGTTTTATGGATTTGTGCTAAAATTGTACAAAACCCCAATGAAAATAGTTTTTACGCTGTAAGTGCAGAGTGTATTCAAAATTATGTTTTCCGTACAAAGTAAAATATCAAAGATATTCTTTCCAGTAGGTCCCTTTGTCATCAAGTCAGGATCTGATTAAGGGATCCTAGAGAAATAGAGGGAGCTCTGCAAATGTTATAGGCAAACCTATAGCGTTTTAGGTGTTTTTTAATAGTAACTCGTGCATTAGCCCTCGGAGAGCTAATTTCGGCGAAGTGGAACTGATGATGAAGACCACAAATGGCTAACGGAACTACTCAATAATAAGTTCTTCACGGGTTGCGATACAATTAATTTAATTTGGTTTACTAACTTTTAATTTTTCGCGTTCCATGATATAATTATGTATTTAAAATTTAACGTCAGGCAATTCATAGGTATGTAATACCTTTTCACGATCGCGTTAATTCTCGTTTAAATACATAATTTAATTTGGTTGCTAAGTAATTTATGCTCGTCACAATGCATGTGGTGAAGGTTCCCCTGCATATGTTGCAATAACCAGGTTAGGGTGGTTGTATGTGGGAGAAGTAGGTGAGTCGAGAAAACAATAAATAGGGGTGAGAGCGCGCAGCTGACGGTGCTGATGAATTGGGAACCAATTCAACTCGTAATGAAAGGAGGAAACATGGACAAACTTATGTAGCGCCCTTGTAATAAATGCTACTCACTTCAGTAACTATAAGGATTTAATAGTTTATAAATTCTCACCGTGCCGTCTATTTAATTATGAAGAAGTTGCATTTAATAACTTTTGTATCAATTTACCAGCCACCAAAAAAAGTCTTTTGTATTCTACACGCTATTTAAAACGATGCCATGTTGATCCGTCATAGTCTTAACGTCATCGCTAAACGTAAAAACACTAACAACACTGAGTTATTATTACTAGCGTAATATCTCGGTGATTCACAAACACAAAAACTAGACATAAGGGACAAAGCAGAAGGTAATAATGATTAATTGTATGTGCAATACATATATTCACATTCGGAATCAAAGTTATTTGTAAGCATTTGTTTTAATCCAAACACACGTCCAAAAGATTTGTGGATAACATAAATAATTTGTAATTCGTAAATCAACTGCTCTTCCTTAGGATTTGGTAATAATTACCAAGTAGGTACTTGGTACGAACTACCAAGTACGTACTACGTAACTACGATGGATGTACTTTCTTTTAAAGTACTAACAACGTAGGTCATACATTACCAGTATTCTTGTTAACCTCTCAGGCTACACTAAATGCTTGTGTTAGGAGTGGGTTCACGTCGGTAATGGACTGGGTGGGTATTGGACCCGCAACCACCAGATCGCAAGTCCGACGCTTTGGCCATTACGCTACCGTCGCTTTGTGACATTTAAAAGTAGAAAGATTTTATTTTTTATTTTTAGTAGACTGCATTTATGCTGAAAACGGTATTCACTACAACATTAAAATTACTGAGCCATTTGGGCTTAATGTATTAGAAGCCTGTAGCTTTAGATGATCTATATTTGCATATAAATAGTATCAGTATTCAACGCAGTAATCCATTATCGTTCCGGGCACTTTACTGGTTGACATAACGGGAGGATTTGTGTCTTTTTATCGTAAATTTATTTGTTAGTAGCTGCGACAACATCACCCGCGTGGTATTATGATTTATGTGAATAGGTTATTAAGTATTGTATTATACTCTATGTTAATAAAAATAGCTATACAAACGGCGTTTTTCACATAACAACAAAGTGATGTTGTTTGCTATAGTAATCAAATACGTCTCAATGATTCAATTATCAGCTTTGAGAAGGTTAATGCATAATCTCACAAAACTACCAAGGAGCCATAAACAACATTCAAGTACTTATAGTATTTATTTTACATTTTCAATTTTTTTTCAGAACTGGGTATTCACCAAAAACCACGACCACCATCTATAAACCACGTTCGTATTTTGCTGTCAGTAGTCTAAACGTAGAAATTGTTGGGACTTCTACATGCTATTATACACTAGAAAAAAAAGTTCTAAGATTAACAGACACTGACTTCAAGGTTAACCCCCAAATCTTGTTAATTATTGTTTCGAGGAACACACTTATTAGGAACTTCACGTATTTGAACTGAAATAGGATAATATGCAACATAGCCATTATCGCTCTAACTCCAGAACCAGCAATTATTTCAGGTTCAAAGGTATTACTCTTCGCAGGCTTTGATTTTGAGTCGGTTCTCATGGCATAATCTAGTTACAATTAAGTACCGAAGAATTAAACGATTTTCTATTTGATAACGTTTGCTAAAAGTTCACTTGTAACTACACTGAACAGAATTGAAAAATTGTTCAGTGTACCATCCTGACCAGCAACAGTTTTATAAAGGTGTACTCATGTTAAATCTCATGTTAAGTGAAATTTCATAGAATATTTTCGTTTATAGATGCAGCTTGATTATCTGTAGAGGCTCTAATGAATTGAGTATTCCCTGTAATTGTTTGGTACGATATTTGACTTCGTACACGAAACGACTTTTGACGGTCTATTCTATATTTTGGTGTAATTAAACTTATGGTAACTATTTCAGAAGTACACGATTACATTCTAATCAAAGATTTTTTTTCCCATAACCTATGAAACGTGAACAGCTACTTACATACTTAATTATTTTACAATTCAACTAAGTTCTATTTAACATTTCACTGCTAACTTGCTAACGATGGAATGTTTATTTAATCAAAGTTGAATGGAAACGCGCAACTAGGTGCACATGTTAATATAGTTTCACTGAAAGAGAGGAGTATTCTAAATAATATTTATTCATAATTAGTATGCTGGCGTCCACGCTAGTATACTAAGTTTTTAAATACACACACCCCACTGTGTGTATTTAAAAACTTCAGAAAAAATAATATGATTCTATTGAAATTGTGTAGGCACATTACGGGTATCGATCTCAGAATGAGCAAATTGGTATAAGGAAAAATGTGCTTCGCTTATGCTCGCGTTATCAAGATAATAAGTTGTTCTTTATATGTTACAAAATGTATGTCTTTAACACTGGGAGCATATTTTCTACATGTCGTCGCCTCAGCATGGCTATTTATTTTAAAAGAATCGAACTCACTAAAAAATTAACATGATGTTTATTGTTGTAAATTGTTTGTCCGTTCCGTCAGTAAACGTCGTGTACAGTTTTATTAATAATAATGTAATATGTATTATATGATGTGAAGTAATCTTTTTGCGATGTATCAAAAATCTATAAAACAAATCTTCTATGAGAACATAGACTCAGACTGATTTCGGCATAAATTATAGAGATGAATATACATCACGCTGAGTTCTGTAACGATTCAAATGGTTTATTATCAGCTTGTAAGTCACCTCGAGATAATATATAAAGCAAATATACATTACAAACAAAGGCTATGACAATCAACGCCAGTTCTGAAATTAACTTGGTTTTCTTCTATAAATGATAAGGCTCTAACACATGTGTTACATGCACACATTTCAATTCAATTATGTGCGTTCAAAGTATTCTTTAAACCAAATCATTGGTATGACAAGTGAGTCTGTTAATGAATTTATACTTTACTAAGATCGTTTACTTCGCCGCTTAAGTACGTGATAATATTAATAATGAAAGCTCATCGAGTCTTCGTACTTATAGATATTTTATACTCATCTGTATTAACCTTCCGCCTCTGATATTTAGATAACCTATTTTTATGGTCTCAATATGCTTGCGTAAAGGTCTCAATATACACTGTATTCATATGCATATACTGTGTTATTTATTTTTATGTATTTATCTTTAACAGGTGCTTGCTACGCAGAGTTTGGTGTTCGTGTCCCCAATACGACTGGAAGCGCTTACATGTATTCCTACGTTACCGTCGGCGAGTTCATAGCCTTCATCATAGGCTGGAATATGGTGTTAGAGTACTTGGTGAGTATGCTTAATTCTAGCCCTATTTTGTACTACACAATAGTAACGCGTATCATCTACAACTACTACGAAACTATTTACAACTGAGCGAATACTCCTCACCTGTGGCTTAACCGCAATGATGATCGAACAAGTATCAGTGAGTTACCAATAGATAGACCGATGAAACATTAACGCTTATATTCCAGTAGTCAAAACACTGACATTACGAGACTCGTATTGAATATTCAATTGTAGCGGTGCCTCATTTCAGAGGATCGTCTACTCTAGTGTGGGACTACAGTTATCATCAGCTGTTATTTTTTTTTCTTTGCTAGTGTATAAATCTATTATAATTTACTACGGTAATGAGTTGATTATAGTAATACAATTATCATTAATGTTTTAAACGTAAATGTCTCATAACTTAATACAAAAAGCCTTTTGACAAAACTACGAACCTTAATATCTATTGTCATCAAATACTTTTTGGGGGAGGGCGTAGTTAAACAGTAGAAACGTCACAATTGCTTATTGTATTTAAAAGAATTAGGCACTGTTTGCAAGCAACCCGGTTTGTGAACTCTTTAAGTAATTATGTCCTCGGTTTTAGTCAGTCAGTCTTAACTTTAAAACGTGTATTAACCAAAGGTCTTAACTAAACTAGGTTTAAACAACAATTTTCCATTATCTTCGGATTAAACAAAATACTTCGTTTCCTCGCCCTTTGTATAGAACGTTTAGTGAGACATTGAACAATGTAACGTCATGTTGTATTTTTTATTAAATCACTAGTAGTGCCACGCGGTTTCACCCGCGTAAGTCCCGATCCCGTGGGAATATCGGGATAAAAAGCCTATGCTTTAATCCAGGTCTCCAGCTATCGACATACCAGGGATGTTGCGGATGCATATTTTTCATATCCGCCGATGCGGAGGCGGATATTTGAAGGCTAACATCCGCGGATACGGATGCGGATGTGGATCTTAGGATATTTTATAAGAACTAGCATCTGACCACCACTCCGCTCACGCTAACGATCCCACAGAAACCTGAACCAAAGTCTTTGGTTTAAAATAATTCCAAATGTCACTTTGCGTTGGTGGTGACATTACAATGTTTTTCGATTCTCTTTCAAATGATCAGTGTTTATTCACAATGTCACAATAATACTCGAAACGACAACAAATATGATAAGCGCAACTAGCTAAACACGTTATGACTGATTTACGAGAAACATGTTTCATTTGTTTCTCGTAAATCAGTCATAACGTATTTAGCTAGTTGCGCTTATCATATTTTCATTCATTATCATTACACAATAACAAAACGCGTCGAATCTTGTCACCGAACGAAATCTTCATTGCTATTAGTCAATACACACGTGCATAGCGCTCGCGGACGTCGCCGGCTCTGCCTATTTTCTTTCTTATCGTGACTTGCGGTACATCTGCATCCGCATGAATATCCGAATCGATTATTGCGGATGCGGATGCAGATGGTCAAATCGATGCGGAAGCTCCGCAATTGCGGATGCGGATGCGAATATTCGCAACATCCCTACTACATACCAAGATTCATCGCAATCGGTTCAGTGGGTTTTGCGTGAAAGAGTATCAAACATTCATACATCCATCCATCCAAACTTTCACTTTTATAATATTAGTGGGATTTGCCATGATATATATTTTACATTATAATACTACTAAGTGTAAGTATGCTTACTTATTTATAGATTCTTGTAACTGTCAGGTTATGCAAATTTTAGGGTGGGGCGTCTATTATGTGTCGGATATATGTAGATTGAATGTAAGATGAAAGCTCTCTCAAAGATTCTTTATTGTCTATCGTAGACAAAATTAATATTGTAACGCGTTTTGGAATGGCTTTTAAACTCTATGGTATTTTGTACGTTATACTATATTTCTACCTGTTTTTTTTTCGTGCGTGTACCTCTGGCCATCACCCCACCGAGGTTTTCAGTACAGCGTACGATGTGCCGTACTGCGCCTAAAATAGGAGGGATCCGGGAACAGCTTTTATTAAGACATCCGGACCCTCCCTAGCGCCTGCCCGCAAAAGTGCTTGCACCACCATCGGGTAAAGAACTCATACTTTATTTCTTCCTATATTAAATTTCTAGGTACACAACTTATACCTTATACTTATATGACTTTTACGTAAACAGAAAAAAATGTAACCATAGATATCTGACAATACTGATATGATCGATATAAAACATATGTAATCATTAATAATATTCCTGTGTCGCAGGGGGCTTCACATACATTCAAAAAACGGACACAAAAAACACCCAGGCTCGGGTCTACTATTTGTGGATCACACAAAGTTTTGTCCCGTGTGGGATTTGAAACCACAACACTAACCGTGACCACTTAAACCATTGCGCCATCCGTGCAGTCAATTATCACTATCAATACAAATAAATAAGATTGAAGTCTGTTTGTAATGTCAAAATAATAGTTTTTTTAACCTCATACAGTTATTTGCACGATACCTATGCCTAAAAATCAGTTTTTAAGCATTTTGTCTGTCTGTCTGTTTGTTCGACTAATCTCCGGAACAGGTGGACCGATTCCCCCGGGACTTTCACTGGCAGATAGTACTTAGGTACTATCTGCCAGTGAACTACCGTACTAGGTACTGGTAGATACTTTTATTTTGGAAAAAAAATTAGGGTTCCTCGCAAAATATATAAATAGGTACAACTGCTAGTATGTAATAATTAATTTGAAAATGGTTCCGGTTTAACTGTCTGTATAATATAATTTAGTATAAATCAGTTGTATTATGCATAGCCTCATTCAATCTTTTGGACGTATAGTGACCCAAAAGAGAAGTCATAAATAATCAAGTCCTATTTCATAGGAATTTAATGATATTGGAATCGTGTGCTTGCATAATGTATTCATATTGCTAAGGATTACATCGCATGACGTCAACGTTGCTAGATATTATAATTCATTCGGGTAAGTTAAACGAATCTAAATGAATTTTGATGATGCTAAAAGGAAGCTTAACGCGCAAATATATACGCATATAATACGTATGCGTTTATGAACCTTCTCTAAATAGTAACAAAAGATAAAAAATATTTTTCTTTACAACTTAAATCACAATGAAAAAAAATCCTAATTTCCTTAATTTGGCAGCTTTATTAGCTCTTTTGCTCGTAACTAATGTCAATAATACACACGTTAAACCTATAACATCCCTTCTTTTTGTGTCGGAGGTTAAAACAGTTTGAAGGAATTAGATAAGCCATAATGATTATAAAGAGAACCGTTAATTAAGTGAAATCAGTCACTTTACTTCAACGTCAGTCTTCAAAGTCAAAAACAGGAAATATTAAAATTTATTTTAGTTGCAATTTCAGTCCTGGATTTGATCTTAAAACAAAATTGTGAAACTAAAATGTAAAACATAAGTAACGTTCTATTTATGGTATAGAAACGTAGAATAAAACTTAACCTAAAAACTGGAAAAAATATTGACATTTTAATAAAATCCCACTAATATTATAAATGTGATGGTTTGGATGGATGGATTTATGGATGTTTGATACTCTTTCAAGCAAAAACCACTGAACCGATTGCAATGAAACTTAGTATGTAGATAGCTGGAGACCTGGATTAACGCATAGGCTACCTTTATCCCGATATTAACACGGGATCGGGACTTACGCGGGTGAAACCGCGGGGCGCTGCTAGTTTTCTTATATTGTAAATACACGCGATGTTTGGGGTGGCAATGAAAGCCTATTATTCGAAATTTAGTTGTAATACGCATATTTGTAAGAAACGTATTTAATAGCCTGTGTAAGGCTATAGGCTGGACCTAAGCTAGATACTGTATTATACATGTACATGCAATGGCGTGCCCAGGGTTACTAAATGGATCAAGTCCACCATATTTTTAGACACCGCAACAGTTTGCTGGTTTATTTCGTCACATTAATTGTGTAATTGTTCGTCACAAACTTAACAGTGCACACGGATGACATCCTACTTCTTCACATTATTTGAGTGGCCTCAGTGGCCTTAAATAGCCGTTGATGTTTGATTGAGCGATAGGGGTTCATGTATGAATTTTTTTTTCGATCTACGTTATCACAAGAGATATCAAAATTTTAGTAGTTTTATACAGATTTCGAAAAAGGTAAAATAATTAAACTTGCGTGTTTTCTTGAGGGCTCTACCACTCTATGAAGTTTGGTAAGTCTTAAATTTTTACAGACTTAACCGTGTGCCAAAAAAAATATAAAAATCAAGTTTGAAATGTATTTAATTTTTGAAATGAATTCAATAAACCACAAGAAAACAAAATGAACAAAATAAAGCTTATAAAATATGACAAAAACTTAAAATGTAAACCTGTTTTTGTGTCCAAAATTTGATATTTCTGCTCGAGATTCAAACCTGGTTCTAATAAGACCGTGTCTTGAAGTAGCGTCGGTTACACTTTGTGAAGGCTCTGTTACTAATTTAACACATCTTTCAACACATTGTGTTTTTTAAGGACAATTACCAATCAAAGCTCTTATCTTTTGAAATAATTTGATGGCCTTATTAAAAACATGTCGAAGAACCGGCGGCGGTACTAGGTATAACCCGAAATATTGTTGATCTCTTCAATAAATCTCATATAATATTTAAATCGGATATATCCTTTCTATTATATTTAATTTTCAGGTTGTTTTAGACAAATAGAATAAATTGAAAGACGTCTCTTATGGTTAGTATCTGCCAATCGCCAAGTTCTCTATAATAAGGCGCCAATATCGAACTTATTATTTAAAAATCACAAAATCCGCTTTTACGATACAATCGCAACTGTACTTTTTAGCATAAAAATTACTTCGGTTACAAAGAAAACACTCACGAGTCAAGAAAGTCCTTGAAAGAAGTTGAAAATTAAGGAAATTTACAGGTTGATACCTAATAAATTCGAAGCCACCGGTAACACGTAGTTGCATGTAACTCGAAACTTTGTGTATGTATTAAACCTAAAGAGAACAAAAGGTTTCTTTTTTATGTATTACGCTCAGGAATCGAAATTACATTAATTAATTAAATTAGCAAAATATCACAATTTTTTTCAAAACTTTGAAGATTGGTAGATATAGTTTTATTATAATTTTAATTTGCGTTTATTAATCCGACTTCTTGTACCGAACAATAAACTAGCCCCGTCTTAGCTCTGAGTTACTAACTTTGCCTTACAGTCGTGTTTATCAAATAATTCTTTAAGATTTTTTGAAAGTGTGTCTGATGACTATCAGAAACATTGATATAACCTAAATGCGATCATGAATGTCATTATCGAATGATAGGATCTGAGAGCCAACCAATAAATGCCAGCCTCTGTCAAGAGCGGGAAATCTTTAAATTGCGGAATACTTGCAACCATCGAGTTTTCGTTACAAAAAATCTGAGACTGAGAAATACACAAATTGTTGTTGAGTTGGTTTCGTAGAACTTATTGCCTGAGTTTTCTCTGCGAAAGTTAAAGAGTTTAGGTACCTTATTTTCACAAATTAATTTTTGCACACATTAACATACTTGTACATATTTGTAATGTATAGCCGTCTTCCCTAAAAAAAGGGTTCTTAAATAAAAACATTCTCTCTCTCTCTTAGAACAAGCAAAGAATGCTCCTTGTGCAAAATATAAGTATATTATATTTGTGACAATAAACATTTTTTTTTATTAAACTACGAGAATCATGCAAACCATGTTGGATCATACTCCCTGTAATTTAAATCGAAATTAAACGCAAACTCTGTTATTTAAGGCTAAAGAATTTATGTTTCATAACAATAAATTTTAATAAATCATTATTACGACATATCTGAATATTATTATGCATATACCTATACTGTGAACATCTTACTTAGGCCTGCCATCACTTAAAATGCCGACACCGGACACATGGGTGAAATTGAGATTCTTTCCCGGACACCTGAAGAAAAAGGCCGATCCCATTTAAATTTTTAGCTTGTTAACGATTCATCTAACAATTATAATTGTCCCCTGGCACAGAGTGTCCGGGTTTTACTCGGATACTTTTTGAAAACCCTGTCCGGGCGCTCCCCGGACGCCCTCCCAACTAGGGCAAATCCGGGGAAACCCGGATAGATGGTAGCCCTCTTACTGTAGGTTTATTATATCTACAATGACTTTAATACACAGGTATTTGACGCAAAAACATTTTTCAACTATATTTTTCACTTTTCAAACCTACGTTCAAAGAGTATACAAACACTACGTTAGACCTACCTTATGACCTCTTTTATGAGCCTATAAACCCATCAATACTATATCAACAATATACTAGCTTAAAGCTGCCTCAAAATGTGTCTTAGTAAAAAAACACTTCATAAAAAGTAATTTAAAATGTTTGTTTCTTGAAGATCGGTACCAGCGCCTGCGCCCGAGCCCTTAGTGCATGCTTCGACTCTCTATTCAGTGGAGCAATCAACCGAGAACTGGCTGACAAACTTGGAACTATGTATGGTAAGTACATAAGTATATAGACAGTCTTATTGAGTTACAAAAAAATGTTGACTAATGTTCTCTAACTCTTGACAAAATATGAATACAGGACAGACACAGGACTAGGCACAATGTGGGCACGAAGTGAGTATGGGCGATGAGAAAACTCCGTTTTGAAACTTAATCACTGATGTATTGCAAACACGCAAAGAAACACTGTACAGTTCCCAGTTTAGTGTTGACTCGGCGGTGACCAAACTCAAAGTAAATTCGTCCGTCCGGACTCCAACACCCTCAGCCTAGACTCTGCGTAACGCCGATAGATGGCGCTTGTGTTCCTTTCGGGTGAATTTATTATAGAGGGCTCTCTAAGCATCCGCACTAATGACCAAAGATGTGACTCGGAAGTTAGCATGACTTGAAATAGCGAGAATTACCTAAAGACATGAAAATTTTTATTTTGTATTAGAGTAGAAGGTTCTAGATTTTATGTGTTTTTTTAAAGGCCTCCTTTTTTATTTGAAATCTATATAGCAATTTCAAGTGAATATAATGTTAAAAAATTACAACTTTCTTCGAGTAAAAATATACCTACATTAAATGAATAATAAAACGTCCAAAATGCTGTTTTTTTTTTGGATAGCATATTGTATAAGTCATGTTTAAGCAACACAACTTTTTTCGATTCACGACTATTCAACTCGAATTAGACACTGACCAACAACTAAATTCTTTGACTTACTAATGTTAATATAGATGATATGTAACCTATAAATGACACAGATATAAAGAGCCTAAAAATATACTCTCAACAGTGTTGTAAAGCAATTATAAACTTACGACAGTTTCAAAAGTTCCCGTTTCAACGGAGTGGTCACTTGGAAATAAAATTTAACACGTATGCCGCACGGATCGTGTTTAAAAAATAAATGAACAGAAGAACATGCGACAGAATTCCAATTGTTTTGACACTTAGTGGGCCTAAGTATTTTTTTAATTAAGTTCTATATAATTTCACGGCTATAATATTTGCCGTAGGTTCGTATTTCCTCAACCTATAAGATTTATTTAGAAATAGCTGACCCCACGTCTTCGTATGCGGAGACCGAAAAAAGTCCCATTTCATAGGGAGAATAAAAAAAACTTAAAAAAAAAATTACTAGGTGAAATGGAATTGATAAAGAAGATTGATCGAGAATTTTATCATAACTGTTGCACTGAAGTTGGTTTTATATATATTTATATAGTTACTATTAAAAGAGTTACTGTAATGCTTTTCTGTAAATAATATTAAATAAAGAGCCAACGTGAATTAAATTACATAGTTTTCTACAGTTGCTAACTTGCGATAGAGTACATAAAGAAAAAACTGGTACATAAATCCACACCCACAACAATCAGCGTCTGGCCTTGGGTTTTGGTAATCGTCTTGGCGTAACGTAAGCTCACTGGAAATTGGAACTGTTTAAAACTAAACGGAAAATTGTTTGGACTGAGAGGGATCCGAGGTGTAATAACACTATCGTTTAGGCCACACCCTGTTAAAATCTCTGTTCGTATCAGATTTTGTTGCGAATTGGTCACTTTTAATCTGGTACCAGTACATAGCAAATTACAGATTTAATTTTTTCGAATCTGTTGGGCTACATTTCTAAACAGCATTATACACTAACCTTTAAATTTTATTTATGAGCTGGTAGTCCAAGAGTTCTCAAAGATTCTAAGAATTCATCTCTCACTCAAATCAATTTGAGTGAGAGATTAATTTTTAAAATTTGAAGATCAGAATCAGAAGATGTTACCTTAAATAGATTCCGCAACTATCTTAGTAACGGCGTTCAACATGTCAAGGTGAAAAATTGCATAAGTAATGACGAAAACCTCACTTGTAGCATACCACAGGGCAGCGTGCTAGGCCCCACGCTTTTTCTTGTTTATGGCAATACACTCTATATGCTCTCAATCCCAAATTGTAAACTACAAGCCTATGCCGACGATACTGACCTTATTATAAGTCGGGAGTCCTGGAGTAGTACAATCCAATCCGTCTATTTTGTAGTTGGGACAAATACATAGACTTCACTACAGCTCGCGTTCGAAAGTTAATGTTTCCTTTAAAAAAACTTAGAAATGTTGTTAACACTCTGCTATTAAAAAAACATACCAAGTGCGTAGTGCAAACACTTTGCACTAATACAGTCTCTCATTACATACTGCATACTAGTCTGGGGAGGCACTTTTAAAACCAGCACAGCCCTCATAAAGGTCAAAGGTACAAAGACATCTCAGTACTAACCATGAGGCAGCTCTGTATACTACAAATTGTCCTACGTAGACATTCATTACTTACTTATGTTCGCCCACAGGCAGACAAACGTCATAAATTTCACGTTTGCACTGCGTTTAGAATCAAAACTGCCGTTGCGGGCCGACACTTTTAAAATCTCAGCTGTCGTCTTTACAACAAATTAAATAAAAAATACGATATATTCTCTTGACCCAAAGAGGAATGTTAAAAAAATCCTAATAGAAGGCCTTCAATTACTTAACTATGAAGAGACTGAAAGACTTCTTGAAAGTGAACCCTGAACTGTTTTATTTGTATCAGGTGATAATCGCAATTTTTCCAACACACAATTTCTCACTCTAACACTTACAAACACATTCACGCACTACATACACACACACGCACTCACCCATCCACTTACGTACATAATGTTGTATTACGTTAATTCCCTAAATATGTATTGTTAAACTATCTGAAGTATGGTGTTAGTGAAGTAAAAGATTGAACGTGAGTTTGTTTGCCCGGTTTCTTCTTATAAGGCGCAACTACTTCGAAACAGACGGTTATAGATCGATATTGGCAGATAGCGGTAGCGTTATTATTTATTTTTATATATTACTAGCAACCCTCCCCTGCTTCAGACATCTTCAACAATCATCATCATATTTCAACTAATTTACACAAAACGTAAACAAAATACACAATAAACCTTCCTCATGAATCACTCTGCCTATTGGTGAAAACCGCATGAAAATCCGTTCAGTAGTTTTTCAGTTTATCACGAACAGACAGACAGATGCAGCTGGGGACTATGTTTTATAATATTTAATGATAATGATAACTCGGCTTCTGAGCGGCGTATCAGGTGAAACATGCATCCGATTTGAAATTAGACCACCATACCATCGTAACGTATCTTTTAAAAAACAAAGATGTTAAACTTAATATTTTAGTGCGCTTTTGTGTGTTGCTTTATAAGATTGAACTGAAAAGGATTTATTAAACAAGTTCCGAATTCAAATGTAATTCCAGTTGCTAAGATTTAACCACCTGAGTATCATTTCTTGTGTCACGTAATTCACACGCCCTTACCATCATTGTCGAGACGGTGTTGTTGAACGACATATATTCCTCTACAACCAAGACTTATTCAAATATTCTATATATATATATTATTAAGATTAGCAAAAGCATATCATTATGTGCTACATGCAGATCTTAATAATGATGCCATCATGCTGCTTTTACATTGTATTAGAGAAAAAATATTTGCTTACTTTTACTATTGATCTATATAATAGCAATAAATACTACTGCATTGCAGTTGGTAGAAATTTCTAGCTTACGATTTCAAGAAATGCATTAGATTCCCGTCCGATAGAAGCCTGCCTGACCTTCAGCTGTAACATGTATCGTGAGTTAAACGGATTTAATGGATTTTACGGGTGTCAATAACGGGTTGGACTTTAAATATAGCAAATACATAGCATATTCCATTCACATACCCCTATGACGTAATAAGGTATTGGCGACTAAAATATTTTCATTTCTACGAATGTAAAATACGGCTGTACGAAGTGAGTGGCTGAGAATTGCACATGTAAAATATTTGAAAGAGAATTCTTGTTTAACACCGCCGTTTGTAAAAATACTTTAAATGATTCGGTTCGACCGTATCCTGTTAACCATCACAGTTTTAACGATGTGGCTTCAACTTGTAAAATAATATTATTAGGTGATAATTTTTGTTTTAAACACCAATTTTATACGTTTGCACTCAGCAACTTTACTTTACCCGGAAAGTTATCCGTACTCTAACACACTACTTTACAGTAACTAGCTGAACTTCACGTCAAGTTTTAATTCATGTGAAAAGGTTATTTGATATTATACATGTTCACACAAACAACATTCTGATATTTTGTACGCTTAGCATGTACAAAGGTTCTAAAGGGATTCATTTACTTAAAACCTTTACACAACACACACACACACACACACACACACACACACACACACACACACACACACACACACACACACACACACACACACACACACACACACACACACACACACACAACACACAAAAAAGAAAGGCGGACTACGCGACAAATTTCACCAACGGTTTAAGTACAGTCTATCTGAAAACCACTATCATATACATAAATTCGTTAAAAATATAGTCAAAGCTGCAATAAATAATAAAAAGCAAGCTTATTTTAAGCCTATATACATATTGCCGGGCCAGTTGGTCTAGTGTTAATATGTATGTATTTAGTAATACAAATATAAGTATGTTTATCAGCAGTCTGGTTACCTAAGTACAGACTCTGCCTTGTTTGGAATTAGAAGGAATTTCGATTCTGCTTTTCCTGAATTTTCACTTTTGTATTTTTTTTTTTATTTGATATGTATCTTTTTATTGAAATTTTCATTATTATTTGTGACATTTTAATTCTACACAACTTTGATATTATCTAAAGGTATACTGTGTTGACATTGAAGATGTTACAATATTTTTTTTGTTATTTATTAATATAATTTTTAAGCTTAATTTAGAAAAAAATTAATTGTTCATGTGGGAACTGTGTAGTCACTTATTTAGTTAAATTTCCTATGTAGCTTGGCAGTTCTGAGTATATAATGCTCGCCTAGAAGTCCTGCCGATGGTGGCGTATTATGTCGGGTCATTCGGTTCCCTTCAATATGGTTGATCTGTACGATGGCTGGTGTGTGCGTCATGCTCGTGAATGGGTGCCATTGGTCGGGGCTGGTCATATCCGGACTGCTATTACTTAAATATGTATCGTAGTAATTAGCGCGTCTGTTTATATTTTAGAATAATAGGTATGTTACATTGTCCTCCCATTTCATTTACGCTTATAAGCAATGTAACCAGAAATTTGTAAAAAACATTTCGAAAAATAGTGTCCTTGGAGTTTCTTGCCTGTTTTTCTCCATAAGATCTACGGGTTGGAACAGGCAACTAGCTTCACGACTGACTTAGTCTGACTGACTCCTACTCCTGAAAATTCAAAAATACCTATTATTGGTTTAATTGAAATAAATGGTTTTGATTTTGATTTTGAAGGCCGTATGTGATGTATCTCAAGTTATTCGCATTTCAGCTACATACAGATATCTCTCATCTGTTGCCTTTGTGGGCCAACTTTCAGATCCGCACAATACGGCAGGTATAATGATCGTCTTAATGAACTGTCCTTCGCCATCTCTTTGTAGGAGGGAGCCGAGGTACTTGAAGTGGGAGCAGATTGGTATCGCTGTTCTATGCAAAGAAATGATTTCAAACTGGAGAGATTCTTTCAAAGCCCACCACAAAACCTCTCGACGTACCCTATCATATACCTTTTCTATATTAGCAAATACCTCATGGTTACGCTCGCACAAAAACTTGCATAATTATTTATGCAAGTTTTTGTGCGCGCGTCTGTACTTCTCGCTTAGTTGGCGTATTGCGAATATGGCACCTGTTATCCCGGCATACATACAAATTAGTTTTGTGTTTTCGTACTCTCTGCAGTAGAAAGTACTCATGATTGAGAGAAGAGGGAGAACCTTCTTCTCTCAATCATGAGTACTTTCTCCCAGATTTTCATACTATGATACATTAACTTTATTGAGAGTATTAAGAGGAAACCAGTTGAGGGTATTAAGGGATATAGTGAAGATCACGTGTCTGTGTCCACTTAGAACGTTACTTTGAATATTTTTATAGGCTTCAATATATTTGTTATTATTAATATATTTCTGCCGAAATGATGTATGAGTAAATACCACTTCACGCGTATTATAATAATCCATCGGCTTGCTTGTTTTAAAGTTCCCAATTGTCTTTTACTTTTAACAAAAGAACCTACATGTTTAGTGATCTGAGATGCAAGTTTTTTGCAAAGGAAAAAAAATCTTCAACATTAACTATCCATAACTAATAACTATACCATTGACAATAATTATGTGTAACAATAAAATATTAGAAAATTTGGTAAACGGATAAAATGAATTGAAATTGAAATAAAATGAAATTGAAAAGAAATTGAAAATAAAAAAGATTAACCAAATAAAAATGTATATATTTCTTTTATTACATTGTAACATTATCTTTGTAGACACACTATACATACGTCTTTGCAACGAATTAAATCGAGAATTACATCAAACTGAACATTCATTCAATTTTTGTCAACGTAGCTAGTCTGGCGTAGCACGTAGCTATTACTCGTATATCGGTATGTGTGCTTTTCGTAGCAGCTCCGTTCAGACTACACTTTTAATAAAAGGACAAACCGACGGCAGACTTTTAATTTTCCCATTTACGTTTACCAGGATTCGATTCTCAATCAGAAAAATTGTTATCCTGTTTCGGAATGAATAAAACAGCATGGAGTCTGAAATCATTTCCGATAGGTGCATACAGGTTCCTCGCATAAGCAGCGGGACCAAAACAACTCGCGGAATGTTGGTGCAGTTCCGTCGAACTTCTTTGTTAATTAGACCTATACATAAAGTTGAAATTAACTACATAAAAAAATTTAACTACTTGACACCTCATAGTTAATAGCCGCCGTAGGTGTATTCAATTCATAACCTCTGGTCCGAATGTAGTAAAAATGTTTTATAAAATATTTTCACAGGACCTGGAAATCCTTTAACATGTAAAGAATTTACCTGCTTTTTACTTTAAGATTTACAAATAAACATACTATATATATATGTGATTGTATTATTGTTATTTGTTAGTAAACCAATATAAATAAATAAATTAATTAGTGAGATTACGACATTCCATAGAATAATAATAATAACTCGACACATCTCACACATGGCCGTCTGATCCCAAACTAGGCAGAGCCTGTATTATACTAACCAGACTGCTGATAAACAATCATATATTTCTAAATACATTCATATTTTAGATAAATTACACCCAGGCACAGAACAAATGATCATGCTCATCACACAGTTATTTGTCCTGGGTGGGAATCAAACCATCGACCTCTCGCTTAGCAGTAAAATAAAATATAGTGTGTGATTCTATTTTGCCGAATATATGTTATCGAATTTAAGTTACAATATTCAACGAAATAAATACACATATAATACGAGTATATTAAAGATCTATACTGCAGATTACGATATTTTTAATACAGAAGTACCCAGGATCAATAACACCCCAGTATCTGATTACAGTAATATTAAAAATTCCATTTGCAATCCCCCCGCTTTGAAGAGTTGTAATAGGAGATGGTATTTAATGAAATTGTATTGAGAACCGTTCAATTAAATTGCAGTCCTATTATTACAATTTCTTCGAAATGGGAGAACATTTATAGATTAAATTACTTTATTTTCCTCTTCCATATGTGTATAACTATAATAATATAGGTTGGTAATTATGGCCCGCGAGCCAGCAACAGATTTTCATGACCAATTTCGTCCCAGGCGAAAACTCATAAAATGCTTCAGAGAGTTGTATCATGAAGCCTCGTGAACGTCAGCTGCGGTTCCGTTGGGGGATTGATGAGCAGCATTTCCTCCCGATTGAGAATTGTATAAAATTATAGCTAACCCAATATCTTGAAGAAAAAGAAAAGACAGCTGACTATAGAGTGGTGGATTATACGTCAGCTGATGATATGAACGTGAAAAAAAATTTTGTACTTTTACGTTCAATGATTTCCTCTCAATTGAAAATTTATTATATGCTACGGTGAATAAATAAAAATGTTAGCTAGCTGTATGATGTATGTATGATGAAAGATTGTCAGCTGATCCCCAGGTGTAACTCAGGAGCCAGACGGGAGCATCTATCGCCTATTTAAATGCACCAGCTGACAAGTTTTCCCTCGGCATACTGCTGCGGATTTTTTTTGTGACTTACAAGTTCATATTTACAAGCAGCTTACGAATTTTCATCTAGGAGGATATGACGGATTTAAAGTTATTCGACATTATGCTCCATACACTAACTGAAAGATATAATTTTATTGCACTGGCCTTAAAAATGTCATTGCTGACCCTACACATTTCACTGAACATAGTAAAACACTGATTGACATAGTCTGCGCTGATGCACATACCTGAGCTCGGTCAGCATGCAATGCTAGCAGTTGCCCTAAACTTTAATATTAAGAAACCCTCACCACGAAGTTACAGGCCTCTTCGGGACATACTGAATAACTTATTTAATATAGATTTAAGTAGAATAGATTTGGATCACATTGCAACAATGAACACTGTCAATACTATGGTTAACACATTTATTACATACGTACATGCTGACACAATTAACAAAATAATTTTAATGAAAGACAAAAGGTGTCCCTGGTTTACTGACACAATTAAAGAAATGGTCAAGCTACGGGACAAATTTCAATTTCACCAACGGCTTACGTACAGACTGTTTAAATACTATTTTATAACACATAAAATCAACAGAGAATATATGCTGCCATCCTTCTGCGATGATCCTGATGTCATAAATCAACGATTTCTAAAAGTACCTGGTAATAGTAATATTAATTTTATTTTAAATATAACTATACTAGCTCGCACTTTAACAAATCTATCAAACTGAAGCTCTTAAGATTATACAAGGTTTATATGACAATGAAACATTTACTTAAATCACTGAAAGGGCATGACTCTAGCATGCATTTACAAAAAAAACGGTTTACAAGTTATGAACGTTTGAATCTCCAGGTATTATTACCTCCGTTTCTCATAAAAGTAGGTGTAAAGTGAAAGTTTTTAACTCTTACATATTTTTTATTTGGGAGTAGATAATATCTCTCAATTGAGAGGGGCTCGTGGCACATTACAAAATTAAGTAATACTAGCCAGGTCAGTTTAGGATGGATGACCAATCTTAAAACATTGAGACCCCTCCGTGCCTCGTAGAGTACGTTAAACCGTCGGTCCCGGGTGCCATGCGTAGTTGGAGCCCTAAAAAGTCCGACAACCTGGTCTAACTACAGAACTTCGATATCGCCTAGTACTTGGGTTGTGGAGGTCTGATGGCAGTCGCTCCACGTAAAATATCAAAGTTCGGCTGTATAGACTGAAAGCCGATCCCAACTTAGTTGAAAAAATATCTCTCTTAATATGCTCATCATGACGCTTCCATATACTCTCATTGATGGCAGTGAGAGTGTGTGGAAGCGTCAGTATAAGCATGGCAGTAATGGTACTGCCACACTTATTATAAATATATAGATCACTAACCTCTTTTAAAAAATTGCCATAATTAGACCTGTCCGTCACCTATCTTATGTCGGAATCGAATCTTTAATAACTATTTAACATGAAAAAGCTCAATTCAATTAGGAACGTAAGCTTGCCTGATGATAAGCACTTACTGAAGCCTAATGACTCAACACAAAACTTTATAATATACAATTTTGAAAGATTTATAATTTTTAACGCTCGAAAAGCAGTCACTGTAGCCTGAGAAAGACATTAAAATTTGTCAAACGAGTTATGTTACGTGCGTAAGCAACCTTTTCTTGTTTATAAACTACTAGCTACGCCCCGCGGTTTCACCCGCTTAAGTACCGATGCCGTAGGAATATCGTTATAAAAAGTAAGCCTATGTGTTAATCCAGTTGTCCAGCTATCTACATACCAAGTTTGATCGCAATCGGTTTAGTAGTTTTTACGTGAAAGAGCAACAAACATCTATACATCCTCAGAAACTTTCACGTTTATAATATTAGTAGGATGAACTTTCTGCCAGTTGCGAAAAGTGCTTTTTTAATTTACTAGCTTTTGGAAACAGTGCTTTTTTCTGGACAGATATCCCTGATAACGTGTTTTGCATGATTTTATGATGATAGGTTGAGTAGTTAAGGCGTGAAATCGTTACAAACAAATAATCGTACTGTCACATTTATAATAATGTATTTGAACTCCGGCTGAATTTATTTTGGCACTATTCACAGCTGGTGTTTGAAATTTGAGATTGTTTAAATGCTATTTAAACTTGCTGTATACTAAAGCTTTTAGGCATAAAAGTTTATGATGGTAAAGTACCTCAGTGGAGCCAAATTTCACTTGGAAATTAAACAATTATACCTGTTTTGAATGAAATGAGTTGTTGGCTCAAGTGTTAAAGGTGCAATTTTTTAAGCATTGGCAATATGTATGCTTATATGTAATATGCATACAAGTCGTACGCCACAGGGTAAATAATTTTGTAACTAATGCGTAAATAACAACAGATTTTATTCAGATTTTAAGAACTATCGGTTTCACGAAGTACCTCCATCCCGCAAAAAGTCAGTACTTAAATAATACTTATGTCTAGTAAGCTCCTTCCTTACTTATTTTTCGGCCATTCCGTAATAAGAGCTTTTAATGCCTCCAAATCCTAACGCCATAAATGTATAGTAGTTCAACAACCAATGCCAGATCTGACTTCGAACACCAATAGACCATGGGTTATTAAAATCAAAAATAACTATTAACTCAAAGTGAAAAATCAGGTTTAACTTTGCTAAACTCGGTGAGCAAATTTACGAAACTGGTTAACTGACTAAAACAAGGTACTACACTACCTAACCCGTTTATTAAAAGTCTGTAAACATTAAACTGTTCGTGAGTTAGCCTTTTCACCCTCAGCTTTTTTATAAAATGTGTTAGGGTTTTTAGTGTAGGTAAGATAAGTTTTTACTGGAGACCAATTAATTATGCTTCCATACTTCTTTAAGGTAATACACCAAGGTGCACCCCTGGCTTTATAGTTTACTAGCAGCACCCCGCGGTTTCACCCGCGTAAGTCCCGATCCCGTGGGAATATCGAGATATAAAGTATAGCTATATAAAGCCTATGCGTTAATCCAGGTCTCCAGCTATCTACATACCAAGTTTCGTAGCAATCGGTTCAGTGGTTTTTGCGTGAAAGAGTAACAAACATCCATCCATCCATCCATCTATCCACCCAAACTTTCACATTTATAATACTAGTGGAATTTACACCAACGTAATGTTAAAATGGTCGCCTTGTCAATAGCTATCGCAACGACCATTGTAGGTTCAACCTGCACATGGGATTAGTATTTATATAGTTAAGAAATAATAGTTCTGTGTCAATTCATTATATTTTATAAAATTAAAGTAACGTTCATACAAGAAGTTAATCCTTTCTATACATTAATATAATTAAAGAATAAAATGTTGGTCAAAATGTGGCAGTAGCGTAATGGCAACAAATTAAATACATCTAAGTTAACGAGCAAACTAGTAACGTAGATGAATCCATGTTACTTGTCTGTCAACTCAAATCAGTATCAAACGAAACGATAGGTACATTTTTGTATGAAATACTAAGCCAAGACCTCACCGTTATCAAACCAATAATTTAAAAGTTAATTTGACGATAATCGAATAAAATGAAAATGTTAAAATAAATCTGGAGGACTCTTTGTTGCCCGACTCAGCGAAATAATTTATTTTGAGCATAGGCATCTACCTAATTATGTTGGATTCATCAGAGGATCAATGAATTTGCTTTATAGTGAATTTGCTTCAACAAGCTTTTATTCATGTATTAAGATTGCACTAGTAAATATTTTTTCATTCATACATTGGATTCAGACCCGTCAAACATCATTCCAGTCCAAAATAAAATTCAAACATAGTTAGATACCTATTGTAATAGTTTTGAATGAGAATAAAGAATTGTTATTATGATTTTTTCCGCTCTCACTTCACTATATTGATACCGTTATACCGCACCGTTATACACAATACAAAATATTATATTATCCCTAACTTTAATAATAATCATTACCATTGCAATTTGACTGCAGTTAACATAAACATTAACCCCTCGTAGTTGGAAATTTGACTCATAGACCAGTCCAGCTACTCTTAACATATGTTTCTAAAAAAGTCCTGCATCTCAAGTAAGGATTCGGTCTATTTAAAAAAACATATTTTTCTTGAGCTTCGTATGTTCGTATTCGTGATGTACTAAAGTATCAAGAGTTTCTTACTTTACTGCCCAAAATTTAGCAACAACAAGAGACATGTATGTTAAATTATCTTACTCTGAAAAAGCTACTGAGATTTGTGAAGGGAAAACTGAATTAAATAGCTTACTAAAATTACCAAATGACTAAAAGTATTAAATAACCAACTAAAAGTCTCATTTAATAACTAAAGTAGATTAACTTACATGGTTTTACATTTGAGTAGAGCAGTTCAGGCCGATCAAATTTATTCAATCACTTATCATTAGTTATTCATAAGATACGACCATCAACTCAACAACGAACAAAACAAAACACACAGCGATGACAATAACAAGCTACTTTCACGCAAATGTCGAAGTCATATGTAATGACAGAGGAGGCCGAATAGAATACATCAAATTACAGGTATATATCGAAACTACTTTTAGATTTTTTATTGATCTATGCTGTGGTAGTCTTTCACTTTTACACGACTAAGTTTGCAGAATGAGTACAAAGCTATCCTAACAGTTAATACGTCTTATCAATTATATGGCTTTATAATGCGCACTTGTTCTCAATTCAAAAAACCCTCATCATATCTAACTCTGTATAAATCTCTTCTCAGATGCCAACTTGAATATGCTACTGTTATTTGGAATTCATTTTTCATCAAGTAAATGCTTTCGCTCAAGACATTCATATATTGACATTCTGAATAAATTTTCTTTGTTCACAGAAGGTTGCTCTTGGATCAAATGTTACTATTAAATGTTTGTCATAATCATTACAATGGTTACCGGCTAGTTAACCAAATTTATATTCGAATACCTAGTCGTTCCCAACGGATTTGCGCTACATATACCCAACGACTTTTTGAACGGAACGGTTAGATTGATTTTATCTCAAAAGATAACAAATAGTCTAGTGAGTTAACGTTACATACGGCTATTGGTTATCTTGTACACTAGATTATAATATAAATTGGGGGTCACGGTGCTGGTTGTACAATTAGTTAATAATACTCGTTGATTGATGTACCTATATCTATTGTAAACCTCCCTAAAGAATAAATAAATGAATACACACTTGCAGCACTACTTGTGTCAGTTTTCCCTATCCCATCTTTCTAGAAGGTCTATTATCCGTACATTCCAGCAGAAAAGTTCTTGTGGACTTCCTACTTAGATTATATCCGAATCTCTGGCAATGGGCGTACTTGTGACGAGCACTGCGTGGTTTTAATGGGTTCAATTTCGATATACCACTTCACCGTTGGCCCCGGTGAGGTGACGACCCGTGAGGGTTTTCACACGAAAAAAACAGTGCCAGCTAACTGCGGTCTGCTGTATTAGGTATTGGACAAACCGGGTCAATAGAATTCAACCCGTAATTGGAAACGTTTAGGGTTGTGTATATGTTATTTTTAAGTAATACATACTCAAAATAGCTTAACACATTACAAATTATCTACACTGGGTTTGACAGGTAGTTAAATATTAGTGTTATATATTTATGAATAAAGGATAGCCTGAAAAATTTACAAACAAAAATTGTTTAAAATAAATATTTATTTATAAAATACCTAACGTTTCGTTACGAGAGGGCTAACATTAATGAGACCATTAGTTATATAGAATTTGTCAGTAAGGAATATCAGTGTAAACATAAGGTAAAAAAATCTATATATTAAAAAAAAAAAATTATATATTATTGTTTTGGGTGTTCTCTATTATTTTTTATTTTTAAATCATCCCAGTATTAAAGACAAAACAAACAAAAATTCAAATCAAAATTTGAATTTCAACGAGACTACCGAACACCAATTACAAGAACGAATAGGAATGTGTACAAAAGTCATCAAGGAATAATACGCAAAAATTTAATAAAAATTAAACATCAAACGTTGTTTAGTTTGTTCTAAAATAAAAGTTTTCTATTATTTTCACAATAAACTATTTATGTTACTACTAAAAATCGTCAATTTCTACTCTTTGGTGGCTGGTGTTCCTGTCCTAGTGGCCTCTCCAGTCACAGGTACTAAAGGACATTCGGGTACGCGATTACGGCCTCTGCGAGCTGCAGTCTCAGTCCCGTTCCACATCCGAGACTTGCGGTACAATTTGTTTCACTTGGCCTGCATTATTGGTTTCCGGAATTTTTGAGTGTCCTTTCTGTGATAATGTGGCCCGGATTCATTGCTTTCGAGTGTATATTACACCAGCATTACAGGTTGAAAATTGGTACCGCGCCGTCATTGACAATATATAACTTATAACAACAATACCGATTTCGAAATTTGTCGTATTTAAATAAAAATCTATTTAAAATGCGAGCTTTTGTCTACTTTAAAATATATTTAAAGCTTTTGGCTCTAAAATATATTTACACGTATTTGCCGCGATAAAAATGTTTATCACTCTGAAGTCTACAAACCATTTCCTTTGCCAAACAAACATACACAAACTTCTCTGTGTAACATACAACACTGCGGCTAGATAAGCTAAACACACGACCTAACAATCACATTTTGTGATTTTAAATAATGGGCTAGTGGCCATTCTGTATCTATATATAAGTAGATACCTAACTAGCTACAGTAATAGGTATTCTCTAAATTGGCCGATTTACGTAACCGCAACACTTTAGTAATGTTAAACAATGTCAATATTATATGACACTGTTTACTAGACACAGTAATGTATTGTACTGATATGCACATATCTTTCTTTCAAGCTATTAAAAGTTACTTTGTACAATTAAACTTCGGTACCTTTAAAAACAACTCATATACTCAGTGTTGCAAAGTCAAATGTAGATTTTCTGAACAGTTGTAAAAAAAAAACATAAAACTACTAAGTCTTACCGTCTCTGAAGTAAAAACGGAAGAGTTACCCCTTGGGGATTTTGCTCTCAAATTTGTGAGGAAATAATTAGATGGAAGTGTTTCAAGTGTTGCTTATGTAAGCCGATGGCTGAAACAAGATGTGCGAATTTTGTATGCAAATATCATAAGCCTCCTTAAAAGAGCCTATCTCACGTTATTCAGTTTCTAGTGAGACGACGACCAACTGATTCGTGATTATGAAATGAAACATTATTGGTTAGTTTGATTAAAGAGAACGGTATCAAACACGGTACCTACACGCTTTAGGCCGTAACTTTTGATTCTTAAAATGTGTATTAATTTAAAATCTTAGATCAGTAATGTATTTATTATAGTCCATAACTGGGCGTAAATGTAAGTTCGATAAATATTGTTTGTAGATATTATCAATACCCTATATTTGATATATTATACTTTACACCTTTTATTATAATATTACATCGATTTTTTGGAGTTACCTGTTTGCAATTACAAAAAGTGGAGTTGGTTTGCCAATTAAGGTATCGTTGTGGGTTTCAAGCGATTCGACCGCATCTGACTCAAGGAACTCACACCTTTCATATTTCTGGCTTTGTTAGCATCACCGTCACTCTACTTTTACTAAATACGAATGTACAAATATAAAAAAGCAATCTAGGCGAATTGGGATAATAATAAATGAGGAGGGAATTCCACCGTTTGCCCTCAGTTTGTCAACCTTAACTTATACCATACAGGCTATGAAAATATCCGTTTGTTATTTTTTTAGCTAAAAGCTAAAGAAAATTAGTGTCTGGCGCACAATAATATAGACACTACTCCTACGAAGGGAAGGTGCTTTAATGTTTTCTTCGTGTTAAACGCCTTCCTGCCACATCAAAAAAAAAAAAATTGCTATCGCTCGCCACTACTAGGCCTCTCAGAAAGTTTTGCGAAAAAGAGTTTTTATGTATAGAACACTGACAGATTATACTTTTTTTAAAGATCATATTTAGACTAAGAGCAATAATCACTATGCGATAGATCATTTACGATGAAAAATACAAAAGTTGCAACTTCCAATTTCTCTCTACATTTTATTACGAACATAATGTAATTATCGAGAACGTTTTCCCGCTATACTATTTTACAATTTAAAACGTGGCCTAAAACCGGAAGAGTTGTTTGATTGACTTCAATTTGCATTTGTAGACGGCCCCTCTAAGGCAACTTTGTACCGATTTTTTAGCGAATTTAAGCAAGGTCGGCAAACTTTGGCCAATGAAAAAAGGTGTGGTGGCACTTTGACGGCTGTTGCGGAAAAAAACGTGTCAGAAATTAATAAGTTCATCGAAGAGGATCGGCTTCATGTATAAAAAGATCCTTTGCTCGATAATGAAAATAATTTACGAGGTCTCGGAAAAAGTTATTTTTTTAAATCTTTCCGTTACAATATTACAGAAAGAATATTAGACATAGTTTCTTTCAAAGGCTTCCTTCCTATTTGTTTTGAAGGTGGAAAAAAAATACGTACTTACGATCGGTCTACTCTGAAGGAAATTCATTTCTAGGTCTTCTTAAATATCCATAGAACTTGAAATGCACTATAATACCTACTCCTATTCATCATATACGAAGAGAAAGTATTAAAGTGCTATATCTAATACAACAAGTTTCTTTCACCCATTCTCTTGCAGTTCTCAATAAACAGGAGGAGGTTTCCGCACGCACAAAAGAAAGGGTTGTCTCGCTTGCGCTTTCCGCGCGCCTCATGCCACCCTGAATGTGGCCACGGGCGGAACGTGTTTCCCCTCCTCCCACTATAGTGGCCAGCCGCGAGGAGGCGGCGTCCGTCCGCGTGTGCCTGGACATTGAGAGATTCTGAGAGATCTGGACATTGGACATTGATTGAGAGTTTTACCCGAAGATGGTGCCCGCGCTTTTGCGGGCAAGAGGGATCCAGATGTCTTAATAAAAGCTGTTCCCGGCCCGAGCGGGTTTCCAAAAAACTAGGGTTCTTCTTCCCTTAATTTATAATACAGCAATAATGCGACCTTAAATAAGCTGTAACATATGATAACCAAAATGAAGAATAACAAATGGTATAGGCTAAAAAAAAGTATGTGTGTGCGTGTGCGTATTTGTGTATGTGGGGGTTTTATTTAATTTTGACTAAGACGAGTTCAGTCTCCTCATATGATATTGTTTTAACTTTTTTACTGCCGTAGTGCAACATTGAATGGATTATTATATATTTAATTTAAAGTTAATATATTTATGATAATTAATTTGAATTGAAAATGAAAAATTTATTACGTTGCTACTGTCGTCTAGCAAAATTAGTACGAGCTCTCGGGGAATAGGCCACGATATCTGTACGTCTTCTATCGAGAGTAGATAGATTATTATAGATCTATGTTTTGCGAAGGTTTATGGTTATAATTATGGATGTAATTCCTTGACACTTAGTATGTTGCCTGCAAATGTTGGTTTTGAGAGAGCACCTTGATGTCCCTCATCAAAGTACTTTCCAAGCTCTCTCGGAATCTAGGCATTTGTTTTTTGAAGCACCTCCCCATACGGGTATGCAATACATTATAACAGACTGTGCCAGAGCAGTATAGACTTTATTTAGTAATTGTGCTTGCATTACGTAACGTAATGTTTTAAAGATCCATATGAGTTTCCTAACCCTATACACGTAGGCCTAGGTATTTATACATCTTACTTGTGAAATATTTTGACTGTTAAATTCGAAATCAGAGGTATTACCACATCCATGTATAGTTATTCCTCTTCGCGATCTTTGCTTTAGAGCAAAGCAGATGAAGTTTTTTTTTTTGAGATATTGGGGGTTAGAAGATTTTCATTTAGCCAGCTACAACAATGTTCAACTACAGTTCATACGGTATTCCATGACATCCCTGAGTAAACTAAAGCTGCATCTTTAGTACATAACATTTTTATGTAAATTAAGAATAGCGTCGTAGTGAGCACTTAGCAATATTATGTTCGAAATTCAATATTAATAGAACGTTTGCTTTATAGACGTATTCGTACGAGCTTCCATCCTGTTGGACGCCCGCAGGAATCGTGGCTGTGAATGCACGCGACAAGGCTTAAATACTAATAGGATACGGTAGTGTGTGTGAACTCGCATCCCCACCCACCACCTCTCCACGCCCTCTAACGTTCTACGTTGCGCGAATAACATCAATTCTTGTAACTTAGCTTGGCCGTCTGTAAATAAATTCATGATGAACTTTCATCAGCATTTTCACATTGTAAATTATCATATATTGTTTAATAAAATAGTTTGTTCATATTACCCACTTGAACATTGTTATAGCTTATTCGTAGCATCGCATTGGATAAGTATGTCCACTCTCTGTATGTCTATTCTACAACTATGACTATACGATAAGGTGTGATATAAAATTTTATTTAGCCATCAAAGGGGCATAAACTAATCTTCTATCTCTATAAATAAAAATCAATCTTTGATTGTCCTCTATACGTTCCGAAACCATTGATCAGATTGTGATGAAACTTTAACAGGGTTTTTTGAGAACATCCGCGAGAGTTTCTGGCCCAAAAATCTTTATGTAACAAAAGGCATTTCAACTCATGTCAATAAACCGATTTTCTCAATTTATAGCCACAATATTTTTTTGTTGTAAATTACTAAGCCACAGCCCGACAATAGTACCCAAAAGTACAATAGTAGCCCCATAGTACTAGCTACCCGGCCATAGCTAGTACTATTATAATGTTTTAGTCATAGGTCCTGAATTATCGTTATGAGTAGGCGTGTAACTCTTGCAATTATATTAATCAACGCTCTAATTTCAATCAAATCAAATAAAAAAGCATTTATTACAATTTATTTTTATTTTTATAGAGTATACTAGCAACGTGGGTCACACATTACTAGTATTCTTGTTAACCCCTCCAACTAAGCTAAATACTCGTGTTAGGAGTTTGTTATTTATTACAATTAAACCAATATTAGGTATTTTTGAATTGTCAGGCGAAAGAGTCAGAATAAGTAAGTCGGTCCAGAATCTTATGATGAAGAAGAAATTAGCACTGGCGCCAGTTGTTCAACGTCCTGTAGTAAAACCGTATTGTTAATTCTTTTTCATTAAATAATGGAATATGCTACACTTACCTGATGAAAAGTGACTATGAAGATAAAGATAGACGCCTACCCAAGAGGAAACCAATTCATTCTCCTCTTGAACGTGGCAAGATTATAATTGTCAGGAAAAATAGACACAGACAGAATATACCCCACTTTGGCGTCTCGAGCCAAAAGTAGTTCGACAATGAACGGATGGACCCTCTGTCAGCGTCTAGTAGTTGAAGGAATGGTGAGGGTTCAATTAATTTTAACAGTGCTTTCCCACATTCACCAAAGTTAATCCTTAAAAAAAGCCGATAAGCAGGCGACTTTACGACGATGCTCAAGAGTATGTAGTTCCCTATTCATGAAAATATCTTCGTTTATAAGCTTTCGTGGTCAATAGAGTCCAGAGCTTCAAATTGATATTCGTAGAATATCATGAAGGATGTTGTTTGCATTAAAATGAAGTAACATTATAAAAAAGTTCATGCTTAACCTAAGTTAACATATAATATTAATGATTTGTTCGAAAATCTTGCTAAATACCAGCAGGACTGACACAGGCATATAATTATTGGAATTTTAACTGTTTTTGAACCGTATTTAAAAATGGGTTTGATTTTACTATGTTTCATGAGATCAGGGAAAACTCCTTGACTTACATATTGACACACAAATTACATATTATGTCCTTGTCAGAAATTAAAGTGGCCGTGTCTCTAATTTATTTTCCAGATGGTTCTTATGATTTATTCTTTTATTTCTTTATTATTATTTTTTTTTATTTTATTATTAATAAAAATAAATTTAGTTCTCTTATATATCTTGCTAAAAGTTTTTAATAATATTGCAAATGACATTGAATTTTGAATGCTTGGTTCATTTGTTGATAAATTTGCATTATTTGGCTATTGCACATACGTATTGAGTTTATCAATTGGTCTTTAATAATAATCATGCGTCACATGTATTGTAGACTTTTCAATTAAGTTTGTAATCAATTATTTTTCATTTTTCATTGCCCTTTGTTTGTGGTTTCTGAAGTCGGTTTAACTTTTTTTTTTAAGTGTTTTTTAATTCATTGTGCACTATCGAAAAGACATCTGTGCAGGATATATTTACATTTTTTAAGTTATTGTTAAATAAAGCCAACTTGCTATTTAGAATATCATCAAACTTCTTTAGGTTTCCAGATGTTATTTGTCTAAATTGTATTTGCACCTTTTACAAGTGTGTATATATATGTGACGTGACAGTCAATCCACTGTGCAGATGCATCTGAAGCAGATAATTTACAATGGCTTTTTCTAAATATTCACTATTGGAGAAAATGTTATGAATACAAGTAGTGGATGGCTGAGTTACACGAGTTGGTGATAAGAAAATATTTGTCAGATTAAAACATAGGCTTAGCAATAATTGATTAGAACTTAAATTCTCTTAAAAAATAGTTTTGTTAAAATTACCATAGATAACCATAACGTCTAACGTTTTCTATCGATGTATCAAAGGAAGAATATTTTTAATTAGAGGGCTGTTTAAAGCCAGAAGATATAGTGGAACTCTTTGTTCTAAACCAGTTATTAATATTTAGCATCTTCTAGTGTCATACAGACTAGTTTAAATGCAGAGCCGAAGCGTCGCTCTGGATATATAATGTCATTATGTTATAATAAAAACTAAGAATATATACGTATATATCAAAGTCCAAGTAGAATACTTTAAATAAGTTTAATCGAAGTGGCCTCCTATGTTATAGGCTTTTAGTCTCTCTAGCTATGAATGTATTGGTTAACACACTATCTCCGTGGAGAATTCAGCAACCCCTCGCTCCAAGGATTTCATGAGAGATTCAATGTTCTATTAACGTTTTGAGCAGTACTCAAGTACTAATTGACCACATATTCTCCTGGCATATTCCCTAGTACAGACTACAATTTGTGTTATAAGGGATACAGAATTGGTTTCCTGATTTAATTATTCATTAGAGATTACAAGTAGAAAATTATTTATTGTATTTTAATTAGGTGTATTATTTAGGTACTTAGATTAGATAAAATAAAAATATTTACATACAGCTAGACTAACAATAACTAAATAAAAATCAATAAATAAAATAACTTAGATAAAATTTAAAACATAAATACGAAACTTAAAAAAGTTTGTATGCTGTCAGCGGCATTCATTTCTAACTAGAAATAGCTTGGTGATCGAATTTCAACCACAATTCATTTTTGATTTATTTCATTGGCCGGTATAACTTGAACTGTCATTGGCTACACTTATGTACCATGACAGGTCAACATATCTAATATACATATACTGGACACGTGTAGCCGTTTACACGTAATGTTTGAATTTGTAACACATATTATTTAAAAATTATAGCTTTCCGCACTTATTCTTTACATAAACTTTAAGTATTCCAAATTTCACGCTTATCCGATCACGAAAATATCTTTAAAATACGTTCAAAGAATTATCTGCACGTATCAATATTTAGAAAAAGGACTTTATTTTTTAACAACTCAAACTGATATCCGTTGCAACGTCCATACAGGCTAGCGAATATAAGATCAAGCGAATACAGGCTTTGGCAAATAGCTGATTTAATAATAAATAGAGGCGAAAACCGGATGTGACGAATATCGGGGCATTCTTTCGTGTTGGTGTCGTGTGAATACCATGCTAAAAGCTGATTCTTGCTGAAAAGTACACGAAATATTTTCAAAAAACTTGCTACAGAGATTTGATAGTCGCTTGTTGTACATATTTACTAAGGCCCAGATAAGTCTGTATTCTTTCTCTTCTTGCAGGAAGTTTTGTAGTTTATTTGTAGAAACTATAAATGATCTACGCAAGATAGTAGCCAATTTGAATTTTCAGAGTATTTAAAAATGCTGCAATCGGTCTTTGTGGCAAGGGAAGCTTCTGTCACCCAATTTTAGTGTATCCTTTAATGTAGCCAAACTTCTCGTGATCGCTTTACGTCATGTACAAAATAGGGTCACTAGCTTAGCTAATTAGTGCGGTCCTCTGTCGGTGGCATCCTCTGCCACCAGGAAGGCAGCCAGTGCGTGGTCCGCAGTAATGTTAGATAAAAAAACTCAATGAAATCGTCAGGCGATTCAGGAGGACAGATAAATCCATGTAGTCTCGTAGATTCACGTAGTTATTTTAATCTTGAAACTTGTGACTTGAACATGAACTGGAACTTAGTAATTTGAACCTGGAACATTTAAATCTGGAACCCCTGAGAGACCGCACAGAGGCCAGATTAAGGTCGGTTATTGATCAGTATCCCAAAGAAGACAATTAGGACAGCATAATTGTTATAAAAGTGGGTAGAACACCTTACAGTTGTTTACTGGCGACGTTCAGTTTATTTTTACTTTTAAAAACAAACCGAAGGTTCATTTTTGAAAATAAAAAAATCATTTACAGAGTAAATCTAAATAACTATTGGAACCCGCTGGGGTGAGTTCTTAAATTCTTTTTATTCTATTATCGCCAATAGAAAACGCTGCTAAATGTAAGTAGAGACCGTTCCTAGTGAAGACCCGAAGCGTTAAAGAGACTGATCTTTTGAGCGCTGAGGGCTGTCAATATATAAGCGCTTGGCTTGACAGATCAGATGCACCCGGCATCTGATCTGTCAAGCCAAGCGCTTATATATTGAATAAGGGCGATGAAATAGAATGGTGTAGGACGGGATGACGCGAGGTTAATTTATTTCATAATATTTATTTTAATTTTTTTGATTTATATCATATATTTAATAATGCTCAAGAATGTGACGTTAAATTATACACACTAATGTTGCCCACTTAGAGCAAAACGATCACGCTGAAAAACAATATGTGGATCGGGGTATCTGTCGACTGCTCACACAATCGGCGTTTTTAACTCTTGTACATCACATTACGGTTCGCGCACAACTCTGCTCTGTGATATTAAAAATCTAGGCCCATACACCACTTAAGCTGTGGACGTGCGCTGCATGAGTTTATCGTCGTCGAAATATTAAAAGCATATTTATTCAGCTTTACATTTTTGGAATTTGAATTGAATTCTGAAAAATACTCGCCTCTCTCCTGTCATTTTACAAAGGCATTATAATGTATTAACGTTTGTGTATATTAGGCAAATACTATTAACAATTTCAGTATCATAGTATAATATTTTTTTCATGTGTCAGTTTCAATTTAATCCGTAATTGCATTCGTATAACGCATCGTAGTTGCAAAAGGAACCCTTAAACTTTGTTATCTGTCTGTCTGTCTGTCAAGAACCTTTTAGGAACCCGTGGTCGCATTAAGTTGATTAATACCAAATACTTATGTATGCGGTGCCTTGAAGTTGTAAAAAATCAAGCTCCTAAGTAAACACAATCAAAAGATACGGCCATTTAAGCCTTAGATTTGACTAGTCAGACACGTACTTGTCCGGGTTTTTTATTATTATTATTCAATCATAGGCATCTACCTAATACTTACATGCCACTAGGTATGGTATGGTAAATGTGTCTTATGCTCTTAATTCATTAGTGTTTTTTGTACCACATGATCTGATCTGATCATTAATAAATAAGTATATATTAAACGAGTGCTTTATGGCTTACCTACAAATCAAGATCTCAATGTTCGTATTGTTATAATTTGGTGATAAAACAGACGATCTAAAACGACTTCTAACTTAATAAGCTTTCATTATTAGCTTCAAAATGTTTTTAAACGCTTCGACTTTATAAATGAATTACGCATACGCAGGGTAAGTCATCATTGAACCACTTAACTAAATGGTTAACAATGGATCAGACAGCTTTGAAATTTGAATCTACTGTGCCGTAATACACTCCTCATTGGTATGTAAATCGATATATAGAGCAATTTAGACTATGTTGATTGTGATAGGTAGTGAAGTCAATTTGCACCTAGGAATAGACCGCTATTTCGCTAATCAACCGTTCAGTTAGTTGCAGATAAAGCTTTTGTTAGAGGGTTAAAATAATTTAAAATCAGAAAGGACATTGAACATTCGAGTTGAACACTAAGACTTGGGTTTACTTGGATGATAAATATGATTAGATTTGTGGCGGATCTTTTCCCGAGCACATAAATTGAATTTGCAATCATTTGTCTACTGCATCACAGCAAAAACTATGCTAAACATTTAATTTTTGCCGATTTGTCACCATTTGTAATTATGATGGTTGATCTTTGTTTTAATTGAAAAATTTAATACTGCTAATCCAATGCTGGCTACTATGTTACATTAAAACTGGTTAAAGTCATGTCCTTAAATTTTATTCGACCAGTTTGATATCATTCTGAAATGTTTCAATCTGAGATGGCAAAAAGATAAGTTGAGTTTGAAAGTTTAAACCTTGAAAGTATTAGTAAGTGGCTTTATAATCTGCCATTTAAAAAAGCTTCACTCACTAGCTTTCTACTCCCTGATTATTTAGTAAGCTAAAATGAACACTTTAGTAGCAAATCTTTTTGTACGTTTAATTGGTCTTATTGCAATTCATGGGTGGTTTTTGATTGATAGATGGTGGTTAAGAATATGTACTTTATTTTTACTGTTCTTTACACATTTACATAGTATTAATAAAACATTTCTTGTTTGTTTTTTTTTTTCATACACATATGATACGAAAGTGCAGGAGAAGTGGAAGTTATAATCTAAATAATAAGGGTAAAAACTACCTATTTTAATAAAAAGGCTTGATCTGTAATGCGTTGACAATTTTAAATAACTGTGCATGTTATTTTATTCGATTGCGATACCTATTCGTTAGCATAGTTTTCCTCCTGAAAAATTAGTATCCTTTAGAAGCTAGGGCAAGGCAACGCGCGTTACGACATCCAACTTATAACTAACAGTAATCAATGTTTAACTTAAGCATACAAACTGAGTTTGAATCAGATATTGTTTATATAAATCACATTTTCAGTAAATGAGGACAAAAAAGACAATAACAGAGAAACACAGAACTCGAGAACAATACAATAGTTATCACCTCATCCCAGGCAACAATTTCACAAATAACTGAATATTGCAGTTATTTTCAAATACGAAATTAATTTAACTCGTAGGATTTTTTGATACATAAAAGTACATATGTATGAAACTAATTATTTATTGCGGGCTTTTATTGTTTTTAAATAACTAGTTTTTTTCAGCAACTTTTCCTTGGTACTGTACAACGTTTTAACCGACATATATACGTGGTGCGGGACCTGTTGTTTTAACCCTGCACACAACAGCGGGTCATCCCCTCACTTACTCTAGGGAATTTGAAACGAAATATTTTAAATATGGAGTTGAACATAATACTATTTTATAGACGATGCGGAGGAGCATTCTACTGTAACCTGAATGGTAACGGGTTCAATACTCAGAGCAATGAATACAGATATTTACAGTATCCAGGGCGTCTTATGATATGAATGTTTTAAAATGGCAAAGTTATGTGCACACTACAAGTTGCTCTCAGTTGCTCTGTTATATATAATAATATAATATATACATATCATCTTAACCTAGCTGTGGAATATTTAATCACACTGAATTTTCTATTTATGATAGGTATGAATTCGCATAAATAACAACGACTGGACATCAACCGCGTCACCTAAAAAAACGGGAACATTGCCAGGTTTCCCTGTCTGTTAAGATCTGCGGAGTATTCGTGTTATTTATATAGCATATCACATCGTTATAACAATTTACAAAGGCGAATTGTTTTCATCGTAACTCGCAGACAACACAACTTTGAATAAAGATCTATGGAAAAAATCTCATTACCGAACCGAAACAACTTATTCGAGCCTAGACCATTTTACGAGTAGAAGTATATTTAATACGATATTTTGGGTTCAAGCCTTTAACTGCTACAGGTATAGTGTATAAATGAAGGGTTTTTTTCTGCAAACGTGTACAATAGTTCATAAAACTTAATACAGTGTTACTTTAGACATTTCTTTTATTACGACGGTGAAGTGTCATTAACACCTAACTGACGAAGTCAAGAATTTACAGAAACTGATTTCCGTAACTCTACGACAAAGCGCGTATTTTGCGTTGGTGGTATAAAATCTATTCGAGCCACCCTAACTCCCCAAAGAATCCCAGTAACCCCTTTACGTTACCAACGATCTCGGAGAGTAACCCTGGCGAGCTAGGATATGACACCTTTTTTTTTTTTTTTTTTTGTTCGTGTGGAAACCCCCTCGGGCCGTCACCCCACCGGGGTTTTCAGTGGGGCGGTGTGTCGGAATCGAACCGACTAAAACCACACGGTGTGCCGTACTGCGCCTTAAGTAGGAGGGATCCGGGAACAGCTTTTATTAAGACATCCGGACCCCCCCTAGCGCCTGCCCGCAAAAGCGCGGGCACCACCTCCGGGTAAAAACTTAAATCCTCTCAATTAGGCGACGTCCAGGCACACGCGGACGCCGCCTCCTCGCGGGGGGCCACTACAGCGGGTGGAGGGGAAAACCCGTCCCGTCCACCCGCGGCCACACTCAGGGCGGCATGAGGCGCTGGTAAGCGCGCCTCCGCCGCCCGGTTCGCCGGCGGCGGATTAGGTCCGAGTGGAGATCGTCCTCCCGGACCCTTTCCGCCGCCTCCTTCTGCGAGATGACTTCCTCGCAGAAGGTCGCGACCGCGGTAAAATTCCTGTCGCTACCGGCCATGGAGCGTATGACGGCCTGTAGCGAGAGATCCCCTCCGATGACTGCAGTGAGGGCCCGACGCTGCGTCGCCCAGGCGGAGCAAACCGCCAGCGTGTGCTGGGCCGAGTCCTCACTACAGTCGCAGTGGTGACAGGCGGGACTCAGTTCCCTCCTAGCGACCGAGTGCAGGTACTTCCCGAAGCAGCCGTGCCCGGAAAGAACCTGCGTCAGTCGGAAGGAAAGGGTCCCGTGCTGCCGCCCTGCCCACTCGACGATGACCGGCTGGAGCGCCTCCACGGTGGCGAAGCCAGCACGTGGAGCCTCCAGCCGAGACGACCAACGAGCCATGGTGGCTCGGCGAGCGGCCTCACGCCATTCGCGTACCTCTTCGGGCGGGGGCCGACTGCCGCTTCCCGCCCGGAACTCAGCCGTTCGCCGATATACTTCGGCGAGCACTTCCGCCTCCAAATCCCACGGGGGTGTCCCGGCCAACGCGCACGCCGCCTCCGTCGACACGGTGCGGTATCCGCGTATGGCTCTAACCGCCATAACCCTCTGAGGGCGCCAGAGGCGCGCCCTATTCTGGGCGGTCAGAGCTCCCGCCCACACCGGTGCACCGTACAGTGCCATTGACCGGACAACCCCCGTGTACAGCCGTCTTGTAGCGACACTGGGTCCGCCCAAATTGGGCAAGAGTCGCCCAAGGGCGGACGCAGCGCCGACCAGCTTCGGAGCAAGCTGTCGGAAGTGCTCGTCGAAGAGCCACCTACCGTCGAGGATCAGGCCCAGATACCTTATGTGGGCCTGAACCGGTACGAGGACCGAGTTGACCACGATAGAGGCGCCAGGTGGTGGACCACGACGGGGCCCATGGAATAAAAGGGCCTCCGTCTTATCCAGGGCCACCCGCAAACCCAGCGCCTCGATGCGCCCGACCACCATGGAGAGTCCTCTGGTGGCCAAACGAGGATATGATACCTGGGATAAGGTACTTATCCCGGTATTCTGCAACCCCCTGACAGTCCAACAGTACATGGGTTGCTGTTTCTTCTAATTCATGCATACTCTGCACAGTGGGCTGCCTGTAGCACCTATAGAGAAAGGTGTTTGTTAAACCAGCCTGGTACCATACTCGGTGATAACTCCAGTTACCGCTCGGATTAATGAAGAAACCTGGTTGAAATTCCACTATTTCCTCTTTTACTGACCTTTTTACTAATAGATAAAATTAGAGTTATTTCTCTCTAAGTCTCTCATTAAAGTAATCAGCATTATCACATTATTATTTTTTTTGCCTTGGAAGCTTATGTTTATACCATTATATAGAATTTCTAAAATGTATATAATGGTTGGTGAAAGGCAATTGGCAATATTAGAATACTGCCAATTAACCTTCGCTGAATACTGACTATTTCTTACAATTTTAATATGAGAATAGTTGTGTGTTAACTATTAATATGGACACTACATAAACGATCACGATGTTTTCAAAATGTAAAAAACTTCTTATACATAAATTAAACAGTATTTAACAGTCGAAAATTACTGTCGGGTTTAATATTCTAAAGCCTTTATCCTGTAACCGTGAGTGAAATCACGTTTGTTTAACTAATTACTTTTAAAAGCTCCTTTATAACTTTGATCGAATACATAAGCAGCGGGTCATATTTAATAGAGGGGCGACTTTTAGGTTAGGCCAGGTATCCTCTAATGTTTCTACTCGTTCTAGGGAAAGGTTTGACTTCAGTGAATCAAGCGATGTTTTTGTGGTATGTAGGTTCTACTCGTACAGAATTATTCATCCTTTTGCAGTAAGTGAGAGAGGTGGTCCTAAGTGTTGTTTTTAAACCACCACTCTTATTCACCTGTAACAAAATACAAATAGCAGAATTTTAGCACCATGGAATAAGGTAGTTTTTTTATGGTTAAAATAAATTATTTAATTGTCCTCATGAAATTGAGTGTTACATGAAACTTTAAAAAAATTTATATTATTTTGTAATTTCCATCTAATTGTTCCTTCCAAAGTTTGTGGTCGGCCTCCGAAACGGCTCGACCGATTTTAATGATTTTTTTTTTTGTTTATTTGGTAGGTATGAGAATAGGTCGAAAAGTATTTTTCACCGTCCTGCCGCCAGACCGCATTTTTTAAAATAAAAAAGCATTGCAAAGCATGCCGAGTGCAACCGGTTAATTTTAATATAATATTTTGTAACCAAGCTAAAGTATGACACCGTATGACCGGATAAGTTGGTATTTCTTACACGTTTTTACAGAACGCACAGTTTTGACATTTAATAACGAGAAACTGATATGATTGACAATCGAATACCGTTTTGTTAATACGTTTGACTTTCACACTCCAAATACACAGTAATTCAATATTATAATCATTGAAATATTGTGTATTTGGAGCGTGAAAAGTTGAAACAATTCAATTTCATCCACTTAAAATGGGGCACGGCGTTTGAAAAATAATTAGATATTCAAATTCTTTCACGCCTTGCTCTGCGACTGTGCAACCTCGCCTTACAAGAACCCTCGCGCTTTAACTATCCCTGTCGCTGACGCTGTAAATGCCATCTGCGACAAATATTTCAAATAAAAAGTATTGTTTTAGTCCAAGTGCGTATTTTAAAATGGCATTGTAAATATTTTTATTCTGTTACTTTCGAGAAGAGCTTTTTTATAAATTATTTAATTAAAATTAAAATGTTGAGTTAAATAATACAATCTCTGGTTAGTTTGGGCCTAGATAGCAAAGCGTAATATGCCCTTGAATATATGGTTGAAGTGGACGATGGCTGGCGCGTGCGTCATGCTCGTGAACGAGTGCCGTTGGTTGGGGCTGGTCATCTCCGAACTGCTATTACGTCACTCACCAGTTACCGGCTGCCCAGATAGTACTTTTCAATTCAATCGGGTGCCATGCAATCACTTTGGTTTCAGGATGCCTGCAAATATATACATCAGTTTATACTCGGAGAGTGCAAACAATGGTAAAAAAATGTTTTAATTTTGTGATACGTTTACAACAGTAAAACTGACCTTTTATTCACAACACCTCTACTTGGGGCCAATCAATTGCTAGTCAATTCGAGTACATAACTTATTTGAATGTATGAATAACCATCAGTTTTACTTGTTATGTATCTCAATTAACTTTCTTGCTTCTAGCCTAAAATTTTTAATTAATTTTATTATTTGTTGTTATAACGGCAATAGAAATACACTTTATGTGAAAATTTCTAGAGGCACGGACAGCAAAGGCATAGTAATAGGGTCTCGTTGTTTACCGATCGGATACGGAACCTGAAACACTGCACTTTAAGCTTTCAACAACTCTTCTAACCAAAAAAAAGCATATAATGTTGCTGCCAAGTCCTGCAAAAAAGCTCGTTTTGACCATATAAGCCGTATTAGGGACAAGTTAGCTTCCTATCTTTCAGGAAGTAAAGCTTTCTGGTCTCTTGCTAAGTCGGTTGAATTAAGCTTCTGTCGCCCATCACTCCCACCTTTGCATAAAGTTGATGGTTCTCTGGCCCACAGTGCTAAAGAGAAATCAGATATTTTAGCTAATCTCTTCGCATAGGTAAATGTTCAAGTCAATTACCTCTGTTCGGCCCCAAAATGAGATTAAATGTTTGCTGCATCTAGGCGTTTCGTTCGTTCAACGTTTCGTGAGCTGTATTCTTATTCGTTTGCGTATGAATGCGTCCTGACATTATCTTTTTTATTAATATATATATATTTTCGGTATAAATTTGTTTGATTGTTAATAGTTATTTTTTATACAAAGTGGGTGTGTGTGTAAGTTTATGGTAGTGGAAAAGAACTTTGCTTTGTTTTGTGCCGGCTGTAAAGGAATAATATTCGTTTGCAATGCAGAGCCCCACATTTCTACTAGATGTGTGAGGTGAGATATAACGAGTTCAATATATCCAAAATGTTCCAATTAGATAACTGCTATGCCACTAAAGATCCAAATTTAATAGGTGACCACAAATTAGTTATTTTACATACATACATACATTCTTATCAGAGTTGAATATTTAACCACAACGGTATGGTATGGTATTCAAGGGCTATTTTCCGCAACTCGACGTCTACTATACGCCTATTTTATGTGACGGGGTAGATGGCTACTATTACCATTCCAACCCCTCAAGGTATTTTATCAAACCTCTGATGTCACCGATGACCACGGGGAGACCTTTTCTGCATCCACTCATATAATATACGTATATTATACACATAATATATGTATATTATGTGTTTGTATATATGTACTTATTTGTGTGTAAGGTTTATGAGCTATATGATTGAGCCTTTAATTTGTCACTTCTATATATACATATACTAGCTGCACCCCGCGGTTTCACCCGCGTAACTCCCTCGTTAAGTTTTATTTTTTGTGCAAACTTCACATAAACTATCTACTAAATAGTCCGAACAAAGCCTAAACATTTGGTTTGGATAGATGACCCCGTTCTTGAGTTATAAAATTACAACGAAAAGTGGCATTGATTTTTATATATATGGATATGTGCACCTGTCACGTCCTTCTCTGCACCACCCAAAGGTTATTAAATCCGCCTCATGTAAATTAAAATGCAGGAAGGATTAAATAACTAAATATAAAGACAAATACTAGACGGAGGGTCTAGTAATTGTCGTTAAATACCGTATTATAACGCCATATGACTGATATGGGCAATCCAGAAGATAGGGATCAATTGGTTCAGGAGCTATGGCTACTATCTTCGAACCTCTTCTGGCTAGTTCATCAGCGGCACTATTATCTCGTGGGCTACTGTGACTTTCAATCCATTGTAGAGTTACGTGGTGAGCGTTATTACATACCAAATTCAAATTCACAAGCTGCACGTGTAAAATGACTGACAGAAGGCTTTAAACAGCGTAATTTTGGCGGTGTCAGTACAGCGTGCAAACCTGCGAGCCAGCATATTGGCCCAAGTACTTAAACCTCTGAACCCGAGCTAGAGGAGATCCGAAGAGTGAGAGCTCTGGAAGCTGTTTGTACGTAAAAGCACTTGATTTGAACACTAGCCATTCACTCTTATTGGTATTGTACTTGAGCCAATGCAACCATCTCCCTATAAGGAGATTGATAATAAATGCCATAGAAATTATTGTTACTATGTGAAATCTCTTTATATTTTTATTAATAGGACTTGTGGTTGCTATATATACTGAATATATCTTAGATATTTTGAAACTAGTTTGAAAGGAAATCTCCATCCTCGATTAAACGCGGGTGTTTTGTTTCGGTGGTTAGTTGCAAAGTCTGTTATTGTAGAATTGCGGAATGTATTTTGTATATATATTATGTGTGTTACTTTTTGTTTTTTTTTATTATAGTCAAGTTATTGACTGGTAATATTTATTTATTTTCTTGAAAAATGTATTTTCATCACATATAAAATTGTAGTCCTATTATAGATACTCTATATGGAATATCCTTTAATGTTCTTGACATAAATTATGTTATTTCTTCTGGGTATTAAAAGGCAAAACATTGATTTTATTATCATAGGTGTTGTCCTCATACTGAGAAAATCCCTTTGTTCATTTCTGGGAAAATAAAGTCCGCCTCCAAGGGAGGAAAAATTAAGGGATGAATAATACAGCTTGAGGCTTGAGGGGTTCGTGGCTATGTGGTAACCGAGTATGTTAGCACATTATAAAGTTAAGTAGTTTATTATATATACTTATTATTTGAAACGGGAATTGAATGTAACTATATATTATATTTAAAATGATTGAGCATTTAAATTTAGAATGTAATTCGTAAAGGTTTTAATACAGTTCATGTGAGCACAGAAGCTCTCAAAGGGCATTAAAATTGTTTGAAAAGGCTAAACCGCCATCGTGCTACCAGATTTATTTGCAGTTTGCAGAATTTGCAATTTCTAACTAAATGGAAACCGACGGTTGATTACTATTAATTAATCCGGTGTAAAATATTTCCCATAATTTTATACTGTTTTTATTTTTGCGAATTCCTATAAACATACAAAATAAACTTACTTTAACATTTTTAATATTAGTTAATATTGAAAATGCTAAAGTAAGTTTATTTGTTACTCTTCCACACCTTAACTACTTAACCGATCATCATAAAAATTTGCATACACGTTACCAGGAATATAGAAAAGGACATAGGTTCCTTGCATCCAGAAAAAAAAACTATTCTCGAAGAATAACAAAACTACATTTACACGAGCGATGTTTAACAAGCTTAAGTTCAAGAATCTATATTTGTTATTCCCATAAGTAAACAAAAAGCAAATGTCTTGATGGTAAGTGGTTACCGGTATCAGACTCGCGGCTAGGCAGAGGTGGTAGTATTGTCGAACCGCTATACTATATAGAGACAAAATATGGCTGGGTTCCTCCCCACTCAACTGTTTATTATCCAAGCAGAAATCTTGTCGTGCTCAAAATTAATATTTGAATATAAATAAATTAATTGAATTGAATTGGAGGAGGCCTTTGCCAACTAGCAAACGGACTTACAGAAAGTAAAGAAGCACCAAATACACGATTAATTTTAATTATGTAAAAAATAATATATATAAAACAGTGCAGCAATGTAAGAAACGTAATTGTATCTAATAATAAAAGGCTTTATTATTATTACTATAAATTAATTGAATTATAAATTAAATATATGCACTGCATTAATTTATTTAGTTCTTTTTATAAATCTCAATGGCAGCATTTACTTATCCAATAACAATAGCTAAAAAAAAAACCTGTAACTAAGGAAAGGTACATTATAAAGAATAATAAATTTGATATTCATAGCATTCGCTTTCATGTGAATCATGATCCCCAATCATGATGTGTTCAGTATTCTCTATTTTTATATTATTATTGCCTGTTAACAATTTCTGTGACATATTGACATAACTTATATTATTCTTTAATGCATGTACCTATTTTCAAATTATTGTGACTATACGACACACGTATGCGACCCTGACTTGCTTGAGATGGCTTACCTTCCCCCATCTATCAATTTCCCTTTGCCAATTTTTCCATCTTTAATTGGCAAGCCAATTTTTTTCATTTTTAATTCCCAAAGTGCCCGATTGACGGATTACCGTCGGGCACTTTGGGAATTAAAAATTAAAAAAATTGGCTTGCCAGATCATAGTTGGCGAAATATGGGTGTTTATACAACTCTGCCTAACCTTTCGGGAATATAGGCGTGAGTATAATGTATGTATGTAGGTATTATTATCCTACATGTCACACGTTTATAACTTACAAGGACATTGCATCTAATAAGACACGGTTTACATAAAAAGTTGCATTGGAATTGATTACCTGAATACGATGTCCGCGACCTCAAACAACTTTTCTAAATGAAAATAAGGTCAGGTCAAGATACGACTCTTTTCTTTTGGTCGGTTAATATTAGATGAATTGTCGATCACCTTGGTGATGCATGCACGCGAAGCCTGTATAAGTGTACTATAACGAATGTCGTATACTTGTTTGTAGTATCCTGGTATACATACTCGTAGCACTACACTAAACTGAGTCAAGTCAATTACTTAGTATTTCATTGATTTTAATTATTAATATAATACCTGGTAAGCATTTAAAAATAAAGCTTTAGTATGTGAAGTAATCATTCCAATATTAAATGAAAGTTATTTCGATAACCGTATTATTACGACCTATACTAGCTGGAACCTATTACTGTTGGTTCAATAACGCAAAAAGGGACGTTCAAGTTGAACATTGTAATGAAACCTTTGAAGCGACGAAAGAGCGAATCAATTCTTGTGTTGTCATCTAAATAGAATCAATACAAAAGGAAAGAATCACAAGTGACACTGAAAGCTTTTCGCATGACTACAAACGCAGTTATTTCTAAGTCGGATATCCAAACAGACTAAGGATTTCTACAGATTCCCTTGATAATAACTTTTGTTTTTATATTTTCTCTACGATTTTTGTATTTATTGATTTATTCTTCATTTCCTTTTTTTTCAGAAGTACCATTTGTTTCTTTATAATGTGTGCACGTCATTAGGTTTCTTTTCACATGAAAAACATTTATTAAATGAAAAAAAAATCATAAACTTAATATAATAACTTAAATGACAAAAATATATAAAACATTTAAGTCCGCTTATGTGCCAGGGGTAAATAAAAAAATAAAGTTAAAATAAATAAATGAACTATACCTATGCTTGACGGCGCGGCAGCGGCTGGAGGTTTAATATCTTTCTTATACGGTGAATGCGGGAGGATAGACGAAGTCGTGGGCACCAGCTAGTCGTTAATCTTAATGTCAAGTTCAAGATTATTGCATTTTTATATAGGCTCTTTTTATTATACTTTGGAACCCCTTTTAATCCTCCCAGTTTCTCTATTCATGCAATGGTTGCCTGAAAAAGTATATTTGAACATATATGCCCTCATATCTCCGTTACTGGTTTTTGCGAGTCTACGGTACTAAAACCAAATAAACAAAACTTACTATATCTTTATTCAAACTTCTATACCCACGGCTATATTAAGAAGCAAATTCATATAATTACAGCTTTGTTTTAAAGGTACAATATATAAAAAAAAAAATGGACGATAAACATAATTTTCTAATAAAGCATAATATTTTCTGTATATTCAGACTTTTCTAAGCTATCTATAGGTTATATTTATAATAAATATACGACATGTTTTGCTTGAACAATTCTCAGTTAACTCATAATCTTCAATTATGTTATTTCTTTGTCCAGGTCACTATTAGTATGTATTTATACTGCAATAATGTATTATCTATGATAGATACATACACACTTCATTCTTTATTAACATCTTCTTGACAAATATTATAAAATTAAATAAAAGAATATTGTGCCGTATATTTTCAAAGCTAAACCAGTATCGTGAAGTAATATTTTTTACATTTTTGAAGTGATAACTTCTTATGCGAGGGGAAACCGCTTCGTTACGTAACGCGTTACGGTGCCAGTCTGTCTGGCTTCCCTTTCTCTCACGCATACGGCAGCGGTAGGCAGGCTCCTCCCCTCTCACTCTAACCCATAGCGCTAGCCGTATTAGTTTAAGTTATCACTTCTGTCGGACGACCCGAGACGCACACTTTTTTTTAACATCTGCCAGTATATCAAGAAGTTTTATGGTCTACAAACGAAACACGTGCACGGGAAGAAAAATATGTCATTAACTTTGATGTAAAACTTTTCGAGGTAACAGCAGCAAGTTCCTTAAAACTTATAACGCAATGAATTATTAAAAGTCTACAATAATAGCATACACTTTTAAAAAAACATTGTTATATGAACAACATATAATTATGTATGGGAACATTGTTCTTGAATAAATAATAAATATAATGCTGTAACTATTGTTGTTATTATACGTAATAAACCTTACGTTTTACCATTGTCTCTGTTTGCTAATATTTTACTTAATAAGTACATTAAGTATCTTATTATTAACTAAAAACATTTAAGAAAAAGTAAAATACCTACACATTATAGTGAAAGTTATTAGAAACTATTTTCGATAACTATTTTGTTTATAACTGTTATCTGTTTGTCAACAGGGAAACCTCCAGATCTTCTGGCTTTCGGAATCTCTCTTCTGATGATGATGGTGCTCGTGGCTGGTGTTCGCAAGTCACTCTTCTTCAACAATGTCCTTAACGCCATCAACCTAAGTGTATGGGTCTTCATTATGACTGCCGGTCTCTTCTACGTGGACACTCAGAACTGGACAGATCATAAGGGATTCCTGCCTTACGGATGGAGTGGAGTAAGTACTACTGGAGTAACTACCATGAACTAGCTGTTATTGTAAGTTAAATCAACACTAGATTAAACAAAAGAATGGGCCAATCTTAAATAAAATAGGTTAAATCCAACAAATTTTACTAATCAATCATTACTAGTGCGAATAGTTACTTAGAGGATAAATTCATTTCCAGAAATCTAGAGATATTCAACAATTCTCTAGATTTCTGCGAAATGAATTGATCCACCGGGGACTGCCAAGCTGAGACTGGTAAATACTAATTCTTGATTTTCAACAATAACTTAAAAGTGCTATTCGTTTTATTCATAGCAACTACTACAAAATAAATTTACTTAGTTACTTAGCTTTCTAACTTCCTACGTCTTGGTTTACTATCAATGGTTTGGACTATAGGTTCCTGATGTCTTGTGACACAATTTCCTATGTTCTTTATTAAAACATTTCAGACGATTTAAGGGTTCAAGCAATACGTTGCGTACATTAGTTATACGTAAGGCGCTACATACGTTCTGTCGTATGAAAAATTGTGACTTGAAGTCATATTCATAAATCGAAGTCATTAACAAAAACAAACCTGGAGCAAGAAATCATTTATTCAATTTTTAAATTAATTTTGTAAATAAAAATGGCGAGCTTCTCTTGTTATGACATTCCTGTAATTATTACGTATAGTTTTAAGCGTGACATTGTTGTTTATTTATAAACAAAAATGTTTCTAGGAAATGAGTAGTGCATTGAGGAAAACTTGTCCATCTCTAAGGACCCTAGAATGGTGGTATTTTCAGTCGCGGCAATTTTAACTTGGAGGATGGTGCAAGGTCCGGTAGGCCGTTAGAAATGACTATTGATAAGAGGGATACTGGAGCAAAGTGGTCAGCACCAGGTTTACGTTTATCGAAAAAAAAAAACATAAATTACGACAAAACTGGTATATATGTATTACAAAAATCTTTGTGAATTAAAATAATCATATTACATATTACTTAAAATGTTTTACAATGTTCTGAATGGCTTTCGTTTCAGCCATTTACTACTTACTAAAACGGCAGGGAAAAATCTTATCAGTATGTGAGTTAATACCTTATTGAACTTCTATTAAATGGAACAAACTTAGAGATTATATATTGTGGTTAAACACACGATGCGATCTTCAACGGCAACAGTGATTTTATCTTTCGTGTGAAGTCTTCCTACAAAGTGGGTTAAATATCAATTGACATAAAATGTTGAGAGTTTACACTAATTGTTGTCAAGTTAATATATCCATGATCTAATTTAAGCACTATGTACATATAACTGTGATAAAGGAGTGAATTAAGCAGTAATTACACGGCAACATACGAGACTAGGACACTATTAAACACTACGACTTTAGACTACTCTGCTGCGGTAGTCGGTGTAGATGTACTTCTTTTTTAGATTTACCTTTCTAAAATCTGGATAAATATAAGAATGTTCTAACAAATGGATACTTACGTGTAACCAAAGGTATAAATTACCTTGAGATATTTTGCATGATGGTGAGTCAGATTACTACACCAAATAGAAGTATAAAAGAAGAAAGAAGGAAAAGTTTTTCTTGTCACTTAGTGGGCCTTTGTACTTATCATTCAGCTTATTGCTACCAGTAGGACAAAGTGTGATTACACTTAAGTGCAGAGACGATATCGACGCAATGCAGTCAGAGAGAAAAGTTGACTTAGGTCGCGTAGATTCGTTTTAAGCAGCATTATTTTTTTATTACATAGTTCAACTTGACGAAATATTTTTTTAGATTTGCAAAAATTCTTTGCTTGGTGTTGGCAATGTCGTCCTACCACACCTTTTATTATCTTTTTCTCGATTATAAGCATAAGTTTACTTTTAAATGAATATTACTGACCGTAATACTCATAACTATAGATAATTATAATGATTTCAAACGTACCATTCATTCATATGTGAATGTTTATTTGTTTAGTGACTTTAGTAAAAAAAAATATTTATTTATCCGAGTTTATGTTTAGCATAAAACATTATCTCAGCTCATCTCTCTATGCAATTGACATTTGTTTGCGAACAAGATTTCTAAATAGATTAAATCTTTTGTACTCCTTTTGCATAACAATTTAAATTTATATATCAACGTCAGCATTCAACCTTTCGGTACGATAAGTAAGATGGAGCAGAAATATTATTATTTCAGTCATAGTATTTTGAGGCTGTGCCTACACTTAATTAATTGAATTTGACCATTTTACTCAGAAAATTGAGAGCTCTGTCTTTTGACCTTATGTAGGCCTTTTGTATAACAAAACGAAAGCAAAAACGTAGTAATCTAAAATGATTTTATTCTTAATGCATATATATAAAGTTCCAGTACCTATAACAGTCCGGATTTTTCCCAAACTAGCTATTAATACACCCTAAATATTTATTTTAAAGTTTAATAAAGTATCTTCAAATTCAATCAGTTGATTGAAAGCGAAACTAAATTGGACTTTCATAAAACGTTAATTAAAAACTTAATTAAATAAGTCATTGTACAATTAATTACCTGCAGTTGACCTGGCTTAGACATTTAAGTGGCGTAACTGAACAGGTAATGAAATGCGAATTTAAAATCCAACAACATAGAACGCTAACACCTCTGAGTTGATGCAGTACACCACACGTAAATAGTTCAAGCTGGAAAACGCGGGTTAATTCCATGTCTCATTGAATTTATTGATATTTTTGATTCACTTGATTTTTATAACTGTTGTGGCTTGTATTATTTTTAATTATTCATTTTATTTGTTCAATTATTCAATATAATTATACATTCAACTTCATATATATTTTTTTTAATTTTGTATTATACCTATTTAAGATTTGCACGCCACAATGGTAGAGTATAGGATTATTTATACACCTTACACAATTGTAGTCTGGTCTGGCTTGGCCTATGTTCAGCAAAATAAAGAAAATGAAAATGAAAGTAGTTAGCTAAGGTTCGTTTCATTATAAAGGAATATTGTAAGTTTATTTAAGTACTTTGTTAAAAAGACAATAATAAAAATAGATCTAATTTATTTATTTTTCTTCATCCCTAGGTCTTCAGTGGTGCTGCTACCTGCTTTTATGCCTTCATCGGATTTGATATCATTGCTACAACCGGCGAAGAAGCTAACAACCCAAAGCGGTCCATTCCCCTGGCTATTGTGTGCAGTCTCGGCATCATCCTCTTGGCGTACGTCAGCACCTCCATGATGCTTACACTGATCGGTAAGTGTTTTTTAGGTTTACGCTAGTTTTTTATCAGCTTTCATGTGTGGAGTACTTGGGGCAGGAATCCTATTTGGCAGATTTTTTTCAAAGTAAGTTCCTTTTCTGTATTATTTGAAATGAAATGCACGCAATCAACCGTGTGGCCGGTCGCTCGATCCAGTTGCGGAGATACTAAATATGAAGGTTCTTTTTCACCGGAGATGACAGGACAAAGAACTTTATTGTCATAAAACAGGTGAAGTATTAAAATCATATATAATTTTCTATATTATATAAATAATATTACTTGTAATTGTAAATAGAATTTCTTTTTTGTTCTGTGTGAAGCGAAAAACTTAATTTCTTATGCATTAGACATATAAACTCACTGAAGACTGCATTAACAGTAAACTTACTAAGCTTCGTCGCTTTATGAGAACTACTAGGCATTGAAACAAATTAAATAAAAAAATAGCTAATTCACAAGGTTTTACCTACTTGAACATTAAATGAGAAAGCTTTTAAGCTTAAGTAAAGATAAATACCTAATAAATATACTCACGTAAAGGTATATTCCGCTAACACGGGTAAAAACTCGCAATTATAAAATATATTATGTAGTGCTGCATTTTCTGCTCATATGTTCTTAATTATTAGAGCTGCTGGAGCGAGGGATTTGTCGTCATAAAAAAGTGAGTAAAATAAGACAGACCTCGTTTAAATTACAGTTGATATGCTTTCAGAAGTATAACTAAAGTAAAAGACGAAAGAAAGAAAGAAAGGATAGGACGAAACTAAATTCGTCAGTAAAGTCCAACGTTTTAACCTATAAATCTCTGAACAATATATGTAGATACGAGCTATCTGTTTAAAAATTTGCTCCTTGGTGTTCCGTAGCACCTAGTTTAATTACTCACTCTTAAATTAATATAACAATTTACACACGCAGAAAAGTATTAATTAGTATGTAATTTGTGCATTTATACTAGTGTAATCAATTCTTTGTATAAAATGCCATACCTCATTACTAGTCGATTTCAAAATATGTACGAAAGGGCAAAAGCAAATTGTTTTGAGCACCGGCGACGGCGATTTAACAAGTGCATCGATGCTGCATTTTGTAGCGATTGTTCTCAAATCTTGCGACTTAGCGACTGCATCGTTTTTAAGTGACAACAGCGTCCCAATGTTACACTGTGCATAATAATCTATATAAAAGCGAAAGAATACTCACTTACTCGCTCACTGACTAATCACGAAAATTCTGATTTGCTATTTATTAAATAAATAGGGTGCTATGAGTGTTCTTTACAGGGACGGCTTAGGGTGGTCAAAAAGTATTAAAATTAAAATATCGGTTTCTTTCGGGTATTATTTGTTTTTTTTTTAATTCAAAGTGATATTTGGCGAACACAGGCCTGAATAAAATTAAATATAACCGAAGGTGATGTAGGTTAAATATTATAAATAATGGTACATACCTACCTATCATATTTATTTCCGATTTTACTTTGTCTGGTTGTTATAATACCGGGAATATTTTGACGTAGCGATTTCTCAATTGATCATCATGTTATTTTGTTTACATGTTGCCAGGGGTACAGATAAGGAAATATGGTCTCATCAGATAAATCTACTTTAACGCGAGGCAAATGCTAGTACAATTTGGACGGATGTCCTTTTGTTTACGCTATGAACAATACAATATTATTTCTGGATACTTTATGGACAAGTCCAGGTAAGACTTGGTACACAACCAAGTCTTAAATCGGGTCAGTGACTTAATAATGAAAGTTTACCATCGGGAAGAGTTACTAACAGTTTTATAATGTTAATGCGGATTGAGCGATAACGTACATCATAAAAAAGGTGCTGGTTAATCGTTTAATTATTTCCCAATCACTTGTCGTCGGTGCATGTAAAACTTCGGCAAAAAATGTTTATTTTTAATCTTTATTTTATGCATGTATTAATGAAAAAATATTATTCCACGAAGTACATCAGCGTAACACAACGTATAAACATGTATCGAATTCACTTACCAATAAATCATTAACACAGGACCTTCGCCCTGTACTCGCACTTCTAAAAGCTGAAATAAAGATCAGTTTTGGATAGTAAGCCCCGTGGCCGGCCGACCGACCGTTTTCAAAAACACCCTTTTCCCGTAACTCTATCACCGCTATCACGTTTATGTCACGTTTGAATATTTTTCCTTTCTATATTCTTGGCTTGGCATGTACGAATGCCATCGACTTGGTTATACGATCGTTGAAATTTTATAGTAGTTTAATCTTAAAAGATTAAAACTCCTTGAAAATATAATCTAGACGAATGCAGCTAATCGCTTTCGCTTATTATTTTATAACACCAATACTTAAAATATCATGAATCAGCCAACCTTATACTATATTGAACTCAATAGTTCGTTCTGTAATAAAAGTAAAAGATATAGACTTTAGGCCAAAATTAAAAAAAATCCCAATGGTGAACACATTTCTCAGCAGAGAGAAAAACAAATCTGTTTTTTTTCATTGAAGCTTGATCTCTGTATTGCAAGCGAGAACAAACAAAAACAGGGCCAAAAACATTTCTTGTAATTTTGATTGACACTTCTTCTATACAAAATACTCTTTCTACTGTAAGGGAAAACCGTACGTACGTGATCAGAAACATTCTACAATCATCTAAAGATTCTATAATCCCAAGTACTTTATTCAAAACATTCATAGTGCATATGCCAAAAACTTGATAACATCGTTATAACGTACGCTTGTCAGTTTCCATAAACAAATTATATTATGAACGTAAGGGATCAAGGTCAAAATTGAAATAAATTATATCGTACATACGCGGGAGGAAAAATGCTTCTTACTACATAGCTGTGATGTTTATACAATTAAATTGGCAAACAAGCACATGAACGTTGAGTAGCTAACGATGCCTACACATTCATAATACCAGTAGTGTTACGTGGGCGCTACAGACCATGTTCCCCTAATAATGAGTCACGTATTATAGAAATTCAACATTATTTTAATACATTCATACTTATGCCTTATTCCCGTCCGGGGTCGGCAGAGACCATAGAACGCCATTTTCCACGATTCTGATATACAGCTCGCGCCACTTTCACATTCGTCAGACCTACGTTATGAGTGCTTTTAACTGGGGCCTTGTTCAGTACACTATATTGCCGATCTAGTCAGCAGCAGCAGTCTTTTGGGGGCCTATCCGCATCGACTCGCCAACTCAAAGAAGCCTTATAAATTCCTTTAGTCATTCGCTCCTCACTCACATTTATCTGCTGTAGGGTGACTCTGGTTTGAGCAGAAATTTGCCGGAGGTGTAGTAGTCTGCTCGTAAGACTATTGAAACTTATCTCTGTGTGTTAATTTTTTTATAAGATACTAGATGAACTTCGTCTCACCTTCAATTTATTTGATGACCTTCATATAGACTTCCGAGAGCCATTCGATCTCCTTAATACCTATCGCAAAAGTCCGTATTTAGTTGAGGTGTCCTACCTATAAACTTCCTCCCTGCCAGGTTTCAGGTCTCTAGTTTTCTAAATGATATATAATTATGATATGTGATATATGATTTTCATAAAGAGAGCCGTTAGACCTTCTTATTCCGACCCTGTCGTAAAATCCATTCTCTTAGCTAGCGTCTTACTTATATACCACCTCCTTGTGAAATTTTTGGTTTCTAGTTCAAACAAACAAGGACATTCATATAAACTTACGAGAACCCTTGGACCTCTCTAATTCGGACCTGTCGAAAAATTGGTTCTTAGCAGACGTCTCTAACCTACTTCGGTACCAAATTTCAGGTGTCTAATACAAAAAAAAACCAAGAACTAACATCTCCTACCCATGTATATTCCTACCTCCCTGCTAAACTTAATACGACTATTACCATTATTTGGTATTTTTCATTTGGGGGCTTGCACGTGAGATAGCTCGCCGCACATTTAATTAACTTCGACAACGTATGACTGCTCGTCTTCTACTGACGAAATTGTTATCACAGTCAATCAAATCTGAAATTGAAAACCTCGAACTAAGTCCTCGAGTTACGCTAAAACATCTGGTTATGTCTAAAACTACGAAGTTAATATAGGTAAATAAAATGACAGATCAAATTAAATAATCGCAGAGTACCCAAATTCACTTTAATCAAGTTTTTTTTTTAATCCAGAACTTTTTTACGAAAATGTACCTAATAAATTTAACACAACTACAGGGAAGAAATAACCACGAACGCCAGTTTTGTATAGCATATCAGTTAGGTATATCACAAGTCATCTTTGAAAAATAATCAGAAGGAGCGATTTCAATAGAAAATGAATTTGGTTTTTCGATTTGTAGCTGTTATTTTGGATTTTCCCATTATTCTTTTCTTTTTTAAACCATCCTTGTATTAAAGCGTTCAAAACAAAAAACAGTCAGTCTTAGGGCTGCACGACACACACACACACACATCTGTTTATATATAATTAGGATAAAAATAAAAACTAGGTAATACCATATCTAACTGGAAGTTCTGCGCTCCTGGCCGCTCATAAATGTTTGAATTTCGAATGTTATTTTTTTTAAATATAAGAAACTCGGCTCCGTCCTACAAATTTTCGATCAGGTCACGTGTCCTGACGCGAGTTTAACACTTTTTATCCATCCCAAAAACTGCACAATGCCGCTAAAGAAGTTTTCACTTCAAAAATTAAAGAAGCTTGTGTGTACTCACCCTAAATAGAAAGTTCAGAGAGCGGAAAACAAGATGGTTTTATTGTCGGCTATTGTTGCATTGGACTTAGCTGGACTTTCTATAAGTGCAGTCACCGCGGATAATGCAATATTTGCTACTCTAATACCTTCTATCCTGGACAATAAATTGGAAAATGTGAGCTTTGTGTTACTAACATTTAAAAGATTTTATGTAAAAATACTTTATAAATAGAAAACTGATGTCAAACATTATCTTCTCATAGTGAAAGTAGGTAGAAACAACATTGTCATTACTTTTAAAGCCTCTAGATGCTTTAGCTTCTTAATATATATAGAGACTTAATCAGAGTTGTCATTCGTATCTTTGATTAAGTCTCTAGGTATTAAGTCTCTAAGTTCGATATGACAACTTTAACCGTTGTAAGTTTGCAAGTTCACTTCAAGTCGTAGTTCTCTTAGTATTTGGGCTATTTACCCAAAGTTGGTTAAGTGTGTCTTCCAATTCAGACTAGCTGCTTGACCTATTTGTAAAAATGTTTTTTATCGTTTACAAACGAATTGACAATTTGTTTTAAAAATTGATTAATGAAATGTTATTGTTTTTTGTAAATTGTATGTAACGTCTCTACAAATATCTGTAAGTTTCGATAAAAATCGAAGATATAAACTAATTTTAGTTGGTTCAGACTGTTTGTTTGCGTCTGCGCATGTTTATATTAGTTTCTATCAGTACCTTGTCATTGGTCATGGCGATAAGAGCAATTAAACATCATTGTATTATTAAAACTTACACTTTTTCCATACTATTTAGATGGCAAATAAATCATAGATCCTTGTATAAAACTATAACACAAATATAAAACAGAAAATTACTTTAGCTGTAAATACTGCAACATTTTCCCTGTGTAAACCTTTGAATGAAAAAAAAAACAATTTCTAAACTAGTCGGAGCAGCTTAGAAAATTCATAAAACCATTTAAGTTTATGAGCCCGCTAGAATTTATAACGATATTTTGAGGTTTAATCTTTTTTTACGTATGTACTTTCGTACGTATCTGTTATTTTTAATAAGATATGAAAAAGTGGTTATTTAAAAAATAAAAAGATAATGTATGTAGTGTAGTATTTTATATTGGGATATTGCACGACAGTAGCGCCACTTAGCATGCGCAACTACTCGGGATTATGTCAAATAATTACATACAAATGTTTTATTATTTTCTAATAAATAAAGTAATTAAAAGTACATAGAAAGATGAGAAACAGTTTTTTAAAGGAATTTGTTAGAAACAGTTTATAGAAAAATGGATTATTATTATAAAAACCGGTTTGGAATGAATAAAACACAATATAAGTTTTCAACCTCAAACTCTGTTCAAAGGAAATAAATTAGTTTTAGCGAATAATGGCCATAGTTATTTAATAGTTATTCCACGAATACAATTAAAATCATGTCTGAATACAATTAAAACTTCTCATTATTAAAATGAATTCAAGCTAGACGTAATTAAATTGTATTAAAACTTCGACATTATATATCAGTATAGACATATTGAACATTATTGAATTGTATATAATTATGATTATTTGTATCAATAATTAAAATGATAATTTGCATGTCAATAGTATTGACTAAAGTCGCATGTGTTAGAAAATTTAAACATGTAAGATCTTTCTGTACCGACTTTTTGCAAATAAATAAATTTGCTTAGAAATTGATTTGATAAGAGCCCACATCATTCGTCAAACATCGGTGACATTAACACCCTATAAAACAAGTTTAAAAGTAAGTATTCTTTAATCTTTGATTATATACCTGACTCCTTTGATTATATGACTCTCATAATGCTTTAACGTAATGTAGGCTACATTACGTTGTACATTATGTTATTAATAATAGTAATTAAATGTGCTACATTCTGTAACACACTTAATTTAGTATTTTACGGTAGGTAAGGTACTTTAACAAATTTTTGCAGTTCACAACACAACAACAATTATGACCTATTTCAAATTACAAACAAATTGTAGGAAATCTCAAAGTAATTTTGTTTGACTGATACCCTTCAGCCACGATATGATAGACCATCCCGAATTGTTGAAGATTTAATCATTGAAAATTCAAACAACATTTTTGATGTTGGACTTATTCACTTAAAAGTATATAATGTGCCAGAATAATAAATTGCATTTTATCAAGCTCAAAGATTGCAATCATATGAAGAAAATAAAACCATCAAGGCAAATATGATGTTTAATATGAATCATCCAAATATAATCTAAATCTTAAACTTCATTTGACATTACATCTTATTCATAACCATAATACATCAATGATTGGATTCCACAGACACTAGACTCATTGTCACTGTCTTTACTGCATGAATCAATTTCACCGCCATCACCATTAATAATATTTTTTACACAGAGCCACAATCCAAAAGTTGAAGTTATAATATTTTTTATGATTCCAGTTTCAACATAATATTTTTTACGATTTCCGTTTCAACCGTAGGCCTTTACTTCTGTATTTCTTTTTTTCCATTTTATTATGTGTTTGCAACAAGACAAAAAACATAAGAAGAATAACATTCAATCATTAAAAAAGATTATGTAATTTAGTGCGTTTTAAATAAAAAGTCTACAATTTGTCCCCAAACGATCTTGTACAAGTTTTAAAAAGTTAATATCGAGATCAACATTCTTTGAAGCAAATTTTCCTTTTACTGTACCCCAAATCATTATGGATGGGTTTAAATTACAAAAATATAAAGGCCAATACCGGTAAGGTTGATAACTAAATCTGTAATGTTATGATGTGCAATAAACGTATTGAGTATAGTCCAATCCTTCAGACTTTCTTGCCGACAAAACTTAAATATATTACTAACCACCTTTTTCTTACGACTATTAATAGTTTCTTGGCATTTTAACACATAAAAACCTCACAAACTAAAAAAAATTTAGACATTCTTACACTTTGACAGCAACAATAAACAATGACGATGATACTCTTGCCACTAAAGAAATCAGTTCCATTTGTTGTCCACAGCATGACCAGATTTTTTATTTCCCTGGTCGGACTAAGCACTAACGCCCGGTTCCTATAATCAAGAAACGATTCGTTTTGCTTACGGAAGGTATCGTTGAATTTTGAACGAAAATTTTACCTTCCGTTATCGTTTCTTGTTTATAGGAACCGAGCATAAATTAATTTACAGTTCATCTTACCTTAACATAAATACCAGCAATATTTTCAAATCCAATAAACGTTGACTATGTTGAATAATCCGAAATGAGTAGTAAACTAAAAGTACGTAAAGATTTTTTGGTTTCTGCTGCGCCAGAGGTCGTGTATTAATAATGTGATGAGCACGATCATTTGTTCTGTATCTGGGTGTAATTTCAATTATTTATAAAATGTATGTATTTTGTTAAATGTAAGTATTTTTATCAGCACTCTGGTTACCAAAGTACATTATGGAGATGATCCAGTAAATTATGGAGTTCCGCTGCCTGAATCTTATGTATGGTGCGACCGCATCGGTGTAACTTTTAGCATCGGCTACGGCTTCCGAAAATCAACAAAATTATTATCGGTTGCTAAAACTATTAGTACCATGTGTGAGCTGACCCTAGTACAAAGTTGCAATAAGTTCGATAATCTAATTTGGACGTCAGCTTTCATGATGAAAATGTGCGGGAAATGAGATAGCTTTATTATAGCCACGTTTGTTGTAATTTTATTTACGTTAATGTATAAAAATATAATTAATAATTCAATCTGGGGACAATAGGCCTTTGCATTATGTAAGTTTTCATTAACGTCATTGCCACTTTTTATTTTGTCAATTCTTTAGTTCATCTTAATTTATGCTGGTGTTCCTACACCATGTATAATGTGGATAATTTTTTTTTTCTGAATCGATGGAATTCTCGACCAATGTTCATGCTTTACTTAATTCTGCCTCATGGTAAATATTCTGCATTTTGATTTTGAAATACAAGTTAAACACGCTGTGCGTAATAAAAGTACGTAGGTATAGATTTTACTTCAACAAATGGAGTGGTTCCTGAAACTCATTAAAATTTTAAGCATTGGGAGTACATTAAATGTTCGAATTTCATTTTAAGCGCTTTAACAGTAATTTATATAACAGCTTCGCGAGTATAATGACTACAATACGTGCAGGAGCAGTATTTAGTTACTACTGGGAAGAGGATTGCGTTAATTAACGTCTAGCTTCTACAATAGGACTGACGGCAGAGCTGATCTAAATTAATTCATCTTTCCTTACAATTGTAAGGTTCTGCAAACAGGTACACATAAAGTGCAGGCTCGCAAGAAAACGGGAAAGTTGAATCGAAATATTGATAAGCGAAGAGAAAATTTAATTGGGCGCGGATATTTGAAGTTTGGAATACTTAAAGTTTATGTGTGGAAGAAGTGTAGAAAACCAACATTTTTTAACAATCGAAGTTCGACCACCAGGCGATCTCTAAGTATCTCTAATTATTATTAATGTAACAATTTGTCGATTAAATATAGATGTGTTTAGTGTGATATCGAAAGAGTCACAAACACCCTTACAAATTTTCGCCTTACAGTGTTAGTAAGATTGATCTTAAAGTTAATTAAAATACGAGTGTCACATCTATTGTAAGAAAAAGTGGGTAGATACTTACAGATATAGTGAGATTTCAAAACTATGTAGATATTCCCCATTATATATTATGTATGGAGAAAGAAATAATAAAAAGAAGAAAGGCATTTCTTTTGACAAAATAAGAAATAATTACTCTTATAATGGGAATTTATGGAAAATTTGATACCTTATAATTACATAAGATCGAAGGTTATAATTGTTTTTTTGTGTCCAAAAGTGACCTTAGCCGCTGCACGTGTTGGTAACACGGTTCGGTTCATATTACTAGTATTCGGGTTAACATAGAAGCTTATGTTAGAATTAGTACACATCTTAGAGCACTAGATGGGTTTCGATCAGGCTGTCGATTGCAAATTAGAAGCACTCAGCCCGTCGGATGCCTATAAACACTCGCTGCCAGCGGTGATAGTCGCACATTGTCTTTTTTATTCCTCTCTCTTTGTGTAACTTTACGGACCGTATATATGTCATAGTCAAAACTATTAATCGGTTAAAAGTACTTTTAACTAAAAACTGGCAAAAGTAGTTTTGACTGAACAAGTTGGTCAAAAGTTGTTATATCTGAAAATTATTGGTTTGGCTTGCTTTCGGTGTCGTTGGACATCACCACAACTTTCTAAAATCTTGTATATATAATATTTATTAAGAGATGTTAAAAAAAGTTAAAGCTTCGGTTGCCATTTCTTAATTAGCTACAACCTCTTCGCAAGATGGCAAACATAAATATTAAGTACTCCTTTATATTTATTTTTCATTATTATTTACCTTAATAACTTTTAAACTTTCGCGTTCCATGATACAATTATGTTCCATGATATATTAGGTATATTAATACCTATTCCGTGATCGCATTAATTCCCGTATATATATATATATATATATATATATATATATATAATATATATAATCTTAACAAGTATTGTAAATGAGATTAAAAATACATTTCCTGTGGCATCAGCCCTTCGGCGGTCCCCAATCGTAACCCATTTTTAGAAACCAGATGCGAGTTTGTGACCATACACGATGGCAGTTATGCAGCTATAATGGAGAGTTTTCTTATTACTCATGCCTTATTAAAAAAAACAATTAGAAAATAATAAATCCTGGAAACCTCGAAAATATATGTACACAAGTTTATAATGTGTATAAACACTGGTAAACCTACACCAAAACTCATTAGTGTTACTGCTTCAATGGCTCAGTTTGTCCGAAAATAAGTTCCGACAATATATAGTCGGACCACTGACTTTCAGCTTAATGACATCCGCGGGAAGTTCGCCTTCAGTAAGAGTTTTGCTAGTACACCTTCGAATCCTGACGTTATATTGTACGGAAAGAATATTTGTACAGGTATATACACCCCATTGTACTCAATTTATGACGTTATTTAAGTTTATATAAGCGAAACCAAAAACCAAAGAATATTAGCACGGACGTCTCCCACAACAGATATGAACCGATTTTCTTTCTTTTTGTTTAGCAGCTATTGGCGGTCTATAGTATTATCAATAAAAAAAATTAGGAATAGTATTTTTATAGATAGGTAAAGTCGAAACACTTCAATACCTTTTTCTCCTCTGCTTGTTACCCGCTTTTTTTCTTTCGTTATTGACGAGCAGCAGTAGTAGTAATAAAAATATTAGGGAAAAAATTTATTTTTTGCTTGGTCCTAGACCTATAAGAGGAGATAAAACTTGAAACATGCATAGGTCTTTCTCAAATTTCTTATAATGATTATCGGTAACACTAAAAATCGAAGAAACTCTTCAAACTTAGGGGATTTGATTATTTTTTAATGTAACTCGTACATTTACTTACCGAAAGCACCATTTGGTGAAGTAGAACTGATGCTGAAGACCTCTGAGAGCCAAGTACCTTCCGGAACTACTCAATAATAAGTATTTCAAGGTCGCGAAGCAAGTGATGCTCGTCACAATGCATGGTGAAGCGGAACTGAAACATTATCCGACTTCAAAAAGGAGGAGATTTCCATTTCAACCAACTTTTTTCTGTTACGCGATATATACGCCAATTGTAACCCGAATTCAATCATTGCTCCATTTAAATTTCAAAATGAACTAACTCTACGAGTGAAAAATTAACAGATTTCGCATTCTCTAAAATACTTTTTGTAAAATGTATTTCCCCTATTTTCGACGGGGCTCTATTGTTATTAATAGCACACAGTATACTCGAATTTCTATTTATTATCGTTTGTATACAACTATTTCCAGGAACTGCCAGTACCTCATAACAAAATCAATACCAAATAAACTTAGTGAAAGAAATTTTAATCAGGAATTTAGAATCCAATTAAGGCCTTTACAATTAAATTCTATCCGAGTGAGGCCGCGGGCAAATTCTAGTTATTCAATAAAGGATAAGAAATGTAAATGAAACTCGTGAGGCCTAAAACAGAAAACAAAGCCCTACGCCGCAGAGGAGTATCAAATTTAAAAAAAAAATCAAAAACAAAAGTTTAAATTATTGTTGAGTTTATATAAAGTATTTTATCAAGATCTCACTGAATTAACTAGAAACAAACAAAAGTAGATCAGATCATTCTTAAAACTAACCTGAACTTTTCATACTTATCATAGAAATAGAGACATCCAACGACATCTTTATAAAAACTTAGAATTTATAGACCTGCTTATTCCAGGATAGTAAATCTTGTTTGGAGCAAGTACGTACATCCAATTTAAATTATGGTGCAGAGACGCAGAGGACGCATAGAAATCGGTCTCGACTGTCAAGAACACAAGTGACTATATATATGGAGATTCAATATCAAGGTGCCAGGAGCTTTTTATTTTTTGTAAATGCAGAAGGCCCGACAACAAAACCAACCGGTGTTTCCGACATCAGACCTCCCATCATACAGAGGGATATGCGCGCGTTCTTCTTGCCCTTTCGCCGCTGTCTCCAATTAGAGGGACACACTGAGAAATGGCAGCCTTAAATTTGGACAAATTTTGTTTCGGCACAACATTGCGTGGTACGGGGGGTTACACTGAAAGTTTTAAGAATATAAAAACCGGAATGATATAGAAGCCTGTTAATATTTTTATTGCTTCTCGAAGTAGTCTCCGTTCCTTTCTAAGCACTGTCGCGTGCGATGGTACCATTGACTAAAGCAGTGAGCCCACTCTTCTTTAGGGATTTCTTCCACGCCTTTTTCAAACGCAGCCACGGCATCTTCATCTTCTCAAGTTTATCTTTTATTTTTGGAAATAAATAAAAGTTACAATGTGCCAGGTCGGGACTGTAAGGAGGATGACTCACTAGCTCCACACCTTCGATAGACAAATATTCGACAGTCCGTCTGGTGGAGTGAGCTGGTGCGTTGTCGTGGTGGAGGAGGATCCTGCCTCTTGAGCGCTGAAGTCTAACATTTTCCAAGACAACTGGTAGACAATGACTGACCAATCTGCAGTAACAGTTCTTTTATCTTCTAGAATGATTGTTGCATAATGACCCGTCCATCCAAAGAATGAGGCAATCATCTTTTTCCCTTGATTTTTGCCCTTCTTTAGTTTTGTCGGCAAATCTTCGAATCGAAACATTAATTGCGCAGATTGTCTTTTGATTTCGGGCTCGTAACAATATATCCAGCTTTCATCACCTGTGACAATGTCATACTTTTTAGTAGTAGTACTATCATAGTTTTTCATCTTCCGTCAAATTATGAGGTATCCATCTAGTACAAAGCTTTCTGCCGCCTAAATGTTCATGTAAGACTTTTTGTACTTGAGTCATACCAATGTCTAAAGCTGCCCGAATCTGTTGAAACGTCACTCTTCTATCATTAGCCGCACAGCACTCACGTTATCTTCAGTAGTCGCCGTAGAAGGACGTCCTTCTCGAGAATCATCAGTGAGTTTGCCACTGTTTGCAACTGATTTGTCGAACAAACCAGTTGCAAACAGTGGCACGAGATGAGGCTTCGTAATAAAATGCGAATCAAAGTCTATCGTGACATTGTTATTGAGTAAGACTACAATAAAAGTCGTAATAAATCATAATTTTTCATCAGCTGCTTTTCTTACTGGCCTATTCTAAAAACTTTCAACGTAACCCACGTATAAAACAGATCGGCAAAGTAAAGAGACTTTACCGCAGAAGCATAGAATATCGTTATTGTTTTAGGTTATTAGATATTGTATTTAAATCTTAAATCACTGGTTCAATAAACAAAGTAAATACTCCTATTACAGCGATAGTTGAAATCAGCTCCAAAATACGGAGGTATGTTTATTTTCAAGTTTTATTCTCATTCGAGTATCGTAAACACAACCGAAATGGAATTTACTCATTTAGAGTATTTTGCTTCGATGCATATCTAACGTTTGCAAATATAACATAAAAGGAACTAACTGAAATGAATCAGTTTGTACCAAGGCGGCAGATCCCGCAGCAGGTCTCATACAAACTAGAAGAGACTTAGCTACGAGTTCATATTTACCAGCGAAGATTTTATATTATAAAATTGCGTTCATGTTTATGAATTTAATTTATATCTTTGTCCAGTTAGTATATGTCTATTCGGTTTTTTTCTATTCGTAACTGATATTACAGCTCAAAAACAAAAAACTAAATAGTGCCGTAATAGGATAGGAATTTTAAAGGTTAATTCCTAATACTGCGGTGTCGTCCATATTAAGAGAAATACTGTGTCCTTTTTATTTGATTATGTCTATTAATATAATAACAGTTCCAAGTTTAGTAATAATATTTTATATCGCCCAGACTAAAAACCTTTTTCTGGTGTATATTTTATCTACTAGGAATCCTAATTAAATGCGATAACTGTTAAGTGCAAAATGTCGGTGTCTTGAAAAAGACGGTGTACTTTAATTTGTCAAAATGCAATATATTTTTAGAGATGGCGTCTCGAGTTTTACATATATAAACCAATAAGTTGTCGTTCGACTAACTTTTAACATTTTTTTGGGTGTCAAAGTTTTGATTGGTCCTAATTAGGACCATAAAATACTAGTTTTTGCCCGCGGCTTCGGTCGCTTGAAAGCTATTTTGCCGTTCCTTGAGAACGGTACTATTTTCTGGATGAAAGTATCCTACGTCAAAAATTGAATTGCAAAATTTAGTAAAGCGTAACAAAGAACGAAACTCATTTCTGTATTTATAGTTAGTACTTTACGGAAGTGGACGATTCAGGTACTTACATACATATTCAAGAACTTCTTTGACTTCCTATTAACGAGGATATGCCTCAGAAAAGGAAATTGATTTAACGTATTATTAGATTAATAAACTATTAAACAATTATTAAACTGCAATTTAGTAATATGTCAGGATTATGTAAAAACAAAAAATGGAAAGGTTATGTACTAACCTAATAAATGACAATAAAAAACAAAATTTTATTTTTTTAAAGCGAAAACTAAACAATAAGCTGTGTATCTACTTACAAAGTAGTGAATGTAGAAACAGGGAATGAAACGACATCGAGCAAAACTATAATACTGCTGGTTAGTACTTGGCCATATAAATAACTGTCACTATAATGTCAACGTCAGGGGTTAATTTTTTAACCCCTTTGGCATCGAGCAAAACTAATACTGCTGGTTAGTAACACAAGTACCACAAGTACACAACAGTATAAAGTATTTTGTAATATTTTCATATGAATTCGTTAATCGTATTTCATTTTTATTGATCTTGTTGGTACAAAAGTCCAAGCCGCTAATTATAGTGAGGGAAGATATTACTCAAAATTCTGGCGTAAAATGATTTGTACCTCTTTCGATACCTATATACTTATATATATATATACCCACAGACTACACTTTCTTATGTACAAACAGCAGAATGTCATCTATAAAATACATGTTTGTACACAGGAATTTATGTGCTCCTTTTGTCGAAGAACTGAAATATTATACCCTCTAACTTCATACACTAACCTTGTCAGGTAATACCCATCAGGTTCTTTGTGAATCTTTGGATACTGTATAATATAACTCTTTAACAATATAAAAGTCTTCGGTATTTAATTTTTCTTTATTAAGGACGATGGCACGGGAAGACGTTCCATGTCAAAGGCACAACAACGGTTAATGTAAACCTTTAAAAGTCAGTCTAATTTCGTTTACTCAGTATTTTTTCCTAAGATAATGTTTATTTAATATCGAAAGGTCTTTCCTCCCCAGATTTAATCAAAGGTTTAGATAATAAGCATTTATTTTTTTATTTATGGAAAATTAAACAGGCATAGGAAACTATGCCTGTTTAATTTTCCTGCTTCTTTCTGCGACTTCTTACTGCTCAACAGTATCCTGTGGAGCAGCAAGAAGTCGCGCCTTTTACATCGTACAGCTGTTAGACAAGCTTCACTTCTTATTAACTGCAAAATCCTTCCATTTTACATATAGCATGATTTCGGAAATAAAAAATATCGATTGTATAATCTAAACGATATCATTTATATTGAAGAAAATCGATTTAAGGCACATAAATAAAACCGATTTATTAGTATTTAATAATATATTTAGTATCGATTAGGTATGTAGGTTCGGCAATTCATAGCGGAAAAAATAGCGGTAAATTTGGTTCCAGATAACATCGGCGTCAACAATATCCACATCAGATACCGGTGTGCTTTCTTTGATTACTTCTCAATTGAGGTCGATAGCTGATAATGTTAAGTGAAAGAAACACCATATTCTCCCAAGTGATTCTCTCGAATCACACGAACATATGGTGTTTCTTCCGTGGTGGTGGTTCGTGGTGTTCCTTCAAATATCCAAAGCACTTGCTATTCTTTCAAAACAGTCCGAAAGAGGTAATAGCGCCCCGCTATTATCTCGTTTCAGCTCAAAGTAGTAGGCTTGACTTCCCAGAACAACTTCTTTTTTAGGGTTCCGTACCTCGAAAGGAAAAAACGGAACCCTTATAGGATTACTTTGTTGTCCGTCCGTCCGTGGGACGTTGCTTCGTGCCAAATTTCAAGATTCTGAGTTCATGGGAAGTACCCTGTAGGTTTTGATTCCCTTGCGAGTGTCGAAAATTTGCGGCATGAACGGCTGTATCTTTTGATTGCGTTGGCTTAGAAGTTTGATTTTTTAACAGCTTCAAGGGACAGTAGACCTGAGTATTTGATATAAATTCCAGTTTAATACCTCCACACGTTCCTGAGAAAAAGGGTCTTGACAGACAGACAGACGTACGGACGGACGGACAACAAAGTGATCCTATATTCCGTTTTTTACTTTCGAGGTACGGAACCCTAAAAACGATAGACAATTATTTAGATTACCCTATTAACTACCTAATAAAACTAATAATAACTAATACCTTTTAAATTTTAATCTTTTTTTACGTATGTACTTTCGTACGTATCTGTTATTTTTAATAAGATATGAAAAAGTGGTTATTTAAAAAATAAAAAGATAATGTATGTAGTGTAGTATTTTATATTGGGATATTGCACGACAGTAGCGCCACTTAGCATGCGCAACTACTCGGGATTATGTCAAATAATTACATACAAATGTTTTATTATTTTCTAATAAATAAAGTAATTAAAAGTACATAGAAAGATGAGAAACAGTTTTTTAAAGGAATTTGTTAGAAACAGTTTATAGAAAAATGGATTATTATTATAAAAACCGGTTTGGAATGAATAAAACACAATATAAGTTTTCAACCTCAAACTCTGTTCAAAGGAAATAAATTAGTTTTAGCGAATAATGGCCATAGTTATTTAATAGTTATTCCACGAATACAATTAAAATCATGTCTGAATACAATTAAAACTTCTCATTATTAAAATGAATTCAAGCTAGACGTAATTAAATTGTATTAAAACTTCGACATTATATATCAGTATAGACATATTGAACATTATTGAATTGTATATAATTATGATTATTTGTATCAATAATTAAAATGATAATTTGCATGTCAATAGTATTGACTAAAGTCGCATGTGTTAGAAAATTTAAACATGTAAGATCTTTCTGTACCGACTTTTTGCAAATAAATAAATTTGCTTAGAAATTGATTTGATAAGAGCCCACATCATTCGTCAAACATCGGTGACATTAACACCCTATAAAACAAGTTTAAAAGTAAGTATTCTTTAATCTTTGATTATATACCTGACTCCTTTGATTATATGACTCTCATAATGCTTTAACGTAATGTAGGCTACATTACGTTGTACATTATGTTATTAATAATAGTAATTAAATGTGCTACATTCTGTAACACACTTAATTTAGTATTTTACGGTAGGTAAGGTACTTTAACAAATTTTTGCAGTTCACAACACAACAACAATTATGACCTATTTCAAATTACAAACAAATTGTAGGAAATCTCAAAGTAATTTTGTTTGACTGATACCCTTCAGCCACGATATGATAGACCATCCCGAATTGTTGAAGATTTAATCATTGAAAATTCAAACAACATTTTTGATGTTGGACTTATTCACTTAAAAGTATATAATGTGCCAGAATAATAAATTGCATTTTATCAAGCTCAAAGATTGCAATCATATGAAGAAAATAAAACCATCAAGGCAAATATGATGTTTAATATGAATCATCCAAATATAATCTAAATCTTAAACTTCATTTGACATTACATCTTATTCATAACCATAATACATCAATGATTGGATTCCACAGACACTAGACTCATTGTCACTGTCTTTACTGCATGAATCAATTTCACCGCCATCACCATTAATAATATTTTTTACACAGAGCCACAATCCAAAAGTTGAAGTTATAATATTTTTTATGATTCCAGTTTCAACATAATATTTTTTACGATTTCCGTTTCAACCGTAGGCCTTTACTTCTGTATTTCTTTTTTTCCATTTTATTATGTGTTTGCAACAAGACAAAAAACATAAGAAGAATAACATTCAATCATTAAAAAAGATTATGTAATTTAGTGCGTTTTAAATAAAAAGTCTACAATTTGTCCCCAAACGATCTTGTACAAGTTTTAAAAAGTTAATATCGAGATCAACATTCTTTGAAGCAAATTTTCCTTTTACTGTACCCCAAATCATTATGGATGGGTTTAAATTACAAAAATATAAAGGCCAATACCGGTAAGGTTGATAACTAAATCTGTAATGTTATGATGTGCAATAAACGTATTGAGTATAGTCCAATCCTTCAGACTTTCTTGCCGACAAAACTTAAATATATTACTAACCACCTTTTTCTTACGACTATTAATAGTTTCTTGGCATTTTAACACATAAAAACCTCACAAACTAAAAAAAATTTAGACATTCTTACACTTTGACAGCAACAATAAACAATGACGATGATACTCTTGCCACTAAAGAAATCAGTTCCATTTGTTGTCCACAGCATGACCAGATTTTTTATTTCCCTGGTCGGACTAAGCACTAACGCCCGGTTCCTATAATCAAGAAACGATTCGTTTTGCTTACGGAAGGTATCGTTGAATTTTGAACGAAAATTTTACCTTCCGTTATCGTTTCTTGTTTATAGGAACCGAGCATAAATTAATTTACAGTTCATCTTACCTTAACATAAATACCAGCAATATTTTCAAATCCAATAAACGTTGACTATGTTGAATAATCCGAAATGAGTAGTAAACTAAAAGTACGTAAAGATTTTTTGGTTTCTGCTGCGCCAGAGGTTGTGTATTAATAATGTGATGAGCACGATCATTTGTTCTGTATCTGGGTGTAATTTCAATTATTTATAAAATGTATGTATTTTGTTAAATGTAAGTATTTTTATCAGCACTCTGGTTACCAAAGTACATTATGGAGATGATCCAGTAAATTATGGAGTTCCGCTGCCTGAATCTTATGTATGGTGCGACCGCATCGGTGTAACTTTTAGCATCGGCTACGGCTTCCGAAAATCAACAAAATTATTATCGGTTGCTAAAACTATTAGTACCATGTGTGAGCTGACCCTAGTACAAAGTTGCAATAAGTTCGATAATCTAATTTGGACGTCAGCTTTCATGATGAAAATGTGCGGGAAATGAGATAGCTTTATTATAGCCACGTTTGTTGTAATTTTATTTACGTTAATGTATAAAAATATAATTAATAATTCAATCTGGGGACAATAGGCCTTTGCATTATGTAAGTTTTCATTAACGTCATTGCCACTTTTTATTTTGTCAATTCTTTAGTTCATCTTAATTTATGCTGGTGTTCCTACACCATGTATAATGTGGATAATTTTTTTTTTCTGAATCGATGGAATTCTCGACCAATGTTCATGCTTTACTTAATTCTGCCTCATGGTAAATATTCTGCATTTTGATTTTGAAATACAAGTTAAACACGCTGTGCGTAATAAAAGTACGTAGGTATAGATTTTACTTCAACAAATGGAGTGGTTCCTGAAACTCATTAAAATTTTAAGCATTGGGAGTACATTAAATGTTCGAATTTCATTTTAAGCGCTTTAACAGTAATTTATATAACAGCTTCGCGAGTATAATGACTACAATACGTGCAGGAGCAGTATTTAGTTACTACTGGGAAGAGGATTGCGTTAATTAACGTCTAGCTTCTACAATAGGACTGACGGCAGAGCTGATCTAAATTAATTCATCTTTCCTTACAATTGTAAGGTTCTGCAAACAGGTACACATAAAGTGCAGGCTCGCAAGAAAACGGGAAAGTTGAATCGAAATATTGATAAGCGAAGAGAAAATTTAATTGGGCGCGGATATTTGAAGTTTGGAATACTTAAAGTTTATGTGTGGAAGAAGTGTAGAAAACCAACATTTTTTAACAATCGAAGTTCGACCACCAGGCGATCTCTAAGTATCTCTAATTATTATTAATGTAACAATTTGTCGATTAAATATAGATGTGTTTAGTGTGATATCGAAAGAGTCACAAACACCCTTACAAATTTTCGCCTTACAGTGTTAGTAAGATTGATCTTAAAGTTAATTAAAATACGAGTGTCACATCTATTGTAAGAAAAAGTGGGTAGATACTTACAGATATAGTGAGATTTCAAAACTATGTAGATATTCCCCATTATATATTATGTATGGAGAAAGAAATAATAAAAAGAAGAAAGGCATTTCTTTTGACAAAATAAGAAATAATTACTCTTATAATGGGAATTTATGGAAAATTTGATACCTTATAATTACATAAGATCGAAGGTTATAATTGTTTTTTTGTGTCCAAAAGTGACCTTAGCCGCTGCACGTGTTGGTAACACGGTTCGGTTCATATTACTAGTATTCGGGTTAACATAGAAGCTTATGTTAGAATTAGTACACATCTTAGAGCACTAGATGGGTTTCGATCAGGCTGTCGATTGCAAATTAGAAGCACTCAGCCCGTCGGATGCCTATAAACACTCGCTGCCAGCGGTGATAGTCGCACATTGTCTTTTTTATTCCTCTCTCTTTGTGTAACTTTACGGACCGTATATATGTCATAGTCAAAACTATTAATCGGTTAAAAGTACTTTTAACTAAAAACTGGCAAAAGTAGTTTTGACTGAACAAGTTGGTCAAAAGTTGTTATATCTGAAAATTATTGGTTTGGCTTGCTTTCGGTGTCGTTGGACATCACCACAACTTTCTAAAATCTTGTATATATAATATTTATTAAGAGATGTTAAAAAAAGTTAAAGCTTCGGTTGCCATTTCTTAATTAGCTACAACCTCTTCGCAAGATGGCAAACATAAATATTAAGTACTCCTTTATATTTATTTTTCATTATTATTTACCTTAATAACTTTTAAACTTTCGCGTTCCATGATACAATTATGTTCCATGATATATTAGGTATATTAATACCTATTCCGTGATCGCATTAATTCCCGTATATATATATATATATATATATATATATATATATATATAATATATATAATCTTAACAAGTATTGTAAATGAGATTAAAAATACATTTCCTGTGGCATCAGCCCTTCGGCGGTCCCCAATCGTAACCCATTTTTAGAAACCAGATGCGAGTTTGTGACCATACACGATGGCAGTTATGCAGCTATAATGGAGAGTTTTCTTATTACTCATGCCTTATTAAAAAAAACAATTAGAAAATAATAAATCCTGGAAACCTCGAAAATATATGTACACAAGTTTATAATGTGTATAAACACTGGTAAACCTACACCAAAACTCATTAGTGTTACTGCTTCAATGGCTCAGTTTGTCCGAAAATAAGTTCCGACAATATATAGTCGGACCACTGACTTTCAGCTTAATGACATCCGCGGGAAGTTCGCCTTCAGTAAGAGTTTTGCTAGTACACCTTCGAATCCTGACGTTATATTGTACGGAAAGAATATTTGTACAGGTATATACACCCCATTGTACTCAATTTATGACGTTATTTAAGTTTATATAAGCGAAACCAAAAACCAAAGAATATTAGCACGGACGTCTCCCACAACAGATATGAACCGATTTTCTTTCTTTTTGTTTAGCAGCTATTGGCGGTCTATAGTATTATCAATAAAAAAAATTAGGAATAGTATTTTTATAGATAGGTAAAGTCGAAACACTTCAATACCTTTTTCTCCTCTGCTTGTTACCCGCTTTTTTTCTTTCGTTATTGACGAGCAGCAGTAGTAGTAATAAAAATATTAGGGAAAAAATTTATTTTTTGCTTGGTCCTAGACCTATAAGAGGAGATAAAACTTGAAACATGCATAGGTCTTTCTCAAATTTCTTATAATGATTATCGGTAACACTAAAAATCGAAGAAACTCTTCAAACTTAGGGGATTTGATTATTTTTTAATGTAACTCGTACATTTACTTACCGAAAGCACCATTTGGTGAAGTAGAACTGATGCTGAAGACCTCTGAGAGCCAAGTACCTTCCGGAACTACTCAATAATAAGTATTTCAAGGTCGCGAAGCAAGTGATGCTCGTCACAATGCATGGTGAAGCGGAACTGAAACATTATCCGACTTCAAAAAGGAGGAGATTTCCATTTCAACCAACTTTTTTCTGTTACGCGATATATACGCCAATTGTAACCCGAATTCAATCATTGCTCCATTTAAATTTCAAAATGAACTAACTCTACGAGTGAAAAATTAACAGATTTCGCATTCTCTAAAATACTTTTTGTAAAATGTATTTCCCCTATTTTCGACGGGGCTCTATTGTTATTAATAGCACACAGTATACTCGAATTTCTATTTATTATCGTTTGTATACAACTATTTCCAGGAACTGCCAGTACCTCATAACAAAATCAATACCAAATAAACTTAGTGAAAGAAATTTTAATCAGGAATTTAGAATCCAATTAAGGCCTTTACAATTAAATTCTATCCGAGTGAGGCCGCGGGCAAATGCTAGTTATTCAATAAAGGATAAGAAATGTAAATGAAACTCGTGAGGCCTAAAACAGAAAACAAAGCCCTACGCCGCAGAGGAGTATCAAATTTAAAAAAAAAATCAAAAACAAAAGTTTAAATTATTGTTGAGTTTATATAAAGTATTTTATCAAGATCTCACTGAATTAACTAGAAACAAACAAAAGTAGATCAGATCATTCTTAAAACTAACCTGAACTTTTCATACTTATCATAGAAATAGAGACATCCAACGACATCTTTATAAAAACTTAGAATTTATAGACCTGCTTATTCCAGGATAGTAAATCTTGTTTGGAGCAAGTACGTACATCCAATTTAAATTATGGTGCAGAGACGCAGAGGACGCATAGAAATCGGTCTCGACTGTCAAGAACACAAGTGACTATATATATGGAGATTCAATATCAAGGTGCCAGGAGCTTTTTATTTTTTGTAAATGCAGAAGGCCCGACAACAAAACCAACCGGTGTTTCCGACATCAGACCTCCCATCATACAGAGGGATATGCGCGCGTTCTTCTTGCCCTTTCGCCGCTGTCTCCAATTAGAGGGACACACTGAGAAATGGCAGCCTTAAATTTGGACAAATTTTGTTTCGGCACAACATTGCGTGGTACGGGGGGTTACACTGAAAGTTTTAAGAATATAAAAACCGGAATGATATAGAAGCCTGTTAATATTTTTATTGCTTCTCGAAGTAGTCTCCGTTCCTTTCTAAGCACTGTCGCGTGCGATGGTACCATTGACTAAAGCAGTGAGCCCACTCTTCTTTAGGGATTTCTTCCACGCCTTTTTCAAACGCAGCCACGGCATCTTCATCTTCTCAAGTTTATCTTTTATTTTTGGAAATAAATAAAAGTTACAATGTGCCAGGTCGGGACTGTAAGGAGGATGACTCACTAGCTCCACACCTTCGATAGACAAATATTCGACAGTCCGTCTGGTGGAGTGAGCTGGTGCGTTGTCGTGGTGGAGGAGGATCCTGCCTCTTGAGCGCTGAAGTCTAACATTTTCCAAGACAACTGGTAGACAATGACTGACCAATCTGCAGTAACAGTTCTTTTATCTTCTAGAATGATTGTTGCATAATGACCCGTCCATCCAAAGAATGAGGCAATCATCTTTTTCCCTTGATTTTTGCCCTTCTTTAGTTTTGTCGGCAAATCTTCGAATCGAAACATTAATTGCGCAGATTGTCTTTTGATTTCGGGCTCGTAACAATATATCCAGCTTTCATCACCTGTGACAATGTCATACTTTTTAGTAGTAGTACTATCATAGTTTTTCATCTTCCGTCAAATTATGAGGTATCCATCTAGTACAAAGCTTTCTGCCGCCTAAATGTTCATGTAAGACTTTTTGTACTTGAGTCATACCAATGTCTAAAGCTGCCCGAATCTGTTGAAACGTCACTCTTCTATCATTAGCCGCACAGCACTCACGTTATCTTCAGTAGTCGCCGTAGAAGGACGTCCTTCTCGAGAATCATCAGTGAGTTTGCCACTGTTTGCAACTGATTTGTCGAACAAACCAGTTGCAAACAGTGGCACGAGATGAGGCTTCGTAATAAAATGCGAATCAAAGTCTATCGTGACATTGTTATTGAGTAAGACTACAATAAAAGTCGTAATAAATCATAATTTTTCATCAGCTGCTTTTCTTACTGGCCTATTCTAAAAACTTTCAACGTAACCCACGTATAAAACAGATCGGCAAAGTAAAGAGACTTTACCGCAGAAGCATAGAATATCGTTATTGTTTTAGGTTATTAGATATTGTATTTAAATCTTAAATCACTGGTTCAATAAACAAAGTAAATACTCCTATTACAGCGATAGTTGAAATCAGCTCCAAAATACGGAGGTATGTTTATTTTCAAGTTTTATTCTCATTCGAGTATCGTAAACACAACCGAAATGGAATTTACTCATTTAGAGTATTTTGCTTCGATGCATATCTAACGTTTGCAAATATAACATAAAAGGAACTAACTGAAATGAATCAGTTTGTACCAAGGCGGCAGATCCCGCAGCAGGTCTCATACAAACTAGAAGAGACTTAGCTACGAGTTCATATTTACCAGCGAAGATTTTATATTATAAAATTGCGTTCATGTTTATGAATTTAATTTATATCTTTGTCCAGTTAGTATATGTCTATTCGGTTTTTTTCTATTCGTAACTGATATTACAGCTCAAAAACAAAAAACTAAATAGTGCCGTAATAGGATAGGAATTTTAAAGGTTAATTCCTAATACTGCGGTGTCGTCCATATTAAGAGAAATACTGTGTCCTTTTTATTTGATTATGTCTATTAATATAATAACAGTTCCAAGTTTAGTAATAATATTTTATATCGCCCAGACTAAAAACCTTTTTCTGGTGTATATTTTATCTACTAGGAATCCTAATTAAATGCGATAACTGTTAAGTGCAAAATGTCGGTGTCTTGAAAAAGACGGTGTACTTTAATTTGTCAAAATGCAATATATTTTTAGAGATGGCGTCTCGAGTTTTACATATATAAACCAATAAGTTGTCGTTCGACTAACTTTTAACATTTTTTTGGGTGTCAAAGTTTTGATTGGTCCTAATTAGGACCATAAAATACTAGTTTTTGCCCGCGGCTTCGGTCGCTTGAAAGCTATTTTGCCGTTCCTTGAGAACGGTACTATTTTCTGGATGAAAGTATCCTACGTCAAAAATTGAATTGCAAAATTTAGTAAAGCGTAACAAAGAACGAAACTCATTTCTGTATTTATAGTTAGTACTTTACGGAAGTGGACGATTCAGGTACTTACATACATATTCAAGAACTTCTTTGACTTCCTATTAACGAGGATATGCCTCAGAAAAGGAAATTGATTTAACGTATTATTAGATTAATAAACTATTAAACAATTATTAAACTGCAATTTAGTAATATGTCAGGATTATGTAAAAACAAAAAATGGAAAGGTTATGTACTAACCTAATAAATGACAATAAAAAACAAAATTTTATTTTTTTAAAGCGAAAACTAAACAATAAGCTGTGTATCTACTTACAAAGTAGTGAATGTAGAAACAGGGAATGAAACGACATCGAGCAAAACTATAATACTGCTGGTTAGTACTTGGCCATATAAATAACTGTCACTATAATGTCAACGTCAGGGGTTAATTTTTTAACCCCTTTGGCATCGAGCAAAACTAATACTGCTGGTTAGTAACACAAGTACCACAAGTACACAACAGTATAAAGTATTTTGTAATATTTTCATATGAATTCGTTAATCGTATTTCATTTTTATTGATCTTGTTGGTACAAAAGTCCAAGCCGCTAATTATAGTGAGGGAAGATATTACTCAAAATTCTGGCGTAAAATGATTTGTACCTCTTTCGATACCTATATACTTATATATATATATACCCACAGACTACACTTTCTTATGTACAAACAGCAGAATGTCATCTATAAAATACATGTTTGTACACAGGAATTTATGTGCTCCTTTTGTCGAAGAACTGAAATATTATACCCTCTAACTTCATACACTAACCTTGTCAGGTAATACCCATCAGGTTCTTTGTGAATCTTTGGATACTGTATAATATAACTCTTTAACAATATAAAAGTCTTCGGTATTTAATTTTTCTTTATTAAGGACGATGGCACGGGAAGACGTTCCATGTCAAAGGCACAACAACGGTTAATGTAAACCTTTAAAAGTCAGTCTAATTTCGTTTACTCAGTATTTTTTCCTAAGATAATGTTTATTTAATATCGAAAGGTCTTTCCTCCCCAGATTTAATCAAAGGTTTAGATAATAAGCATTTATTTTTTTATTTATGGAAAATTAAACAGGCATAGGAAACTATGCCTGTTTAATTTTCCTGCTTCTTTCTGCGACTTCTTACTGCTCAACAGTATCCTGTGGAGCAGCAAGAAGTCGCGCCTTTTACATCGTACAGCTGTTAGACAAGCTTCACTTCTTATTAACTGCAAAATCCTTCCATTTTACATATAGCATGATTTCGGAAATAAAAAATATCGATTGTATAATCTAAACGATATCATTTATATTGAAGAAAATCGATTTAAGGCACATAAATAAAACCGATTTATTAGTATTTAATAATATATTTAGTATCGATTAGGTATGTAGGTTCGGCAATTCATAGCGGAAAAAATAGCGGTAAATTTGGTTCCAGATAACATCGGCGTCAACAATATCCACATCAGATACCGGTGTGCTTTCTTTGATTACTTCTCAATTGAGGTCGATAGCTGATAATGTTAAGTGAAAGAAACACCATATTCTCCCAAGTGATTCTCTCGAATCACACGAACATATGGTGTTTCTTCCGTGGTGGTGGTTCGTGGTGTTCCTTCAAATATCCAAAGCACTTGCTATTCTTTCAAAACAGTCCGAAAGAGGTAATAGCGCCCCGCTATTATCTCGTTTCAGCTCAAAGTAGTAGGCTTGACTTCCCAGAACAACTTCTTTTTTAGGGTTCCGTACCTCGAAAGGAAAAAACGGAACCCTTATAGGATTACTTTGTTGTCCGTCCGTCCGTGGGACGTTGCTTCGTGCCAAATTTCAAGATTCTGAGTTCATGGGAAGTAAGTACCCTGTAGGTTTTGATTCCCTTGCGAGTGTCGAAAATTTGCGGCATGAACGGCTGTATCTTTTGATTGCGTTGGCTTAGAAGTTTGATTTTTTAACAGCTTCAAGGGACAGTAGACCTGAGTATTTGATATAAATTCCAGTTTAATACCTCCACACGTTCCTGAGAAAAAGGGTCTTGACAGACAGACAGACGTACGGACGGACGGACAACAAAGTGATCCTATATTCCGTTTTTTACTTTCGAGGTACGGAACCCTAAAAACGATAGACAATTATTTAGATTACCCTATTAACTACCTAATAAAACTAATAATAACTAATACCCGATCGAGGTGTTGAAGCTACGATCAGATAATCTCATATTCTTTTAGACGAGTATACGAATATTTTGTATTTTTTGAGAGCTTAAGTGTTGTGTTTTGTAGCTTTTTGTATATGTTTATATATGCCTTTATGTGAAAAATATATAAAAGTAACTTCTTCAGTCATTCCACGATTAGGAGTGATTTTCTTTTTATTAAAATCCGACACCACCGACTATTATGAAGAAAGTTATATTTTATAATAAGAAGAAATTTGTATAAGGTTAATTATTTTTTTATCAGTGGCTTCATGGTAAACATTTACTTACGGGTTCAAAAGCTGGTAACCACCAAAGTTTCTACTGCCTTGCTTCCCTATAGCCCTAGTCACTAAAAAATATAACAAGGTGTTGGTACAGTTTACCGTCTAACTATGCGTCGAGGTGTTTCCTCGTCAGGTCATAAATCTTGGGTGTGACTGACTGACAAATCATCAAAAATCGATTTCTCCACTTCTAAACCACCTAGGAACATGAAATTTGGTACAAGGCAAAATGGTGGTTTGGCAAAATGTTCAAGGATATGCTTTAAATAACGATCCAGAATGCGTCCACATTCAGCTCGGCCAGGGGTAGGTACTTAACCAAGCTGCCCACTGAAATTATAAATATAAACATCTTACATTAAAAAACTATTATAATTTAACAAAAAAAAAACTTTTAAAAATTATAATAAAAATCTATGTTATTTGAAATAATAATAAATGAAAATGAAAAATCACCTTAGCGTAATTTGGCCCGAATCCGGTCTAGTTATTTACTATACTATAGACGCCTTTTATTATCCTTATTAAAGTTATTTTAGTGCAACTCAATAGATCTTAAATGCTTTGCTACACTAAGAAAAAAAATTGAGTAACATTCTATTTCTATGGGTTACGCAAAAACAAACGAAGCCACGGGGTGTCGAACCGGCTATACACCGCGTGCAGCGTATAGTTAGTAAGTGCCGTGACATGCCATATGAATTATGTATGCGAAATACGCATAATCGGACTACGTGGCCAGATTCAATCCAATTAAAGTAAGAATAAAAAATCTATTGGCTAATTTATCTAATTTTAACCATCTTGTTTTTCTAACAATAATAGTCAGTACATATATCGATGAGAGTCCATTTCGGTATCTGTTAATTCCGTGGGAACTACACAGACAACCTGGTTGAGGTACGGGGTGGAGCAAATTACATATATTTTATATCTGCAAGCTATCTATAATATGGGTCAGATTCATTCGAGCGCTCGTAGAAGCCAGTACTGCACGCGTGTTCTGTGTGCAACTAGTATTACGCGAACATCTACGGACTTTTGGATTGTAGTGGTTTTCGAGTTCGAAATGAGTGACCATATTATTAATATGTCCCCGTAAGTACAAATAGATTTAATTTATTTTTAAAATGAAATTATAATGTAAACTTTGTGATTAAATATTACTTTATCAAATTTTAAACATAATTTAACTTTTGCTACTGTGCAGTTAATGATTAATTTACGTATTGGTTTATACTATCCTATCTGAAATGACTTTGTTTTACGTACTTTATTAATAAATTCATAAACTTTTTAATGTTTTTCAAATAACTTGTTTATATATTCCAAGTAAAAAAAATGCAATTATTAATGCAAATGGCTCTTGTTAGCAACTGTTCTTGATTTTTAAATACAATACAATAAAATACAAACTACAATAAGAGGATACGTAGTACGAATGTGTTTCTTTTAATAAAAAAAAATATATTCAGACATATTTCTAGTTAACAGTGCTGCAAAAAAAAGCAGTTTTGAAATATTTTAAAATGGCTTGTGAAATTCAATTTACTTATTCACTTTAACAAACGATTTCAGTGACAGTGGCCACTAAAAATTTGTGTAAACCTACTGTAAAGTGAAGCTATATATAATCTACTTGTTTCAATGACGTTTTCATTTTACAATAATTTTGTTGTAGAACGACCAGGAGGCGATATAATACTAATCGTGCAAGTGCTTACGATCAGTCACACTTAAGAACCAGTGCCGGAAATTATAATTCCTATAACGATAGAAGAAACGAAAATGTTTCTGTCCAAATGGAACACAGATACATACCCGATAATTGCTATTGTGACCCTGATCTGGAAACTATAATGGAAATGTCTGAAGATTCAGATTCTGACTCTTCAGCGTACGAAACATCATCCGAGTCGCTATTTATCGACAATCTCGAAAACATGCAAATCCTGGCATTAGCTAACACCAGACAAAGGGTCACGGCTTCTCAAGACTTAGAAGCTGATACAGATTTCTTGTCGGTACTAAGAGCTGCAGTTCGTCGCGTCTCAATTCAAGATTATATGAATATATTAATGTATTTCATAATAGTTTACTTATTCAAAAGTAAGTATTTACAATATAAATGTGGGTCCCACACTACCAGTATATAAATATTTCAGCGAAAATAAGTTAAATTAATTGTCAGAAACGAGTTGATTTTCGTGTTAGCAGGGACTGGATGAGATTCCAATCCACAACTGAATAGCTGCAAGTCCTATATCTTAGCCTCTACGTTACCGCCGCTTGAGAAGTGAAAGTTCTTCACATTTCATTGTATATTTATAGACATTTTAATTTTATGTATAACAATTACTTGCATTTAAATTTACAATTCATGGTTTACAATTTATGTTTATATTCGAGACTACGGTAATATATGATTTTAGTAATTTTATAAATTCTTTTCAGATATGCCATATTTTACTATGTTCTTATTTCCATATTTTTTATACATTTATGATGGCAAACAGATGAATACCCTTATGATATTAATAAAAGCTTATAACAGCTCTTAACAACCCGTTGATTCTTTAAACATGTTATAACGCAGTCTGACCGTTCCCATATTTCTGGGTCTCATAGAGATGACTGATAAGAACATATTGTGCTTATTTAAGTTGTGATCTTCTGAAAAGAGTTGAAATTTTTCTCCGATTAGGTTAATAATTGTTAATTTTTTTTTTTATGTTTGTGAGTTAATATAAGGTTAATATAACAGGTTCTGGACCTGAACATTCTATAATTTGCAATACTTATAGTACTTAAACATTTATCAATTACCTAAGTACCGATAGCACGGTGCACCAGGGGCCGGTTGTGAAAAAATCTGAGCAAGGAACCTAACTCTCGAAAAGCGTGTTCCTGTTACACCGAAGGAACTCGTCGTAGAGGTACGTACTGCCTATATTATTAATTATTTTACAAATACACTACAATCAGTGTCTCCTTATTTTGTTTTTGTGTATCGATGTTTCTGAAAATATTTTTTTATTAGATCTAATAGGATTTCTTTGTCAACAGTTCCGTACGACGAAGTGGATACTGACTCAGCTCTAGTACAAATGTTCGCTCACGTGAATGCTCCTACCTGCAAGTATATAGTCGCTGTTGGCGCCCTAGCCGGCCTCACCGTTTCTATGTTTGGATCAATGTTCCCCATGCCTCGAATTGTCTATGCTATGGCTCAAGATGGACTGATTTTCAGGTATGTAAACTAAACTTGTAATTTATTACATAAAAAACCGTAAAATAGAGTTATTTAGTCAATTTGTTCCCATAGTGACGTATACAAGAAAATATTATATCGATATATATGAGATATATATATATATATAAAATGAGTTAAAATTTTTCTCTTAAGTGTATTATTCTTGAACACGAACAAATTTAATATAATTTTGCGAAACCCCGTTAAAAAACCCAATCGTGCCAAAATTATAATATTTGTACAAGTTTTCATCAATATCTTGTTACAAAAAGATATAATGTAAATGTACAAAAGTCGCAGGTACTTTGTGATTATTTTTTAACGATATGAAACAATTCCATTATCTTTATGACAATAATTAATCCTTATTATAACAGTCTAGTATCATGGAATAAAATTGTTATCTATTAATCTACATACATATATGAATTACCTTGGGTTCCCTCTTAAGTCCCACTTGTTTACGAATTTTCACTTATATTTCGTCCTTAAATCTTTGAGACAGTATGGAAAAGAGAAATAAGAGTGGTTCAAAAAACGAGTGTGAGATCTCATAGGCATGTTTATAAAAGCGTGTGGCATGGCATCTCTCTCTATCTCGCTATGTTATTTCCTGGTTGGGATCAGTGTAAAGTTTGATTTCCGCGCCTTTCATACTTGATACGATACTATGTAAGTAGTTTAAATGTTCTACAAAAAAGTGGTAATAATTGGTATAGAAACTCATAAATGAAGACAAATACAACATAAGAAGGTAAAAAATAAGTAAACGAAATGTGTGTACTTGTATGTGTGAATCTGTAAGCACTTGTGTGTGTGTGTGTGTGGGTGTGTGTGTGTGTGTGAGTGTGTGAGTGTGCGCGTATGTAAAAGTTTATCTAAGGGGCGACTACGATCTGATTATGACCCGCCACGATGAGACCCATAAGAAAAACACAACAGCGTTAATGTTTTAGGCAGTTATCGTGTCCCACCTGAGTTGGTCGGTAGTCGCTTTTTAAGAAACAAAAATGAAATTTATGCGCTATTATCAATGTTTTGTTCAAATTTAAATATACTACTGTATACTGTTTTCACTCGAGCCGACAACCCGAACTCTAGTAGTATCAGTTTTTATTGTAATAAAATATGAAAAATATAACTTAAAATTACAATATTTTATTTGTTTGATGCTGAGGACCACACGCTGAAATTAGTTTACCTATTTATATAAAAGCGAAAAGATACTCACCCACTAACTTATCTACTGACTAATTATGAAATCGGAACCATTTTTTTTATAACGTGGTGGAAGATCCTCATGGATGTCCTCCATGTCCCCCATGGATGTCCCTTGAGGGGGTCGGAGGGGTCTGTCAGACCGACTAAAAACCACCCCGGTGTTCCAATGCTTGCCCATGATCGGGGGCGCGAATCGCCATTGCATTCTTCCGCAACCCCCGACAACGAAATTTGAACCTACTATTAAATACCTACTACTTGACCTATGAAGATAAAATTTGGCAGATAGGTAGTTATGAGTTGGAGACGTAAGGTACCTACTTGAAAGAGTGAAAATAGTTTATTTGGAGAAAGGGTAATAATATTTACAGTCAAGAAACTTGATGTCGCTATCATTAAACAAACATAGGTAGCAATTAATGTATTTAGGTATCATTTTAAATTATAAATAGAGTAACTGAAATTGCAAACGAATATTTAAAAAAATGGAATTATGCGAAACAAAGTGCATGTCAACCTGACCTAATATTATTACCGAATGTACGATAAAGCACAGACGGCTTTATGATGGCTGGCAGGATGGAACTAACAAATAAATTGATAATCACTTAACACTAGTGTACTTTTTACAAATTAGAACTAGATTCAATTACAATCAAATTTGGCAACTTATACTAAAGCACTGTCTTTCCCTATTTTTACTATGTCACTATTTATTTTGCTTAATGTGTATGGTGGTTCATGTCAATTTTAAATTTATTATATTGATACAAGTAAACCTTTAACAATTAGATATTTATTAACCTATTAGAACGAGGTACATCGTCATCGTTACATGTTGTAATATTTTGTGCAGGAGTTTGGCTACTATCTCGGAGAGTACCGGCACACCAGCTTTCGCAACCATTTGTGGAGGTGTCGCAGCCTCTTTCGTCGCTCTCCTGATACAATTGGAAGTCCTGGTCGAGATGATGAGTATCGGTAAGTTTTTATTTTAATAATATCTGACAGCTAACGATGATTTTTTAGAAGTGGATAGCACAACATCACTCTAATCTTTTTTCTTTTTCCAACATTTTAAAGTAAATTCTAGTAAGGTAATAAGTTAAGACCTTGTTTAAGAATACACATCAAAAATAATTCTATAAAAGAGTTTAAGGACCATTTCGCTGGAATTGAATCAAGTATGCCAAACGATCATAAATATTTGATATTTTATGGTGAACAGAGATGCAACGCAGATTTGGTGCTAACGTTCATTAGAAAGTGACAAGTTCGTTATATATTTAGAACAAAATACTCTAGCTGGAATCACAAATCATTACCATTCTCTAAAATCAATAATTTTTAGTTTTGTCGCTATTCTCGCAAACCAGCGAACTATTTACGAAAGGAACATATCAGTTTTACTGTATATTTTTTTTGTACATGAGATGAAATATCCTGGGGCTTGTATAGAGTATATAAAGACGACACAATCGTAAGGTGTTAGGGTATGAGGTTATAAAGCTAATTCATTATTTAAACATTTTAATCTGCTTTCTATGTGTATTAAGTATTATTCCGTGAATATTGTCATAATCGTAGCTTACCAAATGATGGAGTTATGTTAACACTTTAATTTTCAGTTAAAATAAATTTGATTTAACAAAAAACATATGTTTGGGAAAATTAGGTAGTTATACCGCGGAAGCCATCAAATAAGAACATAAGTATGAAATTATATAATTCTAAATATATTTTTCTTATAATATCTAATAAAATGACAAAAAAGATTACTAGGTAGGCAGTATAAGATAAGATGACCCACCTGGTATTACACAGTACTGTAATCACAATTTTTCCGAAGGTTTGAGTAGACATTTTCTATTTCCTATGAAAATAAAATATTTTTGAAAGATTAACCCCCGACACGCAAAAAGATATATTTGTCCCGTGTGAATTAGAGCATTAGCAAACAAAGTAAACTATATTCTTCTACTGCTTGTATTTAGGAAACATTGTTTTTGGTAACTTAAACCTATAGGTATAATTCATTCCGAAATACAAAATAATAAACCCTTTTAATATAATTATTTATACTTAATTATTTTGATGCATACGCCTGACGTTACTAGCTAGCTTTGTAAACCTTGTCATCAAATAGAGTAGGCCGCAAACATAGGTTACATCAAGCTCTCAATCTATTCATACTAATCAACAGATTAGGACGCTTTATCAATACTGCAATCGGAATTTAAGCCTTTGATATAAATAATTAGAGTAGATTGGTCCTGTGCCATCGTTGGATTCTGACTTTGACAACAGCCGAGCTGGTTTGATGCTATGTATTACTCTTGCATGGCGTATGCAATGTAAGTTCTATCGTTGTAGGAACGTTGCATCTTTAAGCTATGGATTTCGACGCCTCCAGAATATTAAGTAAGTGGGGTCCGATGAGAAGATGCTATCTTAGTCTTGAATGGACGTCATAGCCTGTTCCTTTATAACTCTGTCTTTACTCTATTCCCAATATGATACTACTATAAGATGATAAACAGTTACATACATTATTCCAATTCAAGTTTTACCATGTTGATGTGCAAATATTAAAATATGAATACAAATGAAATTATAATCACTAAGCGTGTATTACTACTAAAATATAAATAAATTTAGTTAACATTTATGTAAATTTATAAAAGTAATAGTAAAAGTTTAATTTATAAATAAAATATATTGCTATTATTATCGTGTGTCCTTTTTCAGCACTTATTAAATATTATCATTACCAGATGCCAAAGTCGAAATATAGGTCTTATGTATATTTTTTATTTTGACAATTACCATTTGTCCTTTGATGTAAAAGTCTAAATGCATGGATTTACAAACTGAAATGAATTCAAGAAATTTACACATACAATAATGTTACACGTCTGCGTAGCAACACAGCTACGTCGTAGTCGCAGCTACGAGCGCTACGAAGAATTTAATTGGTGTGCTGCCACAGTTGCTAATCAGTTTAAGAATGTATGCATCTATACAATTTAGTAATAACCAATGCAAAGAATAAAGGAATGCATCGTTTAGTACGATGCATTCCTTCAGAATTCCGATTTGCTGTGTATTAGCAATTTAATACAACGAATGGTTATACAAAGATGCCGTTTGTGGTAATAAATAACAATATGTTTATTTTGATTTAAGATAGATGAGATTTGTAAGTTTCGGTAACCACTTAAATTCATTTATCAATTTTTATTTCTAAAAGTTTGAAATACGATCTGGTCTATATGGACACGCAGATGGCAGATTTTTTTATGAGTTTGTAGGAAACTAATTTTACAGCCCCGATACACACGAAGCCCTATGAGTGCTTTAAAGATATGGATTTGGAGTAACACCTAAATGCCTATACAATAATTAAACTAGTTTATCGAATTAACAAACCTACTTTGACGAACTTTTTGAAAACAAATAATTCAACAAAACCTAAACTTATTTCATTTATTTTAGTGCCTGGCTTAAATAAAAGCTGGTTTTTAATAAGGGTTTTTTTTTTATTTTCACGTTTCTCATTCTCTCTTAAGCTAAATCCTTTTGTCTCTTTTTAGTGTGACTTTTTCGTTTCATAGAATTTTCAAATCACAACCATTCTAGAGAAGTTTCACTTAAAAAAAAATGTTAATTACTTAGAGGGCTCGAAGTTCCCGGCGCCATTTTGAGAAAGAGCTATAGTTCACATTCGTTTTTTTTTCGTTATTAAAAAGACAACTCCCGCATTAAGAATTACTCCTGTATCGCGGGGAACTTTACAAACATACAAATAACGGACACAAAGAACACCTAGACTCGGGTGGGAATCGAACCCACGACCTATCAGTCAGGGTCACTAACCACTAGGCCCCCAATCCATCCGTATCACCAATATCCCTTCCTTTCCATTTCTTACCTACTTTTCTCTTTCAATAAACATACTCCCAATTTTCCCATTTAAAAAAATTGTTGGTACCTTTTATCTGTCACGTATGCTGTATTAACTCTAGGCGGGCAGTGGTGAAACAAGAAATAACAATATTATCATATATTGCCCAAAATAACTATATGAATATGTAATAATATTTATTTGCTTTTGTGGTTTATTCAATGTATGTAACTAACAAAATAACACTAGACTCATATTCCACCTTACAAAATATCCATTGGCAATTATTAAATATCTAATATGTCAATTTATGATTTACTGGTACATTGGTTACGAATATGTAGTCGAAGATTGACATATAAAGGAACGTGCGTTATATAATCTTTGAATGTAAATTGATAAAACTATATATTCACGTGTTATATATATATATATAGATATCTCGTTTTGAAATAATACGCGGTATGATGGAGGTATCCATGTAGGTCCAAATGCAATATTTCTAAAATTTACTTAGGTATCGAGTTGTCAAAATATTCCCATGAAACCGATGTAATAAAAAAATGCATGTCTAGTTAGCAACTTGTTCCCGCCATGCACAAATATATTTCTTTCATTGAGTAACGGAATGTGCGTTTGTCTTCCAACTCACGTGATGGAACGTTCAATCATACCTTTATATCTTTAATTATAGAAAAAGACTTCAAATAGAATCCACGGATATTTGTAGCCTTTGGGCCTAATTCCGAAATTAATTTAAAAAATCAATATTTCATTTTAAATTTTAACCTATTATAAATAGGAGTTTGTACGCCTCTGTAGTGTCCGTGAATTATTATAGTTTTATCAAACTTAGAAATACCTACAAAATATAGACTGAGGAATCACAGTAGATAGTAAAACTTTGCATTAAAATGTGGTTATGGTAAATTTCAAAATGGTTGTTGTTCCTCTGATTGCACTGAACATTAACCTAGAGGTAGTTGTAGTACAAACTTTATAAGAGGCATCTTTGCTGGAATTGCAGGCGCATTCAAAGCGTGTATTTTACGAGTACATCTTACCTTTAAAGTAATTTCTTTTATAGTGGGTTCTGGGACATAGTTATCTTGCTCCGGTTGAGGAGGGCTTGATTCGTAGAGTCGCTGTTCTGTTTGTACTTACCTTAGCAAAATTTTTTTTTTTTTTTTTTACCCATTGTATAATAAACTGAAACTCAAATAAGTTTTACCCTGTAATTTCATTTTGCAGTTAACGTAAAATAAAAAGCAATAATTTTAAATTATGTTCTATTAACAATAAAAGAGTAGTGTTTTATTAAAAAAAAAATATTTCCTTGTATCCAATATTGTATATCAAGAACAACAGCAGTTTCATTTTTCTAAAAGCTAACATACGGGGTACTATATACGTACCTATAAGTAGGTATAACATAAGTACATGAAGGTATATACACATCAATACAACGTGACATACACATTTCAATTTCACATAGATATTACTAAACCACGCTCCAATTCATTTTGACAAAAGCAAATAAACATTGGTATAGTAAATAAATGAGGTCCCACATTTGCTAAAGCCTTTCCAAATAATTAATATATTCATTGGTTTGTAAGTCCATATCATCACAAGAAAATACCTTGTGTTTACAACATACAGGTATAACCGATATCAGATAAAAATTATTCAGTAATGGAAAAAGCGTTTGTCTCACTCACCTGATGGAAAGTGACGATGAAGACGAAGATGGTACACGCCTATACAAGAGAAACTTAGTTACTCTTGAAGGTTCCAGGATTATAGTTGTCTGGAAAAGTGAGAGATGCAAATTAATTTAGAGTAAACAGACCGTTTACTCTAAATCAATTTACATCTCTATACGTATGCGTACTTCAAAAGGGTGCTTAAAAAATATTCTGCACTCAATTTACAATTAGCTACCACCACATATATACACCTATTACTCAAGCGATGCGGGTCCAGAAATGGATAGATTATAAAATTGAACTGATATTTTAATTATAATATTATGTATATTATTAGAAATCCGTGAAGATTATTTTAAAAAAAGACAACAACGCTGACAAATATATCGACAAAATAAAATCAAAAAATACGATACTGATTAGGTGAGAGCTCAGAGAGCTGCACCTCAGTGTGGCTATTTATGGCCCGATAGCGGATGATATATTGTGTGAAGTCACTAGTTTTTTTTTTCAGCTACCTGACGGTAGCTGAAAAAAAAAACTAGTGACTAACCTAACAATATTATTATTTATTGTCATTAGATATTTTTATTATAGTAAATCAAATAACATTCTTTATTGGAGGTCACCTCCACGATACTTGAATCCCTTGAAGTGGAAGATCCGTTATGACAAAAATAGATAAAATACATATGAATCTAGTTGAAAATCTTGCCTACTGATGTTTAGAAGATTATATCACAACACCTGATATTTCTAACGTTAATATTTCTATACGTTTTTTGCCACACCTTGCAATATTTGATTGACCGTTAAGCTGCGATATGGTGAAGCATGCAAAATATCACACGTAGGATATTATTTATTTATAAAGCAAGATATGTTGGTACTGTACAAGTATTAGGTACATGTCGTGGCAGAGTTGTGGCTGCGGTTACATTAAACGCACCAGTGCGAGTGTGTTTTAATTAACCGCACCTATTGCTCGTCCAGCAGACAGACCGTAAGCAGACATCGGTGCAAACGATACCTTGCAACATCGGCTGTGTTAAGGTGTGTGCCTTAAAGATTATTTATAGGAATCTACTCATTATTTAGTGATAGGATTATTATGTGATATTGTGAGGGTGAGAGGTATTAAACTGTTACCATGAAATCGGTGAAGATATTTTATTTCATTACAAAATTCCAACTGGATCTTTTGATTTCCGCACAGTTGTGTGTGAATAACACATGCAGTGTGTTGGCGGTATACAGCCGTAGTATTAGGTAATTCGATATAATCTAAATCTAAACTTCAACACCAATATCATAAAGAGAAAAGTATTGTCTGTTCGTATGTTGGTTTATAATGGATAAACTCAAATACTACTTAACCTATTTTAAAAAGTCTTTCACCCATAGAAAACTACATTATCAGCGGGTAACATAGGCGTTTTAGAGTTTATAATAATGTAACATATGATGTAAAAAATGTGGTCATAAAAGTAATTTTGTATCATCAAAAAACTATTGATGATACAAAATATAATGTACTACGTGTTTTAGTACTCATGATTATCCACAAAAGAGTTCGCGAAGTTATAAGTGTAAAACCACGTTTTTTTCAAATTAGTCAATCCAAACACGGGTAGATACAATCGCAAAATGATGACTTTTATATCACGATGATTTTAATCCTTATCCAACTAAATAGTTTCATAATCAAGGATAATTATGTACATGTAAATTACTCTTTAAATTATTCGAATCGGCTCTTTCGTTTAGAAGTCACGACGAGTATAAAAATACTAGGAAAAATGCTGCGGTGTGAGCGAACAGCCCTACGCTTTGTCTACCACTAACTTCACTTATTTTTCGTAAACCAGAAACAATTTAAAATTTTGTATGTGGCAATATTGCAACGGGGTCGTGGGTCTACGCGCGTAAATTAGTTATTCCTGTTGTTCACGCGGACGTAATCACAAGTTGTTAATTCTTACAAGTTTCTACAGAACGTAGGTAAAGTATCTGTGTTTGAAATTTAATAAAGAAAAATCGACACAGGGGCGAATTGAACACGCGTGGAGAGGGTTCTATAAGATGAATATGCATCTACCAATTATTACACATCAGATAGCAGTAGTTGAATAGCATGTTCCCCCATACCTTCCAACTGCAAATATATATTATAAATTGAGAAACTAGCTGTTCCCCGCGCGGTGTACACATTTATATTTTTCACGCGAAACCTTAATCCTTTTCCAAATTACTCAATTTTAACACAAGCTATCTGCCAGTGAAGATGCCATGGAAACCGGTCCACACATTCGGGAGATTAGCCGTAACAAACAGACAGACAGACTTTCTTACTAATATCTTTAATATAGAGGATATTTCACTCCGAAGGTTTGCTGGAAGAGAACTTAATTATGGGCTAAACTTGGCTTTGTACATACCATTTTCCTTACGTATAATATGTCATTGTTTTTGTGTACAATAACAAATAATAATAACAGACAGACAAAAATTTAAAAAAATATATTTTTTGTATAAGTACCGTTTAAACATCCATTTAATAGAAAGTTGTGATAATAACATTACAACCAGACGCTTAAACACTATTTATTTATATGGATTTATCATGTTATTTTAAAAGTAATGACTTCTTATAGGTTTTTCTGTAAACTTAAGTAAACATTGAAGGTCTTCTTTTATTTACGTTGCACTTATTTGTGTTAGAGTCACACGCGAGAGCACATTGGGTATGAAAGACGGACAGACAGACACACTAATAATCTTTCAAAGGTACCATTTTTTCGTGTCTATGAAGCTAGCGTAGCCAAGTCATAGGGCCGTAATAAAACTTACATTATATTTTTTTGCTAATTATTTGCTATTTTTTTGCCAAAGAATTATTTTTTTTGCTATACCCATTTCCGAAAAACAATGGTCCTGCTGACTTGATACTTAAGCCAGAGTAGCCAACCCTATATCTCCGGATCTGTTACACCTATGAAAACAGGCTTTGTGGCATATTTTATTGCTAATTATTTGCTATTGTTTGTCAAAGAATTATTTTTTATACGCACGAACGCTTGTTTGAGGGAAAAGTAGGTATGGCACACCTTAACGCTATACATGTCGACTAATCACCAAAATATCGTAAAACTGATTCGTAAGTATTACTTTTAGTTTATTTACGTTTAAGACTGCTCAGAAGAGCCTCTGTAAGCTATATAAAGCTGTATATATGTATATATTTTGATCTAAAAAAGTACTTTTCCCGAGGGATAGTGAGTTGATTGACAAAATGTACATTAACTCTGCTGCACGAACGGCGCAATAGTTTGAGTGGGTTTTAAATCCCAAACAGAACAAAAAATTGTGTGCTCCACAAATAGCTCTCCCGTGTCTGGGTGTTCTTTGTGTCCGTTGTTTAAATATTTGTGAAGCCCCGAAAAAAAAAAATCCCGCATATTGAATATTCCTGTGTCGCGACACACGTGTCAATATGCGGGATTTTTTTTTCACATTTATTTTTTTGACACTTTCTAAAACGAATATAGTATATTTTCACGAAAACAAATAGTTTTTTTAAAAATATTCAATCAACGATTATAGAAGAGCTCATGATCTTCGAACGGCTGAACAGATTTTCTTGAATTATATCTATGAACTCTCTCGATCAAGTCACCTTTCAAACAATAAAAACGCACTTAAATCGGTCCATTCGTTTGGGAGCTACGATACCACTGACAAACACACAGACCCACAGATACACACACACCTCAAACTTATAACACCCCTCTTTTTGGTCGGGGGTTAAAAATAATTCGAAAATCAGTAGGTACGCTCACGTACCTACTCAATCTCAATTTACAACCTTATCCACATATTGTACAAACAGTATTAGCATATAACTAATTGGAAAGAAATAAGTTAGGTAAATATTGTAAGTACTACTCCTATTTCGTTAATATGTAAATTAATAAATAAATTATGTAAAAAATAAATAAATTTATATGAAAGACAGATCATCAAGGGTTCCAACCGGTAAAAATAATTTTAGTTCAAAATAAATCAAGTCAGTCAAAATAAGTCAGTCAAGACAATCAAGTGTCAAGCCAAGTTCTAGAAAAAGAAGTGGCGGCGCAGCCTCGTATGTTAAATAGATTTTGAGTTATTAAGTCGTCAAAAGTGGCTCCAAATGGTTCGTGTATAACACACGGCTCATTTGGAGTCACTTTTGACGACTTACTCAAATACGAATAACTCAAAATCTATTTAACCTTGGCATATGAAATTTGGTTTATTTATTAAAACCCCACATCGCCCTGTCAGGTAGGAACTGCTGATTGCGACTAACGAACTACCCATCCTCAGCATAACAGGCGATCATCCTTAGACTGGATAGTGGATATACTGTGTATTCTTGATCAGTACGGTTTAGTTATAGCTTTCAAAGTTAAAGCTTTAATGAATTATTTCAACTAAAACTGTAATTGTTGCACTAACAAACACCTAATGATTAAATAAAATTCAAATTTAAAAAAAATTGTAATTCACTTAGGTGAGATAAAGATAATGTTATCTGAAAGTAGCTGTTAGTGAGGTTAAGGGGACTAATTTTTAGGACCATAAAATTTATTTAAGTAGTGTATTTATAGTTAACAGGATATATATGTATGTTACATAGATATATATATATATATATAAATACAAATAAGTGTATATTTAAGTAAATATGTGTACAGACGTGTTCTTTCAAATGATAAAATGTTTTTTTGTTCTATATCAGTTAGTATATAACGTGATTGTTTAGTAGTAAAATATACATAGTCTCCTTGTAGTTGTGCACCACAATCTGCCCAGTACCTCTATGGTGTAATCCATTAGAAGTTGTCTGTGAGACATCGCAGCCTGCGATAAGACCGCCCATTGTAACTCTGTAACAGTCTACGAGTATTATATTCAAATGACTGCTTCCTTCTGTGATATTTGATGTGCAATAAACTATATCTATCTACGTATGTCTCTATTTAATAATTAAAAATGTAATAAGATGAAGAATTTCAACTACAAAAGAAAGTGTTCTGGCTTCATATTAATTTAGCGACTTATTTATAAAAAAAAAAAAACAAAAACTATAGACATCAAAAAATGTCAATGCAAACATATACTTGAGAATTCTTTGTGAGCATTTTTTAAGAAAACGTACGCGTGGAAGGTGAAATTTGTAGTACTTTAAAATTATATATAGAAGAAGTGCAGAAAGCTAAAATTCTTAAACAATATGTGGATAAAGTTATAGGCTCCAGTGTTAATTTTGACCTGTCATTGTACAAAAGTCTATACAATAACAGTTTAAGTTATACTAGTCAATGAAATAAAACAAGACATTCAAAGCGGTCGAAATTTAATCGCCAGAACACCTTCTACATCCAAAACGTTCTTATTGTTTGAGCGTCTGAACTATTGAAACTGCACACGAGCTTAGAGCATTTGCGAAATAAAATCAGTTGGACACATGAATATGGGTATTATGAACTTTAGGTAACAAAGCGCGGTAAACGTTTCACGGAAACAATACTATGGAAGTTGGAATTAATTCCGTTGTATTTGTTTCACTTGTTCGTTTAAATGTCCATATGAATGTTATATTTCACACGTTTCACAAATAATTAACTTCAAAGTTTGTTTTTATTTTACGAATAAAATAGTTAATTTTTGAGAAGTAAAAAGCGAGTCAAATATACATAAAAGTAGATTAACATCATCATCAAATGTGTTTTAAAAATATTTTGGAGAGGGGTATTGGCGATTAAATGGTTACGATTTATAACCGTGCATGTCTGCTTTTAATTTTTTTTATTTGTGTTTAAAGGTTATGGCTTTTCGGTATGTCAAGTATGAACCGTTTAAACGAGAACGCTTTACAGGATCTCCTTGTTTCAAGTCAAGTTAATCATCTTTACTTAATAAAATCGTTTAACAATCGTTTGAAATTGTCCTTTTTTTACTTAAAATTAAACATTAACACAATTTCACCGCAACAATAGGCTGCTTTGTCAAAAGTAACATTATTAGAACAATAAATAACAAATAATGCCGTGTTGCAAATATTTATCTTGTGAAAAGAATCGGGCAAAGAAACTCACGGCCACGGCTCTTTTAAATCATCAGAGAGTTTTACAAACTTCGGTGAATTACAGCACTGTTTAGATTAAAAGTAAATAAACTAAAATTAAGCTCTGAAAAGAGGGACTCCCATTGACTCCCATTTTTACTACAGACCCTGGAGATAGCTTACCATTAATATCGACATTCTGAATTGTGATACACAGATAAGAAGTAAGAAGATCCGTATCCGTACTTTACCGGAGAAAATATTTACTTTTTATCCATTGATGGCGGAAATATCGGTGAAAATACTATAAGTCTGTAAAAATAGGAGTGAAACTGCTGGGATGGCTAGTTTTTTTTTATACTACGTCGTTGACGAACAAGCATGCGGCCCGCTTAATGGTAAGTTGTTATCGTAGCCTATGAACGCTTGCAATTCCTGAGGACTCGCATGCGCGTTGTCGACCCTTTAAAAACCTATAAATAACTTCATAACAAAAATTAAATACATAAGAAATCATTCGTATAAATAAACGCTGGTTTCAAAACACTTGAAATAACTTAATTGCTACTTGATTAATGAAATTATTATATTGCTTACTTAACGATTTAATTACGGTGGGAGTAGGAGAAGAGGGGGAGGGGGGAATAGAGGAGAGGGAAGGGTTAGGGCCTCCGGTAACCTCACTCATGCGGCGGAATGCAATGCAAGCATTGCTTCACTGCCAGCTTTCTGGGAGGCCGTGGTATCGAGCGGAGTCGAGCCGGCCCATACGTGCCGAAGCACGTATTTGTTTGAAGGTAATTCCGTCTGACCTCTGAAACAATTTACCTTTCTCGCAAGTGCATAAAAGTCTAGAGCAAACTTGCACTCAAATATATGTACTACGTGCTCGTAAAATCACAAGTCATTTGATTTTATGAACTTTACGATACCTATAAACTTCACACAATTTACCAGGAAGATCTAGACTGTACTATTACCACCGCTATACAAATAATAATACGCCATTAGACATGGTACGTTCAGGACCTATCATTTGCGTCTGAGAACTCGAATCGTCTTTAATAACTCTTGAAATAAGATTCATGGAAGAACCTATTTGCGTCTAATGATCGGCAATATTGGTATATTTCATGTCAGATTGAAAGACACCCTTAACTTTGGAGTTCTAAAAATACTCTAATACATCGATATACGACGTAGTCAATTTTCCAAGCGCAAAATATAAGTGATATATTTCTGCCTCATACTTATGGTTTAGTTTTATTCTTATACTTCAATATGAGAACGTTTGTCCTTATCCTGTAGTGAACGAAACTCCTTACTTCCAACCGTCACACATATGGAAATTTGAAGAGAGAGAATATAAAGAGAGAGTGAGATTTTTGGGTAATCTCTGGAACCATTGTACGTATTTGAGAAAATCATTCACCATTTGAAAGGTAGATACATTGTTCGAGATGAACATATGCTATGTCATAGTCATAATCGATAGCTGTACGCAGCAACGAGTTAGCAAGTTATGAAAACACTTCTCTGTCAAGATCTTTCTAATTGGCTACAGTCTGGGTTTCAAAAGGGTCATAATATGATGGTATTGTTTCACTATTAGCCATTTAGTTCATTCATTTGCTAAGTTTGTGGTATAAAAAAAATTGCAAACACCTAACAAACATAGGTCTAAAAAAAGTTAAGGGAGTTTTTTCTAAGAGATCACTGAGTTCAGTACTGAACATTTTATTAGGATCACAGGACAATGAGAAATGAGTAAGCAAAGAATTATACATTTTCCATTTTCGGGTATTAAGATGCTGTTAGGCATGAAATTGTAGAGTAGAGAATTAGAGTTTCTTCTATTTTCTCGTTCTTTAGGTGTTTTATATCGATATGATTTCCTGCATGGGGATTATTAATAAGCTGGAGAGTGAAATAGCATAACATACCTAAAATCTATTTAATGTACTTTAATACTGTCCTTTTGCCTTCATATATATATTTCATATTCATTTTATGTTTGTCAACAGGTACCCTTCTTGCATACACTCTAGTATCAACTTGCGTATTGGTCCTCCGTTATCAGCCCCACTCTACGAACCTGATCGAACTGTTGCCGCAGAGCATGCGAACTCCTGTTGATCCTGAGGGCACCGCCAGCGCCAATCGCGAGACTACTTTCACTGTAAGTGATATTGTATTATTTCTACAACTGCTACAATAGCGAACTTAATTTTTTTATGGTATAGGGGGCAAACGAGCAGATGGGTCACCTGATGGTAAATGACAACCACCGCTATGGGCACCTGCAACTCTAGAGTCACAAGTGCGTTGCCGGCCTTTAAGGTGGGAGTAGGGGAAGAAGCCCCCCTCTTAGTGGCGCCCCCGTCGCGAGTGCAAGTTTGTTTGTTACGCTATCACACTTTAACTGTTTAACCAATCATCTAAATTTTAGCACACACGTTTTCAGGGATACCAAAAACAACTTTTTTTTATGGATACCTGACCTTGATATTCTGATCGTAAAATCTGTAGATACTACAGGGAGGCAAAATTAAAGCAACTCTATAAGAGATAGTCCTACTCCATACCTTCTTAATGAGCTAGCGATGAGGAAATCATATGTATTCCTTGCAACGGTTGTACAATATTTCTTTCTGTACCATTTGGATTTCGCAGGATCGTCAGTTTAAAAGTAATAGTCTGCGCCAGTCTACGGTAACCACTACGATACCATGAATGAACCGTTGTGTATGAAATAATATTTTAAAGCTCGACGAACAAAGAACTGCCGTGGATAAAATTTACTTGCTCTTTGAGTTAATCTTTCCATCCATAATAAAAAAATTAATATCAACAATATGTTTTAACAACAACACGACTTAAAACATCAGCTACGGGATTACAGCAATTCTTTAACTGACATTCCATATTTAACACCCAATTACGGCAACCAATTACTTACATAAAAAAACTAAATTAACCCTTATTTACGCTCGTTACTTTAAGTCCTATCTTTGAGCGTCCTGAGTTACGCCCACTTGCTTCCCTTTGCGACAAATGTTCAGAAAATATTTGGAATTAATGCTACGCCTGGTTTCATAGGCACTTTAATTTAATGGTAATCTCATATTTAGCTTTATACTTTGATAATGTAGTTGTGGTATCACCTCAAATTGAAACACTTTATTAATTACGCCGTGGATTTTAGTAACACAATTTACAATATTAATCAAATAACGTATTCGACGGAAACTCCTCGTATTACATTAATAAGGAAACTAATTGAAATATCAGTAATATTGTACTGTGTTGTAACTCTACAAAGGATTTCAATTTTCCATTTTTATTTTTAATTTTGCTGATCAAGGACTCAAAATATATTGGAATCAAGTACTACCTACCTAGTTCCTACGTCATACAGCAACTATTAGCATTTTATAAACGAAGTTTAGTCGATGAGTGTTTTCTATAAATAACCATAATATACAGAGTGTATTTAAAGAAAGGAACACTCACTTAAATCACTGAAAGGGCATGACTCTAACATGCAGTTACAATAAGACTTTTTGAAAAATAAAACTATCCGCTTACAAGTTATGACCGTTTCAATTTCCAGCTATTTTCGCCACCGTTTTTCATTAAAGTAGGTGGAATGTGTACAGTTAAAGATTTTTAATCGTCCATATATTTTTAATTTTGGAATTTTTCATTCCGTTACTAAAAAAATCCATAAGAAACTGACTTTGAAATTCTTTTTAGTTTAGTAGCTTTTTTACAAAAATAATTTTTGTAACTGCATGCGAGAGTCATGCACTTTTAGTGTTTTAAGTAAGTGATCTTTTTTCAAATATATCCTGTAGATATACTCTTTTACATTCCTGGAAAGATAAAAAAAAGAACCCAAACAACACTTCGAAGGAAATATAGATTTAAATAGGTATTATGTAGTCATACAAGATATTTTCCGTAAGACAAAGAAAAAAGTAAATAGTTGTAATCGTTAGTAGTGGTCTCATAATTCTATTTTTAAGTTTTAGTACCAAAGATATATGCAGTTTTGGTCTGGTAAGATTGGTATGCGACATGTTGAATGCCACGTTAAGAAATTTTGCTTTAAACTGATGTGGTTGCGCTTCAAGGTTTTGATATACAAAACTTTATAAGCATTCAAATAATTTCCTTACCTCATGAAATTTCTAATTCTGACAGATTTTATAAACGAAATTAAGTGCCAAACTTTTTATTAAATTTAAATAGATTTTTTAATTAAATTAACCCTTAAAAGTTAATTGTTTTTCTCAAGTTACTTTGCGAACCAGACTTTAAATATAAATTTAAGTTTCAACATTCACGACTGTGCTTCACGTGTGCTTGGTAGCACTGAGATAGCAGTAAAGAGGTGAAGACTGTAGTTTCTGCAACTAAAAATGATAATTGAACGTTTAATTAAAGTGTTGCGAAGACTTTACGAACATTAACGGACACAAAGTACATCTGGGCTCAGAGGCTCTCAGAACAAGATCAACATCTGAAATTCTGAATCGTACGAATAATTGTCTACTATGGGGATCTAACCCATAACACTCGATTCAGTCGCAGTTAGCGAGGTAACCCCTCAAATTACTGCGCCATACAGCAGTGTAATTTGTTATATTCCTGGACCAAATCAGAGAGCAGCTGCATTAGATGCATAGAAATTATTTCTGTTAGGCATTGCGCAAAAAGGAGTAAGATTATACCTGCACAGGAAAGGATATATAGTAGAAAGTTTCAGAGAAACCGTTATAATTTCTATATTCTGCTCTTAACCTAAGAAATTGCGCACTTGTACGAGTGTTTTGTTAATAAATACGATATTCCGAGTACTAAATACTATTTATAGATGAAGTAGTCTAAGTTTCCTTTTAAGTTTTCCTGTGAAGTAAACAGTTATCGGAAGTAATATATTTTTAATATCTGTCTTTCATATTACGCAATTAAATTTAATTCTTTATTACACATTCAAAAATGTTTACATTATAAAAGACAAGAAAATAGATGTTTTGACATTAGTGAAAATAAAATAAATTGTTAACTGAATATTTGTACTTAGCAGTGGTTTTTGCTGAGGATGAAATATAATTATTTTAGTTTTGTTGTTAATCTTGATTTCTAGATTATTTTCAGCCATGTTATTGGACATGGCGTTAAGTAGATACAGAACATAGATTTTCATTTACTTTCATATTATTTTCGCAAGAGGTAAGTATTGATAGATCATCTGCGTACAAGACACATGACTGACAGGTTTCCTTGATACAGATGAGGATCATTGATTGACAAGGAATAGAAAACACCATATTACACTTCCTTACTGTATTGAGGCGTTGATTTGTTTAATGTCAGACCGGATTAACTAAATAAATATCCTTTGTGATGTAGTTGTTTAATAATATTTTAACTAGTTGTTCTTTGTGGTTTAAATGTGATACAAACCAGTCTTAACATTTGCCCCTGATTCCTATTTATTATTTCTATTATTTATTTGTATACTGTTAGTAGTCATGCATCTTTTTTTGAAAAAACCATATTAACTGTCATTAAAGATATGAAATGTTCCATAAAACACATACACGAGATAACACAGCTTTTTTACATAATTTGAAGGCTGCGGGTAAAAAAAGAATGGGACGATAATTATTTGGATCAGTGTTTATATTTTTCTTATAAATCGGTTTCATGAGAATTTTTAAGAGATCTGGGAAAACACTTTCAAAAGATTGGTTTTAAATTTATAGAACGATAAAGATAACCAAACTAGGCAGGGCCTGTACTATGGTAACCAGACTGCTGATAAACATACTTATATATTTCTAAATACATACACATTGCAGATAAATTACACCCAGACACAGCACAAATGATCACGCTAATCACACAACTATTTGTCCTGGATGGGAATCGAACCCACGCAGCAGCAGGACCACTAACCACTAGACCAACAGGCCCGTCACTATGTATATATAATATTTTCATAGCTCTCATAATATGTTTTTAATATTGGATTATTTGTTTTAAATAAAAATATTTATAGCCATCGTTTGTTATGCTTGTTTTATAACTTCAGTGAGCCGGTATTTATCTAATAACTTAGATTTTTTTTTTTCATAATTGATTAATATTTTTACGTAATTTACAATTATTTACAGATAAGATATTTATATTAAAATTGCCTCCTATTATTTTGTTTAATTTGTTAATAAATTACTTCTGTCTCCCTTCTGTGTGATAATAAAGTTTCGTTAGATAGTTAGATAGCACGTAACTCTATACAGTATTCTATGGACATGTTTGTAATGTCGTTTATCGGTAGGCACTTTATCTACATGTTCTTGGATTAGTATACAGACTTCGCAACCTGTTGGAATATTACGACAGTATTGTGCTATAAATTCAACATCCTGTAAAGTGAATGACGAACAATTTTTCTTGTGAAAGCCAAGTTTCTAACATATCTATGACTTTATATGTTGAATTTTCAGTTGGAATTTTTTGCAAATATATCTTGTTTATTGTTAAGACTTTGTATATTCTGATCTTATACAGTTTCTCTTTATTTGGTTTGGCAATGCTGTTCAGTAATATTGAAAATTTGTTCCTATTTTGTGAGCCTTTAAATTAATTAGTTGTCCTTCTAATATATAGTTTGTTATTCCTTATTAGCATTTAAGTCGTCTTTTCTGACTCTAAATAAATCTTCCTTCATCTTGGCTTTTACCCCTACCACATCAATATCCAAAAATTCTGAAACAAATAGTCCTGTTGCCCTAAAAAATTAGCTATTATTAATAACATACCTCGTCATCCTTTTGCTAAGTAATCCAATTACCAGTGACCGATTCTTTGCGCTTTTTGGCGTAATAACGTCTTATAAATCGATGAACGCCGGCTGCACGCACAGAAAAGCATGACTCATTGTCACGTTCCGCCTGAGCCGAGCGTGCAAGCGAGAGCGCGGAACAAGTGATAGAGAGGCACGATCGGCCTACTTATAACGTTATCACGTAATATATATATATATATATATATATATATATATATTATGTTAGGTAGAAGACACATGTCTTCTATCTATATACAGATCCTGATAGATCTACGTTAGAGGTATCGTAAAGAAGTTCTATAAGTCTATAGTATCAAGTTCTTAGTGATAACCAGTAGTAAGTTGTGTGTAAGGCTGTGGGTATGGTTTAAGTTCGAAATATTTATGTTCTCAATTCCTTTATTTCTCTTTTTAAGTTATCTTTTATATTTGTTGTTTGTCTAATTTAGAATTAATGTTTAGTATTTCTTGTTTTGTTTGATTGTTCTGCATAATAAGGGCAATTGTTTTGTATTGCATTTAATGTCCTCCAATCAACTTTTGTAGTTTAAGAAATAATGGCAAGGTTACAATAAATCGCATAATTTTTAAACTTTCGCGTTTCATGGAACGCGAATGTTTAAAAATTCAGCCTGTGACCACGGCCAGTGCAACCTGGTCGAAACGTCAGGCAATTCAGAGGTATGTAATACCTTTTCGTGATCGCGTTAATTCCCTTTTAAATACATAATTATAATAATTCGCATAGACCTGCGAACGTAAAATTAGTACGAATGTTAGTTAACACCATTATAACTGAATTGTAAAAAGTCCCCATCGCTCCCTCATCTGCAAAACAAAAGTTATTCAATGTGAAAGTTTGCAAATATGAGATTTTTGCATTTTTCAGCCAAACAGTAAATTTTAGCATTAAAAAGAGTTAGATAAAAATTGCAGATCATACAATTACCATTTTTGAGATACAGCAGGAAATACGACCTTTTAAGGGGTAACTTAACCTAAGGTTGCTTTGTAACTTTTAATCACGTGGCATAATTTCAAAATTGCGGCGATATCCTACACGGGTGAAACCGCGGGGCGCAGCTAGTTAAACATAAATAAATAAACTGTACCTTCACTGTATCTTAAATTATTATTACTGTATCTTATATTTCCATGAACTAATTCTAAAATGCAACTATCAAAGATTGTGCTCAGTATTTAACTATGAGTATGATATCAGGTAACACTTTAACTTGAGCGCGGCTATAACAGGAACCTCCAGTTCTTTCTATCTAGGTAATTGTGCCTGATCTTAAGCCTCTAGATGTTTAAATATAGGCAGGTACATATTTGCGGGTTATTTTTTTATCCGTTACAGGTATATGTCGCAGCAAATTCGTTTCAATAAAAATTAAAACATTAAAAACTTTCTTTTACATAGAAAACACTCGTAGATTATACTTCAAATCGAGGTAGGAAAGAGTATAGCTTTTTCTTTGTAAATAACATAGGAGTTCATATATTAAATATACTTTTCTATCTCTTAAGAACTAACACAAAACGCAAATCCTTAAACCAGATTTATTAAAAAGTGTACCAGAAGGTTTCGCAACACAAACCATGTTTCTCTTTGGCATTTAATATTTTTAATCTTCTTTTTGTTCTCAGGCCCGCGGACAGACCCACATTATGCCGTCCAGCCAGCGCGTCATGGTCCGTCGTGTAACCAGAAGGTAACCCTGCGTTTATGCAAAGCGAAATGCTCGCGAAGCCCTAGCGAAAGGCCGGCCGAACCAAAACCATGTCTTTAAAATGTTATTTTCCCTAAGTCTCGGCTAAGTGATCCGAGTTTGTCCACAGCTCTCCTGATTCGGATGACACCCTACCCGGCGATGAAAGCGAGGAATATGGCCGCGATGACACATTCCTGGTTAACTCCAATACTGAAAATAAGTTCTACGGTATGTAAAAGTATTTAATTCTGCTTTTGTAATGTACCTTGTTTATAATCAAGTACGTTACGTTATACGTTCATCTAATATGTATACCTCGTTTTCATTTACCTTCGATCTGTACATCTGGAGAGGTCAGAACAGTGAAAGCAGGGGAGCTTTCCAAGAGACTAAACTTCATTTCTAAGAGACGCACTCATAATCTAATTAATATATTACTGAAAAGCGATTTATTTAAAAAGGCGCGATATATATGTAAAAAACGTTACCTGTCTTTAACAGTAGAAATGACTTTCATAGAAAAAGAAAGTGATTTTGTTTATCTCATTACGAACATAAATGTACATCGTAACATATTTATTTCTCAAACCCGTTGAGTTTTAATTAAACATTTATTTAATTCAAAATGTTTTCGGCGGTGGCACCGTGACGTCGGCCCCTGGCCGTACTGATACAGATACTTACAGAAGCCATCGTGTCTGGAGGGCCCCCTTGTCCCCTCTCCAGCCACTCTTGTAGGACGGGTAAGACTGTTACCGACTAAAACCACCCCGGTGTTCCACTACTTGCCTATGATCAGGGGAGCGAGAATCGCTATTATAATTGCATTCTTCCGCAAACCCCGACAGGCATTGACCCGTCTCACCCTAGACGGGTTTCGTCACTCGGTGCGACCATGACCCGTCGGCCGCACTCCTCTGAGAGCGCGCGGAATACTGAGCGCTGCCTCTCGAGCCTGTGTCTGTTTGGACGACGACTTCTCCAAAAGTTCGCCGCCCACAGGCCGCTTTCTAAGGTGGCCGGAGGTCATTAAACGCCCTCCGGCGCCCGTTGCGTCTGCTGCGGGCAGAGAGAGTCGTACTCCGCTCTCTCTCTTCCGTTCTGCCGCCTCCTTTGCGGACATCACCTCCTCACAGAAGGAGGCAACAGCGTTTCATGCGCTCTCACTCCGAACCATGGCCAGACCTACGGTTGGGAGCGAGAGACTACCCGCAGCACCGGCTGCCACGGCGAGATCACAGCACTGGTTAGGCTGAGCATTCCGACAGTGTATATTACAGTATATTTACAGATACAGATATATAATTATTTTTCTCACGGAATAAGATACTTATTATTTTGAGTGTCTATGTTCAGAATGACCGACTCAAAAATGTTATTCCAGTCTCTATTTATATCATAACAAAGCGTTCCAATTTCATCCTGAAACTTCCTCGTGGTTGATATGATCTTTTTTCTTTTATAATGTACCTCAACGCGATGTAGGGGCAGTGGGTGGAGGGTCATCAGGCAGTAGCACCACCTGCGGACGGTTCTTCAGTGCCCTCGGCCGTCAACTGCATGCCATGTCATATTTGTGCCCTGGGTTGCTCCCTTGGATTGACTGTGGACCCGCTACCGAACTCTCTGGTAAGTTGAAATTTTTTATGGTCAACTTTAAATGTTTTCGGGATTAAGGACTGAATCCGTAGATAGGTATATATGTTATATAATAAATGTCTGCAATATCCGCCAATGCGTCCTTTATCTCAAAAGTGTTGGACTACATAGGCTGCACTAAAAGTATCGGGAATGGAATATTTCCACTATTCCTATCATATTAAAATCTTTTTAATTGAAAACTCCTTGGTTTTAAAAATCGAATACCATTTATTTATTTAAAAAAAAATTCTCGGTCTTCTCACAAGGTCTTCTCAAACTTGTTTAGTCGTTGAGAAAATGGAATTGACTCGAGAAAATTCAAGGGCAATGATTTATTTTGACTTTCGAAGCGATTTAACACAAACCAGTGTGTTGACCGGATGCTTTCTGCATTTGGTGATGAAGCCCCATCCAAAACCACAATTTATCGCTGGTTTGCTGAATTTCAACGTGGACGTGTCAAGCTCAGTGATGATCCCCGTCAAGGTCGTCCAAAAACTGCAGTCACCCAAGAAAACGTTGATGCTGTGCGTAAGCTGATTAAGGAAGATCGACATGTGACATACCGCGAAATTCAGGCAAATTTAGACATTGGCATGAGTCAAATACAAATAATCTTGCATGAACAATTAGGTGTAAAAAAGTTGTTTTCCCGATGGATACCTCATTTGCTCTATGAAGAGCAAAAAGCGGCTCGCGTTACTTGGTGCGTCAGAACTCTCAAAAGATTCCACGCAGGATCCTCAAATGCTGTATACAACATTGTATCAGGTGACGAATCCTGGATATACGCGTATGAACCCGAAACAAAAACCAGTCACGAGTTTGGGTGTTCGAAAATGAGTTAAAGCCAACTAAAATTGTTCGTTCACGGAGTGTTGCAAAATAAATGGTGGCCACGTTTGTCTCCAAAACCGGCCATTAGTAAGGATTTTGTTTCTGTTGTTCAGGGAGTTTGAACAGTACTTACCTAATTTCTGAGCCGTTACTTTTTCTTGTTGTTCTTACCAGTTACTTTAGAAGCTGCTGTTTATTCCCACGTGATTTTAGATTAATCTACTTCCACTATGGCTTTCAAAATTTTCAGAACGATAGCGATCAAACCAAGAACGCACCATGCGTTTACTTGCGGTATCTGATCAATAGAGATCGTTGATCGTTATATCCTACCAGTGCTGCATTGGTATCTCAAACGAACTCATATTTGAAAATAATGCACTATTTAGTTTCTCACATGATGACATAAAGAACCACCAATAAAATCGAGTCATCGTAAAAAAATTAACAACTCATTCTTTTTAAAACAAATATAATACAGAATTAGTTATACCGCTTACTATCAGGTAGGTCACGTATGCTTGTTGGCCACCGACATGGTATAAGAAAAGCAATGCCATAAAGTTAATTTTAATTTGGTTAATTTGAATTAACTTAAATTTAATTTAATTTTAATTTAAGTAATTTTTTTTGTTTTCAATAAACAAATACAGCATTATTGATGTCAATAGTCGTGTTACACGTAATACCTAGCCGAAAAAACTTGTAGACTAAAATTTATTCGTGGGAGAGCCATGCTTTAGCACGTTTGGGCCGGCTCGACCGGAATGATACCACGGCCTCTCCCAGTCTCCATCGGCACCCTAGGTCACGATGAACCACCTCCAACAGAGTACCATTTACCTTAATCACTGTGTCCACAGCCAAGGCACTTACTTACCTTATGCTAGCACAACTGTCTTTTTGGTATTTACACATATTACACACATTTTTTAATTGATTGTACTGTTTTTTGTTTGCTGCATTGAAGCTGACCGTAACACAATAGTGATTCCATATTTTGTCAGACTCTAAGGGTACAGAAATATCTACAAACGAAATTAAATTTATATACTTGATAAACTTTGGCATAGGAAATAAAGTAAGATCAAAAGAGATATTGATCGTTTTTAGAATACTGATAATATAATTTAACACCTTAAAGTACAATACTATCGACCGGTGTAATCTTTTTAAACGCTGCAGGTAAATTAAACAAAGCCGTCTACAGTAACTTGATTGTTTTAACAAGAAGTTTTTTATTCGCAGGACTATTTGTGATCAAGGCTGTCGGTGTGATGTACGTGCTGATCATTGTGTTTGACATATTCGCGGCTTACGGCAACCCTTATGAATCGACCTTCACCAGCGTTGTCATGCTCCTACTGCTGATTGGGATCATTACCATCCTGCTGATGATCTCACGAAAACCGCAGAACCGGTGAGTGCATTTTTAGTGGATTTGCCATTTCATTCATTTTAACTAGCTGAACCGCGCCACTTCGCCTGCGTTTGTGCATTTTCCCCGTTTTTACAACATTTTTCATTGATGCTCCGCTCTTATTGGTCATAGCGTTATATAGCCTATAGCCTTCCTTGATATATGGGCTATCCAACACTAAAATATTTTTTTAATTCGAACCAGGGGTTCTGAGATTAGCGCCTTTGACCAAACAAACAAATAAATTCTTCAGCTTTATAATATTATTAGTGTATATAGATCGGAGACAAACTCTTTGACTTGATAATTAAACGGTGTTAAATTACACTAACTAATAAATTTCATTTTATTACTAGGAACTAACTAATATTACAAATAATTTAAATTCAACACATTCGGACAACGATCTTCTAAACTAAGTTAACTCTGTGATTGGAGGGTTGAGCCCAAGTGAAATAAGAATTATACAATTTAAATCATCTGGCTATGTGTTTCACATTAATTCTTGTTATGGAATGACAAAAGTAAAAATATATAAATTTGTTATATATGTATTATTTTTTAATATAACCATGTTATAATATAAAGTTTCGTATATCCCATATTTATGTGATTCTGTTGTAGATGTAGGGATGAAGAAAGAGTGGTATTATTTTCATAATCACAAATTGCGACTTCTTTAACTAAACATTTCCTTTTTGGTGCTTTTTTTTTTTTGGTGACGAGGTGGAACATCCTCATGGATGTTCTCAGCCCTTGGGGAAGCGAAGGGGTCTGTCGGACTCTTATCGACTAAAAACCACCCCGGTATTCCGCTTCTTGCTTATGACCGGAGAAGCGAGAATTGCTATTTCATTCTTTCGCACCCCCGATGGGCATTGACCCGTCTCACCCAAGGGGGTTTCCATCACCCTACTACCTAAACGAAATTAAATTAAATATTCACTTATTATTTTATCTTACTATTTTGCTATTAAATAATGTCCTAGCTAATAGTCTGAGGGGCGGGCCCCTTAAAATACTATAATATTTTGCAAATGTAACAACTGACGTCAATGTTTTATATATGTTTATCAAAGATCTGAAGTCATTCAAAATATAAATAAAAAAAAATTGCGCTGTGACAAGCATGATATCGTAAATATTTATATAAAAAAAAAAAAGATGTGAATTAGATCGATTTTATTAATTTCAGAGATGCGTACGTATGTACAGGCGCCGTCGCGTCACTTCTACCTGAGATACCTTGTAATATACAACAATACCCTGTACAAAAAAATATCATTCTCTTTCGAATATTACAGCATCGCCTTGGTGTATACCACCCCTGGACTACCATTCGTACCAACCATTGCGATCACAGTGAACATCTACTTGATCCTGAACCTCTCGATCCTGACTCTTGTGCGCTTCACTGTCTGGATGAGCTTAGGTAAGGTCTACACCTTGATCAATTTTGTTGGTGTTTTAAATATATGTGTTCTTTAGGTCCGCTTAATGTGTAATTGTGTGTGCGAAAGTTGTCTTTTTAAAGAAATAATGAAGCCAAGCCAAGCCAAAACCGCTTTTTTTTCTTTATGGAATGGTATTATTTAGGTCATCTGACTGGGAAAGGACTTTCCTTAAAGAAAATTACAACCCAAATAAACTATTGTTGTGGTCATGGTCCAGAAGGTACGTGTGCATATTTTTGATCCCATTTTTGCTTTGAGACTTTTGCAAATAAGCCACGTAACTGAGGGTGGACCGTTATTTGTCTTATCAAAACAAGCTTCAGTCTTTTCTAAATTTATAACAGTTTTTACCCGACTACGGCAAAGCCAAAAGGAAGGGTCAGTAAAGCAGTCTATGTAGTAGCCGTAGCTCCTAAACTACTGAAACGATTTTGATGAATGCGGTATCGATAGATTCGTAATAATATTCCGGGTGCCATAGGCTATACAAATTCTAACAAAATGGAATATGGTAGACTATATATCTGATGTATCTATGTAAATATCTCTGCCTCTTATACCTCGAAAAAAAATTAATTGATATAATCATAACATCATAACACGTTTAGTATCAAAAATAAGGTCTTGACGAGCACCTTACAAATATGTATATAATTATATCATATTGTATAAGTAAATAATAATTGATAACAAAAAGCATCAGTAAAACTACGCTACGTACAGCGCGGCTGTACAATTAATACCTATCATATATTAAAAAACGTAAAATTATTAAAAAAATAAGTTTATAAAATTGTAGCTGAACTAAACACCTATAAAATTGTAAACGCATGCGACCACGGCTACACCTTGGCCATTTTTGTACCTATGTTTGAGTTCTGTCATAAATATTTTCTTGTTTCGTACTTTTTAGATCACTTAAAATTTATCGTAATCGGTTTAGAGTTTTTTAAACTTATTTATTATCAAGTTTAATATATATCTAACTAACTTTTTCTCTAAGCAATGTTGTGAAATAATGATGTCAGACCATCATTTTTTTACTTCATTTTACTCTGGTCTTGAGAGTCAAGTTTCACCTAACTTATTTATAAGTTAAATAAGTTTTTCCCGTTGTTTCATAGTTGTTTGTAAAAGAGGTAGATAAACATTTCACAAGTAACGCAGCGCTCTTAAGCTGTATTGATAATAAAAAGAATAACTCATGATGAGCATATGAAATTGGTTAACTTTTTAATAATATTATACTAGGTCTCCTTTCTGTACTGATCCACTTTTATTTGCTTAATAGGCCTTTAAAAATGTTGTAGACAATCATCGCGTTTCTTTTTTTAAAGTCGTAGCAAATTGATATTTTAACATAACAGTCAGTTCACAAGTATTGTAATATATTTTGATTTCTATGCGTGGAACATTTTGATTCGTTGACATCGATGTCCTCATAAAATGATTGCTTCAGGAATATCTCCCAAAATGTGACCAAATATTTTGTGTTGCAGGTCTCGTGATGTACTTCAGATATGGAATTAAAAATTCTACCTTGGAGACTAACCCACCTGCTCCTCCAGCTCAAACCCCACCTCCGCCGAACCCTCTTGACCGTACCACGATCCCCCCTCCATCACCACACCAGTCACGACCTACTGGGGACCGCAATATTTTTGAGGGCGACGGCAACAATCGGTTGTATGGCAATATGGAGTAAGTGTTGAGAAACATGTAGTATATATTTTTAGAGGCATGGCTTGATAGACTTTTTGTTTGTTAGTTGAACTACTTCGACGCTACAGAAATTGTAATAAATCTTCCTGTGTGATAAAATAAGGCCACAATTATTTTGACGCGACACGTAAGCACATGCGTTGCTTTCACTCGTGGTGGAACTTGGTGCGGTTACCTTACCAGTGGCTCATGAACCACAAATCATAGCGTTACACATCGCCGTTTCAAGCGACGGGAGTTATGATACTTTAGGAGCGACGGTCGCGACATACATGAACGGAGAATTAGGTAAAGTGTTCCGTGAAGCGTCGCTTGCAGAGTGAAGCGCATCGTATCGCTTACGCATTTACCTAGCCTTAGCCTAGGGTGAATCTTAGCGTCGGCAGGCAGGCTTGTAATAGGAGTATAAATATCAATTCTTTATCATTATTTTAGACTTCACAGCCGAATATAATGATAGAGTAAATAACAAGCTTTAAAACAGAGATATTTAACTCATATTATTATCTTTACTTTATTTTCTTTTCGATGTGTGTTCAAGGAAGTAGGTTGTTTTTTCTGAGCTGGAAATGTGTTTCCTGTGTAAAGTTCACCTTGTGTAAAATTAATTCGATATATGCCTCAATAAATACATGTACACTTGCCTAGACATCCTTGTCTTCCGATCATACAATAAATTGCTGAAATAACTTCATGGACATAGACAAGTCTTATATATTGTTATTTTTCATTGTAGAACATAACTTTATACAAGGTGGTACAGAAAGGTGTTCTCGTACTGTAGGATCGTGTACTAGTCCGCTGAATACATTCATTCTTTTGAATATATATTTTTATATACCTATTAATATACCTGTTAAATCAAAATAAGAATAAAAATAAAATATATTTTAATATATTTACTTTGAAAGAAATATGTACAAAAAATTTAACGATATATCTTAGATATATAGAGAGTGGCTGACGTGAATAAAACCATAGGTACTCAATAAATGAAATGTGAGATAATGTGGGTAAGTTTGAAAAAAAGTTGATTTAATAATTTGTGATTACAAAAACGATTTAAAAAAATACAGTATTTTTGTCCAATTCGAAGTCATGGTCCACTACTTATCGGTTTTACAAACCGATTCTAAAGTACACTACACCTTTCTGTAACAAGGCGCATATATTTGTTTCTAATCCAAAACCTTACACGAAAATCGAACCAATGCGTTTTCCAGGTATAGTGATCCCCTACTAGCTTGGCATGAATCTGATCTCCACCAGCCGGGCCAATCCACTAGCCGAGGATCAACATCAACTCAACAAACCTCTTATAAACAAGTTGAATCACGGTAAAGGCTTCTTTTAGTAAATGTCGTGTAATATTGTCTTTACACAATGAGGTACAAATGGTTTAGGTATGACACATTAACTTGTAAGATTATTATTTATTTAAGCGGCATATTACTTAATTATTTAAGCGGTAGTATAATGGCTAAGGTATCGGACTTGCAATTAAGTAGTTGTGGGTTAAAAACAACCCTACCGAGTGCACTGTGGACGTGAATCCAATCTTAACCCGAACATTTTAGTTTTGCTGGACGGGTTAACAAAAATACTAGTAATGTGTGACCCACTTTATTATTTAGTTACCTTCATTCTATTTACTAACACCACTTTGTGTTCTAATTTTTCAGATATAATACAAATACACACAGAACCACGTCGCACACAATGAGTCGCCCGCCCTGGGCTTGTCCTGACTCGACATACGACAACTGGGATGATTAAATATTTTATCTGTCTACTTTAAGGATCTAGATTAGAACTTCGTGTATTTATATTCTCTGTGATTTAGTTGATATACTCTTTTGCATTGCAATAGAAATAGTAAACTTTGTTTAGTTACATCATTTGTGAATACTCAATCGTTGAGCTAATTAGTATAATTAGACACTAGGGTTATAAAGACGGTCTACATACAATCAGATCGTCAATATCCGCCAACTATCTAAGGTAATACCTTTGTTTGTGTCGCATTGTAGGTATCACGCACCCTTGTTCACGCTTTTTACAATAGATAGGTTAGTAATTCGGTGTAAATATATTAACTATTTATAAACTGCTATCGGACATTTACTGTTGTCATATAAATGTACTAAATGTTTCTATTTATCTATTATATCTTCTCCTGATACGAAATTAATCTTATAACGCAGACTTTTGGGCGTTGTATCTTAAATTAAATTTTAAATTTCCAATCTTTTAAACAATAGACAGAACATATCTGGAGTATTTTAACTTGTTTATTATTCGTGGCGTTATTTTTGGGACACATAATCGTTGTAGAAACAAAACCGAAAGTAAATTGATGTTAAATTTGCAATACGCAGAATAATATCAATACCTTCTATATTATTTAATGGCCTTGCAAACCATACACACTGGCATTCGACCCATTGTGGAACAGCTATGTATGAGCCAAATATACACAAATGAATGAAAACATATCCTTCAGCTATCCAACAACAATCTAAATTTATTTGTTTGAAATATGATCTTGAATACTGTCCAGTTAAGCACACAATCTTTATGGTGTCCTAAAAATCAATCAATTTAAACTTTAAAATCCATTTTTACAGTTTATTTTGTTCACTGCATTCTAAATATTATTTAAAATTCAAAATTTTGACCAAACATATCACAATATGAATTTCTGTAGTTATTTCTTTAACGTAATCCCATTCTTCTGATACAGGAAATTTTGAGAGCTGCAATATTTTAATGCGTAATATAGATAGGAAGTTATATTTTATATTCTATATTGGCCTTATTTTATAAAACCTACATAAATGCCCTGTTTATTTTTATATACTATTTCATATGTTTGTTGTTAGAAACCTAATTATATTTCTATGCACAAAGGTACCAAATTTGTTGACAATTCGGATTTAATCAGGAACTAACACTTAACTTGTTCTACTATTTTAACTTTCATATATAAATAGATAACATCGAAGAGTGTGGCCACATTTGTAAAGGATATTCGACAATAACACGTAACATCGAGAAAGCTTAAGGCGAAGCATCACACTTGGCTGCGATTTCGATTTAAACAAAACAACAAAACTCACTCGTAAGAAGGTCTTCCGGATCCTTGTCATGGTTATTTCTGACGATAGTCGGTACGTGAAAAACTGACCTCACTTGCTATACCTTGCCCTAAGTAAAGGCCTAAACGCTGAATGCTTCTATTAGTCACGTTTGATAAATGTAGCTGCTTCATCGCAGAATCCACAATGACAAACGATAAAAAATAGAAAATACAGCGAACAGCAAGGCAAATGACATTTGACGTCATGTACTAACGTCAGAACGTAATATGGCTTAGGTATATGTAGTAGATTATCTATTACTTTCGTTTGTAAGACAGTACGAAAAATCTGTGTATATTTAATTCTCTTTTGACGTAAGTTAGGCATAATGTTAATAAAAATGATCAACTATTACCAAAAATATATTATTACTCGTTTGTATTTTAGCATTTTAGCCCTAACATCTCATTTAAGTTTTTTTGAATATTAATTAATAAATATGTATAATTACTGATATGTAATGTGTTGAGATATATAATAATAACATATTTTAAGTAGATATACTTTGAGTCTTGCCGTAATCAATCACAAATATTGGAGCTGTATCATCCTAAACGAATTTAGTAGGAAACAAACTTTTGTTTTATTTTCGATTTTGTTTTTTAATATATATATATATATACATATATATTATTCAAATTTTGTAATTTAAGGCTAATGAATAAAAACAATATTGTTAAATCGTTTATAAAATTATAGTTGCACTTGTGACATTTAAAAACGTTTGCGCTTACCAGCCGATCGCAACTAAAATGTTAACATGAACATTTTAACATGGTTTATTTTAATGATCATATAACTATGTAATGGCAACTTGTTGTAGATGTAATGATATAATTAATAAGTACATCATTAATCATCCCTACATATATATACATACATAATCGCTTATTACATTTCTTTTAAAGGCTGTCGTACTGAAAATTTTAAAGTTTTTTATTCATTTACGAGTTTAGGCATATCCAAGGGCCTGTTTTGTTCGTATTCTGATATTTTGCATGTAGCTTGTTAGATTAGATATGTAGGTTAGGTATTTTGTCTGAAAAAAACTCACGACAAATTCAATTTGGATAATCAAATTAATTTACACTGGCAAGGCCTTAATATAAAATTGTTGAAGTTTGATACATAAATTAGTATTGTTGGCTTTCCAAAGCGAGGCATACGTCTCTTGGTAGGACGCGAATTGTTATTGACACCAAGGTGATATTTGCGGTGAGTTCATTACTGACAATTTATTTTGTAAATAGAAATTCAGGTTGTAATGATCGCATAATGACTGATACTTGCAGTATGACCACATACTTGGTATGTGCTTGCCCCCGGGCATGATACCAAAGGGACTCGGCAGGCGCCCCATTAGACAAAACGGACCGTACAATAACTCGCATTGCCCACGAGAACCACATATTACACCCCGACGCGAAGTCGAGAAACTGGCGTATAGTAGGGCTACTGGTTTAGGAGAATGCGCGTGAAATAGCTTAACTCAGACAGAGGAATTGTTACATAATTATGACAAGCTTCGTATTCAGGCAATTGCCGAAAAACCGAAGCTTAAAATACGCCTTCGCTGTCACGACTCAAAACCCTGAAGAAACGAGTACAAGGTAGCTCATTAGGCTTGGTGCCTACATCCGTTACCTACATCGTAAAATGGCGACAATGTATGGAATTGAAGAGTTACAAACTGTTTCGTGCGATTAACTAATAAGTGGAATTGGGTACAATCCAACCAATCACACTTGTTACTTGCTTATTAATGGAATTGCACGAAAAGATCGCCTGCAGTAGGTAGGTCTCTAATTTCCATACCAAAGATGGCACAACCCGAGTACGTTCACGGAGTGCTTCTATCCTCAAGTTATACACGCGTATTCCTAACGAGATCTAATCATCTAAGTCTCGCTCAATATCTCAGAGATGATGCAACACCGTACTCTCTGATATAGGATTAAGCACAATCAGTGTTAGTTTTTAAATGTGCTCCTTTCGTCAGTTCTTTATTCCACACCGTAAAAAGCTCTTCGAGGAAAATCCTAACTATATACTCAATAGTTCAACTGTCCTTCATCCTCAAAACGTGGACCACCAGACGCAGTATTATCTAGAGCTACGTAATATACGGTTGTGTGCATATGTTTCTTTAGTCGTCAGTTGAGCTATGTTGTCTATTTTCGTTATAGTAAAATTCAATAGGCTACGCGGGCGGCAAAAATCGGACAAGAATAAGTAAAGTACGTTACGCCACGCTCGAATATCAGAGCAGAAATTACTTATCTGAGTATGCATCACAGTTGGCAAGGTTTCATAACATATTATTCAGCTAAATAAATATTACGTAGGCATTCCTGTGACCGTAACATAACTACCTACTAACATACTCATACTTATAAATAGTTCGAGAAGTTACAACGGCTCAATTTATGTTTTACTTTTTATTAGGTAGACAGGTAGGTACATTGTTTAATCGTTATTAAATAAAGGATTAGTTAAGTCTTAATTAAACGGTGTTGTTAAGCATATATTTACCTTTAGATAAGTATTAAAATGTTTATCGTAGGGCAGACTGTGTGCGATCGTTTCGGGATGTACCTACTGGAGTATATAATTTACCAAGTCTCACAAAAAAAAATCCTAATGTCGATGTAGTGGCCCTTTCAAATAGCTTGTCTACTACTCACATAAACTTACAGGATGAACATTTTTAGGCCGCTTAAAACGCAGACTTCTCTTAAGATAAAAACCAAAATCAGTACCTAATAGACTCATCCACAGTACCTAATAGACAATCCACAGATCAGTATAATTTAAAATAAACAATAGCGGACTTTAAAGTAAAACGAGTATTGTCACACCCTAAACGAATTCCGATAATGATGCTAGACGTACTAGTTAGCACACAGTTTGCTGTAAGCTTTAAAATACATGGAAGGTTTACATTGAAGGCACGGGGACAGGGGGTGTGGAATGAAACAAGTTACATCACGATACTTTAGTTCAATGATATCGGGTTTCCCTTAGCCTTGAGTGGAGATCTCGCGGGTGTATTTTAAAGAACCACATGGATGTTCAGCCCCATATAATCAATAAATTGTCCTCTATGCAGTATGCTGCATATTACTGAATGTGCGAGTTCAAATATTAGTAAAGTTTTGGATTGCGTAATCGTTAGTGTCGCAAACCAAGGAGACATTTTTGTAACTATACACATGGACACCTATGCATATCGTCCTTTTCATAGTAGTTCATAAAATAAGTTCATGTAAGGCAATGTTAATCCTGAAGCAGCCTCTTCATGGCCAGCTTGTCACCAAAGCACACTAAAAATCAGCTCTACTAATATTCTAGCTCTGTAGATGTAAGAAGACAGAATGACAATATTTAACTACTTTGATAATTAAAAAAAAGGAATAAAAATTTACATTTCTAACAACTCTATTGTCTAGACTTCTAGAATAGCCTGCGAGTATTGTTACTATAACAAGATAGGTCGAAAAATCATTAATCAAAATCTAAAGATTAACTTAACTCCTTTTATTACAATTTTGCGACAATTTTAAATCCGCTTAAAAATCACATCAAAGTGTTGCTAAACGCTTTAAAATTGGTTCAGTTAGATATTGTCAGCCGTTTTCTCTCAGTGTCTCGCATCGCTTAACTCCTCTGTTGTAGGAAAATAAGAATAACTAATTTGCTTAAAGATCTCTACATTGTGTTTATTATATAATTTATAACTCAATATTAAAGTATTTCTAAGATAATTTAACTATATATAAGTTACGTTTATGAAAACTTACTTCGATGGCTGAGTGGATTTTTCTCTTCTATGTAAACGATTTCTATAGAAATCCAAGTTTCAGGAAGACCCCAGACACGAAAGCCACTATCTTCTAAATGCAACCTCTTCTAAATACCACTTAAGCACCCTGTCAGTATAATTTACTTTACGTTTGTATACTGTTTTTACAGTCGCCTATCCGGATCGTAGCAGCGCGGGTTTAAGAAAGACGGCAAGTTAGATTGTTCGCTTAGGAACGATAATACCTTATCTAAGGTTTAAAGACTAAACATTCGAACTGTTAGATAATTCATCTGTAGATAGGTAGTCATCGGAGAATTTGTAAAAAGGACCAGAAGTTGGCCGGTTGATAAGATTTCGGTATGAGAAGATTTAGCGTTTTTGTGAAATAAGTACCGATATAGATAAAAAATTGTGTAGGTATTAGAACCATTTGAAGTTATTAAAAGTCAAAAGGTTATTTTTAAGTGAAATAATCTAAGAGCAGTAGCTCTTAGGAAATAATAAATTAAAAATGTGTCAAATTTTAAACGGCAATTCCAATTTTTTAAAATAAAACATGTACTTACCTATTTCATAGTGTGGAAATTTAAAGATTACATATCGTATGGCAACATAATTGGACCAATGAATTATTCTTTTCGCTGCTTCGTTCCGGAAACAATTTATGTGATAAAATGTAAACTTAGTAAGTATAACTTAACCACTCTTAATAAAATGTTTAATAAACCGATAGGTTTTTTATTTATAAAAGTTAATAACTTTTATTGGAATATATATATATATATATTGACATTACTAGGCAGTATATCTGTAAATAAGGTGAATCGATAACATCATACATTTTCCTTGAATATCAAGCGCCAAGTTAAAATAAAATGAGGACTTCTTACAAGCTAGCATAAGATAAATAAAATAGGTATATTCAATTCAAACCCAAATCTCTGATAGGCTCCAATGGCCACAATTCAATTCCATCATTAGATCCGAGGGGATGCGCGGCGCACGGTCTCGCCATCGGATTCGGCGGACTTCCACTTCGCCTCTGACCAGCTGCGACTGCGCACTTACATTTTATATTATTCGTGTATTTGTAGTACGACATTAAACGACTTTTCCTGTTTACTACCTTCTTTGATGTCACTTAAGTAGAAGATAGGAATCGTCCCAGCAAATGGTCCTTTAGCGTTTGAAGCAGCAGCCAAAAACAGAGTATACAGTCCACGCTCGCTTCGCACGCCACGAAAGAGATGAATTTGGACCGCAAGTTTTTTTGTTCGGTGCGTGGTGCCACGCAGTCTACGGATTGAAGACCGGTGAGGCTGTCGATTGAAATTATGGAAATTAATAAATCTATTCTTATTTCTATAATAAATAATAAAAAAATTAATAAATCAGAAAACATTAACAAATCCGAAAGTAGAAACAAACATTCAAATATATTTAGTATATTAAAATGTCCTTTATGTACAAACAATACGTGAGCTCGTTCCAATTCATATTTATACTACATTTCCTATAAAATAGTGATTAATTTGCCTTCGCAGAGTCCGGAGGGGATCTATCTAGCCTTTTTTGGTACGTGGTTTGGCTAATACCTAGCTTACTTTCTTTCCTTTTTCTATTCTATTACGTAACAACTTCACTTATATTTTCCGTTCATTTTTCTCTTTAAAACTAAACTGCTGTGACTATCATTCCTTTCAAAAAGGCTAAAAAACTTGTTAATAAGCGCATTTCAATTAAAGCTAAACTTCCAAATTTTAACAATTATTTATATATTTTAAGCAGTTGTCCTGAACTGTCTCAACTGCAACGTTTGGAACTGGAAAGTCGGTCGAGAACTTATACGATGAATTTGACGAATGCAGACTGAAATCGAGTTGTTGTCGGATAAAACGGAGGAGGCATACCAAGCAAGGAGTCAGTTCGAGGATGGGTACGAGGCGGAGAACGCGCCAACATCGGGTGAGTACAAACACATTTTTGTACGTTTACCAAAAATTTTTCTGCCTCACTCTAGCGGCGGCTGTCAAACTTGGCTCGAATTTAGAGATACTTTCCAGTCGTTAATTCATTCTAATCATAATATTGATTCTATTAATAAATTTCATTATTTAAGAGCTAGTTTAAAAGGCACAGTTGCAGAAATTATGAATTAGCTTGGAACTTACATTACTTACGAAATATACTACAATAATCGTCTGTTAGTAAATAATCGTGTGCAGTCTTTGTTCAACGTCAAGCCTATACAAATGGAGTCTAGTACTTCGTTGCATCGTCTAGCTCACGTAACGATTAAGTACCTGCGGGCGTTACACATGCTGAACGAAGCCACTCAACATTGGGGGCACTTTAATTATTTATATGAAATAGTAACATAAATAACACCCCGTTACTTCCAGTAATTGGGAAGAATACGGCAGTTCTATCAGCCGTGCCGCTACTCTTGCTCAATTTTGTAATTTTTTAAGTGGTAAGACTGATCTTTTAGATACCTTAAAACAGGTACATAAACATAAAAAAATTAATAAATCAGAAAATATTAACAAATCAGAAAGTAGAAATAAACATTCAAATATATTTAGTATATTAAAAAGTCCTTTATGTACAAACAATCATTATCTTCATATGTGTGATTCATTTAAAAGTTTATCAAATGAGTCGCGTACTCAAAATGCTCATAAACTGAATGTTTGTCTCAACTGTCAGGGGCCAGGTCACAGGCAGAAACGATGCAAATTATTATTAGCTCATTGCAAATATTGTAAAGTGAAGCACAATACTCTTTTACATCTAAATGTAAAGTCTAAATAAGCCTGAGACTCCTATTTTAAATCCTATGCCAGGCCCTTCTAAAAATGTTGCTCTCTCAGCTAACACTTCTGTCAAACAACCTACTTCACAAGCCCTTGTTTTGCTTTCCACAGCATTGGTAAGAGTGGAGAGCTCCAACGGGGTGACACACAAAGCGCGCATGCTACTTGACAACGGAAGTACGACCAATTTTGTTACTGCGGGGCTGTCGAGGCTATCGGGCGTGGTTACGAGCTCCATGTCCACAGGTATCACACAACCAAATAATTAATAGTACACAGTCCTGCTACCTTACATTTCAGTCATTAAAAGGTGTCTATTTTAAACAATTAGAGTATCCAATTTTGCCGGAATTAAAACAAAGACTACCACCAATGTCTATAAATATAAAAAAAAAACATTCCTATTCTCTCTGGTTTGCGTCTGGCCGACCCAATTTTGAATATTCCGTCTGTCATAGATAATTTGGTAAAGGCGGAAGTCCTGGAGAAGAAGGAGATTGTAGGTACCAATCGAATAGATGTAGGGAAAAAACATACTAAGTTTATGGAAAAAACAGTCGATATTATGTAAAACAACGTTAGGTTGGATAGTGTCAGGCTGCGGTTTTGTTCGGCCACACCACACCCATTCATAATGTTGTAATTTTTGCTGTAGAGATGTAGTTGCCGATTTTACTAACTTTTGGGAATGAGACACTATCTCTCTTACACATATGTTATCACTCGAAGAACGTTCCTGTGAGGAAAATTAAAACATAAATTTTTAACGTGTGATGAGCTACAAATGTCTCAAAGAAATGTTTCAAAATGAGTTTTCTATTCTTAAATGTGGAAAACAGACTAATGTCTCCAACACCCTTTTTTGGATTCCAACGTTGGTTCTCATTCGTGTAGGCGGCAGGCTCGTAAATTTCCATTACGACTACAATACAAAACATGCAATTTTACTATGCAGCGAACATCACTACTAAAATTTTGTTCCAAATGATATATGAAAAACGGCCTACGGACTAAGGCGGCTGTTCGGCCAACACAACAAAACATCATTTGAAAAGGTTGCTCAAAGTTATTAACATAACTAGTAAAGTAGACATCTAGTCTAGTAATCTAGTATCAGTAGGGTCGTTGAAAAGGGGTGTACCTCTTTTCAACGACCCTACTGATTTACTCCATCCGTTCCGGACTCCGTCCCATTTCCTGATTAGACTGCCACTTCTGTCGTTTCCACCTCCGCATATCTACGATGCTTCCATCACGCGGTTGGAGCGCTGCAAGCTGGAACTGCTGAAGCAGCATTTTTGGCAGCGTTTTAACATGGGCTATGTTTTCCTGCTTTAACAGAAACACAAATGCGCCGCAGCCTTTAGCGACTTGCCTTGGTTACGAACAAAGCGAGTGAGTTGTGAAAAATCTATCCCAGCAGCGACGGAGTTGTGTGCGACGAGCGCTCAGGCCTACTGGAATCGCCGGCCTGCGACCGCGCACTTGCATTTTTTTATTATTCGTTTTTGTAATACGAAATTAAACGACGTTTCATGTTTAATATCGTCTTTTATTTCACTATAAATAGAAGATAGGAATCGTACAACACCAACAAAAGTTTTCTTACAAAGATTACATCAGAGAAATACGAATAAAGAGAAGCTGAAAGCAACTTCTTACAGTAGCTTTTTTTTTATTTTCCATCCCACGTAAATGCAAATTAGCGAACGAAAGTAGCTAGTAGATGGACTAATATCTTTTCAAGCTCTTTAGGCAAATTTCGCAGTGACAAATTTATTCCTATCTGACAAACAAGCTATAAGTAATTAATCTACCAACCACCTTCTGTTGTTTTATTTATATAGGTAAATAGTTATAGGTATGTATAAAAAGTAAAAAATCACAGCAAGCGGTGATTGCTCATAAATGATTGGGTGTTATGTGTATAATAATTTAAGTGCATGACAATACGAATTCAGCAAACCAAATAAATAAATTTGTAAAGAAAAAGCGATAAGAAATATAAATAATAAATTCTATGCCTCTTACACATCTTTCTACATTAACAGTGGCCCATCACACATCTAGTCAACATGTTTAGGAGGATTGTAATCACAGCGAGACGGATTTCTTCCTACATTTTACTAGTTCGTTAGTTTCTTTAAAAATACCACTTCGTTTACCGTAAAAAATCGCATATTCTGAAGAGACTAGACGTGCATTTACAATTTTGAGAACCTGATTTAGATCCAAAATATTTTGAGTAGGTACGTACATAAAACAAAGCCAACAAAAGTTATTTTGAAATGTATTTATATATACCATATTCTTAGGATGTATTAATATTACTTCAAACACAAGTGAATTAATCGGCTGACGGGAATTAGACCGGTATTCCGCAGGGACTAGCCTACAGCGTCACCACAGCCTCCCCATAACTAATACTATTGTACTAAAAAGAAAGCGGAACGAAAGCGGTGTTCGTTCTGTTAAAAGTGTACGAGGTACTAGCGACCAGGAGCTCCTTATCACCAGCTGGTGATAATGACGAATATCGCTGTTAGGGGTCGTTCATTAATCCCGTGATGTTTTTTTAGCAACTTTTAACCCCCCTCCCTCCCTCTTGGTGATACGTGGGTAGGTTTTAGACTACACCCAAACCCCCACCCCAAGTCAAAATCATGTGTTTGGTTTAGTTCAAAATAAATTAAAATTTTCAGAATATTATCTTTATATACAGATATAATAGCGCGTTCTACGAAAAAGAAAATACACGTGATATCTCACTACACACTCCGTCCCCTTCTGATATATCGTAATTTTTTCCCCTTCGAGCCTCACGTGATTAATGGACAGTCCCATAGGGGTGTAGGCAGTTCAACTCCGATATAATTGCTCATCGTCTGACCAGGATGTTTCGAAGATATACTTACTATGAATAATTTCCTACCAGGGTTTTATGTGCTAGGGTTGGCGACGTTATTGTGACACTGCCGATGTTACGATAATAGTGATCACTGGTGATTACGATTTCGGCTCCTTAATAGTTAAAACGGAAACAATTTTTTTACATTGTTTTTTATCTAATCATGTTTATAATATTGTTTTCCATAATATTATAATATATAACACTTGAAGGGTGTGGAAGTTACGGATCAGATAATCTAATTTTGTTATGAGTTAAGCAATGCTTTACAGGCAATGTATTTCAATAAAAAACAAACTTGGTGACGGAATCAAATGTTTATTAAAGACCTCATAATGCCGTTTCATGTGCGCTTATCTCTCTAACATTGAACACATTAAACATTAAGAAGAAATGTATGTACCATTTCGTTTGGAAGTACATATTATATACAATGTCTCATCATCACATATACCTAGTAGTCATCCAAACATTCAATATGTCGCTACAAAACGTTATTTCAATTTATTAATACAACATTTAATAACATATATATTTACTACACGTTATTCTACTCATAAATTAATAACACAATTTATAATACTTATTGAAAGTATCGGTACACGTTGACATTTGTTTGTTAGTAATAAATCAAACAGCTAAGGACTTGATAGATATAAATTATATTAAAATAACAGTAGTTTAAAAAATAACCGCCCAAGTGTAACTCGGACTCATGCACTAAGGGTTCCGTACCACAGTATGTGAAGTTTACCTATTATTACTATTTGGTATTTTAATATAGAGCATACACTAAAAATTAGATGAGTTACAAGGTTGTGCCTGTCTAATATTTGACAACATGGATTTAAGACGTTGGTTGAAGTCACCAATTTGAGTTTAAACCTTGTTAATAACCATGTTGTCACTCAGCGTTATACCTACATATTTTGATTAAATTTATAATAAATACCGGTAATAAAAACACGGACAGAAAAGGCAGAGTTACTGCTTATCTTTTGTTTACGGCACCCTAAAAATTAGATACATATTTAATTTTGATTAGATTCTAACATACATGTCAACATGCATGTTAATATAGTATTTCTTCGAACTGTTTATTTGATCACTGTAACTGAGATTTTTTAAAATGCCAGCACAATTCTCGCAGCAAGACATGACAATTATTTATATCTGAAGAAATAAAACCGATATGTAGCATAAGATTGTATTTATCAGATACAATTAATGTATATAATGTGATATATGTTACAGGTATTAGTTTTATTAAAAAACATCCTCCCAAACAAGAGGACATATCACGTTTAGTAACATATCACGAAATGTTTGATCTGTGTAAGATATGCAAAACGATTATCGAATAATTACTATAAATAAAAAATAACAAACTGATGTTAGATTGAGGGATTTTTTTATAAAAGGCATTATATTAAAATATTTATAAAACTTGACTGCACTACGGAACCTATTATTTTTTAAATAATCTAGTCGCTTAAATACGATTTAAAACTGTATGCACACAGCGGCCGACACAGAATTGCTGTTTAATTTATTTCTCACATGTGACAGATGACACGACTACTCAACCACCTCGTACCTACTCTATATCAATAAACTGGAATATAGAAATAAATATACAAACACCGTATTGATAAAAAATACTATCAAAAGATTGATCAAAGTTTATAAAGTAGTTGTTATAAATCGTAGTGTACACTTACGCATAATCTTCGTCATCATCCATGCACAGCGGCTGCGTTATCATCCCTTTCGAGCCAGTGTGTGCAAATAGCTTTAATTGTAAGATTGCATTTGGTTATAGTTTTTAAAGTGTGTTAATATACATTAGTATAATGTTTTGATATGTTATTAATTCTCTTATTACTGATAAGACTACAAAAAACATCTATTGACGCTCGTGTATGAATTAAAACATTCACGTATCGGTATTTGAAACACACTGTAGTAATATAACTCATTTTACAATTACGTTCTTACTGTTACTTACTGACGGGTTAGGTACCGAGATAGCTATATAGCGCAGCCAACCTAGCTGTTTTATGATAAAAAATTGACATTTCGATTACCACACATTTTTATTTTTGGATAAATAGTAAAAAAATGCGTTAATTAAGAATTTCGATATCCGCAGTCTGGGCAAGTAGGGCGTAATTTTTTTATTTAAATGCATATTAAAAAAATTACGGCCCACTTGCCCAGACTGCGGATATCCAAATTCTTACCTCATATTATTAAGAACAACCACGATATAGTGTTGTTTGCAGATGATACTTCACTCTTATTTAGGCTAAAACGTACGTGTGTACAAACTTTGACGACGTAAACGATGCTATTTCGAAAGTGGTTCGCTGGTTTAACGTTAACAACTTACTTCTTAATGGAGAAAAGACTAAATGTATCCGGTTCACTACTCAAAACGTTAAACAGGTATAAACCACTATACTACTTAATGAAGACGAGTTGGAACTAGTGGATACCACAAAATTCTTAGGCATCACTCTTGATTGTAAGCTTCAATGGGTAAATCATATTGATTAATTGTCGAATAGACTCAGCTCAGCAGCATACGCAGTTAGAAAAATCCGTGAACTGACTGATGTTGAAATAGTCAGATTAGTTTATTTTAGTTATTTTTATAGTATCATATTATAATTACGGTATTCTACTGTGGGGGAATGCCACCTATATTCAATTCATCTTCGTGCTGCAATTCGAACAATTTATAACTTAAGCAATCGTGATTCACTGAGGCAGAAATTTAAAGAAATTAACATAATGACAGTAGCGTGCCAATATATTTATGAAAATCTGATTTACCTTCATAAAAATAAATATCACGTCTGTAAAAAAAGTGATATACTTACATTATTTTAACACGCTTAATAATAAACTTGTTGTACCTGCCTCTAGGTTCCAAAAAATTAACCAGTCGTTTCGAGGTCAATGTGTGCGATATTATAATAAAATCCCAGATAATATTCAAATGTTAAGTCCAAACAAGTTTAAGTCTACAGTAAAACGACAACTATGCTTTTAAGGGCTATTACTCAGTAGTGGATTACATGTATACAGGATAAAAACGCTTGGGATGCAATTGTATTGGATTCACAGTCTATTTTATATACTTAATAAAAATGTAATGTGAGCTAATATGTTCTTATTTTTCATCTCTTATGTTTTTCTTTTCTTCTTTTCAACTTTTTCCTTAATTTTCAGTTTCCCTATTGTCATATTCTTTTTTCAGTTTACTTATTTTTAATTTTAATAACATTATGGTACAATTACAACAAAGTGATATTGTTAATCTATAATTTTTAATTTTAATAATTATTTATTAAATTGACGATTTCGAATAATTGATGATCAATTTTATGAAATAGAGACATTTAATTTGAATTTTGCCTTAATCAGCGCATTTTTCTACTATTTATCCAATCATGGCAATCCAAAATTTTAATATTTTAGTTCCTGGACTGGACTAATAGTCAAATAACATAGTAGGTACACCTATTTCTATCTTAGTATGGTTATTAGTACTAGTACCTACGACGAGATATACCTACATTACACCCATATTTATACCTCGGAAGGGAAAAGGGAACCTAACATACCATATCGGTACAACACAATATTATACAAACAAACTGGAATATTCAAATAAATATATTCAATTCAATAAATATATTCATTTATTATTCAAATTGAATAATAATATTACCAAAATCCATTTAATATGAGCGCTAGATTGTTTCAACATAATCACAACCATCTAAAGAAAATGATCGAGAAAACACAGTTGATACGTTATTTATTTGTAGGCTCGACAATACTAACATGACAAAGTTGACTTTGGTAAACTAGTTTCCTTACCCAGACATCATTTACGGTATCCGATATTACTATGCTACCGACTAAAGTAAGCGTTGGGTGTGGAATAATTTTATTATATTTAGATGAACATCTAATCGATATAGAGGAAGTTATTTTATTTGGTGTGACTACTATATTTTTGAAATATATATATATATATATTGTAGAATATGTGGTTTACATATGCATGCAGGTGAAGACCAGGGGACTGTGCAAAATAAACGCTATGTTTTATTTTCAAGAAGCTTACTTACATCATATTAAAAATATTTCGAATAATAAAATCTTGAGACGCATGTAGTACCGAAACCGCTTTATAGTGTTCCCACAATAAAATTTATTCTAAAGTAATTAGAAATATATTTTCTTTGTCATGTTACTATTTATAGAGATTTTCCTTAAGTCGCATTTCAGGCGTTTATTAATTAACAACATTTTAATCAAATGGAAATGCAGACTAAAAAATACATCACTATAACTAAAGTTCAGTGTAGATCAAACAGTGTGCCACAAAAATGTACAATAAATAACCAGCTTCAATAACGAAATAAAGTTGGCACGTCAAAATGCAAAACTTTCTCGTTTCAGTCGTTCAATTCTGTACTTTAATTCATTATTTTAGAGCTAATTATTTATTGAACACACTCAGCTTCAATAAAGAAATAAAGTTGGCACGTCAAAATGCAATACTTTCTCGTTTCAGTCGTTCAATTTTGTACTTTATTTCATTATTTTAGAGCTAATTATTTATTGAACACACTCTTAAAACTTACTGATCGTGGCACTCTGTTTCCTCAACCTCCGTCTCTTGTATAGCAGTGTCTTCTTGTGTTTTTTCTTCTCCTGGTGGTTTGTCGGTTGCCGTGTCAGGGATAGTGGTTTCATCCTTCTCCTCTATTGATGCATGTTCGTTGCGAAGGCTAGTACCCCCCGCTCCGCACTCTCCGGTTGGGCGTAGGACTAGGTACATTAATAAATCGGAGAGAGATATTATTCCAATCACTTTGTCCTCTTCGTCCACAACAACCAGACGATGTACCTGAAGTATTCAAAAGACACCATCAAAGTAGTGAAATAGGCGTTTAGGATGACTTTACTTTTTAAATTTACTTTTAATTTGTATTAATGCCAGAATGCCCTTTTCTGTTAGCCGAACTAACTACATTGTATTTGATCAACTTAAGTAACTTGGTTGGAGAAAGTGTAAGCAATAATAGTAATAATAAATACTCTTTATTGTACACCAAAAAAGGAAACAATACACAAATAAATTGTGCACAAAATGCAATCGGGCGGCCTTATCGCTAGAAGCAATATCTTCTAGGCAACCTTTGAATGGACAGGAGTGTTACGATATACATATGCATACAGGTGGAGACCAGGGGACTGTGCAAAAAAAAGCTATCTTTTATTTTCAAGGAGCTTACTTACATCATATTAAAAATATTTCGAATAATAAAATTTGAAAACGCATGTAGTACCGAAACCGAAGTAGTGCAGTACTGTAGTATGGCACGCTTTATAAACTCGTTTTAGCGAGTTGAAATTTTAATTTATACATCGTCCAATATATTAAAAATGGAAAAACTGTCAAAATATTTAGTTTACGTCATCATTAGAAAGTACTCATGCTACTTAGTCAAATAAAAAACTTACTAAAAATATGACTACCGAATTTATACAGGGTGTATATGACAATGCAACACTTACTTAAATCACTGAAACGGCGTGACTCTAGCATGCACATTGACAAGTTGTAATCGTTTAAATTTCCAGATATTTTTACCCTCTTTTTCTTACAAAAGTAGGTGAAATGTGAAAGTTTTACATTTTAAATCATACATTTTTTTTTCGGAATTTTTCATTCCGTTACTAAGAAAATTTATAAAAACTAACTTCAACATTTTGTAAGTTAGTTTTTATGGATTGTCTGTCATAACTGAATGTTCCAACATAAAAAATATGTACGATTTAAAATATTTACCTTTACACCAAAATTGAGATGCGAACGAAGTCGCAGGCAACAGCTAGTATTTTAAGAGTGAATGTGAGTTTGTTTGTAACTAAACGCCTAAACTAGTCAACCGATCATCATGGAATTTTACGTACGCGTTGTCAGACGTACAGAAAACTACATGGGGTACATTTTAATATGTTAAAAGTTCTCGACGGACACCTGGATTGATTGACAAAATGTACATTCACGCGAACGAAGCCGAGTGCAAGAGCTAGCTGTATGTACATGGTGTAGTACTACCGCCGCTAAATTTAATTCGATGAATTTATCAAATGTCTTACCTCAGCTCGTACTATTCTTTCCATAACGTCAAATAGAGTTTCATCGAGTGTGCACTTCTGTACACCTTCGAACCATTCGTTGCGATGTTCATTGGCCATCTTCAACGAGACGTCCAAGTTATTGTACGTTTTTTCAGCCGCCAAGTTCTAAACAAAAGAAGTTATATAATTTATAATACTGCCTCTTTTCGTAAACGATTATAGAAATTGGTGCTAAGATTTCGTTCGGAGCTTTCTTATATTAGAAATAAGATTTATTCTTCTTCAAAATAAAATTTGTTTAGAAGGAATACACAAATTAGATATGAACAAATAGCGGCTGACTGCTTGATACCTAAAAACAAATTCTTACAGAAAACCTTTGCATGGACAAAAACGGTCATAAAATATAAGAAAACGTATGTTCTAATGTTCTTTGACTATTTATATAAAAAGGTCACTGATTGTTGAGCACTTGTAAATGAATAAAGACAGAACATTCCATTATAGGACAAGCAGGCAGGCAAAGATTTATCATAAAACATAATATTGGAATGCGTTGACAATTCCAGGAATTCCGTTAATCTCAACGGCTTGGGATGTATGACAGAGAGAAACATAACGTTAAATATTTTGTTGTTAAGGAATTTACTTAAATTCCTTAGCCGTAATGGAAAGAATATGACTTCGTCGTAGACAAATCGGGAGGCAACTAAGCATCCTTAAAAGTCTTATTATATTGGGTAACATAAAAATGGTGCGGCATCAACTTACAATAACATCAAACTTGGCGTATATATCCTTGAGGCATCCGTTTTCATCGATTAGGGGGAGTGCGGAGACACGTCGATTGACAAACTTCCGAAGTGCGTCGATGATCGAAGTATCCTCCGTTGCGGTTTCGATATCATTCAGTGTGCCGATTCTCAGATCACGCAGCTTTGATTGCAAGTACGCTGGTTTTGGCAACTCGTTTATCTAAAATTATATTACAATATAATATACAATTTAAAAAAATAGTTCTTTCTATATCTATTATATATTATTATGTTACAGTCAAAACTCTTATGCCGCGTTCCAATAAACAAGAAACGATTCGTTTTGCTTACGGACGGTAAAATTTTCATTGGAAAATTCAATTAAATTTTACCATCCGTAAGTGTCAAAAGTACTTTTGTCGAGAGCCTGCGGTCAAAAGTAGTTTAACCGGTTAAGAGGTTTGACTGCAACGTGTATATATATATAGACATATAGATGTAGTAATACTACGGGTGTGTTGTTATAAGTTGTAAGTATTTATAGATTTTTATACCATTAAAATCAACCAAGTCACAATGTCTGCGACGTTGAATTATGTCTAAAACCCACAACTCACTGAGAGAAAGCCGAATATATATTTCATTCGGTATATATAATTAATATAGGCTAGATATCAAAACGTATAAAAAATTGTGACAAATATTTTAAAGCAGTTTGTGCTTGTTTTTGATTTTAATGATAACATAATGACCGTTTAATTAAAGCAAACATTTTAATCAGTCCAGGATTTCATGATGAGAAAAAAAACTTACAAACGGTTGAGTGAACATAACATTACAATCAGATAACAACAAACAGATGATTAAATATATGCTTTGAAATGAAGTGATAATTAAATATTGTGATTGACTAAAGCACATGTATAATGAAAAACGTGTTCAATACAGTTGTGTTGAGATAGAAATAAGAAAGAACATGCAAGTCAAAATGTTCAAAATATAAGTCAACCTATGAACGACCATGACGGCAAAAATCTAATTTTCTTTTCCCAGATTGATTAGTCTGGGTGAAAAGAGAATAAAGCACTATAAGGGATGATTAGCGCATGAGTATTTATTAGACATTTAACCACACAGTGTTCAGTCACAGGTGTGTCTATTGTCGGAGATCCAGGTATAGAAAGGAAACCCTTGGCCTGCATTTGTCAGGGCGACGGGTTGTCGTCCTTGTTATTTTCAGGCCGCCGTTCATGAACACGCGGCCGTTCTAAATTCTCCGAGTGCAGGAGAAAATTTAATTATATGGAAGAAACTGCAATTATTTTTGTTATAGACACATTACAATTCCGGCCCCAGCCCACAACTTTATAATATTCAATTCGAAACTCTTACATTTTAGATAATAAAAGGTCCATAAAAAGATGACAAACTTTGACTTATATTCTGAATCTGACAAACAATTACACATATTAGTTATTTTGGGCAAGAATATTTATTAATTCAATTACATGACTACAACCAACATATTAACCATCACAACTAACTTTAAACGCCGCTTCACATTAATACAGCTCAGATAATGATACGATTGGAAGAAACAGAGATCATTACTACATATCTATAGGAATATTAGATGTGTGTTAACTCTCACCAAGCTGAAGGTCTCTTCTGTATGAGTGCATGAATCCAGAACTGAGACAGACCATATGTGGTTGTGAGTTTAATTAATAACTTAACAACCACGTATAGACTGTACAGGTCAGGTTATATGTGGGTGAAGATGATATGATACGAAACGAATGATTCCCCAAAATCGGTGATAATATTGATATGCCGTGAGTGATTGTTAGGCACAAGCAAAGACGTCAATGTAACTAGAAAGATGGATTAGTTATAAGCTGAAAAGACTTTATTAGTAGATAGTTGGATGCTACGATAAAACATGCCATAGTTCTGCATAAGTTAAAATAACACGATTAAACTCAGTAATAATTACAAACAAAGGCTGGATAAACATTTAATAGAAGCACAGTGTAATGAGAGTAACATATTATGACTTGTGTCGACGTTGCAGTCAAGTAAATCATTTGATTCAGTGAGTGTGTGCAAAATCAACATAGTTTCTATACCTTTAATGTTTAGCTTGAATTCAAAGGCAATGCGAGTAAAGCGCCACTAATTGAAATCATGAATTTGTTTTGATGGGAAGATATTTGAATCATATCAATTATGTATTAATAAAAATTCGAACAAACGAAGTTAGCAGAACACTACATTTTGAAATAAACTCTGTCAAGGGTTTATTTTGGATGTATTTAGGGTAATTTGAGAAGCTATATAATTTAAAAAAGAATTAAATTTAATAAAGAACTTAAGTAATTCAATAATCTCAGTAAAAGTTTTGAGTTACCTATTCATAGATACATGATAATTTTCGTATGACCGTATTTAAAATAAAAACAGTAGTTCTTCTCGTCAGTTTTCATTAAGCAAAAGCAAGATAGCTTCTGTCATACAATACCTTACATAACAGATTATTATCAATCTACTATGCATAATCATTATTATTATAAATCTTTTGGTTTTTTTTTATTCATCTATCAAAACCAGAATCAATCTGAAATTGTCATGCTGGGATTTTGATTACTTTCCGTTTATTTTTACTTATGCAGATTGATTGAAATGAAAAATGTTAGATTACTAGTATGCCAATCAGAAACAAATAATAGATTTGATTAAAATAGTAGTATAGTGTTGATATATAAATGTTATTAACAAACTTGTCGTCAATGAGAAGATGGATATATTAGAAATCATACAATAACTATTACTTACGTATAAAAAGAGAAAACGCAGTATCCTTTTATGAGTGAGTATATACAGCACATTACCAGTCTCGGGATCAATAACAGGCAGACGATGTATACGATTGGTGATCAGCATGCGGATCGCTTCGAACAAGGACGAGTCTGGCCCAATGGACACCAGCGGCATCACCGAACCTTTCAGGACTTCTGTAAGTGTACACGTAGAGTTAGGTGAGTTACTGAGGTTTTAGGTATTGAAATTGTTATTTCTGCATGGTTATCCTTGCTGTAACTCAAGGATTTTGGATGTTGGTTAAGTGTGATTTTTGAGGGACTGTTTTTACTGAAAGGGTAAGTTTAAATGTTTTTTTTTTTATGATACTAATTCTGGTACTACTAACAAACAAAAAGATCTGTGTTTTTATATATTTTAATGAAAATATACTTTAAAAACAGACTAATTATTAGTGTTATAAGGCCAATTGTATAATATAAAAATATATAAAACTGAAGATCCCATCTCTGCCAACAGAGTCGTTAGAGTTTCGCATTGTCCTTATGATGACTGCGAGTGCTTGTCCCTTGTAAAATTCTTGCACAATTGTATGCACACACAATGCTGTACAAATCTTCCTATATTTTCATTGCCCAAAAATGATTTAATTCAATACTTTTAAATATTTTCTTAGATATTTCCAGTCAGGTAATTTAATGTCAACATGTGCAGCGTACGTTTTCCCCAAAACCGAGTTTAACGGCCATGATATTTACAGTAAAATGTCAGTGATTTTTATTCATACCATTCTTCTCACGCAAATGAGCGATCATATCGTTTATTAGAAAATAGGTCAGAAAAGTATACTTACGACGCCAAGTCTCAAGTTTGTGCTCTTCGAGTTCGTCCATAGCGACATTCGGGCTGGTGTAGTACATCTGCAGGATCTTGATAAAGTCTGTAATAGTCAGCATGCCGACGAAGTTCTGTCGCTGGGAGTCCCATAGAGGTGCGGCACGTACGCCTGTTGGCAAATAAAACTCGTCACAAAAGTGGCCAACGGCCATTGCCATGGAAACATTGGTGTTATAAATGTATCTGTAAGTTAGTATTTAAAGATAAACAGAATAAAAATCTAGTATTTATTTGTGTAAAATAATTTTTACTATAAAATATATACCTTATCTTCTTTTTTATTACTTAGTAGTACACTTATGGAGAGAACCCGAGACATTAAAGACAAATTAAATATTTTAGGCCAATGATTTAAGATAATTTACCCGAACTTGTGTTTAAATGTTTCTAAATACTACTACATAATGTGAGTAAATAAGGTCGTATATGCTACCTCTCTTCTAAATCATAAACTAATTAACAAATGACGATTTAAAAAATAATCATTATTAGATATTTGCTTATTGGTTCTGTGCACTATATATTTTTATAGATATAGATGTTTTATAGTTAATAATGTTAAATTACTTTAGAAAAATGTTTAGTATGGATACATTATTCTGAGTAGACACTAGTGCGCTTGCGAATGAGAATACGATTAGAATCATTATAAGCGACGTGTCTGACAGATGAAGTTATAAGTAATCAATATTTAAAAAGTACATACAATGTTCAGATTTCAAAATTGATAACCCTTGTTCAGAAAATGCGAATGCGAAATGCGTTTATATAAAAAATAATAATAAAATTGATCAACGATTAGCAAGAACTTTTTGGTTGGCGAGGTTACTGTATATACAATTGAAACTTGGCAAGTGAATATTCCTTTCAAATACCCTTGATTATTTGAACATTGATATTGCCCCTAGGAATACAAATAAAATTCACCGATGTTCGTGGTAAGGGTAATATGAGTGATATGAATATAGGTATCGTAGTCTTTTTTTAATGTTAAATTTTCTTAACACTGGTCACCAAAATGCGGACATACCCATAAAGAAACCGGCAACAGTACGACTACAGTACACACGCCACTTTTTTAACCTTAGCAAGCGTTTAGGGTTTACATCAATAGTCGTAAACATGACCGGCAACGGAGGAAATTTATAGAAAGAAGAAGAAAACGTGTGTAAGAAAGTAACTAGATGGCTTGGTAAGGGCAGCCTGTGACCCGAGCACACCTGATCAGAGAAAGAGATCTCGTCTAGCGGGGTTGTTGAGTCACAAGCACCACTCCGGGCAACAGATCTGATATCCGAGACACCGTGTAATAGTCAATTCGATGTGAGGCTAACACAAATAATTTCACATGTGTTTTGTCCATAAAACGTCCTTTATTTGCTTTGCATTAAGAGCTACGCCTACCTAACATTATCGGATCATAATAATCCAATGTCAGTATCTTCTTTAACTAATGTAAGATTCGATGGTGAGCAATTATATTTCAATCCCCGATAAATATCTATACTACTACGTTGGCCATTTAGACACAGTAATTAAATAATAGACTAGCCAACTGCAATTCTATGATTTTCCTGTCCTGCGTAATGATGTTAAAATAAAATTGATTAAATGACGTCTCTGTTGACATGAACAATACATACATACAGACATAATACAAGTATTTGTAGAATGCGAAAACTGATAGTGTATAAAAGGTGACATTGTAATGAAAAAAAAAATCGGACAAGTGCGAGTCTGACTGGCGCACCGAAGGTTCCGTAAGCAAACAAACTTGTACGTAGATAGTACGTCCATCTCGGGAATCAATTCTCGAAGACTTTTATTCGTCTTTTTCGAAAGGCAAACTTAACTTTGCGGTTGCGATGTACGACAAAGTCAACTTTCCAACCGCAAAATTTAAGTTTGTAATCACAAAAAAAAAACTATTTAACAATTTTTTCATGTGATATAACAACAAATTAACGACTTTCGGATTTTTTCCTTTACTTGTGCTGTCAGACCTTGCTTCTTACCAAATTTCATGATTCTAAGTCAATGGGAAGTACCCTATAGGTTTTGTTTGCAAAATGTTCAAATTTGGTCAAATCTAAGGGTTCATGGCAGTATCTTTTGATTGCGTTGACATAGAAGCTTGATTTTTTTACAGTTTCAAGGGACCGTTTACATTACTAATTGATGTTAATTTCAACTTAATGACTTAACGGTTTCCGGAGGAAAAGGGTCTTGACAGACACACAGACAGACAGGCACATTTAACAACAAAGTAACGACTTTCGGATTTTTTCCTTTACTTGTGCTATGAGCCCTTGTTTCTTACCAAATTTCATGATTGTAGGTCAATGGGCAGTACTAGCAGTTCCCGCGCGGCTTCGCTCGCGTGTACATATTTATATATTTTACGCGAAACCATAATTCTTTTTCCAAAATAAAAGTAACCTAAGTTACTCCTTATATCCCCATAGAAATCGGTCCACCCATTCCAGAGATTAGGCGGACCAAACAGACAGATAGACAGACAAAAAAAAAATGTAATAACTGATTTTTAGGCATAGGTATCGTGCAAATAACTGTATGAGTTTAAAATAAAAATATATTATTTTGACATTACAAACAGACACTTCATGTTAAACAGCAGTGATGATGAAAGTCTCATAGCAGCCAGTACCAGTCACTTTGTGAGTATACTTTCATCAGCTCAAACTATACAGGATCAGTTTACGATCGAACCATGCAATAAGTATTCCAGTCCCATTACCCTGAGATGCTGACTAACTCTGGCTGTTAAAGTACCCATGCCATTCACACTCTTACACACTTCCTGACTTCAAATCAATCGTGCAAATAGTAGATTTATAATAGGAGATTTTATTTCATGTTTATTAAAAACGACTCTTGATCTCCTACTTTCTTCAGCACAGTCATATCTGTCTTACCTCTGAATGCTACACAAAATTTTTCTGATCTGCCCCATCTCTTCTAGGCCTTACAATCGTTTCCTCCCCCAATTTAATTGCTAAGCACGGCCAGTGTGCAGCCTACGAATACTCATACTCACCTTTACTACAGATATCGGTACTAGTAATTCGTGAAATCCACAAGAATTTTTATTTGGCGTATCTTTCACAAGTTTTGTTATTTCATCAGTTGTAACAACAGTTAATGTCATCTCGTCAGTTACCCTATCTGAGCCTTGTTAAGGTTAAACTTTGACTCATTTTGATTGCCATTGTTTCACGTAGATGTGTAATTAAATTGCTCAGCGAATAAGTTTGCCAATTCTTAAGGATTGTCAACTATTTTGTCTTTTTTTTTATAATTAGCTTTTTCATTTTATTATTATATATGCTAATGTTTTTTTTAACATTTCTGGAAGAAATGGAGAATTCTACCAATTTTGTGTCATGTATTAAATCATACTCTTTCTTGCAGCATATTCTAAAAATAAAGTTCAGTAATAAATTCTTAGCAGTCAGACTTTTGCCCAGGTCACATGCGGTTATTGCCCTGATCAATGTCACGGACGACATCAGATTAGGTTTCGGGTGGAGAGTAGAAATCTTAAAGTACGCTCCTGACTAGATTTCAGCAATGCTTTCAATACTATAGATTTCCACATTCTGCTAGGTATCTTAGGCTCTATTAGCAGATTTCCAACAGTGGTTGTTGATTTCAAAGTTACCTGTTTGGTCGCCGACGAGTGTGTGTTATAATACATCTGCGGCCTGTGGGTGTGCGTTCTATCTCCTCTCCTTCCACAATTTTAATTTAAATTAAATTCCATCTCTAAATCATTACTTTCATCTTAACACCTTTATGCAAATTATCTTCAAATCTACACGCAAACACCATTACATAATTTGACGAAAGCATTTAATACCGATTTGGCGCAACTGTGCGAATGGAGCAAGGATTTTGGACTAGAAGTCAATCCCTCTAAGACACAGGTTATAGTTGTAGGAAGCCCCCAGGATGATTTCTCGAATAGATTGGTAGTGTTCGTTTGTGTTTAATGGTACTGTGTTACTGTTAAGGATCTACGCATTTTTACTGATAATACTCTATCCCGTGTACCTCAATTGCAGGAATTCAGTCACAAACTGTTTAAATCAACCTTGGGTCCTTAAGAAGACTGAGCAATTTCCTGCCCGCACTATGGAAAATTGAGATCTTTTTAGAAATTTTGCACAAATATAGAGTAGTATCTATTATTGGTAGTATAATATATGTTATAAAAATTTACGAAAATAAAATGTTTGAAAAAAATCCTTTATCTATTATAAAGGCAAATAATAAAGTGCTAAATATAATTGTTCAATGAAATTTTAAAAATTTTTCAATACCAATTTATAATTATAATGAATAGGAGAAAAAATATGTATCCATACTAAATTACACTTTCTGAACTTCGGGATCTAAAATGAGTCCGTTCAATTTCATCAAGTTCATTCACACTTTTACTATATGTCCGAGACTGGAAATGTACGGGTCTGATGTATAGAGTAAAGTAAGAGTATGAAATACGTCCTCATTTGTAGCTGATCGAGACCACTTCCTGGCATGATGCAGGCTAATTTTTTTATATTTATCCTTATTACGGGATTCTTGGGTATCTTCTGAATGTTGACCAATAAGAAAACAAGGAAGCATAGCAAAATGCTTTGGATACTTTCACCATGAATTAAAATTTTGTGAACTGAAGATGGCATGTATTCATAACTACTCACATAGATTCTGGCAGGTTCCGCGGCATAGTTGCCAAATTTCAGCATTTATCATTATACCTGATGAAAGAGCTTGCAGAATTTGCACTCCTGTGATTTCAGCAGAACAATCTGCATTGTAAAAAAATCATCTGGCTCGATCAATCCTAGCCCCTCACGAAAGTGTTTTTGTACTAGTTTTCTTTTCTTGTTTTAGTCGTTTCTTTTCTTTACTTGTGGCTGCCCATGTTTAAAAAGAAAGGTTTTGGGAAATATGTAATATCATTTCCATACAACAGATCTATGCATGTAATGTATAAGAATGTAGAAAGTTCGTATTGCTATGAATTTTCATTTTCAGGTCTAGCAGTCACTTTAGTTATTTGCCCATTATTTGTAGAACCAGAATGCGTATCTGTTAATACTCAGAAAGCTAATAGTCAGAAAAAGTTCATGCATTACATTCACTCCTTCACCTTTATTAATCAATGATAGACCCAAAGAAATGATTTGATTTTTTATTTCATCCACAACAGCTTTAGTTTTTTCAGGAGTTTCTTTGCAAAATTCTATTAATATAAGCCGACAGAAACGGACAGATAAAGGCACTGGATTTTGCAAGACAATAGCGCCCGTTAGCTCATCGATTAATTTGATAGGCACCAAAGAAGTAATAAACAAATTTGCATCAGAAATAAGTTTGAAAGTTTTTGCTTGTACCGGCTTTGACCAGATGAACCATCACAGTCCCATTTGCTGTATTAAAGTAAATTTTCCAATCCATTCTTATACACTGAATCTATAGATAAAATCCTAGCTGCAGGGTGGTCCCAAAAATCTTGAAGATTCAATATTTTTGCATGTGTATTTGTAACGTCTATTGCTGAAGATGGTGGATAGCAAGTCTGTTTGATTTCTTATATTTTATAATATGGTGGGAATATAAAACAGTTTTGTTCGTTAGTTAAATTAAATACTCAAGGCTTCTTGATCCATCAACATTTTTTTCTGGCTTACGTTACACATGAGATTCAAATGTAAAGTCTTGCTTCTGTTCCTCCTCTTATTGAACGTAATCCCTGAAGATAGGCATTGTAAATGTGCTCAAATCTATATTCACTATGTAGCATGGTATTTTTTCTTTTCTTACTTGATTCTGACGACCCCATAAGAAACACACGGTCTTCCACGTTTTCCAGATGAAGTAGATGGCGTGGAGTCATTTGTTACGTCTTCCGAGTTCGGTAAAGTTACTAAATATTCTGAATCCAATCAATTAATCTTCAATCCTTTTTCAATCGTCCATCGTTTATTAAACGATGGAATAATATTCCTTTGAATATCACTGATGAAGAGTTTTTCCTCCTTCAATATATGAAAGTAATAATTCACGCTTAGAACACTTGAAAGTAGTAGTCATTATGAAAAAATACGTAAAACATAAGTTATAATTAAACGTCTGTTTGGTTACAACTACGAATTTATGATAGCAAAATAAATATATCATTGCATTTTGTTGATTAAAGTTTTACGCAAATATGATCATGTATCATAATTTCGCATTTTGCTCAAGTGACTTCCAATCCACCTTTGACGGAGTACTCATACTATATAATATTCTATTTAATACCTGTTCTTCAAATTACCTAAAGGAACGTTTTATGTTCCTCAATGACACAAACATAGAGATTGTCAGAATCACTGTAATTGGCAGTACCTTTTCATTCTACCAAGTTTTATGACAAATCACACAGTACAGGGTGTCCGGTTATGGAATGTTCTACTTTTATTCATTAGACGTGCCCAATGACTGGCCACATTAACAAAATGGTCAACGAATATTACTTGGTTTTCTAATCGCTCATTTTCTTCCACTGCTGCATTTATCGACTTTAATCTGACTGACTGGCCTGTTGGTCTAGTAGTTAGGGACCCTGACTGCTAAGCCAGAGGTCGTGGACAAACAATTGTGTGATGAGCACGATAATTTGTTCTGTGTCTGGGTGTAATTTATCTATAATATGTATGTATTTAGAAATATATAAGTATGTTTATCAGCAGTCTGGTTACCATAGTACAGGCTCTGGCTAGTTTGGGATCAGACGTTCGTGTGTGAGATGTGTGGAGCTATTATTATTATTAATCTTTTAAATCTAAAAGTATATACGTACCTACTTAGAAATATATATATACATAAATAAATGTTTTTTGTATATTTAGGTATATAGTGTATTAACTGTTGCCCGCGACTTCGTTCGGGAAATTTTTTCGAAATCTATTCCACGGGGATAGTACATTTTTCCTATGTGCTATTCCAGACTATAATCTATCTCTGTGCCAAATTTCATCCAGATCCGTTCAGCCGTTTTTGTGTGAAAGAGTAACCAAAATCTTTATATCCTCACAGACTTTCGCCTTTATATTATTAGTAAGATATGAATATGCAAAATATTAGTGAAAGCTTACATTTATATCCCTGTTTATTTAAATTATATTTTATGATATACCTAGGTTTTCAGCTTGACATTTTGTTTCCTCCCAACTGAAATACAATAATATCCCTTTATTTCTTTTCCACGTCAAAACTATTTATTTTGTCTACCCCTTTGTACATATCAATTTTGTATACTTACTCTAAGCAATAATATTTTAATATTGTAATCTGTTAAGATGGTATTATTTTTGGGTTTTGGGAATTTCTGATTATGTTTTAGATTTGTGGTGTAAGAAAGGTGATAAGGTGAAATTCAAAGTAGCATCTATTAAAGAGCTTATGTATACGACTAGATCAAGTAAATTCTGAACTACAGTTCACACAAGACAGCCTACATTTTCAAAATTGTGTTGTACATGAAAATGTATTTTTTTATAGTATTTCAGTCGCTGAATCTATATACATCTTCTCTTACAATTACATAGTTAGCTCTTATTATTCATTTATTTATCACAGAATTGACGACGGGGCAGGGAAGGAAAGCATTATGGCACAATAATGTCATGTAGGAATTTGGTCACTTATTTCAATACCAAAACATAATAAAGAATAACTAGTATTTTAATAAAGAGCCATTGCTATTAATCGATTATAGTGAGAGCTTTTTACTTTTACGACTGTATTTGACAATATCAGGCTAAGTTCCTCCTTAAGAAACAATACAACCACGCGGAGACCGAGCCCTGGTTCGTATCTTACATATTAATTTTATAGTATACTGTAACGCTCTCATAGAATACACTTCACGCTTGCATATTTTATATGATATTGAAGGTAGGAGTACCTTTGCCATAAAACCTATATTCAAATAGTTTTCATTTCAAAATTTAATTAAGTATACTGTCAATTAAAACTCCGTATATCTTAGGATTAATTTTAATGGAAACCGGTATTTACCGGTTTCTATTTAAGATACTCGTCTCTTTCTATTTTAATTAATCTTTACAAGCTGCTGTTAAATAAGAAACATATTTATTATTTTTTAGAACAATAATAGTTTGGAACGATATACACCTTGGTTTCCATGGCTACACGGCCCTATTATTTCTTATGGAGTTCCGCCGTACATTGCAAACACCACAGCTGTATAAATAAATTAGAAATATTACATCATCAATAGGTACGTGTAATTTAATCATTTCGCTTTGCATTCACAACGCACTAAAATTCGCTAAAATACTTTGCTATTACCAATTCGCTTCGCTACTAATAATTAAAAATAATCGCTAGGCTGAAGGTTGAAGTTAATTAGTAATGAATATGAAACGAATAAAGTATTAGTAGAAAATTGGAATTATTTCACTACAGAACATCACAAATTCAAATATCACCATAATTAAAGATACGAAGGTGGTTCATATTCAAAATATTGTCTAATCATCTGACAAATTAATGTAAAAAGCAATGTATTAAAGATGTCATCGTCAGATAAGATGACAGATTAGATTGTACTTACTGTAGGAAGGAATAAACAAACTACAGTGATATTAAATCGATGGAACAACTAAAAGCGGGAAATGATTTACTTTTTTACATTTTATTTATTATATTTAAATCATACACTTACTGTTGTACACAACCGTGACCGTACGAAACTAGGGTTATGTCGCTAACAAACCGTCAGACTACGCTCAACATGATAGCGCCTCTAGTGTCCACGAAGTGAGTACGCAAACAATTTTGTCAAGCACTGACCGTTATAAACGAGCGCGAAGAACGCCTTCTTCACAAGCAGCTGCGTGTCAAATACCACAAGCTTGGCCGACGTCGGGATGAGGTCGTAGCACTTATGGAACTTGAAGAATTTGACGAATATCTGGGACTCATCTTCCTCTGAAATAAACATAATGATACTTTAGTATTGACATGCAAACATACACAAGTCAAGGTGGATTATAATAATAGGTGAGTCATTTAAAAACTTATTGATAGTGCGGTGCGCAGGTTAAATTTAATCACTGAACGAATACTCGACTAACAGAATCGAATCGTTACTGGATTTATCAGTATAATCATTTAATCTTATTTCCAGTAAATATGTCGTTATAGTTGTGCAAAAAATTATCCAAATAATCAATACACCTAAAAATAAAAAATCTGTAAGTATACTTAAACACCTATGTTTTTTTTTTCTATTTATATTACATGTTGCTTTAAAAAAGATAAAGCGTAGATGGATCATATCAAAATTTGCGATTTTATGTACAATGGTACTAACACTATTAACATCAGCATTTCATTTTGAAGGTCTTTTATTTGTTACCAAGGTAAATATTGAAGTTGGCAACAACTGACCATTATCGCTTCGACCGGTTTATCTAATGTAAGGCTTAGCACAATGTCATCGATTCGCAAATAACCCGTAGCCTTTTTTTTTGTTAAGGAAGTTTATATCTTATCAACGTGTAGATGTGTAAAATATCTTTAAGAATCATCCAAACCCAACTGTCATTATCAATACTGTTATAAGTTAATGCCAACGCTTCAACCGTATATGCTACTTATGACAAAATTAAACCACGTCGTATCATATCATGCTCGGCCGTATCTATGCACTTACCTGAACACGGACATGTTCCAAAAATAACTTTCAACGAATGTTATGTCAAAGTGACAGATTACATTTTGATTGCTAATAAAGCTCCATCGAATGGGTAGATGGCGCTACACGGTCATCAGAAACAAATCATTTCAGCAGGTGGAAAGATACAAACGCAAACAGTTAACACAAAACCTTAATAATACTTAATGTCTGATTAATATATAGACATATTATAACCAGAGTAAAAAGTATTGCAGAAACGCATGGATAAACATTACACATTCATCAGTTACCTATAAAGGTCACTTAATATTTCTACGGTGGCCTTAATTAGTATGAGGTCTATGAAGAAACAAGAGTCTTATTGGTATCGCTGTATATCATACGATACACCGATACCAATTTACTTATTAATATGTGCTTTTTTAATTTTAACCTATGGACGTTCTTTAACTTTCTAGAATTTAAAATATGAAATAGCGTCTCTCTTTTAAAATATATAAAAAAATATAGGCAACCAAGGTATATACGTTTGTTTAACGTTCCTAAAAATATTATTTTAATACAAATTATGACAATCGGTGGGTATGTAAAATATATATGTCAGAATCGGCAATAATTAGTAGCCAATATGGACACTGCTATCAATATGGGACGCAAGCGCCATCTATTGGCGCTCTACACAGTCTACGAGTCGACGTGCGACATTGACTAAACACAATCTTATTGCAACCGTCGAGTACAAGTTGATGATTTTATACTAACGAAAATAATACGAAAATGTTAGGTGCAGTTCATAATTTTTCGTCAGTTTATAACATCACGAGATTGTTTATAAATTAACGATGTTCACAATCTTACGGTGACATATATAATAAATATATATTATTCCAGCCAATATGTTGTTAGTTAAAGTAATTTTATTCATGCAAAAATGGCGCCAGATTATTCAGTCTGTATTGCCATTTACAATCCCTATGCTAAACTGCATAATTATTCTTTGAGAAACATAAAGCTCGTAAACGTGAAATTTATTAATGAAACACGGTAGGTAAGTACAGTGAAGTAACTTCAAAAATCAAAATACGGGGCACCAAAGTAGGGTATATGTAGTCAAAGATAATTGTGTTATGTTGCTGTTAGTAACGAAAGGATTTTTTATTCTATTACTTTCACATATTATATATACTGTAATAAGGCCAGGTTGGAGATCAGAATCAAAGTTAGTATATGTTTATTCTCCTATTTATTTTGATTACACAGCCGAAATACTGATTCTTTAGAAGTGTTATATTTAGCAGTTGACGATCTATTGTGTCTAAATTGGTGACGATGATTATATTATAATCATAAAGGCATTCAATGATATACGTTTTGTAGGCAAAAAAAGACAGTTAATTTGTAGCCTTCAACATTAAAATCGGTTTATAATTTTTGTAAATATATAGATATGGTTGAAACTAAGTAAACAAATGTCTCGTGTGCCCATATGGCTAAAAAAATTATCAAAAATTATTAATAATTTTCCGAGAAAATGCATTTATTTATTAAAAAGGTCATATGTTTACTAAGTTTCAAGGAACCAGGAATGTTTTTGACAGAATAAAAAAATATTGAAATTTTCGACTTTTTCGACCCTTTATATCGATTTACAAAAATCGCGATAGATTTGCGTTAGATGGCTCACAATATTAATGTTTAGAGAAGATAACATTCGCTCTGGACGATCATGGTTTAATCGCATTTGTAGTAGAAACTGTTACAGAAAAAAAACAGGCACTAAAGTAAATAAAGACAAAACTACTGGTACGTAAGAAGAACTATATTTCAATAATCAAGAAATAAGTATCATAATTTGACGTTACAAAATTGAATTAATTTCACTAAAATGGATAAAATTTAAGGAAAAAATTGTAAATTGTGGTGAATAAAAGTGAAATGAAATATTTGAACTACTCACAATCAATCACCAAAACGTTTCTAATGCCATATCTGAAATTTTCAAATACCGCACTTACATTGCGACACTGTGTAGAAGGTCTTAATTTTGGTACACAATTATTACAACATGTGTAGGTATTCGGTTTGATACAATTTAACCAGTAAATTTACGTTTAAACAAAAACATTGACCCTAAAAACCCGAATATCCGTAAATAATTTAGATTCATAATACAAGGTAAACATCTTTATTCATTCTGGTATTTGAATGTAAGTAGGTACTAACTATACTTCTTTTGATTTTGAAATAAGTTTTAGAAAACATACGAAAATTTGAGGTAAAACTTCATATTGTTTTTATATAATGTAATCTATTTTGTGGAGAAACATGATAGGCCTATACTAACTTTTAAACTTTCGCGTTCCATGCTACAATTATGTATATATACGGGAATTAACGCGATCACGTAGTAGGTATTACATACCCTTGAATTACCTGAAGTCTCGACCCCAGGTATTTCAAAGGTATGGCTATGACGTGATCGCGTTAATTCTTAATTCCCGTACATATATTAAATTGAACAACATATATGTCGAGTTACATTTGGTTTTGAACTGTATTGGATATTGCTTATTACCGTTAAAACAATTAATTGTGACCTGAGAGTTCTCGGAATTTTTTCAAAGTTACAGTTTTGTGAAGTCTGCCAAGACGTACGAGGCCGCAGGGTCGGACTACGACCTAACCCCTCTCATACGAGGAGAGAGCAGCCAATGCCTGTCAGTAGGGCAGGGCTGATAACAGTATCTATATACGTACACTTTATTGAGGAAGTGAGCCAAGAATACTTGATTCATATGTCCAATGCCATGAAAATCTACTAATACCTATTATAAATAATAAAGTGTATTTCTTGATTTAGCAATTCCTAAGGAATTATCAAACAATCATGTTTTGTAGTAAAATCATTTAGAAGAGTTATGTACAGGTTAGGTGGTGTATCCAAACCCTAATCAGTGAGCGAAGATTAATCATTTAATAAACATAAGGCATGCATTTCAAATATAATACCTACTTGATATCAAAGAGCCTCATTATGACACATTACGTAAAGTATGACGTTGCTTTTACATAAAAGGACTTGGCTGTATAAAGCGCTTCAAGGTGACATTTTTTTTGTAACCTCCAATTATTCGAACATCGCTAAACACCGTCACCCGCCTATTGTAACATTTTTTCTTAAAAAATATAGTTATCTATACTGTATGGACTAGTCTATTGCCATGTTTTATTGTGCCGCCATGAAGAAGCAACCGTTTCAAGGTACTAAAAAATGTTAAAGCAAGTTGTTAGTCGGTTACTTAACTTCGGTCAAAGATTTCACACACTGACTAGGAAATGAAACTGTCTACATTCATTGTTGCCAACAGTCCATGATTTAAAAAATTAAAAAATAAACAAATTACAAATTCAAATGCATTGCATCCTTCTATTGTTACAAAAGATATTTTTCAAATCCGTACCTACGGTGCGCATTTGCTCTTTTATATAGAAACATTATTTTTTACACACTAACACTACAGATTTTGCTAGCTGGTGGTAGATTAACCATTACTGTCGATGAACAGAAGCCATTTTATAGTTTCTGTAAAAGGGAATCGATGAACTTTTAAAGGGGATTTAAAAATTGAACTATTAACTGAAGTAAATTACAACATTTATTTGAATTTCCTTTCCACCCTAAGGTACAGTCATTTATATAAACATACACAAACCCGGCCCAAAGTACTTAGTAAACATTAAAATACTTAGAAATACATACTTCTTGTTTGAAAAGTCAAAGCTGAAAATAGTTTTGTTTTATTACTTACCTATCATTCTACGTGACATTTACGTCATTCTAGACGTACCTACATCTTAAAATGACACAAACATATTATTGCAATTAATTTCAATTGCAGGCGGGGGAGAAAATCGAAAGAAAGATATTATGTGAATTCCGATTCTCCACCCCGTTCAGGGTGGATAGATTGGACACGCGTGTATCCACCGAGTGTTAGGGTGGCTGTTTTAGGGTGGATAAACGGAATTCTTCGTCAATTTCTTCCATTGTTTCAAAAATTCGATCTCCGTTTAGCTTATATTAAAAATGGACAATGTCATAGTTAACAATCTCTTATTATTAGACTTGCAATGAATATTCGGCAAATATTCGGTATTCGGCTAATTCGGCTACTTTTATACTATTCAGCAAAATACCGAATATCTAGGTACTATTCGGCCAATACCGAATACTAGGTATGGTTTTCATGCTAGTGGGTGAGTCGGTGCGGGTAGGACTCGAATGACGTATACTGTCTAGATCGGCAGTATACTGAAGAAAGCAATGAATGAATGATGACAGCAATAAGGCGTGAGTGTGTATATTTTTATTTGTTGTAGTCTGATAATAATTGGTAAAAAAAACGATTAATTGAACTTTTACTTCTTTTTTTATTCTCTCAGTGAAATACTCATACATAAAATTAATTTTTATAATGTGAAAAAATAACATCTGTCCACACATTTGAATCGTAATAAAAATTTTGCAGTGAAAGATTGTGCTGCAGAGAACTAATATTTCTGAATTTTCCAACAATAGTATCAACGGTGTTTTATCTTTAGACGTCTCAATATGGGCTATGCTTTCTCTGCAGAATAATCTTCATAGCAATCCATAAAAGAAGATAGATGCACTTGGGGTGGTCATTGCGGGAGGCATTAAAACAGTGGAACGTAGAAACAGAAAACAAAAATGTCGATAAGTTTCCTGCCACGAGTCACCCAAATACTTTTGCCGAATAATCCGCTATTTGGCCAGGAATCTTGCAGAATATTCGGTATTCGGCATGTGGCCGAATACACTATTCATTGCAAGTCTCCTTATTATGTATATAAAAACTATTAATTTTTTTTAGCTAATTTCTGAAATTAATTAAATATTGATTTTCACAAGAAGATACTCATTTAACTAATAACAACAAATTTTATTATCATTCAACTAATATATAATAACTATAATAATCATTCAACTAATCTACCCTAGATAACTGTCAAGTCAAATGAGCACCTTTTTAGTAAACGTCAAAACGATAGGTTCGGTACATTTTTGTATAAAATACTAAGGCGTGACGTCACGCCTCAATGTTGTCAAATCATTCACCTTTAATGCTAATTTGACTATTTTAAAATAAATTAAAAACGTTAAAATAAAACTGAAGGACAATTATCACAACATTTTAAGTTATTTTATTGCCTAACTTGGCGGAAATAATTTATTTTGAGCATAGGCATCTAGCCAATTGAAGTTGGTATGATTGGAACTTAAAAAAGTGTTTGAAATAAAACTAATTAGACATTTATATAGTTTGAGAAATACTTCTATTCAGTTAAACTCAAACATGAAGATATATTGCAGCAAGTTTAATGAAATAGCCGTTACGTTGACACGGCTTAAACCTAGTTTAAGAAACGAACAAATGTTTTCGTTCTCGTCTTTTTAATAAACAGACAGAATTATTGAGAAAAATTTAAAAGTCTTTTCATAGAAGGTCTATAAGATAATAAAAAAAATGCTTCTGTTGAAATAATCTACAGTGTAAGTATGCGAGCAGTTTTGCAAATACTACTTATTCTATGTAGGTAAATAGTAACAATAACAATTTGTGCCAAAAACAATATCATTAATATTCATAGCATGACAAAACGTGTCAGTGAAAGGGTTACTAAGTTCCCGTGTTTCCGAATATCAGGTTTTGAAATAATTATGTAAGACGGTCGTGAACTCACGCACTCTCTAAAGGTTAATCACTATCAGAATCACTAATTTGTTTAGACAAACATAAGTATATGTAGTTTCTGTGCCTTACAGTTTCACGTGTATTTATTTTGTACGGTTATTCCGACGCAGTGGTCACAGTGACAACAAAAACCCTGAAATATTTTGGATTGCTAGAACCTGACGTTGAAAAACCTTTGATAATACTGAGCTATTTAGTATAGATTTATAATAATTAAGATGATATGCAAAAACAGAGATCATTGAGCCAATAATGTTTAAATAATATGCGGAATATAGGCCCATCTCACAATTTAGGTACTGTGTAAATAAGCCTTTAAATTGCCACTGGGGACGAATTTTAACATGTAACTGCCGATAGCTATTGTGTAAAGCACTAGTGACATAGTTTCTCGTAAAATAACTAAGGAATGACAGTATCAGGTGACAGGAATACACGTCATTGTTACAACTAAAAGGAAAATGGACACCGCAAACTGCACTTATCTCGCGGAATGTAACATAAACTTTGTATTGATTCACTAACGTTAACTACAAATAATAAGGCCACGTTCAGACGACGGGCGTTTAGCGCGCGTATTTTGAACGCGCGTTGACATGAGATACTAATTCTAATATATATATATATATATATTTCGAGTTCGAGTTTTATATTCATTAAAATAGCCTTAAAAACATAAAATTAAAATGGATTTCTATTTTATACAGAAAGAAAGCGAAGAAAACGCGCGCTCTTGTGAACGAATGTACGGCAAAACAACGTTCTGAAAACGGGCGTCAACACTGTAGGCGTTTGCGTCCCGACAAGTGCGTCGGATGAAAACGCGCGTTAGCATGTGAACGACTTGAACAAAATGCGTGTTCTAGTTGACGCGCGTTAAAGCTCGTTAGTAAAACGCGCGGCGTTCAACGCCCGTCATCTGAACGTGACCTTAAACTACGATGTTGATTTTATTAAACTTAGTGTGGACTAAGTTCATTGTAGCGTAGAAGATTTCTTCCTTGTGACCGTCATTAATATATTCACCTGAGTGCGCTCTCTGTGAAAGGAAATGTCTCTCTGTCCTCTACAAAGAGATGTTACTGTTGATAAACTACACGCGCATGACAGCATTTTAACAAGGTCACAAGAATAAGCTCACCGTCTCAATCAGGACAGAAAATCTATAAGTGGATGTATCTTACAATGTATAGATTGCTTCTGTAAGGACTTCAATACATTAATACAGATTTTTGGAAAAATAACCCCTAGTGGTTTATATCAGGTGACACGCATATGATTGACTTGGCATGACACTTTAGTGAAATAAATAACATGATCATAGGTTAAACAGGTTTATATGTGCGCAATTTTTAAAATTTAATGTTACAGCAGCAGCTATTAGAAGTGAACCTAGTTTCGGGTGGATTGATTAGGTTCCTTCCTATTTACCACCATTTTCTTGGGTTATGGTAAAGATGAGATCCTTTTATTATTAACATAATTTCATTAATGAAGCTTCTATTGATGAATAAGGTCTCTCGGAAGACTTTCACCCATTGATTATTTACTTGTCTATGTAATGTAATTCAAACAAATGTTACGCAAAATATACAATCTCCAATTACGCATTACGTGTGAGTACGCACGTGTAGTATTGTCCCAAAACTGTCACTGTGTGCGTGTTTAGGGATGCCTGCTCCATATTTTTTCCTGACCTTTTGCCTATTTTTAACATATGTATATAGATATATGAAGAGTTAAGAAAATAATGATTTAAAAGGTAACTGATGTATCACAAAGTACGTATATTCAGAAACAGAAAACTAAAATAAAAATCTAATCTGTTTTAAATAGAGATGTAAATTTTTGAATCTGTCAGAAACGGTAAAAGACCGGTCAATTTCAAATTACAGGGTTGTAATAATAGTCAGTATTATCGCAGTATTGTATTATATGGAACGGATATCTGTTTTATCGGATACCGGATATACAGCCAACCTTGTAGCCGGATAGCCGGATAACCCACCGCCGGACACAGCCTATCCTTGATGTTAAAAGTAATGTCACGTTGCTTCCTTCAAAAGTAGAAGAAGATGATACTGAGCAAAGAACTTTTAATTTACCGCGCAAGATTGCCTTGTTTAAGCTAAATTAGAATGTTTTCAACTCCTTAAGTCAATGTAACTAATCGACGCAAAATAATTTTGACAAAGAAAAGCTAAATAAAGAGCTCGGTAGACGATTTTGTTGGAATTTATAAAAATGTCTTGCGACGAGTCCTTAAGTCGCAGTTAATCGCGCATTCGTATATATATTTTTTGGTGATCACGTCATCTTATTATTTATTGTGTTTATATTTAGTTACGAATATATTTATGTAATTATAATTATTTATTGATTGCACTGATGTTTCTTAAGGAATAATGACTATCTTAAATTATAATATTAGTTATAATAACATTCTGCTGTAAATTAGTAGGTAAGGTATATTAATAAACTTATTATTATTTCATCCAATTTTTTATATTAATATATTGGAATGAGTTTTTCTAAATATGTACCTATGTAATATGCTACAATTTACGATATTTTTTGTTTAAAGACTAAGTTACCGGTGTTCATTTAGTTTATTTTTGTTTATGTAATTGTATCACAGATGCATTTTATTTTTTAATATTGGGTATATATATACTTATTTTCACGACCACTTTCTCTATAGTCTGCTTACTATCAAAGAGTAACACTTAACTTACTTTAGATAGTTACCAATTTATTTTAAATAGCGTTATCCACATAATACAGATATATATTTATAAATATTTATAGATATTGTATGGATAAGATATTCATTTATAACTTATCGAACGGGTAAACAATACAATTTGCATGAAATGACAATTATTTAATCGAAATTGGTATGCATATACCAGAATTTGCCTGTAGTATAGTATAAATACTATTACTTTGGTTGCAAATGAAAATATGACGTATAGAACCTTTTTTTAAATATAAAACGAAAATAGCATCATAGGTTTTGTAAAATTACCCTATATAGTAAACTGAGAACACCAGTTAATCTGACATACCTACAAAATATTGAAAAGAAGTCTCGTACTTTCTCAAAAAATTATGATAATTAAAATAAATTTAACAATGCAAAGGAATATTTATGTTGGTATAAGGTTTTCCAACATAATTGCGGACAAACCGGAATGATTAATTGTTTTTCTTAAGCACGTCGCCGCTTGGTGATTGAAATGACACTGACGTTGGTGACATGCGAGTCTACCAAATATGATTTAGCCAGATTTTATTAGCGCCATTCTATGTGCGCCGAATGTGTTCTAGACAGGTACAAAGACTTTGAAAAAAAGGGTGGTTGTGTCGGCTTTATGGCTTTATATTAGCAATATTATCAAACTCATTAGTAACTTCACATTACAGACATAGTAAAGGTTTGATAGAAAAATCTTGTGAAACTTACTCATCTATACTAATTTACTCTAAAATCTTGCGGCTTTAAGTTACGTAAACGCGTTAGATATTGTCAAAGTTAGTTGACGATTCATGAAGTTGCCCTATTTCTAAATATCAAGTTAGGTGTATAACTCACTCTGATATTATTATGTACCTATATATTATGTTATTTCGCGATGATAAGTATTCGGTGTAAATAAAATTCAAAATATATGACAGTAAAAAGCTTTTTTTTTCATTAAATCTTCGTCGTACTCTTCTCATCTTAATCTTAATTACTGTTAATTTAGTTCTAAAATTCTGTTACTGCAGACACCCAAACTTGCCATCACGAGCTGTCATACAACTGTCAATTTGAAGTAATCTATTGGCGTGCAGAAATGACACGTGATCAAGGTGTAATACTATTAGGATGTTAAATATTGTCTTGCTGCACGAACACCTAGTAATGTAAAATTTAGCTGTTTTTTGTATAATGATTTCTGAGATAATAAACAATAGTAGAAAACTATTTGGATATGTAAAATCTCATTTTAAAATTACTATATGATGGTGTAAGTAACCATAAATAAAGGAGCGCAGCATTGGAGATCCTACACCCGAGTATTTACTTAAATATAGTTGTTAAGAATAAAGCCATAAGCGAACCTATTGACTCCAGTGGGGCGTACGTGACTATCCTTAAATAGTCGGGAAATGTTGTAACATTGTTGTATGTATACAACGTAACAACGAAAATACATTAAAAATATGAATTTTATATACCAATTAAGAACTCATCCATGTAATAAACACTCATAAAAAATAAATAAACAGATTTTGTTTCCCATAATTTTTAAAACATGTTATTAACATACACGGTAACAACGAAAACACCAAAAGATGCATTTTATATACCAATTAAGAACTCATCCATGTTATAAACATTAATAAAAAGAATTTTATACAGATTTTGTTTCACATCATTTTTAAGACTGTTATGCTGAACATGCACAAGAAATAATGTTTATATTTATCAGTTTCCAGCTTCGAATTTAAAAGGAAATTATTATGTATATATACGGGAATTAACGCAATCACGCATGTATTACATACCTTTGAATTGCCTGACGTTTTAATTCCCGTAAATATACATAATTATATCATGGAGCGTGAAAGTTTAAAAGTTAGCATGAGGAAATTGTTAGTAAGATAATTTTAACTACGTTTACGAACGATAGGGAATAACATTAGCACTATTAAAGTCATAATAAGAATTCATAGTGTACTGAACTAAACGTCCATTCACAAATGGATCGAGTCAAAACTTTGAGGTTGTTGTGTACACTGCACCATCAATTTAGAAATTGACACTCCAGTTATTATCAAACAACTATCCGATGGCAATACTGAAATGAAACTGTTGTGCGTCACAGCTACCAACACCTTTTGATATTTCAATCAAATGGCTCCGTCAGTTGCAGAGAGGGATTACAGTACAGTTTTAGCCTGGATACTACCTGTAATTGTATTGTAGGCCTTATGCAGACAAGAAACGGTCTATATTAATCGAGATTTGATGTAAATTATAATGCAAAATCCACACTGCTCTTTTATCTATCTCTGCTGTTTACTACCGTAAGATGTTTATTTGTACTGTTGCCGTGCTCTAACACGAGAACTTAAAGCACGATGTCACATTACATGATTTCTATATTTCTATTATAAAATGCAATATCGTTTGATAGTATAGTGGGGATACGTTTCCAAAATAAAGTTTACGGTTAATAAACCGATACTGTGAAAAATTACATTACACAAGCTATAAACGTATGTTACAAAGGGTTAAATTCATCGAATAGATACCTCGGGTCTATTTCTATTTATCAACATAACTGCAATAAATATTAAGATGAGATTTTTCAACATATATTATGTAGATACATACCGGTGATTGCCATTAAAGATTTTGCAAGGTAAAAAGATGATAAAAAATACTTCAAAAGCTAGGGATAATTTTCTTCAACATTTGTAATTTTTAAATGTAATCGTCTATAATATAGTCTTTTATTTGTTGCTTAATATGTTACTGTATGATACATTTAAAGCTATTAATCGTTTGAATTAAACATAGTGTTTACCATATGCTGTCAGTGTTAACATTTGTCTATCGTTAATGGTTTTCGAGTAAAATAACTAGCGATGAAACGGATATCCGATAACAATCTGGTATCTGGCGTATCCACCCTAAATTAACGATTTAGCAGGATATCGGATAATAATTAAGTATCCGGCCGGATACCAGATACTAACTTATATAAATTACTTAAGGTTAGTCCCGATTCCCTCCATTCCCGATTCTCCCCGAAAATTATAATCAAATATAATTTAATTACATTCCCGATTCCCTCCGATTTTTTAAAATAAAGTACAGATGTGTGAAAAAGTGTCAACAAGACAATATTATATTTAGCATCATCATTACTTTACACACAACAATTTGATTATTAATTTTAATTAAAGTTGCTTTTCTATACATATAATAATTACTGTTTTTTTCTATCGTAGTAAAAATAGTTAGTTGTTTGAAACGTCAAAAACCTGTAATTGTTATGGTTGTGAAGTAACTAATTGGAAAATATACCTGTGATTTGACCGAAAAATAAACAAGAATGTTTAAGCCCTTTTTTATTTGACTGTATCGCTTCAACTTTCGAGGACTTCGCTTGTCTTCATTGACAAGGCCAGCCAAGGGAAAAGTCTACTGCTGCGTACACTGTGCACATATTTCGTATAAAATCTGATAAACTGAATTAAATCCGGGTATTGTGTAGCATTAGCTGACCACCGAATATAAGGGTCACCATCGCGATCAATTCGCACTGGCTTCATATAAAAATCAACTAACGTGAACTTGCTTTATTTCTTGATCGTGGGGCTATTTGTGTTATTGACTGTTCTTTTGATTTACTACTTCATTAAAGCAACAGCAGAACGCGACGTAGCTCCGCGACATACATCCGACTCTGTCTTCTCAATTCGTCTTTTTCTTAACTTTTTTTTTAAATAATAAATCTAAGTCAATGCAATCAAACGGGACGGTCATTTAAGCCTTAGATTTAACCAACTCTGCACATTTTCGCAGCCAAATCAAACCCATCGGTTAAGTACTTAATAGGTTTGATTTGGCTGCGAAAAAATCCGTCAATGGGAAGTCTCATTGACTTAGAATCATGAAATTTGGTAAGAAGCAAGGTCTCACAGAACAAGTAAAAGAAAAATGCGAAAGTCGTTAATTTGTTGTTATATTTGGCTGTCGACCTGTCGTCTGTCAAGACCCTTTTCTTCAGGAATCCTATGAGGTATAAAGTTGAAATTAACATCAAATATTTATGTCTGCGGTCCCTTGAAGCTGTGGAAAATCAAGCTTCTAAGTGAACGCAACCAAAAGATACGATCATTTAAACCTTACATTTTAATAAATTTGAACATTACGCAGATAAGTCAAAACTTATAAGGGTATCGAAAGTCGTTAATTTGTTATTATATGACATAAGGCCGGTTTTTCTTTAAACAGCACGTATGGCATTACTTCCAATTGTCTCAGAACAGATTGTTAGGCCGGATATACGGTCATCCGGCCAATCAGCTATTTGTTTTTTACAACTAAACTTACAACAGAAATACGCCAGTGGAATTAGACAAAAAGGGGCTAATTTTTCACTTGATTACGCACAGGTTTTAACATAGTAAAACTTGGTCGTTAGTATATCAGGAACACGGTCCTGAATTTCATCCCATTTTTGACGTTCGGAACATTGTCAAATTAACGTTTTAATGCAAAAAAATCGCCAAAAATTGAGTTTTTTGTTTCAAACTTTTTTTATTGTATAGGTTGTCCTAAAAATTTAAGACAAAAGTTAAGAAGTAAGTACATACGAGTTTTTCTAATTCCACTGGCCTAAAAATGATCTAAAAACGCAATTGTCATTGTTATGAATACTTATGACACTTAATTGATTGTAGCTGTTTAAATTACGATAGGTACATGGTTAGTTTATTGACCAAACACGTTGTAATTATTTTATGAATTAACAGTTTCAATAATTTATATCCGTATATTATGAGTTTCGAAACAAAGAAACAAATATGAGAAAGATTTGCGAAAATTATCTTTTATTCTAATGTCTACTTATTATGTATACACATAAATATTTTTTTAACATGTTGCAAATATGTCCTGAAGTACCTGTATTACAATACAGGTACTTCAAGACATACAGGATTCGGACATATATATATTTTTAAATATTTGAAAAACTAATGAGATTTTAGTTGAAAAGTGAGCGGTTCGCGTCTTATTAAAATGTTAGTAGTGTGCAATCAATTCTACAAAAATCAATTTCTACACCAGTACTGATCACACCGATTATATTGGATGAATTTGAATTTTATTAATTCCTTCAAATCTACGTGGTTAACTAGTGATTAAGTGAAACCATTATGTTCGATTGAATTATCTGTTTAAAAATACAGAATTTTTAGATTTTAGTTTTAAGTGATTATACATAATTATATCCTATTTCTGTACTGGGTGCTATTTCTCATGTTTGCTACTGTATTTTTTCTTTTTTCTCTCTTATTTCTCATGTGCCGTATATGTCTACAATACGCAACAAAATATATTTAACAAGTTAGATTTTTAAATAAAGTGCAAACAGTGCGTTAAATTCTATAATAAAATACCTGATAATATTCTTTAAATAAATGAGAAGAAATTTAAAACTTGTATAAAACGCACGCTATGTAAACGAGCATATTATAAACTAGATCATTATTTAGATGATAAAAATGCTTGGCAAAATGCCGGTCCTGCTCCACAGTCACACTGTCAATGAGTAGGTACTTGAGGTCTTGTTTCTTATCTGACGTATAGATTTATTGATATTTTGATTATTATTATTGACATTGTTAATTTTATAGAACATTGATGTTATTTTATACACTGTTGACACTGTAGTTATGATACGCTTTTTATTTCTTGTTAATTGAAAAAAATTAAATTGTACATGTGAGAACTGTGTAGTCACAAGTATTAAGTTAATTTTGTATGTCACCTAGCAGCTCTGTGATTTTCTTTTCCATTTTAGAACAATAGATATTATGTTACATTGTCCTCACATTAAATTGCACTTATAAGCAATATAACAAGTTCGTAAAAAAAAAAAAACCATGTTGAAAATGAGTGTCTTTGGAGTTTCTTGCCTGATCTTCTCCATAGGATCTACGTTTTGGAACAGGCAACTAGCTTCACGATCGACTTATACTGACTGACTCCTGACAATTCAAAAATACCTACAATGGGTTTACTTGAAATAAATAATGATTTTGAAAATAATTGTATTCTGATCAAATATACAATACATACATGATCTACAAACATCGTTTCAAAGAGTGGCACTCCATGGTTCCATCGTAATAATAACCCAGACCCCTACGGTCTGGGTTATTATTGTTTTTGTTTGTGGGTTATTATTGTATACAATGAATGTACAATGAATATGTTGTAATAGTTTGATTAAAAAAATTGCAATGTAGAGAAAAGCTAACTTTTTAAATTATCGTTTTGTAACAAGCGATAATTATATTTTTTAAATACGTAGCATGCGCACCTGTCCTTCTTCTCGCTCTGTTGTGGTAAGTAATAAACTACAGACGCTATACATTGCAGTTTTTGAGTATAATAATGATTTGTTATACTTAAAAAAAATCTTTCATAAAAATATAATACTTATCGCAAGTACGACATTGCATGCATTCTTTGTACTTCTAAACCATAATTTTAGCATTTTTCGTTTACACCTAAAACGTCAATTGTGCTTACAACTGCATATAAGCACAGTTTAGTTAATGCCAATATTTGAGCGCCGATCAAACATTTATGGCAATTATAAATAATCGAAGTAATCTGGCTAAAAATCAGTCAAGGTCCTTTGAAAACTTACATTTGTGCAGTTATCTATTTTATTTATTTACAATTATACCCAGTTGCGTTGCGCATGCGGTGCTAAAGTCGTGACGTCATTGCGAACCTCGAGTGACGCGGGCGAACGCATTTCGTTCTAATAAAAACTCTTTGATAGCTGATTTAAAAAAATTAAGCGGTATAATTTACGATCAAAAGGCTGCAAAATAAATTACGTAAATAGATAGACAGTAAACTTCATAAAAACGTTGCTGAGTACTCAAAAACATCACACATAAAATATAATTTGAATCTTTGTCTGTAGGTACCCTATTTACAATCCAAATAAGATGATAATGAGCTCTAAATTCAAATTTTAACTTATAGTGAACATTTTGCTACGCCGATGCACTGTCTGATTAAGTCACTAGTGATATAACATTTGTCACAAAAACAAAACATCAACAGGTAACAGCGCGGGCGCAACGTGGGTGACATAAACAAGCCGGCACCTTTGAGGAGCCAGTCAGCTAGGAACGCCTTCCAAGCGCGGCCGACGGCCTCGAACTCCTTGATGAGGTCGATAGAATAGACGGATTCTTCGTCGTCGTCGACGGCGAGCGCGGGATTGTCCGAAAAGTAGTGTAAGCGCAGCATGCACGGGGCCCGGGCGGCGCATCGCCCGCCGCCACTCGGTGCGGCCCGCCGCGCCTCCCACGGCTCACTGCTAATTATACGCGGCGCGCTGCCCGCGCCCGCGCCGGGAGACGCCACGAACTTGACACCACTCGCAGCATCGTCGACGCTTTAACGTCTGGCGTTTGCCAGCTCACGCCCACCGCCATGTGTCCGAGGAGATACGACCAAAACGCATCACTCAACGCTTTTGATAGACAAATAAATATTCCGATGACGAATCACCGAAAAAGTTCTTATACTTTGCCATATTGTCCATTAACGCTAAAATTGACCTTGTATATATACAACCAAATACTATATCGTCGCTTAAGTCCTAACAACGCGGATGTCAAAATTGGCAACTTTTTAAGAGGGCAAACAAACTGTTTTCGTTTGATATTGGACAGCTGTTTATAGTTAGGTTTGTTCATTATACAAATTGAAATGTAGGTATGCGATTTGTCAAACACAAAAAAATGTGTTTTTCAATTATCTATCGAATGAAATATACGCAACATATTTCACCCAAATAATGACTTCCGCGATTAGGGCTGTCGATAGGTCGCAGGTTTTAATAGTTTGTACTAGGTACGGTAGTAAATGCAAGATTGATATTTCTTTTTAAAATTAGAGAATTTTTACTACCGAAATCAGTAGGCGAATGAAATAAGTGCAAGCTATTACTATCTTGTCGGAGTAGGTATAGTGGTTTTCATAAATAAAAAACAACTATTTTAGTGAAGAAAAAACTTGTATGACTTACGGTGCTTTTTATAAAGAATTCGATTGCGTAATATTTTATAAGTAACACAAGATGTAGAAGATGTGTGAGGCAATTTAGTCGTACGTCCCCTGTGCTCTATGTTTAGAAGACTAAATATGAGCAGCCAGTCATTAAGGAAGTTTTGTACTTTCCTTATTCTACATATTGCCATGTATTTGATGCGATAATAATAAATAACATATTACACTCCAGAAAACACTTTATTACGATAACTCAAATAACAGCCTTATTTTTTATTAGTTTGTTAGAGTGATTCATATATAGGAAAAAATGAAAAGGAAAGTTTGTTAGAAAGCTAAAAAATTCTAAGCAATCTTTTCGTCCCAGTCATACAAAAACGGCGGATTTGATTTTTTGGCGAATTTTGTTTTGACATAAGCCTACTGAAAACATTATACCTTATCATAAAACGAAACATTTTTCAAAGCTCATGCACACAGTAACATTTTCAAATTTCAATAACAGAAACAGCTGTTTTCAAAATTTTACATAAAACATCATTTGAAAACTTTAAAGGGCTCTCCTGTAAAGTTACTAAACGACGCTTTGTTTCAATGATTTCGTGCCATATTTGTATTCAGAGATAGAAATAGCTGTAGGTAGCTATATCAATCGGGTTGCTCAACTATTTGTATGTTTATTACGCGTAGATAATAATAACATTCCTATACTGCGTCGCACATTGCACGTAACGATCTTCGTCGCTAATTGTAAATGTTGTTTAAAATCAACTTTATGGGAATAAACTTATCATTGGCAATTAGTATTACTAATTCACGATGTTATCACATTGCTATTTTTGTTCGACAAAAAAAAAATTAAAAAGATTTTAAACTAATCATTGGCTTTACAAGAAATACACAAAACTGTGTTACTATAAAGACAATTTAGTGAGCAAACCATATTGTTTTGTACGAAGGTTTTCATTAAAGAATATTATATTAAATATAAACAGATAACTCTAAATAAATAATTAATCAATGAACAACTAACCCTCGTAAGATATTGAACAATCATTAGAAAACACTAAGAAAAAGCTGTTACATCTGTTCTATCATATACTTAATCAAAGTAGGTGAAGCACTATAAGCACATTCCACAAAGAAAATGATTTCGTCGCTGCCATAATAGTCATAAAGATGGATACGAGGCTTTATATTGTGTGTATATTTATATCTGAGGAGATAAAATAACCTTGGTACAAACAGAAATGGTAAGATATAATAAAATAGATTCTTTTCCTTGTCTTGCTTGTCCTACTGCTCCTGAATGATGTAATGAATTGCAAAAGTGATTGTGGAATACTAAAGGAAACAATAAATATTCATTGTTGTTATTTTAAAATAGGTATATAAAATCGTAATAGGTAAATAAAAAATATATGTATATATAAAATCTATATAATAGGAAAATATATATTTTTTGTGTAGAGAAAGTTATCGGAGAGAAGAAGAAAAAACAAAACATTTAATTTAAGGTCCCGAGTAAGAAACCCATGCTCTTTTAGATTTGAAGTTTCTAAGAGCTTCTGTGTTGCACCCATGCTCTTACGTGATAAACCCAAGCGATATTTTCCCTTCATGAAAATATTCTTGTGAAAAGAGACTCTTAAAAGGATTTAGTATAGTCATAGTTTTAGGTTATAAGTAACCTGTATGGATTGCATTCCAACCTCCTTGGGTCAAAATTGCACATAGTATATTAATTTCAATTAGAAGACTTCTAACAATCCTTGTAGATACTAGACGTTTATTTATTTATTTGTTCTATGAAAGAATTACAGCTAAATCAACAGATTAACAGTAGAATAATGTTAGAAAGCCAATTACAGGTCTTCACTTTTATAAACTTTACTAACATTTACATAAGTGTGACTGGTTCAGATTAATCGTACAGTACAGTCAGACACAATGACAATGTTTAATCAAAAGATAACATATTTGCAAAAATAATAAGGTAAGTATATCTAGAATAGCATTCATAATATGATTTAATTAGAGAAAAAATTAAGACTCAAGCATCTCCTTGCTGCAGGTATACTAATTTCAAATGGATCAAGATCATGTTGTTTGCATAATTTATTAAAGGTTCTACTCGCTCGCACAGTGTAGGTATTTTATCTATAATTAGTAGAAGCATGAGGAACACGTATTGCGGGATTAAAACGAGATGATTTGCACGGAACTTTAGGGGCCCTTCACACTAGCGTTTGTCCAACGTAGGCGTTCGCTGAACGTATGCGCAGCGCAGACGCCGCTACAACGCAACGCAACGTCGCGTAGTCATGTGCCCTGGCAGAGACGCCGCAAGAACGCGACGCGAGCGGCGCTGTTCATAAGTTCATCGAACGCCTACGCTGGACAAACGCTAGTGTGAAGGGGCCTTTAAGGTCAATATTGTATAATAAATCAGAACAATCAATGTCATTTTTCAATATTTTTAATAATAATATATAGTCGCTAATTTCCCTACGATACTGTAAGGGCAACAGGTGATATTTCTTACAGAGTTCTATGTAATTATTGGAATCATAAAAAGTTCCCTGACGAATGAATTATTTAATGAAGCTTTTTTGTATGCTCTCTATTCGGTCTGCATATTTTTGATAATATGGGTTCCATATTTGGGAATCATATTCCAAATTGCAACGGGCGAAAGTACAATAAAGAATTTTAAGAGTCTTGGGTTCCGTGAAGCATTTAGAGATGCGCATAACAAATCCTAATACTTTCGAGGCCCTTTTGAACGTCAATCAAAAATTTGGGGTCGTCATGAACACCTAGGTCTCGGATAGTGTAGCATCTGGGTAAAGTTTGACCGCATATTATATAATTCGTGGCTAAAGTAGAACACTCCCTTGAATATTTAACTACCGAGCATTTTAATGGGTTTAAATATAATTTATTAATGTGACAATACTCTTCCAATCGCAATATATCTTCCTGAAGAACAGTAATGTCATAAGTCGAGAGTATATTTGAATAAATCTTCATATTGTCAGCGAAGCATAAAATTCTGGTCGTTTGTAGACACCGATATGATTATTACTCGAAATGAAAAACTATAAGGTTAAATATTACTAGGGTACGGTATATAATTGTAAGTTTTCGTTATTATATTTTATAAGCCTAGTCACCTCAGCAAATACTAGTGCACTACTACTAAAATACGATGCTTTAATAAGACCGATAGGTAATATAAAAATGAAAAGAAAATGTCAAGTAGTAGACGGTAGTTAACTGTGAAGTCGAATAAGGTTCTTTTTATATTAAATCTTTAAAAGTCAGAACGGTAAGTGTAAGAACTTGTATGGATAAAAGCGTTGTGCTTTTTATTTATTTACTATTTTTAAACCATTTACTTCTATTGTGTGTTAACTACATGCAAAAGTTGAAAATAGTAACGAATCTACATAATTTTTCAGTACTTACACAATAATATTAAAACTTGAGGACTGTTAAATAATTTATATTAATTACCCTAATTTTTTTTATGGTATAGGAGCAAACGAGCAGACGGGTCACCTAGGCTAGGCTCTCCCACAACGAAAATTAATTAATTAATATTAATTAAAAAAATAATACTGAAGTGGGCAATCACACACGGGCTTTACTGGTTTATGTTGAAGTGGGTATGTAGCCAAATAGGGACGAATACTCGGATATTTAACCAATCTAATGAACAATTATGCTTTACATACTTTTAGGTAATGACTTTGTATCCACAGGTATAATAGCGATTGGACCTACTAGACTATTTTGATTTTTCACAACATAATTCAAGTAATTAAGATAAAACATCTTTCTTTACATGAACAAAAGCATTGCAAATAGACAGACTTAGTAATAAATAAAATGAATGAGTCCTATAACCGCAAGGGCTAATACAATAATATTGAATGTCTTTCCGCGGATTTCCTAAAGTGAGGTCATGTAAGTCATGTTCAGGTCGGGTAATGTGACGTCCGGAACTACCGATGGACCTAATGAGATGGTTCATGTTTCCTAAATATTACAAATCTATGACATTTGTGGAAAGGCCGTACACAACTATAAAATTGATAATTGATTGAACGTTTTACCTACAAAAGTATTAGGGAATTAGTAAGTAAAGGTAAGCTTACCCAAGTCCGAAAGGCTAACTTTCTCCAGGAAAGGGTCTGCTACCGGCAACTGTAATAAAAGGGTTTAAATTAAGCACTTCGTTAGAGATCTAAAATAAAATAAATAATTAAGTGGATCACCGTTACAGAAACGTGTGCCATATATATGTAGGTACTGTACATATATAGATATGTTTATAAAAATATAACTTTACAAAATCCTTATAAAAAACATTCCAATCATATTATTGGTAGACTACTAGAATAATCTAAACTAAATAATGAATAAAAAAAGGTGTGTGTCAGCTCCGACACACGACTGGAGTTTACAATTCTCTCTCTCTCTGTCTCTGTCTATCTCTCTCTCTCTTTCTCTCTCATCATTTGTAGACACTGTACAGTATAATTTTATACATGTATATCCACAATATATAACAGAAATGTATACACACATATCTAGGAGGATAAGGAGTAAACTCCAATAAAGCACAAAAAGCACAACAAAGCGTTAAAGCGTTACGCTGCCCTCCGATCACTGAATTTTACTCTTCATATTTTTTTCATACCAGGCGCCTTATATGAAAATCGATTCTTAAGGAGTAAACTCCAAAAATATTTGAGGTTCCTTTAAAAAAATTGAGAAAAGTATTCAGTGTGCTATAACAATTATTTATGCACCTTCAAAGCGGTTCTTTGAACGTCAACAGAGTTTTCGAGTCTTCCTATTTCATTTGACCTGAACTAAGTTAACGTAACGTTTGTGTCGAAGTGGTAACACGTGGCACTCGTTTCGAAAGTTTAGTTGCGAGACTACGAGTCGCAATTGCGTCACGGGCGGACGAGTTCGGGGGCACACGACGTAATAACAACTTTATTAATTAATAAAGTTTAATGTTATTAAAAGAGAATTAAGAGACTCCTGATTTTTAACAACAAATGGATTATTTGAAGTAATAGAAACTATAGTCAACGCTTCTAGCGACACACTATCCAAAAGCAGTAGTCAAGTATTTTGCAGAAAATGCTTTTATTAAACAAATATTAAACAACTGTTACGTTGTTAAACTCTGCCAATCTCTGTAATTCAATCTTATATAACAATTTAATGTCCCAATACATTTCACTAATTATATTACTTATGCATCAAATATTGCCAGTTCCAATTCAATATCACTTTAATGCTAAATTGCCCTTACTTTAAATAATAACAATAGACCGTATTCCAATGCAGTTAGATTCGTTTTTACAATCGGAATCGAGGGGAATCACCAAATTTGTCGGAATAATTACACTGTTCACTGTTCTAGTACAAAAACGTTTAATGTTTTTCATTTTTTTTTTTGTATGAAAATGTTTGTATTTTATAGATGCCTTTTCTGTATGTCGATACAGAAGAAGAATATAATGAATGAAATACTGATATCACTTTGCGATAAAATCAAGTGAAAATCTCATTTTCTTTATTAGCATTTATAAAACATAGAAACTACTTATAGTCAACGCTTTACTGTTATTATTGGTATTCTTATTATTAAGACCAAGAACACGATAAAAAATTGTATCCGAGTTGCTACAAGTATTTTACCACCGCACCGCTCACCACCGGCAGAGCGTTCATCCGGGAGGATGAACGCTTTGCCGGTGGTGCCCTGCAACGTAAATGGTCGCGTCCGGTGCAGTTCAAGACAAATTTCCTCCCGTGCACGCTCCAGCTGTGGAATTAACTTCCTGCAGAGTTTTTCCCCAGGGACTACAGTATGGGGCTGCGACTGCTTCAAGAAAGGATGGTATAGGTTTTTAAAGGGTCGGCAACGCGCATGCGAGTCTTCTGGAATTACAGGCGTACACAGATACATACACTTATCATACAAAAAAAAATACCAGTATTGTAATAAATATTTTTTAACATACCCCTCGTGAGTCGCGGAACAGCATAGCGGCATGATGCGGGTCAAGGAAGGCATCAGACGCCCGATGTCGGATGGTCGGGACATTGCCTAATGATGACCGACGCTTATCAGCGTCCTGGGTAGTCGCTCTGCGTAGATGGGCGCCTGAGGAAAAAGAAAACGGTTTTATTCATAATTTGATCTCATTTCGTAACATTGCGGTGATTTTATAATTTTATATCAGGTACGTACACCTAAAAAACTAATGTTTAATAATTCATGATATGTATTTTGTGAATCTTTTTAGGGTTCCGTACCTCGAAATGAAAAAACGGAACCCTTATAGGATCACTTTGTTGTCCGTCCGTCTGTCTGTCTCTCAAGACCCTTTTTCACAGGAACGCGTGGAGGTATTAAGCAAGGTATGGAATTTATATCAAATACTCAGGTCTACTGTCCCTTGGAGCTGTGAAAAAATCAAACTTCTAAGCCAACGCAATCAAAAGATACAGCCGTTTATGCCGCAAATTTCCGCAAATTTTCGACACTCGCAAGGGAATCACTATACAAAGTACTTCCCGTGAACTCAGAATCCTGAAATTTGGTACGAAGCAACGTCTTACAGCACAGATAAAGGAAAAATTGCGAAAACCGTAAATGTTTAGTTACATCATTTAATAAAAATATTTTTAATAATTTTAAACTTACTACCCCTTTTATTTGTACGGAACCCTCGGTGCGCGAGTCCGACTCGCGCTTGGCTGGTTTTTGTTTTTCTAGTAAAATGAAAGATCGAACGAAGATGAACGATGGAGCGACGAAGTATTAATGCCCTGTATTGTAGCTGTACATTTTGTATATATATTTATCTTTATAACAAACAATTGAAAGTAATAGTGCGTAATGTTCTTAACGATATAATTTGTAACAGTCAAGGAATCGCAAGTTTTAATTCCGAACAAGTAAGTTAAAATAATAATACATTTATCCACAGTCATGGACTCGTTTTGTATTAAACAAATTGTAACGTACATGTGTTGACAGCGGCTGTGCCCGTAAGCTCTTAGAAAATTGGTTGTCATGAAAATATAGATTAATTAATAGCGTACCCTCATCATGTATTATTTTTAATATAATGGAAGCGGAAATAATATAAATCGAATAATCTCGATAGCAAAATATATCAGAATTAGCCAAACTGACTTTTCACCTCTAATTCATATTTACCTTATTGAGGACCAGGAAGAAATCAGTTAGTAACAATACCTATAGCTTTTTAACAGAGAATCAGTTTCCGTGCAACATAAATCACTTCTTTCTTACATTTCAACTAAAAACAGAGAGGTGAAGCTTGCTAAAAGTGATAATTCATATAAAATAGGCATTAGGTTTATATACAATGTTGCATAAATAAATTAGTATCTTATTATTAATTATTGATTGGATTCCAGGATTTCCAGGTTCCATTTTAATGAAAACTCATTAAACCGCAATACACGTAAGTAATATGTTGTTTTTTCGTGGCTGCGGCGAAGATGGAATGATTGTTGTAGTTTATGTAAAAAAACTTCAAATAATGATGGCCGAGGTTAGACGACTCTTGTTTCTTAAACTTTAACTATCTTGAGATTACATAACATGGTTCACGCGAGATGGTTCAATATATTTATTTGTGACATTGTACATTAAATTTTGGAAGTACCTAATTTGAAAGCGGGGTATTTCTTCTGGTATGAATCATATAAATAACCTGGGATTGAATGCATACTTTAACAGCATAGATAAAATATAGTCAAAACGATACTCAGTTCTCTAAGTTTTGAAAACTCATTTTGAAAACTTCATTCTTTGTCGTCGGAACGAATGAATATAAAATATCTACACCATTTTGATAAAATTGAGGCAGGCGAGAAATGTAGGCAAAAAATTATTGCGTTTTTTTTTTTTCTACCGGATGGGTCTTGTCTGCTCGATCCTACTTGAAAAACAAAAGACAGTTAATCCTGAGTGGTGCACCACCATTTATATGCCCAGTGTCTTTGAAAGAGGAAAAAACGACCAAGAAGTCGCGTCCTATTGCACCGGCATTACCCATACCGCACATAGTCCCGACCTGGCACCATGCGATTTCTTTATTAAAATTAAAGATTTGATGAGAGGTATGACATTTACGGGGCCGGTAGATGCCGTGATAGCTTTCAACCAGCACGTGAAAAACATGCCCTTAGACCAATGGTCCTCATATTTTCAAAAATGGTTTGACCGAATGAAAAAGAAGTAGGGAATACTTCGAAAAGCAGTAAATATATTACTTTACATGCAAATTGTTTTATTAATAAGTAACGCAAAACTTTCAGTGTACCCCGCGTACTGTATATATTATTTAGTATTTCTTTTAAATATGTTTGTTTATGTGTTTTAAATATGGTTTTTGTAATACGCATTATAAAGAATACATTATCTATTTCTACATCAATATAAAAAGCCTTTCCAATTTGCAACAAAAAGCTTCAAAACTTTTTAACAAAAAATTAAACCGACGAAAGAATAAAGGAACTGAAAAGGGAAAAACAATAACAAAAAATAACTTGTTGGCCTAACTAAACTCTTAGATGTAATATAAATACAAATTAATGTAAATACAAATTAATTGCTTGTGTGTATGATTGGCGTCGACTCAAAATTGTTTAGTATACCTATACATTCGTGTAAGAAATTAGTTAGTTTATTTTGTAATATTATTATTTACTTTTCAGTTCTTTTCTTCTTTCCTCAGTTTAATTTTTTTTTAAGTTTTTGTTTTTATTGTACCTAAAATATAATAACTAATAGTTACTTACTTAAAACTCTTTCTTATCTAACTTACTTAATATGTAATATAATTACATACTTTAACTACCTATTCATTGCTATTTATTATAAACTAGCCATCCCCGCAGTTTCACCTGCGTTTATGGCCACTGCTCCGCACCTATTGGTCGTAGCGTGATGTTATATAGCCTATAGCCTTTCTCGTTAAAAGGGGTATCCGACACTAAAATATTTTTTTCAATTCAAACCAGTAGTTCCTGAGATTAGCGCGTTCAACCAACCAAACAAATAAACTCTTCAGCTTTATAATATTAGTAGATATAGATAATATAACAGGTCGGGGACATCAAGAAAGGACTGTTAGAACTACTTGTCGTAGTTTTTTGATAAAAAATACCAAGATTTTTACAGCAACGGGATTATGTCACTACCTACAAGAAGGCAACAAGTTATCGAACAAAATGGCACGAATATATTATAATTAAATGTAATTAAACTTTGAAAAAAAAAATGTGTTGAATTTATATATAAATTACGAAGAAACTTATCCCCAACCTTATATTTTAACAATATTTGATTAAGTAGAGCGCTACATAATTTTGTCGTTTGCAAACTAGCTATCATAATATTGTGATTTGAAGTCATATCCATAAAATCTAAGTAATATAAAAAAAACAGACAACACAGCGAAGGTTAAGTAAGCAAACAAATTTGTATATAGATAGTACGTCCATCTCGGGAATCAATTCTCGAAGATTTTTGTCCGTCTTTTCCGAAAGACAAACTTAACTTTGCGGTTGCGATGACGACAAAGTCAACAATCGAACCGCAAAGTATAAGTTTGTAATCACAAAAATTATTTTTATGTAATGTAACAACAAAATAACGATTTTCAGATTTTTTCCTTTACTTGTGCTGTCAGACCCTGCTTCTTACCAAATTTCATGATTATAAATAAGTTTTGATGTTAATTTCAACTTGATGCCTCCACGGGCTCCTCAGGAAAAGAGTCTTGACAGATACACAGACAGATATAACAATAAATTAAGGACTTTCGAATTTTTTCCTTTACTTGTGCTGTGAGATCTTGCTTCTTACCAAATTTCATGATTCTAGGTCAATGGGAAGTACCCTATAGGTTTTGATTTACATGCGAAATATTCAAATTTGGTCAAAGGCCATATCTTTTGATTGCAATGACTTAGATCTTGACAGACAGACAGACGGACAAAAAAAATAAGACAAAAAAAGTGGTCCTATAAGGGTACTTCTTTTCCTTTTGAGAAACGGAATCATAAAAATGTATCGAGTAACTGTGGGAAACTAACTATTAAACTAAACTGAATTAAACTATTCAATTCAATGGCGGCAACTTCAACTTGGAAGACGATGCAAGTTCCGGTAAGCTGATAGAAGTGACTACCGATAAGAACATTGAGACATTACGAAAATTATTGGAGGAAGACCGACGTGTAACATTTCGACAGATCGAGGAAACCCTCAAGTTAAGTACATCAACTGTTCATCGGATTCTTCACGACCATTTGAAAGTACAGAAACTTTGTTCACTCTGAGTACCACACTTAATTACTGATGCGCTGAGCGAACAGCGTGTGACTTGGTCTCGTGATATGTTACATAAATTTGAAGGCGGAAGACCTAACTACATGAACTCAATTGTTACATGCGATGAAACCTGGCTGTATTATTTCGACGTTCCTGCTAAATCCCAGAGCAAAGTAAAGTGTGTGTATTTATTACTAAGAGAGGAATATTGGATACGGTTGCGCTTGATAAAGGGAATATTGTTAAAGCTGCATGGTATACAGAGAAATGTTCTCAAATATTAGATAGACGCCTTAAAACTTAATGACCAAACTCAAGACTCGATGCTTGGCTTTTGCATGCATCAAGATAACGACCGTGAAATTAAACGTGAAACCTTGTAGTTTCATCGGAACTACATATGTGTACCAAGCAGTGTTGGATTTCCATTAGGGGCACTCGGGGCTAGTGCCCAGGGCGGCAAATTTTCAGGGGTGGCAAAATTCAGATGAGAAAGATTTTTCTAAAAAAAATATAATTAGAAACATTAAACTTCTTTACCGTCACCGAATTTTAATTATGAAGATGAACTTCAAGCTACAATTCCAATGAAGAATATAGAAGAGGTTGCGTCTAGAGAGAATGTAGTAAGTGATGATCTGATAGTAATGAATGTAGTAAGTTATAAACGACTTTATCAAAGACTATGTAGCTATGGATCATGGATGACAACAATTTTTTTTTTCATACAAAACGAGATGACAATGATGGATCATCACGATGGTTATCAAAATCATTTGCCAGAAACTTCTAAATGGCGAAAAAGTTCCACGTCCGCTCTTATTTACTCAATTAGTAAAGAGTCTGTATTCTGTGCAGCTTGTCTTCTTTTCGATGCAGGCTGTTCGTTTTATGGCAGGATTGGATATAATAATTGGAAACATGCAGGCGTTCGTGTTACTGAGCATGAAAACTCCAATAATCGTAAAAAAATGTATGTTAACGTTCAAGCAAAGATCAGATGCTAACAATAGAATAGATCATGAATTAGTCATTCAAATAGACAGAAATCTCGTATTGGAGAAACGTTTTGAGAAGAGTAGTCACTGCTACTGAAGCCTTAGCTACACGAGGGCTTCCATTGATCAAGTGATGAGAAATATGGTTCGCCAAATAATGGCAATTTTCTGATGTTTATTGCATTTCTTCTGCTTCTTTAGACCCATTTTTAGAAGAAATATTAGAAAATTTGGAAACATAGAATCTGGTAGTACGAACTACGTATCGAAAACTATATACGAAGAGTTTATACAGCTTTTTCGCAAAAAAATCCTCTATTATAATTAAAGAAGTCAAATCAGCAAAATATTACGACATTATAGTAGATTCCACACCTGATTTATCCCATGTCGATCAACTTTCTTTTGTCCTCAGATATGTGAAAAAAAACGGAACACCACGTTTGCACGTTTTGTTCATTAAAAACTCTGGACATAAAGTTGAAGATTTATTAGTTGCTGTGGTATCTGCTCTCGAGTTTTTTGATCTTAATATCGCAGATTGTGGCAGTTAGTCGTACGATAACGCGAACAATGTATCAGGAATTTATTCAGGTTTACAAGCAAGAATTAATGAAATCTGGCAAAACATGCTCCTTGTCCTACTCATTCCATGAATTTAGTTGGAGATCACGAGGTAGAGTGCACTCCCGAAACAGCTTTATTTTTTAAACCAGTACAAGCTTTGTACAATTTTTTACTGCATCGACATACCGTTGGGAAGTTCTACAATCACTTGCTGGGAAAAAAAATTGCGTGCTATCTGCAAACAGATGGTCAGCTTGTCCCAAATCAGTTCAAGTACTTAGTCGACATTTCGGCGAAATAATTGACATGGACCTGAGGAAGGTAGCTGGGAGGGACTGGATGCGGAAGGCGGAGGACCGGGTACTATGGCACACATTGGGAGAGGCCTATGTCCAGCAGTGGACTAGAATTGATTGATTGATTGAATTGAGATTTTCATTAGTCTCGAAGAAAACATCAAAGAAAATGCAATTACGAGACAAGAAGCTAAAGGTATTCGAATTCAATTGGAGTGACTTGAAAAAGCATTTATGCAAATACTTTGGCATTTCTTACGGCGACGCGTTTGCCTCTGAGCATATGAACATCATATTGCAAAAATTTAAAAAAAAATGTTTTTTTTTATGTAACATTTATGTAATTAAATAATTTATAATAATTATTCTGCCATAAAGGTGTCATTTTATTTATTTCAAAATTATATACCGATACTTCATTCATTTTATGGAAAAATTCTAAAATGAGGCGGCATTTTTTACAGCGCCCAGGGGCGGCGCTAAGTTTAAATCCGGTACTGGTACCAAGTTTCAACATAATCGAGATTCATGCACAGGCGTAAACTAAATGGGTAAACAGTCATTCATTCTTTATTTTTCTACTAAATTTAAACAGATCAAGTTTGAATAAAAAAAGAATAATCGAAATCGCACTACCCTGTGAAACGTTATGCCTGGTAGCAATAAAAAAAACATAAATATACGGGTTGACATGAGAACCTCCTTCATTTTTCGTCGGTTTTAAAATGATTGAAATTCAAGTTTAAACGTTGACTAATGAACAAAATTAAGGATTGTACAATGTTACACACTAGATTTGTCACTGCTTTTACAATATTAATAAATCAATTCTTAGTATAATATATTAAACGTGGGGAATATTTTAATAATATTATTATTAAATTAGTTAAGTATTGGTATCTAAGTAAAATTAAGTTTTTACTTTAGTCAAATCGATTAAAACTTCCTTCCAAATAAAATCAATTGTTATTTTTTATCGAATCACTAATTGACTATTTAACCAAACTGTCAAAAAGAAAAGAAATAATTGAACATAGTTTAGGTATTCTTTTTGATTTAATAAATCTACGTAATATTGTTTACTTATTTTTATGCCTATGGTGCGCGTGTGGTTGTACAGAATACATAGCCCATTATTTGATTATTCAAATAACTCAATTAGGCAGTTGAAGGTCATTCACACATTAAATAACAACGTACGTGTGGAACAGTAGCCACTAAATTAGGTTAATTAAATTATCTCTGAAACTGTACGAAATAATTACTGAAACGCGTACGCGTAATCAAAAGTGTCGCACATCACATATCTCAATAGTACCTAGCTGAAAATAGACTAAAGGAGATTATAATCTTGAAATGATATAATTCTTCTGTACGTGTTTGTTAACTCCTACGAAACGGCTGTTAGGTAGTGTCCAGCAGTATTTGTTTTATTGTCGAAAACCAACGTTTGGGCAGGATAACGTTTGTCGGGTCCGCTAGTATTCATATGAAACAGAAAGGTTAATGATGGTCGTAAAATATTGACCTATTATTCGGTAGATTCCGTGTTTTAAAAAAATATACTACAAGCCCAGAATTTGTCCCAGATTACGGTTTACGTAACCGAATTGAAGGTGATTGTAATTAATTAATGTGGACATAGTTTTCTTGATTAAGACTACACAGTAAAATAATTCAAGTACTTGTATCATATGATTAAGGAAATGATTTAGTTGTAATGTGCTCGCAATTTATAACGAATGAATAAATACGTAATTGTATCATTGGGTTCTTTGCGAGTTCTTATTATACCTGGCTTCAGTGTACATTAAGTGACAATTATTATGTTGATGAAAGAAAGAAACGCTCTTTACATTGCATTGCGTACCGACCCTCTGGCCTTTGTATAAAAATATTAGCATCAAGAGAAGAATTTCTAGTAAGAAACCACTTCGTACACCATATTTCATATATACAATCAATCAAGTCAGTCGCTCAAGACTTAAACTATTGTTTTTCTGTATAATTTCAATTATGTCGTTATATCGTAATACACACATATTATTTTTCTTTTGCTTACTAAAGGTTATTCGGTTGGCAATTCATGTACAAGATTTATTAGAGCGAAAATGCAAAGTGAAACAAAAACTTCTAATATTTAGATGGAATATCGGGAATTTCATTAAACAAGATTAAAATTGCTCCAAATTTTTTTTGGACGGTGAAACTATGATACAATGATTTGATCATGAACTAGCTGATGCCCGCGGCTTCGCTCGCGTAAAAGTTATTTTTGTTTATCCCTCGGGAACAGCCCTTTTTTTCGGCATGAAAGGTGTCTACTTCTGTACCGCTGTCCGTTTATTAGTTTAGGCGTGAAAGCATAACTAACAAACAAACAGAGTTACTTTCGCATTTATAATATTAATTTTCCATCACATGGATTTAAATAAGATGTCATTTTTAGATTAGTTTGTTTATTGATATATTGTTTGGTATTAGTTTAAATGACTTTTAAGGATGTTTTATAAAAAATAAATTTTAATATTTATTCTGCTATTTAATTACATAATTAGTATATAAAAATCACATTAAGTATTTTAAATACCTCATCTGCAACCGAGATTAGCTTACTTACCTACATATTCACTGACTACTTACACAATCAAAGAATTTGTAAATAAGCTTATTAATTATTTGCTGATTAAAAAATATAATTATGTATGATAAAAAAGTTCATAGATTAACCCGCGCATTGGAGTAATTCATAATGCGGGAGTTGTCTTTAAAATAAAATTAATATTAATGAAAACCATCAAATACCTAACTCTAATAGTGGACCTAATGGTAACTCCTCAGTGTAAGGTTCTTATTTGCGATAATTCATATTAGACTACTTCACACAATGTAATGTATCAATACAGAATAACCATTGCTAACTGCGTAGCCTGTCAACTATGAATAGCCCAAAGAATCACTTCCGTTTGCCTTAACAGGCTACAAACGATGTAGCAGCGTTCACAATAACTGTAGTCTAATAGATACGATTCTTAAGTTGTTTCTCTAGGTTATTCGAGTTAAGAAATTGTACCGTAGCAAATAATAGCTGGACAGTATTCGTCCAAATATTCGCAATAGTGAAACGTGGCACAAGTTATCTAAAATAGTGCCTAAATAGTCTATTGAGGTAATAGTCGAATGCAATCAAGTTTATACCTTGGAAAACAGGTACAGTCTTACTTATACCTTTGCCAGTAATATCCATTTCGAATCTTGAGAATAATTTACCTTTATATAAAATACATAAAAGTCCAGGTAATGGTATACCATCGGGCCCAACTGCCCTTTAAAGTACCCACCAAACAACCTTGATAAGTAGGTATTGCAGGTACAGGTAAAGGTAAAATGGAGTACGGAGACAGGTATAATGGAGATAACGAGTAACAGTTGTCTCCGCTTCAAAAACAGTTTGGTATCGTGTGTCCAAGTAGAATCATTTTCTATTTATAACGCCTAATTGAACTGGACTGTAAGTGTTGTTCAAATAGCAACCGATTGACTAATTGAGAACTAAAATTAATCTGTTAAAACCAAACATTCATGGGCCAAAATCAACGTGGATGAGCCATAGAACTGTGGTAGCAATAAATACCCTGAATACAATACTATAATGGTTGCAAAAGGCCAACTGCAGTACATAATTCGTGTTGAGGGTAGACGAAAGAACCTGGGCAACAAATACTGCCAATATTAGTGAAATCGTTCAATCCATTTAACACCCAGGATTTGGTCCCGAGTTTGTTTTTCTATGGTTCATATATAGTTCACAAATTAAAAGCAGCTTTGAGGGTGGATAAGAGCTAAATTTAATATTATTAAATAAAATGCATTTACTTGCTGCTAAAGCAGGTCCTAATAACATTAAAATCTAAGATTTTTACATTTACTGTATACAATGTTATGTGAAATACATAATTAATAACAGTTAATACAATCACGAACACTTATTTATACCTTTTAGTTATTATACCTGGGCCATAAATCCTAAAGGAATTTAGTCTCGTATTCAGCCTTGTTCGTTCATACTCAATGTTAATTGAAATCAATACCGACTTAATCAATCAAAGAGATTGCATAAATGTTGATGCATAGAATAAAATAACTGTAACGAGAAGTGTTTATGCCGCGGAACAATATTACTTTAGCCAGATGCGTAAAAAGTTCTAGCTACTTTACACAACGGCTCATGCTCTCGAGCGTGAATTTCCATTTCAGAATGTTTTAATCCTAAACGGCAAAGACCATAATAAAATAACGTTAAAAGCACGAAGTTCTCAAAAATATTTGAATATTATGAGGATGCTTTAGGGTTTAGAAAGTGGAATTTAAATATACTAGAGATTGCCTGGAGGTCGAAATTCAATATATTTTTTTACCTATTCATTTCCAGTGTAAATTGAACTGTTATGAGACTCCGTACCATGACAGGATACAATATACAGGACGCGTGTAGCTTGTTGTAAACGTTTTCGCGTAATTTTTAAATTTGTTACACATATTGTTTACATTTTTTAGCTTTGTGCACTCCCTTCTAAATATAAACTTGAAATTTTACGCTCCACTTTTAATAAATAGATATAAACTACTGAGTACTGGTAGGGTAACTGGTAGTGGAGAGACAGCAAGTCGCCTTGCGTACCTTGTACCTTGCCTTGCTGCGTACGCTTGCCGTTTACACATAATTAACGTAACAGCAGTATGAGTAGATGTGCTGCGATACAAGTAAACATTACGGTTTTTTGTTGGTAACTTGTACAGGTACCAATAAATTAATAATATAACTTTGGAGGTGAATCAACAAAAATATCATTTTATTTCGTGAGAGTATATTCATGTTGAAGTAGACCAGGGCTGCCAGTAAGGACAACTTATTTTATACCGCCGAGTCTCAGAACTTATACAAAATCACGTACTATTATACAAAATCGATGGATTGGATTGGGGATTTCAATAAAATGTTTTAACTTTAACGTATAAAGGTTTAACAGTTTACCACAGACATGACTTGTTTTAAGTATCTCTATCTATATGTATGTACCTACGTACTTATTACGCTATAAAATGAGTAATGAATGACTTTGTATCCAGTTTTACAATGCAATCTACAATACAAACAGGATACATAAGATAACTGAATTATACGAATTTTGTATCTAATAATACAATCTAGCAGCCCTGAGTTAGAGGGCTCGTACTTCCCAGCTATATCCAGTTCCAGCTACAGGTATGCGACCCCGAGCTAATGCTCACACTCCCCAATGCATCCGCCTTTCCTTCTTTACCTACGTTTCCCCTACAATATACTTCCAATTTTATCATCTTTAATTCTCGAAGTGGCGGCAATAGACTTGCCCTCTATTACGTGAGTGGGGCCTAATTATAAATGGCAAAATGTGGGTGTTAATTATATGTAACTCTTCGAGGATAAAGGCGTTAGTGCTTGTATGCATTTATGTTTCCACAGTGTTATATAGGCTCCTAATATTATAAATGTATGCTGTATTCATATATATTTTAAATAATTGCTATCATCTAATGATACAAATGACTAAATCTATCTACTAATCTACCAAATTGTGCTCGTGCAAACATATTTAATTGAAAGTAAGGATTTCACTTTTAAACTAATACCTACCTAAAGAATATTAAAGGTTAACGAATGAACCAATTATCTTCTGATGGTGCTGATGATGTAAGACCGCTTTACAATATGTTAAGACCATCGTATTTTTTTTAAACGACTGATAACTGAAAATTCTATCTGACTGCAAATACTAGATACTATTATCTACATGATAAGAGTTAAGATTTTGTTGACGCGGTAGTTAGAGATGTTGATTTTGGAGCTGTACCTACTTGCCCAAAGTGTAAACAGATTTTCATATGCAATTATTTGGTGAACTATGTACCGTAAAGTTATTTACACGCTGCAAACTCTGTCATAGATCATCGAAGCGAGATAACAATATTGCGATCCCTCTCCCATTTATGGGTTGGTTCTGGCCCTTTTGAGTCAGAAGCGGGATGATAACTACTTATATAAATATAGTCGATGCTAACAGTGAAATATATAATGGAAATTAAAAAAAAATCATTACTGTCTTCAACTTTTTTCATTCCGTTTCTAAGAAAATCCATAAAAACTAACTTCAACAAAATTTTGAGTTAGTTTTTATGGATTTTCTTAATAACTAAGTGAACAGTTTCAAAATAAAAAATAATGTATTTAAAATCTTTAACTTTACACATTTCATCTACTTTTATGAAAAGCAGAGGCAAAAATACCTGGAAGTTCAAACGGTCATAACTTGTAAACGGATAGTTTTTTTTATTCTTATTGTAACTGCATGCTAGAGTCATGCCATCAAGCCATGCATGTCATGTATAAATGAAAGTGAATCCCTATTTCCCTTGGTCACGCCATAACTTGAGAACAACAACCGATTTCATTCATCTTTTTTTATGTTTTCTAATACTTTGTAGAAAGTTCTTACGGAACGAAAAATTAAGAAAATTGAGCAGAGCATTTAGTTCCCGCGGGATAAATTTAAATTTCAACGCGAACGAAGTCACGGACAACAGTTAGATAGTAGTTAATAAAAGTGACCTCTAGTTTACAAGGCTTTGTGCGCGAATAGAATTGTAATTTTTAAGTCTTATGCCTGATACTTATACCAATGAAAATATCGCAGATGAGCTATCGAATCATATTTGCGTTCCCTTAATAAGTCAATCCTTCAACTTTATGATTAAAGTTAAGATTAATTTAAACGAAAGCGAAGGAGACATACAGATATTAATGAGAAAGAAAGAAGAATTGTTTCAGAATAGATCTCTTTTCGGGTGACCTTTGCTTGAGGAAATTTATTATTGCATGGAAATAAAGGAGACCCAGCCCTTCGAGCACAAAAAGTAATTGCGGCTATTCATCTAGACCTTCCTCTGATCAGATATACGTAATGGTTACAACTAAAGTATTATCGCAATATTCCTTTGGTGTCAAATGAACACTGAGGTGTAAAACTAGGGTTATAACTTGTTATATATGGCTGTCCGGTACCTTAGACAAAATGAAATTAATTTTATGTAAGGTACGCTCGAGTAGCTATAAATCAAACCTAAAATTAAGTTGGTGAGTAAACCAATGCTTAACTGTGTCTGTAAACACACGCAATTGTGTTGTGCATTGCCGTTTCCTTCATCCATAAAGCTATAGTCGTTTATTCACTAGCAGAAAAAGCAGCACTACGCCATCTAACTGCTGTCTTCTGTGCTATTACCCCAGACATCTCCAATTAGAGAAAAAAATAGCTTTGTCCGATCTGCTGTTGATTTATGAACCAATTCACAAATCAACAAGAGGTCTCAAATTAATGCAGGTAATTAGTTGTATTAAATATTTAGAAAATTATTTTAGTAGTAAAAAGGTTGTTGTTTCGAACTATTGTTCAAAGTAACAATTTAAACTAGCGCTGTAGCAATCTAAAACAGAGAGCAGCGATAATTTGGAGTAGTTAATGCGCTTTGTTATTTACATAGTCAAGTACATCGTGTAATAGTAATAAGTTATGAGTTAATACTCGTAGTAGGTTTTAAAAAAATATTTAATAATGAAGTAGTAAAAGAAGCAGTCCCTCTTTACTTGCCTACGCATTAAATTTTAAAATACAATAAAAAATTAAACATTTTAAAAGTAAAACTATTCATAAGTAGTAGTATAATAAGTAAAAACATTTAAATCAACGAGATAACACAACCTTCACAAGTTAATACGAAAACGGAATAGGTCACATTCAGTAATAGGAAAATAGTAGTAAATAGAGCGAACATTATAAAATAAATTAAAGATTTTTTATGCTCTGTACATACATATTCTAAAGAATTTGAATAGGTACATAATGTATATTATAGCTGTAGTGCATATTTATAAGCTATGTTGAAGAATCATTATATTATCGGTGTACGCTTTACATTCTTTCAGAACAAATGATTGGCGTTAAAGAGTTTTAAGCAACATACTTGAAAGTGACGATGCAAGAAAAATTTCATATAAAGATGAAGTTTAGAGAACAGATTATTTACATAAAATCTTGTAAACTGTTACCTATCTAAATTGTAGCTCAATAAAATCAATTTATAATAACTAGAGATCGCGTGGTGGTCGAATTTCGACCATGGTTTATTTCATTGGCCAATATTACTTGACCTGTCATTGTATAGACTTTTGTACCATGACAGGTCAAAATATATACTGGACACTCATAGCTGTATGTACCCGTTTTTGCATTTTTTTTTAACTTTGTAGCAAATATTGTTTCTAAAATTTTAGCATTCGTCACTTCTTCTCTGTATAAACTATAAGTGTGCGAAATTTCATACTCCTCCGCCCGCCCAATTTTCGTAAAAAGGGATCCAAAGTTTTCGCTTCACGTATTAATATATAGATATAAAATCAAGCTGTCAATTTTGAATCGGAAATGATAAACAGCAAACATTATTCTAAAATGAAGTCTTTTAAAAATTATCAAAAATACAAGGTAGCAAGAACTATTGTATGTGGTAGGTTATAGGTAGAATATACTATTCGCTAGACTATTTCAGAATAAAGTAACGGGAAGCCTCAATTATATTTACAATACTTTGGTAAGATCTCTACCTTAACACGTGCAGCAACAATAATGTCGAGTTAGAGAAATATTATGCAGAGTTCAAAACGTGTACAAAACAAACAATAAATGTAGGTACGAACAAAAACAAGTGACTCCGATGCTTTCCTTTTTACAAAACAATAGTAAGTATTTGTATATTAACTGTTGTGTTTTAATTTTTCTTGATATCGTTCCTTCTCGATGAATACTTGATACCGATAAATAATTGGGACTCTTATGTCTGCTTAATTGGCCCACGGCCAATTAATCATAGGTATCAAGTTAGTCTTTTGATTGAAGCTTCCTTGATTGCAAGATGTGAACGAAGTGGTGAGTCTTTCGATTGATCGAATTTGTGACCCACTTACGTATTCGTTTTAAGTATTTTGCACTACTAGCATTATTCAGATGGACAGGCTAAAGAATGATAAGACTGTTTAGTTGGAAAGATTTTCACCACTTCGTTGATATCTTGTTATCAATAAAGCTTCAATCAAAAAACTAATTTAGCGGTAGCTAATGTACTGTTAACACTAGTACAAAACTATCCACGAGAATGAACAGGTCATGGATGAGTTTTTTTCCCACGAGAAATTATTATTCCTTTTAAGCCGCACCAGCATTATGTAATAGTTTCATTTTATACCTACAATATCAATTTCAAGTGTGTGTTCTCACGGAACATTTTTTATGAGAATTGTCAAAGGATATTTAATTATTTTATATAGTGATGTGAAGTGGTGACGTAAAAATAACGTCAAGAGCACAGGTTGTTACAACGTCGGTGCTTAGTTCTTTACTGTTTTTAATTTTTAATAAATATAATTGTACTAGCGGACCCGACAGACCCTGCCGGAACGTAAAAAATAATAAAAAAATTCTATAACATCCGTCCAGCCGTTTAGGTGTTCAGTGACATACACACGCACAGCAGAAATATATATATAAAGATAGCGGACCCGACAGACGTTGTCCCGCCGTAACGTAAACAATATTATTCCTGTAACCCTATCGCAGCGCCATCTATAGGGTCTAATTGTAAATCTAAACCATTCTCGAATCCACGTGAAGACACAAAAAAAATCATTAAAATCGGTCCACCCGTTTAGGAGGAATTCAGTGACATACACTCGCATAGAAGAAATATAATAATATATATAAAGATAAGGATTCGGAATCACAGCTAAATATACTACTGTAACTTTGTTTAATGTTACTCACCTTGCCGTTCTAGTCATAAACAGATGTTCTTCTGTTATATTATAATAATTTATATGTATATGATCGAATGCTAGTATGATATAATAGTAAAGCGTCGTTCATACATTATACATACAGCATTTTCAATCGGTGAACGATGCTGTCCCGATGAAATTTTATTGTTTTACATGAATTGATAAAATACAAATAATTTTACAAAATCTCTAAGCCAAGCACTTATTACCTACCCCCTAGCTTTCAGATCATTTTGTTTAAAGAAAATTTTACCATACTGTTTTATACAAACGTCACAGGATGCGCATAAATGATAATCTCAGGAAGATACGGGCCGATTAGATGCTTTCATTTGTCGGAACACATATATATCAAGGTTCATTAATGCTACATTAACTGTTCGTAAAATGATAATAATAAAATATGAGCATAGGGTTTAAAATGTTTTAAAAAATGTATAATAAAGAAGTTAGTTAATCTATAAAGTTGCAGTAATTGCGTTTATTTATTGTTTTGTTTTAATCCTACTAATATTATAAACGTGAAAGTTTGTGAGGATGTATTGATGTATGAAAGGAGAAGAAAGAAAAGAAACCCTTTATCCGGATACTCCCACGGCACTGGGACTTACGCGGGTGAAACCGCGGGGCGCAGCTAGTACGTATATTTTGATTCATTAGGGACATGAGTTTCCCTAAGTAACTAACATCCTAACGAATATTATACATGCGGATGTGAATTTCTTTGATCGTTTCTTTGTTTAATAGTTACATTTTCACACTTAAACTACTCGAGCAATATCTTGAAATTTTGCGTACAAATTGTCAGGGGTATAAAAGAGGTCATAGGGTATCTTGCATCAAGAAAAAAGTACTGTTTCCGAGAGAGCAATTGATTGACAAGCAAAAGCTAGTAACTAATATTTGTATTATTACCGCTGCGTTTAGCATAAATTGACCATTGACGACAAAGAAAACAAACAAAACAGTGGTGAGCGAATTTAATAGCCCCTCTATACTACTCGAAAAGTAGCTTCGACGAAGTACTTGTCGAAATTGATGAAGTCTCGAAGTACGCCACTACACACTCGTGCGACCTCGTGGGGAGCTCAGTCGTCGCCCGACGTTGGAACTTCGGGACACTTCGAGTCCTTTGACTCGGGCGCAAAAACCGACAAGCTCGGAAGTCGCCCGAGACGAAGCGAGGTAGCACGAAGCGAAGCAAAGTGCCTGTCTACACTCTCGTATTCGCATAACTTCGAGCAACTTCACGAGTAGTGTAGAAGGGCTTTAAAGGTCACTTGTCACGAAGTTTAACAAAATCAACGGGTTAAGAACAATTTCCGTTTTACGAAGCGGAAGCGACCAGATGTGAACGGTTCACAATCATTCACGGAAACCTTTCAGTGCGATACTTTGAGAAACAGTGTATTGAACCTTTTGTGAATTGCTATTAGCAAAATAGTGACCATGTGTATAGAATTAATTCGTCGTAATTAATATTTCATTCATACCAACTCCAACACATTATTCGTGTGGGTAAAATCATAAATAGTAGAAATCAATTACTGTGTGCCAATTTCTGCTTACGACCGTAGTGATATTTGGGAGTAAATTGTTTATGACGACACTTAACGCCGCAGAAGGTATTCATTTATTTAAGTAACACTTATTATCATATCTGATTTACAAAATGTATTTTTTATTGATAATTATTTAAAACGCAAAATCTATAATTGAACAATTCATGAATAATATTGTAATTAGGTGTAATTTGAATTAATTAATGAAGAATTTGCATACTATTTATTATATACATATATGAACATGGCCTCCTGGCTCTTCTAAAAACATACAATACTATCATATATTTTATACCTGGGTCTACCTATGATTTGAATTATTTGTCTTTAGTTTAATTGCATTTCCGTAAGAAATAAATCGTCGAAGTTTTTCATCGAAGTTTAAAAGAATCTATATGTATAACTTTGGAAGTATCTCTTTAAAAATTTGAGTCATATATCAGTATCGTCTCGGCATGCTGTCCCCTATAACCATGTCAAATATTTACTTTACAACTACTACAATAACACTTACTTAGTACGCGGATAGATTAAACAATTTTGGGTGTTTTGGATTATTTATAAACGTGCAAACGAGACAGCATGAGAGGAGGAAAACCTGTATGGAAAAAAATAAAATACTCCATTCGAAATTTAAATAGCAAACTAAAAGTAGCAAGAGATAGTATAGTATTTGTTTAATTTTTTCAAATTTCATACGTATCTTTTCACTATCTTACAGGGTAGCCAGTGGTGCTGTGCGATTCTATTGTCAGACTCACTAAACTAAAACCGAACTTAATTTCTTCATATGAAATCAACCTTGTCTTCTTCGCAACAAGGTCTATTTGTTACTGGCATCTATTTCTTAGCGCCACTAAATTTCACTAAAACCTGTCAACATATACTCAACTTTATTTCCACGCAGCGAGAGTCCCCATTTATTTAAATGCCGTACAAAAACTTGTTCAAAACGAACTAAGATGACGTTATTTTAATCGACACCTACGGAGACGCTTACTAAAAACACAGAACAAAAAAGATGGCATTCAACGTATAGCGGCTCTCGCTACGTGGTATTAAAGTTTATTTAAGCGTGTCAGACTTTAGTCGACAAATAAATTGCTTATTTCGATAGCGACGTATGTTTCTTACTTGTTTATATTTGAAATAAGACCTTGTTTCAAAGGGTACAAGGTTTACATCTTGTATGACGAAAATTTAGTCAATTATAGTTAAGACAGAAATTCAACAGAATTGACACCAGTGTCTAAGTAAGGAAATTACTACTCAACGACGACTCGGCGACTACCGGGAAAAGTTAATTAATTCCTGTACCGGTAGCGAATTTAATGGAATTTACTTTGGGATCAAAACTTAATCAATCTATTTGTATGATACTCACTGGACAAGAGAAGTAGAGGAGTGTCGATAGAAATATGGTACGAAAAAACAAAATTAATTTAAGGCCTATTTGGTGTAGAGCGTCTCTCCAGATCAAATTAAGGACTCTCGGGGACTTCGGATAAATAACTTGTAACGCAGCAGAAATTCACAAGTAAGAAACAATATTATTTATTTTTTTGCGAGCGATCCCTCGACGCCCTACGGCAAAATGTTTAAGTAATTGATATATATATGGAAATCATCTATGCCATGGCTCTGTTGAAGTAGTCGACTTTAAAATCCTCCTATCGGTATGCATATTTACAGATTGCATTTTAAAAGATCGGAAGCAATTGCAAATTAACTTAGGTTATACAGGCATACGCATATCATATACATATCATACGTAGTAGCCTGAGGATGGTCGCAACTCAAGTAAATCGCTCGCCCGATACCTCTTCGAAAAACTTGGAGTAAATTAATATCCAGCGCAAGTAACAAATACAGTTCCCTCTGACAGCCCACCATAAAATAAGGAGTATTCCAATATATATACATATATAAAAGGCTCCTGACTGACTGACTAATGGATCAACGCACAGCCTAAACCGCTGGTCGTAGAGACGTGAAATTTGGAGAACGTATTCCTTATATTATGTAAGCATCCGATAAGAAAGGATTTTCGAAAATTCTACCCCCAAGGGGTTGAAAAGGGGTGGCAAAGTTAGTATAGGAACACGTGTTAGCTTGGCCTGATCAACTTCAAATCGACAACAAAAGTCAAGACGTCAATCATGCGACAAGTGAGATACTAGATACTTTCATAATAGATGTCGTTATAAGAAACTATACTACTATATACACATCTATTATATCTATGCGTTCCGAATGATCAGATTGTGATGAAACTTTGGTAGGGTGATCTGGGGAGGCCCGCGAACCGTCCTGGCCCAAAAAAACTTTATAAAAAAAAGACAAAAATGGCATTACAACGCATGCCGGATGCAGCTAGTACCCAAATAAAGTTTAAAGTAGTGATAACAGGCGCAATCAGTTTCTTCCATTTTTTAAGTTTATAAGACCCGGAGTGGAAGAGAACTTTCACACCTTTGATCTGTGACTTCGTAAAGTTGAATTAACATAGAACACGCAAGTTAAAATAAAATGAGGCGGAGCAGTGCATGTACATACATATATGGTTAAATAGAGATCGTACGATAATATTACACTTCATAGTTTATAACATTACATTTACGCCATTTTTAATCCGTATACAAAAAAAAAACCGGTGAAGTGCGAGCCGGACTCGCGCATGAAGGGTTGCGCACTATCGTAAAAGAAAGATCGAGCAAAAAAAGCCACGTTTCTAGTAAGGGTGCCCCCTTTAATTTTTTATTTATTTATTGTTATAGCGGCAACAGAAATACACATTCTGTGAAAATGTCAACTGTCTACCTATTACGGATCATGAGATACAGCCCGCTGACAGACAGACAGACGGACAGCGGAGGCTTCGTAATAGGGTACCGTTGGTTACTCTTCGGGTACGGAATCCTTAAAAGCATAGTCATATATCGTGGCTATTAAATGATTTAACAAAAAAGTGAAGGAGTTTAAACGACGTTCTCCTGGTTGAACTTCAGATTTTAAATATTTTATAAATTTAACAGACGGAAGTATTTTTTAGTTTTGTAGACGAAGCTGTCGTACTAGGCAACACTATAAATTACCTACAAAACTTAAAAAAAATAAATTATATTATGCCGAAACCGGAAAGAATGGTGAATTAATTATATTATTTCCAGTTATGGTATCACTATAAGTAAAAACAAAAACACGATATTCTTATATTTTTGTGACCCTGTAAAAGAAATAGAATGTAATTTAAGGCACCATTAAGTGAAATGAAATATAAAGCCGGTCATCGATTTGCACAGTAGGAAACAACATAAACTTTATTTAAGAACTAGCTGACCCGGCGAACTTCGTACCGCCTAACAGTCGATTCTTTAATTTTTTAGTTTTTTTAATACTTGTTCTACTATTCGGGACGCCGGGTTAGCTAGTAAGATAAAAAAAAGAAAAAAGAAAGTACGATTCTAACGTCACTCATTGTTTTGCCTTCCCGGAACCTCTCCACTAACACTTGAACTTTATGCTATGGTATTAAAGTTCAAATTGTCTTTTAAGTATTATTAGGAATCGTTTGTATGGGAGTATAGAAAAGTGTTGTTTTTAGACTTTTTCAGGCAATTTATTAAATTTTTTTGTGCGTAGGAACCATCCTCGTACGTAGATTTGCGATTAGCAACACATTCAGCGATTCATTTTTATATTATAGAAGAAGATTAAAAGTGCCGACCCTATGCGTCCGGACTCACTGTAAGTCCTCATAGCATTGCTTGTGAACACGAATTTTGGTACTCTTGGTAATAAGTTTTGCTATAAGGCAAGACAAAATCTACCGTAGTTTTCAAGATATCGGCTCAAATACAAAAAACAAACCATTTGTTTGTTCATCCGTCCTTCTGCTAGAATAAATTTTATTTTTTAAAAGGCACTTGTGAGGTATGATTTAAAAAAGCATTACTTTTTGTAACAGGCTATATTCAGTGGAAAATATTGTTTACAATTCTGATTATTTATTGATCCCACAGATACAAAGATTAACACGTAGTGCATATTTGATTGAATTTCTACTATAAAATATGTGTGTATGTTGTTTACTGATAATAATTGTTGTTTGCTGATAAAGAACACGTATTTATCGATATTTTATAGCACAATCATTAATATTACCTATCAGAAATTACAATAACAACTTTGTCCCTTTTCCTATACTACACTCACCACAAAAATATAAAATTTTATAATAGGTTCTAGAATCATCTTAGGTACATATAAAATGAAAGCGAGTAGGTAACAGTCAATAACACAGTCGTTTAAGAAACAGATTACACAGGAAGCGATAAGATTGTAGTTGTAAGTAGGAATAGTTCACTTCTCAGGTTATCGTACCTAACCTAATAACTTGGTTGGTTATTTATTACAATTGCATTCAATCTTCAAGGTGCCTTAATCGGCATGTGTGTGGGCGTGTGTGTTATCCTGTACGCAACATACACAACGACACTGTGAGGCTTACTCTGGACGGAGGGTAAACTGCATAGTCATCATGATTACTTCATAAAGAAACATAATAATTGTGTAATCCACCAACTAGGTAAAGAGAGTTGTTCTTATTAATTACTTAATCTTTGTTCTCTTGTCCTAATTTCGTTGGAAACAACAACAATGGACTTATTTGGTTATGAAGGAAGGAGTTAATTGTAAGGAAATAAACAAAAGCACGTAAAAGCAACCGTTATCAAAATACAGGAGATTTAAAACAAGAATTAAAGACACGTGTTTTAGAGTTAATATACCTATTTCATAACACTTTCAGTTAGTCTAAGTGGGAGAATTCTCGTTACTGGAATAATAGTTTCAGGAATTTAAAGATTCTACACATTATTTGTATTCTTATTGATCTTACTGAGGAAACGAATGACTCAGGCGTAAAAAGAACGAAATAAAAAATAATCACATTGGAAATATTTATTCCGTAACGCAGAGATAATTCGCTGCCCAAAACTTGCCTTAACTTGTTAAATAGTCTCACATATGAAGGGATTCTGAACTGAGTCATCACTTGTGATGGGTTGAATACGTCCATCGCACTGATTGAACAAAGGGGAGACAGACGAACTATGTCCTAATCGCCAAATGGGCCAAAGAAGCTGTTTATGAGTACAATTGCTTAGGACCTGGTACATCAATCTTTATTGCACAAGTTAGCTATCAAGCAACCTGCTGTAGTCAACTTCGTGAAATGTCTCCAAACTGCAGGAGTTACGATATCCGTCACTCAGCGTACTCATCAGACCTAACTGTGACTAATTTCCTTTTTTTTTTGACATTAGTACAACTTTTTACACGGACAAAATACAAATTGGATGACTAGATGTAAAACCGGTCAAGTGTGATTTGAACTCGCGTGGATAGGGTTCAGTACGATGACTAGATATTTTTCATGATTTTTTAAACAAAACAATGTTATTGTAGTTGAAGTGCATGTGCTCCCATACATTCAAAATGCAAATGTAAGTTTGTGCGCACAATATTGAGAGATTTACCACTTTTTTGAAGACCGAAGATATGTCACATAGTACAATTTCAATTCTTTTTCTTTTTAATTTTCTAATTTTGCACCTAAAAGTGACCCCCCTATTTAAAATTAATTTATTCACAGGACATGATTTGTAAACCAAATTTCAACTTAGTCGGTCCAGTAGATTCGGAGTAAATCGGCTGTAACAGACGTACAGACAGACAGACGAACGTGTGATCATGTAAAGGTTCCATTTTTTTTTCATTCGGACGTACGGAACCCTAAAACCGATTTCAATGATTTCATAGCAGATTTTATGATGTGATTCAGAATGGATCTTAACCTAAATAGAGATTAAACCTGTATCAATATTATTAATCTTCCTAAGAGGTAGCGAAGCATGCGAACCAAATACTGAAACTGGATATCCGTTAACAATTATATCGAACATTCTATCCTTATATAAAACTATCGCGACCCACAAATAACAAACTTTGAATCAATTTAATCCTCTGTACTGTTTCTGTGGGTTTTTTACCATTAAATGGTAAAAAAAAGAAAAAGAAATTGAAGAATTGCGAATTTTGTAATTCTTGAATTTCTTTTAATAATTTATCGTAACTTTCTTTTTCAAACTCTTGTAGTAGTCTTCTTTTTTTCATGTTTTTCAATGTGTAATATTATTTTTAAAAATCCTCTAACTATCGATTACCCTTTTTTTTTATATACCATGATTAAACCTATTACGTACGAGTCGATTCATAGGTGCTTAGCGGACGGTCACTAAGGCCCTTCAGGCTTAGACAAGTGGCTCTTCATTTTCTACAACGACAGTAATCGATTGAATTGGATTGAAGAAATATCACGTGACTAAATGCGACACGTAAAGAACTTTGAAACGGGAGCTTTCCGACTTCGAAAATCATTAGAGGGCGTACATTTATTATGTGAAGTGATACTCAATACTCAATACTTTATTGCTGCCATAATGTAAATTGAATATATTATATATATGTAAGTGATATATGTTATATATAATTTTTCGACCTCCTTCTCTTTGATGAGATGTCGGATGTGTAGATTTAGCTCGATTTAACCTGAAACTCCAGTTAGGGACCATGATGACCCCAATATTATGTGGTTTGCTGATATTTGGATCGACCTTCTCCTCCTCTAAAGCCTCACGTAGTTAATGAACGCCCCTTAAATAATATACGCTATACACCTTGACGTTTGTGAAACAAACCATAGACAACAATCTACTTTGAGAAAGGTTGAATGGAATCAGCGTTTGCTGAATCGTCAACATTTTTAGACATGGAAACGCTAAGAAACGTTTGTCCTACTTAACAGTGCGACGCAGATGGCCTACGCGGACGTCCGCGGCACTTTATAAAATGTACTAAACGAATGTACTTATAAATTGCGTTCAATGCGACACGGACTTTCCGCGCTGCGAACTGAACGCAAGTCATCCTCGACGGACAGTGTCTACTCATCCGAATCCGCGTCGCACTGTATAGCCCCTAACTGCTCAGCAGGCTTAGACAAATGTCAAACGTTTCTTAGCGTTTCCATTTCTAAAAATTTTGACGCCGAAACGAAAACGATAACAGATTAGTAGACAAATGTACTTTGATTTAGCGAACGTTAATGCTATTCAACCTTTCTCTACAAAGTAGATTATTGTTTATGGTTTGTTTAACAAACGTCAAGGTGTTTAGATCGTATTATTTAAGGGGGCGTCCATTAATTGTGTGAGGCCTTTAGATGGGAAGAGATCCGATCCAAATCTCAGCGAATACCACGTAACCACGTAATAACCAGAAGGTTTAGTTTCTGCGCTGCATGACACGAAGGCGTCATTTATATATTTTTAATCTTTGTTTTTATATAGCACGTTTATTAAATACATTGTATACGTCCAGTTCACAAATTCAGCAATCTTATCATTACTATTATCAGATATTAGATATTTATCTATTCCTCTCTCAGAACTTGACGATGGCTCACTGTCCGTGAATATTATTCTAGGTGTTAGCATAATACCAGCGCTGCTTCTTATGAAGTAGCACAATGCTGAGCTAACGATAATTTTTGGCTCATGCAGAGGTGTTTTTTATTTATATTTGTTGTAACCCTCTTCCTTGAATCTCTTGTGCTTTGCATGAGTGCTAAATAAATATATTTCTTTTTTTTCTCTTCCTTTCTTTCTGATCTTTTTTCTCACGAAACTGTACGTACTGTTGAAACCCCTCATGACTCATTGTAGATTATAATGAGAATTATTTTACTATTTAGGTATTTCATTGTTCGATTCCCTAACTGTCATTCTAGACTACTATTGTTCACTAAAATAAAACTAATTAAGCATTCTACGGTTTTTTTTTTAAATCACCCCATAAAAAATTTCTAAGTTGGATAGGTGAGTTTCACGTACCTAGTGTTTTAAATTTATTGTAAGTATGACGCCCCGTTATGGGCAGCCTACAAAAGCTGTTACGAGAGCATTTTACAGAAAATTTAACAATTCATTATCATTACGTCAATTATCAGCCGATTGTAAAAATCGCCATTTTGTTTCGTTTTCTACAGGGTGTTGACGTTCGCTCGGTAACGAACTTCGTACCGAACGCTTAGTCGATATTTCTTTGGCTTACATCAATCCCATACATTTACTTTTCTATTCTACTGAAGCAGGCTTAGACAAGTGTCAAACGTTTCTTAGCGTTTCCATTTCTAAAAACATTGACGCCTTTAAAAAAACGATAATAATTTGGTAGACAAGTGTACTTTGATTTAGGGAACGATAATTCTATTCAACTTTTCTCTAAAAAACAGATTGTTGTCTATGGTTTGTTTCACAAACGTCTATTTAAAGGGGCGTCCATTAATCACGTGAGGCTTTAGAAGGGAAGATGGTCAATCCAAATATCAGCAAACCACGTATTCGCGTAATATTTTTTTAAACGAAACTAAAAAGTCACTCTTGAGACCCCTCATAACCCCCCCTGGGGACTATTATAATTATTCTTTTGCTGTTTAGGTATTTTATTGTTCGATTTCCCTACTGTCATTCTAGACTACGTTATATCTATATACTAGTATTCACTAGTCTTAAATAAAAGTAATTAATCAATTTACGTATTTTTTTGTAAATGAACCAACGCAATCAAGCACAGATTACTTTTTTACACTAAAAATATACAGTTTAAAAATCTCACGTGAGATTAGATGAGGAAATCGAGCTAAATCTACACATCCGACATTTCATCAAGGGGAAAGAGGTCGAAAAATTATACACCTCACGTAGTTAATGGACGTCCCCTAATAATTTTCGAAGTTGCAAAGGTGAGTTTCGCATATCTAGTGTTTTAAGTTTATTATAAGTGTAATTCCTCGTTATGGGCAGCCTACAAAAGTTACAACAGGTGCATTTTACAGAAATTTAAACAATTATCACTACCTCAATTATCAGCTGATTGTAAAAATCGAAATATCGAAAATAATTAACACATAATATGAATTCATGGCAGCGGCGATGCGACGCGTCTATTTGCCGAAAAGTTTTCAACTTTTATTTTTTGTTTGTGTATTTGGCCACTCAAAATGTGTGCTAAGTTTTAACAAATCGGTTCATAGGTATAAAGTCAATATTTGAACAACCACTCGTCTGCTACTTTCCTACATAACTTGGGGTTGACATTTTTATTTTTATTTGAAATTGAATGGAATTAACTTGAAATGAATAGATAATTATCAAAATTGGACTACCCTGTAAAAAGACATACATAAAAAAAATATAAAAACAAATATTCGGGTTGACTTAAGAACCTCCTCTGATCTTTCGTCGGTTAAAAAATCATATTTTAAAAATATGATTACTTTCTTCTTACACTAAAACTAATTATTCTTCACTTTTTGGTCTAGTTGGTCATCTAAGCGTGTTTTTTAGCTTTTGGAACTATAGTTTCTTCATGTAATAGAAATTTTATTTTTATTTTATTAAATTGTAGGGAATCTCATTTGTTTTGAAAAACCCCATTTTTTAGGGTTCCGTTTCTCAAAAGGAACCCATATAACACACATATACAGAAATGTATGTTACATACATTTCTGTATATGTGAGGAGCTGGTGTCTGATATAGGCATATGCCTGTCCTACAGATCACCAGGTCCCTATCTTTTGACAATTAGTATGCCCCACGTATAATCTAATTTGGTCCAAACCAATTATAAACCTACTTTCTTAAGGATTGGAGTTGACCATCTATCTTTAGAGGAAGCAAACATTCAAACCTAGTGCTTTTAAATGTGATGTTAATGCATTTATTCATAATCGGTATGTGTAATCTTAGTGAGCGTCGAGGTTGCCATCGTCTCTCTCATCTCAGATGATGTAACCGACTCTCCATATGACTTCCACAACAAGCGCACGTATGACCATTAGTGCTGTGCCAGATCGTTAAGAATATATATCCGCGGATATAGATACGAATAAGGGTTATTATTGTCCCGATCCACGGGTACGGATCTCAATTATTTTAGCCAGTTGGTGTAACCTTGAAACGACATTTGACGTTAAGGATTAGTAACACGACATGTTGCACGGCGCTAGTTTTTTAAATTTATTATTTAATTAAATATGCATGTCACAAAGCCTTAACTAACAGTAACTACATTATAACTATTAATAGTATTGGCAACTCACTAGTATAAATGTGTAATTACACATATTATATTTTAACAATATCAATTTAAATATAGTTTATTAGTTCTTCATGCCCCTTGGTATATTTAAAATATCATAAACTTGATAAAATATAGTAATGCAAAAGTAACGGAGTAAGATCCGCCAAAAAGTAACGGATACGGATCTTTTTCTCCCTCGGACATCCGCGACTACGGATACGGTCATCCGGAACATCACTAATAACCATACATCGCCTATATGTCGTGCTTAACTACCTAAACTGTGTCTTTGTATTTTACGTTTAGCTTTGCTGAAGGAATTCACTTTTACCTTTGCTAACGGAACTTAGTTAGGCCTTAAGTAGAAAACAGCACAAGACGGGATAGAAAATAACAAGAATGGATGGATTATGGATGGATGGTTAACACTTGGTCTAGTCAGACGTAAACGTAAAATACTTTTTAACCAATGGAGCACGTCAATTAAATGCATTTTGATGCTTAGGCGTGGGCGCCGGCTCAAAAATTATACATGAGTGAGAGCTTAGTTATTGAACTTTTTCAATTTATTTATTATTTGTTGAGAGAGAGTTATGTTTTTACGCCAATACATTTCTCCTCCTTCGTGTTATAGCTGTTTGTCTCAGTAGGAACGATGATGAACAATTTTTATGAATAAAGGTTGAAAGGTTTTCAAATTACATAATATGCAATCACCAAAATAATATGCTAATACAGTATTATGACATAAATAATAAATGCGGTCATTTGTAAATGACAGACAAATACGTATCGTGCATCGTGCTCCCATTTTAAAATAAACCCAATTGCGCGCCAACGACAGATACTTTAATGAACAACATAAGTAAATCAGTCACTCAATTAATTGATGTTTAATATGTTGAAACGAAATCACAGCTATATATACATTTTCCTCATTGGGTATTAAGACTTGTGCATTAGACTCGATTTCTACGGGGCTCAAATTCGCGACAGTTCCGATATCATGTAGCCACTAATAATACACTACAATAGCAGTTTTATTTATTTATTCGCGCGATCTAAAATTGTGCAATTTGGGTGAATCATTACATTACATACGATAAGGTACATTATTTAATGGTGTCTAACTAGTACATTTGAATTATTCATAATTATCCATCATTTATTGACAAATGCACGATAATGGTCATAAACCGATGGCTCCGCTATATTGATCACCTATTTGGCGCAACGGTCGAACATTCGATTACAACGTCAGAAGTCCCGAGATTCAATACCGTTCAGTGGCAATATTTGTAATATACGTGTATTTGCATTTCCTGAGTGTTTCTATGTACAGTGCGTTTTCTTTTATCTAAGAATTTATGTTCTAAAACCCAGAAATTATGCTTAGTTTGGGAGTAGATAACACAACTATGTAAATTATAATTATACTAATGTATATCTATTACTTAACATAATAATAGAAACAAGTCTTAATACAAAAGTATTCAACTCTTACACCATTTCACATAAAACAGTGAGAAAGTACGTTGTGCAAGTCTCATAGGAATTACAGTTACATTACAAATTATTTATATATATTACAATAAATTTAATCAGTCTCATATGTGTTTGTTTGTTGTTGTCAATGCCATTACAATAATAATTAAAATGAAAAGAAAATCATCTAAGATTACTTTACCTAAGGATACTCTATATTTCTACTCACCTAGTGTAAAGTGATTTAAGTTCTAAATAACTAATATATTTAATCATTAATGAAAATAAAGAATTCCATATATTATATGTTCATATATATTATGTATTATGAGTTACCTTCTCTCAGTATAGCCTCGAAGATCTCGTAAGTTGCACCGCAATCTTCCAGCACCGGTCCCCTTAAAACTTTGTGGATATGATCACCATCAAGTGATTTAGATCGGGAACGGAACTCTTCACTGTCCATCGCACGAGCTTCGCCTGTACCAGTAGCTGGAATAGCACAAGAACCTCGGCGACCTTCTCCGGATGTTTCTTGTCGCCAATGGCCCACTTTCTTACCAAACGTCCGAAACAGCTCTTGAATAGTGTGATGTTTCTGTCGATGTCCACTACTGCTCGACCCTGACCCTCGCCTTTCATTCAAATGATCTTTATCTTTAACGCTACTCACACTTTCTGTTAATTTTTGAGCAAAACTTTTATTATCAAAACGATTTTTGTGACTTAGTTTAGTGTTGCTTATTTCACCGTAACGCTCACACTTACTATATTCATTTTCTTGTATATCGTCCATAACATCGTTATAGAGTGGTGACACATAACTTCGGTACTCATGTCGGGCGGGCGCGTGGTATGTGTTAATGCCAATCTGGTAGCGCTCACCGTCGCTTCGTTGTCGTCTATAGTCAGGGTGGTGGGTATGATAGTGCTGTTGCGTGGGGGAACCTTTCCTTTCTCCTTCCATAACATCACGAAAGTAACTCGCAAAGTTCGGATAGCGATCACGGGGACTAGAAGCGAATTCGTAAGGACTGCCGGATGGTACTCCCAAGTTACGTTGAGCACTAGAACCCCTTGGGTTAATGGGTATTGGCCTAGCGCTAGTATCTCGATGTTCTCGCTGATTACTGCGCGGTTCTCGGATATCTGTTGAGCTTATTGCAGAACACCAGCTATCATCACTATCCTCCCTTTCCACAGTAGTGTTTTCACGTTGCTGGTTGTGTTGATGTTTTTGTAAGAAATGCGTAAGCCCGTGCATTTTGAAAAAGGAAGTCTATTTATGTTTTAAAACTTGCTGACACTTCATTGTCTTAGAATAAATACGGTTCAGATTCCGGACTAGCTAATAGGATAAAATTATATTAAGTCATATTGTGCCATGTAAGCCGGCATTGCGACATCGTTGTTATAAACATACAAAAATGTTAAGGGGAAATAACAATGTACTAAGATGTTAGTGTTAGATCTGTTAGGCAGACATTACAATAAATGTCAAATGTTTTATGAACACTATGATCGCCGCAGTAAAAGGCCTTACAAGGTGATAAAAACCAGTCCTATATGATTCAAGGTCACGATATCCTATTTAGGGGAGATCATGTGGCAATGCGGGAAACGCAGTTTGAAGGCGAGGGGGCCTTGGTACGACGCATGCGTAAATGTTACGGGTCACCTTCACAGTTTGGGCCCCCACAGCGGGTTATTATATATACGACAATAACAATGGCAAGTACTATATTCTATATTGATGTTATATTCTTAATCTATCAACAATATCGTTCGGTCTCTATTAACTAATGACTTCAAAAATGTAATTCGTTAGAATACTTCTCCCAAAAAATAAAACATTGTTTTATTCAGGTTCTTAATTAATCTTAATAAGCGTATCTTCGAGATAAATGTGTAGAGTATTTTTACCGTGACGAAACAAGATATTAACACCTATTTAAAATAATGGTTGTATTACACGTGTTTCAACAATAAATATTGCACGAAGTAAGGAAAACGTAAAACATTCATACTAGTTATCGCAATATATTAAGCAAAGAAACAACTGCTAATATAGTCCTACAGCAAAAACTCAACAAAGATGTAGTTATATTTTAGGGTCGTGTAATCCCCGTGAATAAGGTCACCCTGTAATAAAACGCAACGTATATTATAAAAATGAATTATCCTAGAAGACGTATGAATGAATACAGTTTACCAAAGGCGCAAGAGTGATGTATGTATATTATCAGCTGTTGCTCTCTAATAGTAATTTAATAAAAACCAAAAGTAAGAACTACTTAAGGATAAATTTTTCTAGATGACTGCATGAATATACATTAGTTTGTCTAATATAGTATACTCAGCTGATGCGTGACTTTATATAGCAAGAACTACAATATTTTGAGTTGAAAGTTCTTACCCCAATATTGATTATACTAATAGTAATACATATATTAATATAATGATATACTTGCATTATAGATCACAAGAACATATTTTGTCCCAGATACATCTGTTATAGTGAGTGTTTAAGATTAAAAACACGGAACTTCTAATTACAGGGCAAAATTACATACTTTAAAAAACGATAGTTTTAAATTTAATCGCATCGGAACGTTATTTTTATACATTAGTGTTGGTAATCTATAAGTATGATTTAAATAATAGTAAAACAGTGTATTTAGCGTATTTGAGGGTATCACTGCTGTCGCAAAACCGCGCGCACTGTATCGTCTCTCATATTAAGTGTAGCTTTTCGACCACACCATTATTCCATTCCATATTTACTTCAATTAAAGGTTCTTATTATGTTATGTAATCGTAACCTTTACATATATAATAATCCAAAGACCAAAGCGTTGTTGATACTGTTTGTAAGTCAAGAATGTGTGTACCACGCTGTTGGCCTATTCATTTCGATAACTTACAAGTTCGTCACGTCGAAGAGTCGGTCAAGTGTGTTTTTTTTTTTATATTATAGGGGGCAAACGAGCAGACGGGTCACCTGTCAGGACACTTTGAATGTGCTTAGATCCCCACTTCTTCTTTATAAGCAAGAAGGGAAACCGTGTCTCCCCCTCTTCAATTACCTATCTTATCGATAAGACGTAGGTAATAATTTTGTAAATAATGTTGACGTCGTTGAAAGTAAAGTATTAATATACACTATGTATACTTATTTCATATTGTGTAGGATTTATATCCCCCCACACCTTGTAAAAACAAAAATAAGGAAACATAAAAAGATTCCCCCACCTCCTTCCTCTAAGTGGCCTGCGTAATCCTTGAAAGAACCTCTTGCTCTGATATACAATAGAAAAGTAGAAAAAGATAATGCGTGTGTTGTAAGGAGTATAGGAGCTAGTAGTTACACCAAAGCGATAAGCGTATTTTGTTTAGACAAGATATCACTGTATCTAGAGATTTCTTTGTTAAGAAATATGTCTTTTTTGAATATTTTGTAAGAACCATCTGTACATCATCATTGTGATAACAATCTTAATGTAACCACAGTTATTATATATCTAAAAATGGAATCAAATTGCGTTTACGTCTCATTCATTCGCTGTTTTTTATTAAAAATATGCAATTGAGCATTACTATAAAAACTGACACCTGTTTAATGATGTAATGTAAAATCAGCGGAACACGCAGACCGGCGGGTATTGCGGTTACTTAAATCGTATTTTGACTGGCTGACAAGTTGCAAATATAATTAGTTTACTAAATATTTTGGTCTGCAAAACTTTTATTTATTTCTTTGCTCCATACAAAACTAAAATGTCCCACTGCAGTATTTCGACAATTATAGTATCATAACAAAATAATTATCCATTTAATGTAATTTCTGATTGCTGTCGTAATTAGTATGGGAGTTCATGTAATGTATGTTATTTAAAAATCTCTCGCAATGCTATAATTTATTATAGTCCCCTAATATCTTCCAGTGTGTTATAGTTGATGTATACGTGGTAACTTTCTTATTTAAGAGGCTGTATACAAAATTTTGCCAATTTCGCTGATTTACGTGATTTTACCGTTAAAATACAATATTTCTATAAGTTTTTATGAATAACATAAAAGATGATTTCAATTTAGATCTAATATATAGGCCACTTTTTTACTTTTACTATTTATTTTTGATTAATCAACCTCAAACTGGTGACTGTTTTGTAAATTTTTGCTGTAAGAGGTTTAGTATATCACTTATTTACGAACTATTATTACATCAAACATCATCAACAAATTATTACATCTATGTCGACACTCGATATCAGTCATCATCATCATCATCATCGTCATCAAACTGTCTCATTGCTAAGCACGAGGGGGCGCTTTTAAGTCTAAAAGGATAAGGCAAGGTTTTCAACTTTGCTTAGGGCTATTTTGAATATTTAATAATAATGGTTTAACCCCTTTAGGTTTTAGATTTGTGATGAGTTAGGGAGGATTTTAATAAACTATGGAGAACTAAGAACAATGCTGCTATCCTAACCGTGTTTTTCTTTACCATTTAAGCTAGTTTTAATTATTTTCTAATTAGACTCAGGGGTAGTCGAGTGAGTTACCGTCCGTAAGCAAAACGAATCGTTTCTTGATTATAGGAACGCGGTATAAATGTGTTTGATTATTGATGATTGACATTTTCTAGAGATTCTCTAGAAAATGTTTGCATATTATGAATGAATGTGTGATTGTAGTGTCGTGTTCTGAATATATTATAAACTAGCAGTTCCCGCGTTACATATTTATATATTTTGCGCGGAACCCCAATTCTTTTTCCAAAATAAAAGTAGCCTAAGTTACTCCTTATAACACCAGCTATTTGCCAGTGAAAGTCCCGTGGAAATCGGTTAACCCGTTCCGGAGATTAGTTGGAACAAACAGACAGGCAAACAGACAAAAAAATTTAAACTGATTTTAGGCACAGGTAGTATGAGTTAAAAAAAATCATATTATTTGGACATTACAAACAGACCCTTCAATTTCATTTAATTTTAGTAGGTATGTATTAATATATTTCAAAATAAAAAAAAACCTTTTATATTTAGCCACGATATTAACGATTATATGAACGAAAATCCCTTTAACGAATCACAACAAAGTAGCAATTTGCGGGGTTTATATGTCCATACCTGGGAGACCGAGCTTCGCTCAGTACCTTTTTTAAAACCGTTTTTTATTTTTATTTTGTAAAATTGCGTTTTTACAGGAAATACAACTACGCAGTTGAACTTAAAAAGCAAAACTGTATCTGTATACAAAATTTCATCAAATCGTTAGAATCGTTTCCGAGATACCCAAAATATAAATATGAAGATAGAAGAATTGCTCGTTTTAAGTAATAAGATTAACAGTAGTGTGTATTATTTTTTTCATGCCTAACTTCTTAAAAACCCATAGTTGTGCGTATGCCAATTGATAGATGTCTTATTTTCAAGGTATCGAGCTCTTTACATCTCAATGTGTTGTGATATATACTTATACTTATAACCAAACAACATTGTGGTAAGATTTTGAAAAATATAAACTAGATATGACTGTCAAAAAGCTTCTAATGTAGGTAACATCCACGACTAGTGACAAACGGGAAAAAACAACAGTTTATATCGCAGTCTTCCTACGCATAGGTGGTTTTATTGAGGGAAATATTTTAAAAACCATTAAACTTGTTTCATAAACAGAATACTGAATACAAACTGTGTATATAAAATTAAAAGTAGAAGTAAATAAGTTCAGAAGAATATGGTGTTGTTCCCACGCGGTATCTTAACACTACAAATACGATAGTAAAAGTTTATCTTAATCCTCCAAATTATTAAATTAGAGGTGGGATTTCTCAATATTCCAATTTAAAATTTCATAATTCCTAACACTTTATAATAGTACTTTATCAAAATCTAAGGAAAATTTTAGCAAAGTTATGAAATAAAGTGACCCAAATCGTCCGTAAAACGCATTTTTATACAGGAAATTAAGATATAGTCTTTCCAGCATATAATTATCAGTAACAAAGTGAACGTTGTAATAATGTTGGATTATAAATTATTAACATAACAAATCGTAATTACTCATAGATAATGTGTGGAATGTCAAAATATGTTATGTATGACTATGCCATGTAAAGCTGATTTTAAATATAGATAGAACTCAAAGCCAATGATAAAATCATTACCCACTAACAATCGTACAACTGTAAGTCAGTTATTACTTCTAACAAGTCGTGACAATAACAACTGGCGCGTTTATAGCCAAACTTATGGTGTTACGTTGCGATCTAAACAATTTTGTTTACAACTTGTGTCGCAATGCATCAGCTAGACGGCCAGGCGTGCACGTACACCATGCGCCACAACAGAAAAACGTAAACACGACCATGCCTCCGGCTACTCCGTGATCTGATCAAACAAAAGAACCGAACGTATGTACTACTACCACATTCGCACCGTTCATGAACGATTTAACACAATGTGCATCGTAAATAAATATTCACAGTTCAGTTCATTGCGTGTCGCGTATGGACGACACGCGCGACACGTCACTCACTCGCGACAGACGTGGGAGCACTAACTTAGCAAAAATATGCAAGCCAAAGAGAGCGGGAACGAGAGGGCATTAGAGAATAGACGCGAAGTGGGACCGGCACCGGCGGCGGCACGACCGCGTGGTGAGCACGCGACCTAGAGGCCTGCGACTCGCGGCAGTTCTCCTCACGGCCCACGGTCAGTACCGAACAATCCTCCCGCACCGACCTTGATGTGCGAGCCGCTGATGTCATTTGGGCTTACCACTTTTATACTAGTATCAATAAAATCGTTTATCCAATTCATTCATAAGCTGTCATAAACTACAAATATTAAGGGCCAAGAATCCATATCAAAATGTAACTAATAAAGTTTTATTATTTATGACTGGCCAACAGTAAACGTCCCATGGCTAAGGTGATGATAATAACAAAGGTATATTTAGACAAAATATAATTACTAAATGGGTAGTACCATTATATATATTTAATTGATTTTTTAGGATAGTTATTTGTCCAACAATTGTCAGACACAACCTAACGGTTTGTACTTTGTGGAACACCTCAATGATATAGTTTGAATTGGTAAGCAAGCATGACTTTATTGAAACTTAAACACATACTCAAAACAAAGCATTTGTTAGTTTGACAGAAATATTATAATAATCGATTTTATTGTGATAAGGAATATTATTTTAATACATAAAGAAAAGTTTGGTATTTTAAGGTAAGAATACATTTAATTTAATTATCGAATTTGCGAGAAAATGTTCCGAGACATTTGCTTCTACAAAGCTAAAACAAAAGAAAACAAATGAATAAAGACTAATACAGGAAAAAGATTAACTCTCTTTGTAATATGCGTTGCTGTCTTTTGAGGTACGTAATATGCTGTTATTTTGGATTTGTATTTTATGTTAAGTAAGTACATGGTTGTAATTAATTTTCTATCGATATAGTCAGAAGTCCAGAGATAAATCTCTAGTGCCATGGAACCACGGGTAATAAAAATTACCCCTGGACCCGGTAATGGGTCGACCCACCACGACCACGGGTGTGAGTAATATAACATTGTTTTTTTTTTTCAGTCAAATCAGTAACAGTGATTATATTGCTATCGGAAAATATTTTTACTGCATTGAAGAATTGTGTATGCCCGGTGCTGCTTTACAATCAGAAGATTTGACCGACAAAGGTAGATTGCCACGACCTTTAGTCATACTCTACTCACATTACACCTCTATTTGACATTCATCTTTTCATATTAGATAAATACTTTTTGTTCCATTAAGAACTAATGAATTTACTACTACTAGTGACTAGTACTAGGTACTAGTGACTCAAGAATTCGATCGACGATATCCTCGTCCGATTACTTTAATTAAAGGATAATTTTAGGTTTTGAAATAAGTATTCTTAACCCAATTCTGTAGGCTGTATGTTCCTAAATAATATTTTTTTTTATTTATTAACAATCTCTGTTGCGCAAAGATTATTCTCATTGTTTCAACGGATCTTTTGCGATCAATCAATGTACCTACCCAGTTGCTATCAGTGCTTTTTACTTTATTATGAAATATGAAAACTTTCTCTAAATAAAAGTACGATGACGACGTAAGGCGCAATGAATCACACATGTGAGCATGAACTAATTCTCTATTGACCTCTTTATGCCAGAGGGATATTTGTATGTAAAACGTATATTTGCACTATATATAAATTTAGGTCAATGAGAAAAATAACTTTATTTGTACCTAGTAGTAGTTATTTCTACCCAGTAGTAGTTATTTGCACCTAAAACGTGTCTACTAAATGTATAAAACCGATGTTTCTGACGCGACTGGACACAACATGACACAGTAGTGTTTGTACCTTTATAGAGTCATTACTATATTTTAACCGACTTCAAAAAAAAGAGGAGGTTCTCAATTCGACTGTATGTTTTTTTTTATGTTTGTTACCTCAGAACTTTCGACTGGGTGAACAGATTTTGATGATTCTTTTTTTATTTGAAAGCTGGTGCTTCCCGTGTGGTCCGATTTCAATTTGGTTCAGTTCTGAGCATCCATGAGAAAACCATATATAATGTCTTTTATGGAATAGTTTTTTTTTTGTTGAAGTCGGTTTTTTTTAAGGAATTATATAAATTCATATTTGTTATACGTCGTCAGTAAGTAAAGAAGATTCAGTGGCAGTTCCATTGGAAGGAACTTTTCTTGACATGGCGGTCAAGAAAAGTACGCAGTAGCTTACGTATTGCCATATCCATCAACATAAATTAAATATCTAGTAGTCTATATGTATATTAGGTAAAATAATATGTAAGTTAGTTATGATTTTATTGGATCTCATTTCTTTTTGTTGGTAGGTATATTAAAGGAAACATCGTTAGTCAATGACACTGTACCATGCCTATATCCACTATTTACAGAATTACAAAGTGACTTATGCAGTTTGTATATCCACAACGGGACTGAAATTGCGGTGTTTGAGTTTTTCTTTGCTTTATAGGTTAAACACTGTGTTTAAAATTTGAGTCTGTCTGCTAGAAGTACCTTAGAATTTGATGATCAGTGCGTGAGTAGATGAGTGACAAAATTGAGAAACTTTATTTGTTATAGTTCTTAAACTACAGGTTTAAATTGAATAAAATTTTGGCATCTGCCTTTTTAGTCACTGAAAATTCATCTAGCTCTATCCACAATCTTCTATCTTGTTAAAGGGATCGTAAATATCCTTGGATTTTTTTGCTCGACTTGGCAAATGGCACTACCATGCCCCCAGATGAAGATACATATTTTAGAAAACATACGACATTAACAAACTTAGGAGTAAACGAAGAGTTTTCAAAAATATTGGAACCGGAAAAAAGAAAACGATTTTTATATCGCAAAGTCCATAACGACTTCTATAAATCAACATAAGAACTAGGTACATTCATAAAGAAATATTAGGAAGAGTACATAATAATACGAATTTTAGAATATAAAAGAAAATTTTGATTATTTACCTAATGTGACTCTGTCTATCCAGCATTATGTAATATTTAATTTAGTTTTACAACCCCAATACAATGCGAACCTTTTGCAGAATTGAGGTCGCACAACAACTGTGAAACATATTCCAATGTGACTGATAATCCGGACCCAACAGTTATCTGCTTTTGCATATTAACGAATAATAAAAATATATTTAAATTGATAAATAGATCGGACATAAGCTTTATGACTAATATTTACTTCATGATATAAATGAAGATGAATAATTATAGAATTGCCTGGCGAATTGATTCTACCTATTTATAACTTTCAGTTAAATCATGGTTCTTTTAAATAAAAAATGTGAAATAAACCGAATCTTCCGAAATCGAAAATTCTATATAATCGCATTACTAAATAAAAATATAAATTATTCGAAAAAGAGTGGGCGAGGCCACGTACATTTTACAATGTACATACTTTTATTTGTACTGTATACAGATTCGTCTAAAAATTGACTCATGAGTTCATTCCTAAGCCCCGGCCGCTTTCAAAATAGGCGTTTAGGCAATAGATTTTTATTTATTACTTTCATAACACGCTCTTATTATCTTCACTTGTAACTATGCAAACAAATCTTGAGAGTCGATTATAATCTGCTTCTATTTATCGTATTGAAATACCACCAAGGACCACTTTCAAGGACTTAAAATCAAAATACACATTTCAAAAGAAGTATAAAATGTCCCTATTATTGCAACAAAAACAACAATATTTAGATATTTAATTTATTATTTTTCTAGTGGTTGATTTATCGCATTATTCACAAGCTAATTTCAATTCATTGATAATGATGATACAACAACATGATAATTTAGACCAGTGGTTCTTAACCTTTTAGTCATGAGGGACCATTTGACAAAATTTCTGTGTTGCCATGGATCAACCAGTTGGTTTATTGGTTTCGAGGTAATATATGTGCGGCCGGGCTTACGATGGCTTCGCAGCGGACCACTTTGGATGTTTCCAGAGACCGCCAATGGTCCACGGACCACCGGTTAGGAACCTCTGATTTAGACAATGTAACACAATTTCCCTTGGAGTTTGTGGTCCCTTTGCTACTTAGCACCCCAATTGCGAATCAGAGATGTGAGGACATAATTGACATTGGTTACTAATGCTTGGTACTCCTACGATTCTACTAACAACTTGCATTATGATAGGAATAAGCTTGAGACCCTGAAAACGAATTAGTAATAGATTTATCTGTTAAAAAATGTCTATTTACCTATTTTAAGACATGTATGTAGCAATGGATGTAAGACTTAAGATGCTGATTTGCAATATTAGAATTATAATGGTTTAATAAATGTATAATAAGTAAATTGTAGTTGTAAATTCTATTTAGAGTAAAAATAATGCGTTATTGCCTGCCGGCGTTAAATGACACTTGTGGTTGAAACTGAAAATCAGTATTGGGATGTTTTTTATCGATATCAGTGTATGCTGAGTGTCCATCCATAATTGAAAGGCAGCAGCGTACTATGCAAGATCATGATCATTCTTGAATATGTAAGGGCAAAAAAAATTACTGCCACATGTTGCCACGTCAATAACGCAATGACACGTGACACGTCATCTTCACAGATTACGTTATTTAGTTTGTGAAGTTTGTTCTCTTTTTGTTACTTTTTTTTTTGGCTTGTTATTTACTAACTGTTAATGTTACTGAGATACTAACATATTTGTTATTTCATTTTTGTTTTTTATTAATATTGTGTAAACCAAAAACCTGTCACTAAAAATATGTACGTACCTACGCTATGGTTTGTAATAAAAATAAATTTTCTTTCTTTCTTTCTTCTTTCAAATAAAAACTTTATATGTAGTTCGAATAATAATACTATAATTTGGTTGGTCTGATGATGGAGCCAGGAGGTGGATAGTGGAATTCTTTTTTTACTTTTTATTTAGTTAATTACTATATTTAACTATACTTTAACTATTTAAACTATAATTTAATACGAAATTTTAAATTAATTTAAACTATAAATGATTTTTTTAACTATTTGATTGCATTCTGATTGAACTACTGCAGAGGCACGGTAATGTTATAGATAACCTATATATGTTATAGATAACCTATAACATTACCGTGCTTCTGCAGTAATTCAATCAGAATGCAATCAAATAGTTTTTTTACAGAATTATGACATAGTAAAATGTAGATATAGGACCACCTCGGTACCTAAATGAAATGGTTAATAATTTTAAATGGACTATTAACTAATGTATTTTTGCCCTATTTATTTATTATACTACACCATGCGTCCGTTTTACGGGTAGATCAAATCTTTTCTAAAAAAATCATTTATAGTTTAAATTAATTTAAAATTACGTATTAAATTATAGTTTACCGTGGCAGAGGTTATCAATTTCTAAATTATTGAAGATTATGTGTTCCTAAGAACTTCTTTATCTATTGTGCAGATATTAAGAAACGCGGTAAAATTGGGCTTTCATATTACTCCCAAAATGTTATTCTTCATCATCCTTATGTCTAGTTAATGAAATTTAATGAAATAGTACAGAAAGGTATATTAATTAAGTGAAAAAATATCATAGTAAGCTACTTAAGAGCAGTTCGATGACAGAGCAAAGTCAAAGAATGTAATTAACGACAAAGAAATCCAACCGAAAATAGTGTAGACAATGCATGAAAGAATGAATTAGGAGACACCATATTATATTATTTAGCTGCAGGTAATAAATTCGTCATGTTCACCGCTCTAACTACGTGGACCAATGACATAATACACATTTCATAGTTGGGATACCTAACCATTTACTTGATCGTATTAAAGTTCTAAAATTCCATCAAACTATTTGTTTCCTGTTTGCATTTACAAAGAGTTTGCAAAATTTTGTTTTGAATACAAAAACATATCAACATATTAACTCAATACAAAGTATGTACAATTTGCTTAGATTGTTATATGATCGTTAAATATTGCAAAATATAGCATTAGCAAAACACCCGTTTTGCTGTCTACTAGTTTGTCAGTAATACGACACTCCCAACGATTAATGTTAAATAGCATAATATATTTTTTTTTAACCACGTCACTACACACCATAAGAAATTAACGAACGTACGAAGCGTAAATATAAATTCAGACACTTATGACTATAGGTCGACTTCCATGTGTTAACCATGTTCCTCGACAAATGTACATCAAATTTCCTACACATAGGTCACACGTGCTTGAAGCCTTCTGGACATTTCAATGGATGGATATCAAAATGAATGCGATTACAAAGCGTTTAAAGAATGAGATTAGACTAGATAAGCAAAGACTATAGTATGTTTTAGCACATATTAAATTCCATAATTCTGTTAAATGTAAAACACCATACTTCAATTAATTTAATTTTATGAGAATAGTATATTTTTTTTACTAAAGCATTCCCTAGTTTTTTTAAGCCTTAGCCACATTGGTCAAAGTTGTCATTAGATATATGTGAGTAACGATTTGTTATTGTAATTGCTGTTCGATTGTTTTATTTCACGCATGCTCGTATGAACGACCCATTAAGATTAAAATTTCGACTGCTGTATTGGGAGGAGTGGCGAGTGCGAATCCCTTTTAGTGCAAATATTTGTAGGCATGCAACAATGCAAATAGACATTCTATTTGCATTGTCAGGGTGTTTTTATGAATATGCTACATATATATTTACGAAAAAATGTATCTAAGTAGCCTATACGTAAGTACCGCTTGCGATAAATGTAATTAAGGGTAATAATTTCCATTAGTTTGTACTCCTACTTTAATCCAGGGACTTGCTTAATGAATTGGAATTGTCTCGATAACCTTAAGTTACAGCTTGGAATACCCAATTATTTGGTTTAATGCTTTCTTACTTAACTGAAAGTGTTTATACTGGGTTAGGTAATTGTTTTACTTTTCAATTTATCTAATTTATGGGTTAATATAATGTTTTCGTAAATATACTGAAATTTAAATAAACTTTTAGTAATAAAGTTATTTAATCACTACATCTTATTACTTAAACCATGATGGGATCTCATACTCAAGAAATGGTGGAATAAATTTATATAGTATAAAGGTCGATATAAATTTTCAATTCGGCAAATTTTTCATTGAAATTTACTAATACTTTACTAATAAGTATTATTTAGAATCACCTTTTATCAGTTGGTACAACCATAGGCTCGTGACATATAGGCAACAGAAGTAGCAATGTTGTACCGACGCGGCGACGTCAAAGGGGTCGCGTTTATTTTAGGCCGCTCTATTTTTGCACCGGACCCTCTGATTAGCAGAGGATACACCGGAAAAAGAGATCGGCGTTTTTCGGGTTCGGCTTTAGAGTTTTCAGGAGCGATGAAAACTAATAAATCTCCATCCGGCCACCCCGATAAACCTTGTAACGGAGAACATACCGTTCGTTCCTATCCGCCGCTAATCAGGGTCACGGCTCTTTGAGCTAGTAAGAAAGACAATTCATCTAAAAAAATTCAAAACAAACTAGAGATAACAAAGGACAACCTGTCTCTCAATCACCGTGACAGAAGGAGGGTTTTCTGTCCTCCAATCTTCCTCCTATCGTGTATGAAATACGTTGTTTTTGGCCTGATTCGTTATCGTTAAACATTTATTTAAATTTGTTTTTGGATCGCCGAAGAGCCGTGTATTTAACGTGAGACTCGAGAACAGAAACAATGTCGTTTAATAAAGTTATTTAAAACAAGTCAAACATTAATGTAATTTAAACTTTGCATTTTCAAATTCAATATGTTTATTTCATATTATTGATCATCAATTATTCAAAATCGTCAATTTAAAAAATAGTTATTATAATTTAAAATCATTGGTCCAACACACACAGAGTCACCGCAACAATAGTTTGCTTTGTCAAATGTAAAATTATAAAAAAATAATATAATTTCATATCTGCCTGTGTCGATCCATAACCGCCCGTTTCCAAATGGTTGAGCCTTGTGAGAAGAAATGCCTTGTTGACTTGTTCTTCCATCTGAGGGAATTTTGTTGGCTAAGTTTCAATGTTTCAATACATTATGCATCGCATACATAACGAAACATCAGTACTGCAGAACACATGATAACAGACAGTGATAAATTGCTCAAATATACAAGTTATTTGTCTCTTGATAGAACAGGTGACCTACAATCAGAGTTCTATGCATATTTTATGCACACTCGCAATAGCAGCACGGCACATTTTTCATATTCAAAGCGTCTGATTACATTGAAAAGGATATCATTTGCATAATTCATAACTTAAAATTGTTTTAACATGACGAAATATTAATTTCATATTATTATTTTTTGAAAAGCGGACACATTTAAAACACCTTACGACATTAAAATTTGTTTACGTTGCCATTCCACAGGCCTCGTATCATAAATAGTTTATTGCGCAGGACAAGCGTCGTCTTTACAAAATGTTGCTTTTAGTAAAATGATGACACTTATAATTTACTTTTTATTGAAATGCGAGTACATTAATTTAATGGCTGGACATGACAAAGAAAATTCTTTATACAGCAGATTTTTATATTTTTTTGCCAAGTAGTATTTATTAATAATAACCGATGGGTACAAACTAAAGGGTTTTTTAAACCTGGATATTTGTGTTTGGTTCTTCTTGAACAGTTCAAAGCGTTGCGCGCAAATAGTACAAATTTAAAGAGTGTTGTGCGTTTGTGACTGACTTCGATACATACATGAGACAATTATTTCCGTGATTCATAGATAAATGTTCTGAGTCTGGATATACTTTTGTGTGCATATAATATTTCCAGCTAAATGAGCAATATTCCCCAATGCGGAGGAGTCCTTTTCTAAGAACAATTAATAGGATATATATATGTAATCAAAAAAATTGGCAATTAAATGAGTTAATGAAAAGATAAAGACACTTAAGACACACGTTATGGATTTGCTAACAAGTCTATTAGTAAATTAATTTCATTAGTTAATAAGTATATTTAGACAATCAGTTATTCTAACTAGCTCAGTGACTTAGTTTATACTCTCAAGGTGTAAAACAAGCAAGGACCTAAGTTGTTACCAAAGTCTGAAAGTTCGTGAAACACCAGAGGAAAAAAGATAATTTTAGAGATTATTTCGTGAGTTCTACAACCGAACCGGAACCATTAGCATAATCATCGTCTTTTACAGTTCTCAGGATTACCTACCTGTGTATTTGGACCCATAATAGGTCAGGAACACTCATTATTTTGTGTTCCAGCCCATCAGGACGATCTTAGGCATCTATAACGTCATAGATGCATACGATCACACGTCTACCTGCAAAATAATCTTTCGGCTAACCCAAAAGATCTTCTTCGGAACATGCTCTAAAGAATCTCAAAAAGCAGATAGGACTTGAAAGTTTGCAGATAGATTCTTTATAAAGTAGGTAGATGCTCAGATTTCTTTTGAAAATTCAACCACAAATATAATCTAATTTAAATGAATTCATTCAAAGTTTTTAGAAATTTGTAAACTTAAGTTACAAACATTCCCTGCTAGACATATATATAAAGATTTTGCATGGTCTGAGATATACAAACCTAAGGATGGCCATGGGCTACATTTATATGCAAATATGACCGTACATTGCGCTTGGTCAGCAAATTAACTAACAATGTAAAGTGTGGACTAATTTAGACTCGGGGCTCGTTTAGCATTTAGAATCAGATATATTTTATAACTTTATTTATAATTACTTAACGATTAGCTGTAGTAATAAATCATCTAGCATTATCGATTAGTAATTATAATGACTAAATAATTATTTATCAAATCGTGTACGAAGTCCCTACAGTATGGAAAATGCCACTAGATAGATTTTGATACGGAGATAGTTTTAATACCCGGGGTTGGACTACTACTTTTTCGAAAAGTTCACCTCTACGAGGGTAAAATGGTGGTAGTACTAATTCCACGCGGCCGGTAACTAGTATGTACGTCTTAAATGACTCACCAAATAAAAACCTGCGCAGCCAAATATTTGCATCATAAATTGGGAAAAAAATGTGTTTAATTATTTTAATTAAAATTATTTTGTTATTTTCTTGATTATTTACCTAATTGACATTTTACAAATACTTTATAATTGAGTTTTAATGTTTTAAAGCCCCTATGACAGGTAAATTGATTTACTTTAACCATGGATCGCTTAATAATTCAACACCTCGTAGAAAGTTTTAAAATGTACCAACAAAATCAGTGTTTTGTAGGCCTACCTAATGGTATGCCCGGCGGTCGATTCGCCGTCGGCTTTGTCCGCACTCGGCTCGGCACACAACGAAGTATCATGTTTTACCCGCCAGCATGGCCGCCGTGCCGAACAGTCACTTTGCTCTGTTGCCCAGTATCTTATCTTTATTTTGTGTTTCTTTTTACGCTGTAGGTATAATATACAATAAAAGTGACATTTATGTAGTAGAATCGTCAAACATATTTTAACTCAACAACGGTACTAGCTATTTGAAAATTGGCGACGTGCCGCCTGTAAAGTTATCGTAATGGTGTGGATCGCTTTTGAGTTTCGCAAGCTGCGCCCAATTTATGGTATTGGTCGCCATCGTACAGATTAAGAGGGGCTCGAGAAGAATAGTAAGGGCTATGTAAAATCGTGTTTCGGCGACGTTAAATTCTATATAGATGAAGCATAGACAACTTGCGTTCTTCAAACTTGGGTTTCATTATTATAAATACCTTAATGAATTATTTTGAGGAAACGCACGCACGCATGGAAAGGATTGCTATCTAGCTAGAAAAAATGCTTCTGGCTACTGGTCCGTACTCTGTTAGGATGACCACCAAAGATGCAAAATCAACTCCTGGTAATTAATGAAATAATTTATGAATCGGATATTGCATTAATTAGTACGTTGACGTAGCTCTAGCAGAACAAATCGCAGACAAAGCCCGTTTCGCTACCCACTAGTTATTACAGTAATATGAAACTCCTTTGTAAACCGCACACTGCACAATACACGACAGTAATTGTAACTGCATTCGCTAAATAGGTAAAAACACTGGTCATTAAAAGTCTAGCGACGCACGTAAAGCGGTAGCAAACAGATATATACTTAGTTTATAATTTGTCAAAGGTAATAGAGTTACATACATCACTGGTCCGTTTAGACTAAATCCAATAAAAGGAATTAATACCAATTACAATAAACCTGTTATGAATGGTAGAGAACTGAACAAAAAAAACTACTTTTTTTACTAAGTAACTGTTTCTTTGTCACTTATGAATGTAGTTAGAAACGGTGTTTTAAGTTAACGTCGAGCCAGTTAATGAGATGTTTATGTAGTACTAGCTGCGCCCCGCGGTTTTACCCACGTAAGTCCCGATGCCGTGAGAATATCGAGATAAAAAGCCTATGTGTTAATCCAGATCTCCAGGTCCAGTAATTATTACATGAAAGAGGAACAAACATCCATAGACCGTCACTAATAATTTTACACGTTTATAATAGTATGTAGTAGGATATTTTTTACTATTGTGTTTCTTTTTTTACATAGTATGAATTGGTTCAATAACACAGTACTCCTATAGCTATCATTTGAGATTGTGGTTTTCTATGAACAGAATTTGAATAAAAATAAGCAACTTACCTGCGGCATATTGTTGCTGCTGAGCAATCGCCCTCTGAAATGATGAAAAATAACAAAATGTAAGAACAAAACTAAAACAAACCAAATTAAATAATATGTATAATATAAATATGATTTATGGCCCTGAAGTTAAACAAGAAAATGAAGAAATAAATGAATATTTACCAGAACCATGAAACAGAAAACAGACGTTGCGACAAATATTACTAATTTTTGCGAGCAGTAAATTATTATTACTTAAAGTAATGAAATCAATTACTTTTCATAACTTAATGTTTTGTAATTTTAAAAGGATTTAATCAATGAAAGATTGAGTCATGAAAATCGGGTCGTTTTAGATAATTCAGTAACATAATTGTAAGAACCAATAAAACCTTAACAGTGTCTGCTTCCAAAACCAAAAAGGTCCTTTACAAATAACATCGACCCTAATAGTTTTCATTATTCATTTAGAAATACCTATCTATACTAATATAATAAAGCTGAAGAGCTTTTTGTTTGATTGCGTGTTTGTTTAATCGCGCTAATTTCTGGACCTACCAGTGTGATTTTAAAAAGTATTTTTATATAATAGTCAGGTTCATGAGGAATAGTATAGGTTATCAAGCATTAGGTTACACCTCTCACTTAGCCTTAAATATTAATATATTAAGGTTTAATTGATTTTTATTCAATAAGTCGGAAGACATAAGCACTGCCGAACTTACCCGCATGCACTGGCGTAATACTACAAAAATATTGAAGCTTAGGTCCAAAAAAAGGCCATCATAGTATAGGGGGCCAACAAGCATACGGGTCACTTGATGGTAAGTGACTACCGATGGGCACCTGCAACTCAAGAGTCACAAGTGCGTTGCCGGCCTTTAAGGTGGGAGTACGCTCTTTTCTTGAAGGTTTGAAGTCCGTATCGGTTTGGCAATACCGCAGGCGACATTTTGTTTCACAGATTGGGTGTGCGAGGCAAAAAAAAAAGTTATTTATGTGCATCATTATTACGCATGTCATATTAATCCTTACCAACGAAAGGTACTTCGTCATCAAGACAATTTTATGAAGATAAATTCAGCCCTTCATAGCATGTTATTTGGACGCATAGCTTAAGAGATAATGGATAATTCAACATTCGGCTCAAAACAACATAGTACTAGTGGCGCAGCCGTGTGACACATAACCCTTTTTTTGTGTGGAAACCCCTACGGGTCATCACCTCACCGGGGCTAGCGGTGAAGTGGTATGTCGGAATTGAACCAATTAAAACCACACGCTGTTCCATCACAAGCGAGTCTTGCAAGGGACTAGCGTATACACTCTTGAAAGGAAGACCCCGAGAACCCCGCTTGACCTTAGTCGCCTCTTTAACAGTCTGCAGTCACACCATTGCGTGCCGAGGTGCGGCAAACTTTCCCTCCCTTCCAGTTAGAGAGGCGTGCAGAACACGTCGCATCACCATCTCAGACCTACTTCTGCTAGAGTAACGGGCAGGTGGCGCATAACCCTGCTAATGAGAGGACTTACTGTGAAGGCTTCCATACCATGAAGATGTTACTAAAATACTGTCAATACTGGAGTATTTATAAATCATCAATCAGTGATTTATTTAAAATATACGAAGAGGAAACCGCGGGGCTGAGCTAGCTTTAAAGTCGGAGAGCCATGCTTCGGCACGTAAGGGCCGGCTCGACCGGAGTGATACCACGGCCTCACAGAAAACCGACAGTGAAGTAATGTCTTTATTGCTTTTCGCCGAGTGAGTGAAGTTACCGAAGGGCTTAACTCTTCCATCCCTCCCTTCTTCCCCTACTCCTACCTTAAAGGTCGGCAACGCACTTGTGACTCTTGAGTTGCAGATGCCCATGGGCGGCGGTAGTCTTTTACCATCAGGTGACCTGCCTGCTCGTTTGCCCCCTATGCCATAAAAAAAATAGTTATTAATAAAATAACCATTTCATTGGCAATACAATTTTGCTACGAGCAGGGACTTTATATCACGTTGTATCATGTTAACTTTAGGCGGTTTTCTTATAACGTTATTGATAAGTACGCTACGATAATCAATTTTCTATTTCACGAAGACTTAATTTCCAATTATCTGTTATTTGTTATATATTAGCTGATGGAGCGAAGTGCTCCTAATACACATGATTCGATATAGTGTGTTAATAGATTTTACTTTGAAAGCCTATCTATCAGCATAGAGGAAACTATTTACGTCATTGCTGGTTAATTGACAGTACCTTTCGACAAATTGCTGTTTCTATTTACTACTAGTTATCCAGTAGAAAATATGATGCCGGTAGCTCTAATCAATTTTTTCCACCGGAATAACTTAGCGACTTCACTTATTTGATTGAAGAACGATGTAGTTTGCTCATTTTATATTATTAGGACACAAAATATTTCTACTAACCCTTGAGCGACAAAAGTACAGGGGACGTAGGCTAGTTGGAGCTGCGAGGACAAAGGCATTTTTAAAAATCTGTAAATATGCAAATGACTCGTTGGTGGCAAGAATTTTATCGGGAAAGAGGTCAGAGCAGGTAACATCCTGTTATGCGTTTCTCGGGGCGGTAGCCGTGCAGAACATCCAACCAACGTCCCTGAGAATACATTTTACGTTGGAGAGAAACTGTAATATTTTGAAGTTCGACTCCGATAAAACAGCAGTGTCCTCGGCAGAAATATAAAATTTAATGGACACACTATTAGCACAAATTAGATTCAGCGCGCAATCGATATTTTATGTTAATAATAGTTCAAATAAATTGAAATATGTATGTACATTCTTGCGTAACAGCTAACAACACAATGTTTACCCAGTTCTGTTTACTTGATCACTTGCACGAAAGGTCGCAGATGAATACGAGCAATGCAAGTATAAAGTAACATTCTCGTTTTCGGATACATTTTTCATAAGCAAAAAGCATATGATTATGTGGATGACATCACCACGCTGTATATTTGTTTTTTTTAAGGAAGTTTTTGATCTAAGCGGATTAAAATAAAATGATTGATGTTTGCCTTTCCTGATAGAATGTGAGGTTGGAAACTTTGACCTTGTATGTAAAAACAACTACAGAGCTAAACTTTGACGGTGTAGGTATAATGTAGCTGGTACACGTCACACCGATTATAGGAATTTACTACGTCATCCATAAAAGTCGATGAACTGTTTCCATTCTTATCTCGAGCAGTAGGTTTATCTCCGTCAAATCTTTCATACTTACGCTTTATAGTCGGCAATAAAGTGAGAATATTTTGAATGGGGTCAATGGACGCCCAAAAATTTTGTATTCATAATTACAGCATGTTTAACAACACTCGGAATTTTGTAAAAAAAATCTATTTCACTATTTATTGCTTTTATTAATACACAAATACTACCTACGTACCTACTAATAACACTACCTACCTATTACGATACGGTGTAATTATTATAATATAATAGAGCGGTACTTACGCAATGGAAACGCTAGAACGGGAAAGACACAAGCCTGGTATATAAGCAACACATGCAATGTGTTATATTGTTTATTATTTATGATTCAAAGTAAACTAAGATCTAAAGTGTTCATGCTTAGCGTATCAGTTAAATCCACTGTTCACATAAACATCTGTACATACATACGTGACGAGAATTCTTTGTACCCATTTTTAAGAAAATTCCTCGCATTTCCTTCATTTTATTGATATATATATATATAAAGCATTGAACGAGCGGTATCGTTATCGTGGAGGTGCAGATTATTTCAGAAATCAAAACATCTTTCAGCTGTTTTTATAAAATAGCTCACGTCTGACAGCTCTTACAAAAGCTGTTCTGAAAAACAACTCAAAGTCTGGGACACAAAAGAAAGCGAGTCGATTCCAAGAACCTGCAAATATTGGATAATTTCAATTTCCAATATTTATGAAGTTGGAGGATTTCCACAGAATATCTGATCCAAGGCTAAGGGATATTCTGCCATTTTCTTACGTACTCATTTGCTATTCTCTATTAAAACGTAATGAAACCGAACCAATTCTGAAAAGATTGATCACTGGTGATGGAAGATGGATCACCTACGACAAGAATGTGCGAAAATGATCATAGCTCCAGACTGTAGCGAAAACCGAATTAACACGCAATAAGGTGATGCTGTGTATATGGTGGGATTGGAAGGGCATTCTTTTCTGTGGTTAAGTTGGTACAACTATTTTCTTAATTGGCGCGAAGTTTGAGCAATATCTGTCATTCAGTTTGTTTTCAGTACCCGATTTTGTAAGTGCATCTCAAGAGTGTTTTGCGATTTTTATAATGGATAAAAACATCGAACAAAGAGTTTGTCTCAAATTTAGCATTGCAAATGGAATTTCATGTTCAGAGTCGCTAAAAATGTTACAGAAAGCATACGGTGAATCGACTTTATCAAAAACTCGTGCATATGAGTGGTACAGTGCATCCAAAAGCGGTCGAGATTTGCTGGAAGATTTGCCTCACTCTGGTCGGCCATCAACGTCTTCAACTGAAGTTAACATCGCTAAACTAAAAGAAATTGTGACTGAAAATCCTCATTCAAGTTTGAGAGAGATAGCCGCTGAACTTTCCTTTTTTCATGGCCATGAAACACGTTGCCGCTCGACTAGTCCCGAAAGATCTGAATTTTCTTCAAAAACTCAATCGCGTAAAAGTCGCTGAATACATGCTAGAACGAGTCAATTCCGACCCTACATTCGCAAAACGGATCATGTCTTATCATCAGTAACAATGATAAGACATGGGTTTACGAGTTTAACATGCAAACTAGTCAACAAGCTTCGGAATGGCGACTTCCAACTGAACCGAAACCGAAAATACCACGACAAAGTCGATCAAAAGTCGAGGTCATGTTGACTGTTTTCTTTGACTATCGGTTTTGTGCACTCGGAATTAAGTAAATAAAGAGTATTATTTGAGCGTTATGCGGCGTTTGAGAGGGCAAATTCTTCAAAAAGGGCCAAATTTGTGGTAAGAATTCTTGGATATTACACCACGACAACACCGACACGCCATCGCACAAGGCCATCATTATGAACGAATTTTTGACCGAAAACTCCACAAATACCATCGGAACTTTTTTGTCTTTCCAAATCTCAAATTACCACTTCGAGGTTCACATTTTCAGTCCATAGAATATATCAAATAGACTTCGCGGCGAGAACTGAAGTCGATTCCGAAAAATGCATTTAAAAAATATTTTGATAACTGGATTATTCGTTGGCGTAAGTGTATTTATTATTTCTGAAGGGGCCTACTTTGAAGGCGATACAATAAATTTGGAAGAATAGTTAACATTTTGTGTTGTATTGACGTTTTCCCGGTACTTTCTTGACGGAGTAGTATATTATAATTGAATGTATATATAATAAAATATAATAAACTCTGAAAAAAATATGTATTGAATTTGTATTTTTTTTTTCCAGCGATCCGATTTCATTGTAGCCTTTTAAGTTTTGTCATTTGAGGAAAAAACACAACTAGAACCTTATAGTACTTTTTATTGTTTATCTTCAGTAAAGGCAGATTTTGGACGTCCTTCACGTGATTTGTCACTAAAACTGAAATGTCCTCGCTGGAATTCTAAACACCAGCGTTCGACAGTCCGCAGACATGGGGTTTCATCATGGAACACAGATGCTAGCTCTTCGAAATACTGAAGCCGTGTTAGGTCTCTCCGAAAGTTGTAAAAAATTATTGCACGCACATTTTCCTTAGAAAGATGCATTTTTGCACGTGACCTTACAGATTCGAAACAACGCTGTGACTAAACAAAAGCATTAATTATCCTAATACTTTCAATTGTTTTAAGATTCAGAGTTCCAAATTCAAAATTGACTGTAAATATGTAAACGGCATGCCTGGTATTTATGCACTTTTGTGACTTTGCATAATGTTTAGAGACGATACCTACATAGATATGTAATGTCAATGTAATATTATATTATTTGCACTTTGTCAGGACAAAATCCAGAACCGTGTATGTACATAATTGCATATAATTAACATAATGTATGTATTGAAGATATTATGCAGGTAAATAGTCGTGATTCTTTGATACAATGCCTTTCTTGCTTGTTGAATATACTTCTGTCAAGCCTTTTGCATTCCAAACATAGCATATATAAACTGCCACTTTATCTACAGAATAATTATAAGAGTCATCTAAAGAAAGGTAATTATATCCGGTTATAATGGTACCAATCAAACCTCATTAAGGGCATTCCTCTGCTCAGTACTATCGTGAATTTATCGTAACTCGGGATCGGCTGGTACTTGAATTTCGACCATAATTCATTAACTTTAAATGTATATTTAATATACATACATATCATATCGTTGATGAGTATTCTTTGGTTGTTTTTAAAGTGCATAGGTAGTTGAATATGTTATTTATTATTACCACATATAAGTATATTTTATTAGCAACAAAGCACGTAAGGAAGTGCTATGAAAACTGATACTCCATTGTTTATATGACCGACTTCGCGAGTGATCAACTCTATCATAAAAAGCTTTTTACGTTTATTATCTTTTATTACATTATCACTTTATCCTTTTTCGATAACGTTTTAACCGTCGTGGGTTTTTTCAAAATTGTTAACTTTACTTTTTATTTCAGACTTTTTAGTGATAATATATTATGTATACATAATTATAACATAACAAACAAATGTTTACTGCAGCGCCCCCTAGTGAGTTACCACCATAACACCCATCTAAGAACCAGCGCCAATCAACCACGAACCCATTACTGAAAACCGCATCAAAATCGGACTATTAGTTTTGGAGATAAATGGCAACATTGGTTTGCACAAACAAACATCTCTCACCCTAAACGCATATACCTTCTCCGTGCTGTCGTGGGTAAAAAGGGGCACAAACGATTCCCTTCACTTTTTAAAATATAGACAAAATACCGAGTTATAATCAGTATTTTCTTTTTAAACCACTGTGCCAGCTAACATTGCAAAAGGTGTCGATTTTGAGTCCAACTAGGGAACTGCTTTGAAGAAATAAAAGCATGCGTGACTGACAGCTCTGGTGTTGTGAGTGTTAAACAAGCAAACTATCTCAACAATAGCCTAGCTAAGGCATCAGATCTAAGTCAAAGACTTGAGTGATTTCTTCTGAAACTTCTACAGCAGATAATTTTCAAAGTCGTTCTAGCTTTTTTCGATAGTAGAAAAATTACTTTGTCAAAATTCGACCCCATCTTCTGGGCTATGCATGCCTCGCACATTCATTCCGCGCACTTTTTATTTTATTGAGCACAATTATGCGCAGTTTTATTATTTATCCTGGACCCATAAGCCTCTGAGGTTTAAGGAGCGAGCAGAGGAAAGTAAAAGACGGTATTTTTTTATTAAAGACAGTCAACACTTTTTACCATTTGTGTATAATAAAAAAAAACATAAGTTTTAACAGAATATAGTAGAGCAGATGGATGACATATTTTTTAAATTTTTATTTTTAAATAGACAAGTTAATGTTTTTAATGTAAAAACTACTCATACTAATATACACGCTTGTTTACTATGAAATGACATTAATTGAAATATAATATAACATGAAAAAGACGGTGCCGAATATATACCTACAGTCATTAAATCGGGCGATTGAAAAACAGGGCTATAGCTAAAGCGCAATGTTTTTGCAAAATTGACGGCCATAACCTTACACAACAAAGTATGGAGAAAATTCTGAAATATATATAATAAAAACCTTTTTATTTTTATTCTCTTGATTAACATCTATGAAACATATAAATTACATTTTTAAATACATTATTATAAAAAAAAATATTTAAAAATATAAAAAATAGTCTCCCACCGATACCGCGTACAGGTACCATGCTACCGATCGTTAGGGTTCCAGAGACAAAAACCTCCTCACTATGCGTGCCGTATCGAGGAGGACTGCTTTCTGCATTAGGTTCTTAATCCAGCTGCCTAACGTGAGCCTCTGAAGGTGTTGGTCGAGGCTCTTCGCAATCAACCCATGGGCTGATATGACATGATATATTTATATATATATATATATATATATATATGTTATGATATATACTTATTATTATTATTAAAAGTAACCGATATACATCATCGGCAAAATAAAAAATACGGGGTGACGCTCAAACCTAAACATTCTTGGAATCTTTGGGAGAATGAGAGACCTGTTCATCTTTGTGTTAAATACTAAGAAATGAGCCAACGACAACAGTAGGATTGAAAAGAATGGATTTGTTTCAAAACATCAAGTATGTCGATAAGAATACTCTCTATAATAACGATAAGTGAGAACAGCCGCAGAAACATTACATGATTATAACATTTATTCGTTTCATTGGTACTTTCTCAATCACATAGATAGGATTAATAATACAGTCGGTACTCCTAGATAACAGTAACCTAAAAAGAAGAGTAATAATATTGTGCAGCGTTGACAACAAACCTAGTGAAAGATTGTAATTGCCTATACCCTTTTCCACATAGCGTGAATTCGGTGACACTTGATTTTATCCATTTCAGGAACATTTTTTTTATAAAACGAAAATACTGAAACCCTTAATTGATAAATAAATAAACATCTGCTTTAATTTTCATTTAAAAGCATACTTTGATGTTTATTCTACATCAAAACTGTCTGCAAAGCTAGGTGCAAAGGTATGCTTTATATGCGGTCTTTGTAATGTACCTTCCTTGAGTTTTTGTTGTTTTTTTTTTCTTTTAAAGAATAAAGATTGTTCTAGAATATCAAGTCTATACTACTTTGAGCGGGAAGGATATAATGGTGGGGCGCTATTTTTTTTTTTTTTTTTAAAGACTACTAGTAACGTGGGTCACACATTACTAGTATTCTTATTAACCCCTCCAGCTAAGCTAATATATATTTACAACTATATTCCCCGCCGTAAACAGGTTATTATATCCTTTTTCTAAAAGTGTTTTCAATTTGATCCTAAGACACAGTAAACAACCAGAAAATTTACAAAAAAAATATTCAATCGGTAAGTGGCATTAAAATTCATTTCGACTGAACTAAAGAACTTATTCTTGGTTGATTTGTACTTTCGGCATTTACAAAAACCGTTGCCGTTGCGGAAAAAAATATTTAAGTAAAATACACGGGATAAATAAAAAAAAACCGGACAAGAGCGAATCTGACTGGAGCACCGAGGGTTCAATCTCGGGGATTCAATTTTCAAAGATTTTTCAATACATACATACAATCAAATACAAACTTAACTTTGCAGTTCTAAAAATACTCTCCCATAGACCGATATACGACAAAGCCGACTTTCTAACCGCAAAATATAAGTTTGTAATCACAAAAACTATTTTTTATGTAGTACTAGCAGCTCTCGTTCGGCTTCGCTCGCGTGTACATATTTATTTATTATATTTATTCTTATATTTTATATATTCTTTCCCTTATTCTTTTTCCAAAATAAAAGTAGCCTAAGTTACTCCTTATAACACCAGCTGTCTGCCAGTGAAAGGTCCATGGAAATTGGTGCACCCGTTCCGGAGATTAACCGGAACAAACAAACAGACAGCCAAAAATTTTAAAAACTGCTTTTTATGCATAGGTATCATCGTGTAAGTAACTGTATGAGCTTAAAAAACTACCTGCTTGTTACCAAATTTCATGATTCTAGGTCAATGGGAAGTACTTTATAGGTTTTGATTTACCTGCGAAATGTTCAAATTTGGTCAAATCTAATCTATTTGAATTTCAACTTGATACGTCCATGCGTTCCTGAGAAAAAAAGGGTCTTGACAGACAGACAGACGGACAACAAAGGTAAGAAAGGAATCGTAAGTTTTGATTTGAAGCGTTCCCTATTGAGGAACGGAACCCTAAAAATCAAAACTTGCTTAGGTTTTTCCATAAAAAACCTAAGCAAATTGTAAGTTTTAATTTTGATATCATTTGATGTCATCAAGTCCATACTTGATGACATCATGTAATGGCAGCTTGCGTTTCACATATTTGAACAAAATATAAAAAAAAATTGAAAACTTTGAAAGCAATTTAAAAAAATCTAAATATATGAACTGAAACTAACATTTTCCTTTACTTTGCGTATTGCCTAAACTATCTTACTATTATGTTTTTATATAATTACATTCATTGAGCAAAATAACCTCTTGGCGACCCTACTTATTTAATTATGGTAAATAAATAATTAAAAACTAATATGTTTTATTTTTTGTACCTATAATCGATTATTGCTTCAATATAATTATATCGTTTAGATTATCCAATCGATATTTTTAATTCGATTTTATCATCACTACACATACTATAGTAACTTAAATACCAAACGTCACCGAACTCATGTTATATGAAATATGGTACAGACACTGATGTTCGTATTTCACTAAATGGCACTAAAACTAGTAATTGAAAATAAAAATGATTGTTTAAACACATAACAGCAATATATTTTATACGATAAAGGAAGTACCTTTAGACAGAATATGTGTGACATCTGAACTGTTTTTCTTCATATTTCAAAGGTAACATTATACCCGTACTCACAGTAAAAGTTTTCGGTGTATCAAAGAGTACATCAATTATACAATTAAAACGTTTGAAGCTTATTAAACTGATAATATATGTAACATTGGGAATTGGTGATAGTAGCAGTAATTCTTCAGCAGGAAATATATAATTTAAAGAATACTAGGAGCGCTTGATCAAGCCCGCAACTTACTCGACATCCTAAGGGCCTAGCTTACCGTGACTTATCCGTAATATTTATGGTCTTGAACCTTTCTTGAACTTATTTTAGAATCTAAGACCATTATCATTTAAATTAAATATTATCTAGAATTCCGTTACATCAAGGTGTAATGGTTGGACCTCCAAATCCCGCTAGCGTGCTTTCCCGAGAATAAATGCAGAGGTTTTGACGAAAAAAATCATGATGAATACACACGTGAAGGTTATCGACCAGACCTTAACAATTTTTAGTTAGGGTGGTGTGGTTTTAATATTCTTTTTCCGGTTTACTCAACGGACAGATGGGCAACGATCCAACTCTCCCAGCAGTCTATATAAAGAAGTCTGTTAACAGATCATAACATAAAAGAAACGTTCACGAATGATCAGTGTACTTTTAAATCAGTGCCGCTGCATAAATAGGACGCAGATTATTTTTATTTGATTCCGATAATGGACAAAGAATTCTCATACCACTGAAAATCTTTTAGAAGGCACTTTTGAAATACCTAGTTATTAATATCTCTCATCCAAAAATATGAGTCTATAATTATAACTACATATCGCCTGGTAATCGAATTTCAACAATAATTCATTAAGTTTTAAATGTCTTGTTTTATATCTTTGTCCAGTATAACTTGAACTATTATTCCATAGACTTTCCATACCATGACAAGTTAACATATATACTGGACCCCTGAAGCTTCTTGTAGCCGTCTTTGCAAACATTTTAAACTAATAACCTACATAATATTGTTCAAAATTTTGGAGTTTCTTACGCTTCTTCTACAATACATATAAACTTTAAGTATTCCAAATTTCACGTTCCTAAGTGAGTGAAATTTGCTTAAAAAGGGTACAAGGAAATCTCTCGAACATATATAGAAATATATAGTATTAATGTAAGTATAGATAGATAATCTATACATTAATACATGAAGATAATTCTATACCGGGCTATAAATACAGTCCTGGACCGAACCGACACTACTACCTATCCGGTAGTTTTTTAACTTTCTTCCGTATTCAGACACCCCGCCAATAACATTCTGAAAGTGGATATTCCATGGATTATTCGGAACTCAAGTCCTCCATAGCTGTGTAACGGGACTCGTCTTAAAGAGTTATCACCTCACAACGATATTATAAAAACTGAAATCCTCAGGTGGTGCGGAGCTGGTGAAATAGTTTTCATACCGTGCATACATCTCATTTCCAACAACTTCCCGTTCCAATTCAAAATGGTGCAGTCACCATTAATTTTGCCATGACAATCAACAAGTAAGGACAGACGCTTCGGCCCGATCTTAGAAAAAAGAATAGATACTTACTTCCCAGTGAGCGGACCTTAGGAAAAAGAATAGATACCTAAGTACTTCCCAGTTCTACGCGTACGAAGTCGGGCACAAGCTAGTCTGTTAATTTAAAAATTATCTGAAAACATCTACAAAAAAACTACAGAGGTCCAGTATATACAAGAGCAAGTGCTCATAACGAATTTTGAGAAAGTATTGTAGGGCATTCGATATTTTGAACAGTGAAACTTGACTACCATTCAAGTACGAAATGAAATGTCTGGCTGACCAAATCGGCACCCAATGGTATGGCGCATGGTGCAAATACTGCAAAATATTTCAGCCAAAAAAGGTATTTTAGGGCGAATGAAACTTCAATAAACATAAAGTAGATATATTATTTAACATAAAATAAAACTGCCAGACATTTTACTTAGTATGAAATTCAGACCAGACGACCCAAACTTGTATTAAAAAAATGGAAAAAGGATTTCAGGGCGCTGAAAATAATAAGGTATATTCATACAATATGAAATACAATTTAAACGCGGCGACGTAAGAAAATTGCTTAAGAGTGCGAGGGAAAAACGTTACAGGTTGTCGTCATTTTTCCATCTCCCATTCCCAAAGTGCAAAGTTGAAGCCAATAGACTTAACCCTATTACGTGATTTGGACCAAATTATAGTTGATACGTGACATGTGGGACAATATTTTGTGCCGATTTGGGCAGCCAGACATTCCGTTTCATACTTGAATGGTCTTCAAGTTTTACTGTTCAAAATGTTTAACGCCCTAAAATACCTTCTCAAAATTCATTATGAGTTCTTGGGATCCCCGATATGGTTACCTGCCATGGCATGGCAAATGTACACAACAACAGTTCAACTTGTATTGAAAGTTATAGCTTGATTTGTGTTACAAATAGGCTAATGAAATAAAACAAAACATTCAAGATTTAATACATTATGATTGAATTTCGGAAAGGGGTAGAACGAGTGGAGCGGTCGCTCTAGGCACCAGGTGATAAGGGGTGCCAACCAGCCAAATGCAAAAAAACAATTTCTGGCGGAAATTAAAATTGTGATGGCGGCTTTTGAGAGGCGCTGGGGTGCACCACGATTAATTATTTATTACAATACCTTCATAGCATAGGTAAACGATTTTAATATTTAGGGACTGATTGAAATGAATAACGGTAGGAACTTTCTTAATGGTAAAAATGCAAGTGTATTAAATTAAAGCTACTTAAATGAATTTCAATACAATAAGTGTCGATATTTGCAATATAAGTTACATTTTTTTAAATGGCTAATTAATATTTATTTTTTAGTGAAAGACAATCGTGCTCTACCCTGATCAAGAACTAGAGCCAGTGCTGGATGGTGGAGTGCGTGGAAGATAACTTCTGAACATATATCATGAAGGCAGATACATTATCTCGTTTTGTAGTATCCCCCGTTAGTTCAAGAGGTTGCAAAACACAAAATTTTTAACTATAAGGTGACATTTTAAATAATTGACCGTGTCTGTACTTATTGGGGACTGTTACAGAATCTATAGGTACTATGTAGATAGCGGGTTTTATGTTGTGCATGATCTGAATGAATAATATTCTTACTTAATTTCTATCGAAAACCTACGTACATATAAAGCCAAAAGTTATAATTTTATAAATCATGTGCCATTATATTATACCAATGTGCCAGTAAACGTGTTGAAGTTTATATAAATGGTCTGCAGTAGCGACAGTGTTGCAGATGATATATTGTACTCTGATTCCCACTTGACGAGAATAATAGACCGACGATAAATCCCTTTTGAAGTACTCAACGCAGATAAGTGAGCAGAAATTAAGGTTGCCAGGCTACAAGTGTAGTGCATATAAACTACCTAAAATCCGATGCAATCCAAGGCTTATCAGTAAGTAAAACCACGGAAAATTGAAAATTCTTTTTTCTATAAATACGTATTTGGAATTTTATACAAAATTTTGTAGAATATGCAAAAAATATTTTAGTTAAGGTTTTTCATTCGTTACAAAAACAAGGACAAAACTATTTTGATGACATTTTATGACAAATGCTCTACTTCTATAATCAAGACGAAGATGAGGTGTTTACTTTCCGATAACTTTGTTGTGACGATCATAACAAAGACATTCCTTCAACCCATTACCAGGTATATGACTAACGACATAGAGGGGAAAAAACATTTAAGAGCGCGTTTATTCGATTAGTATTTTTTTGCGGATTTCGCTGACTTACGCAAACGTAGTTCGAGTCATTACTAGCAAATTGATCGATTGGTAGTCGTATCGTATCATAATGACCGGGACAAGTTGATCTAGAACGTATTTCCCGTCTATTTTACAATCTTATAACCGTATAGTTTGAACATTTTCAAATTTTAACTATTATTGAAGCCTATTGTATTTAGCAAAACTCTTTAAGACAAGATGATGACATAACAACTTGTTGCGATTACCTTACTCATATTAAACGATGTGAATGTGATGGATGGTGTATTCAAATACAAAGAAAAGAAGATTAGAGGAAAAGTGGAACGTTATGTTATTGAGGCTTCCTACTCAGAAACGGGTTGTCATAATAATGTAGACATCATGAGTAACTAACTGTACGTATTATGTATGAAGCTTACCTAGAAGACACTCTTCGCGATAGTGGTAAATAGCATGTCAACAGCAAAAATAAATAAATAAAATACTCCCCTCCCTGATTGCAATTTAAACAGTTTAACGAATTTCTACATTAAATTCAAATAAGAATGTCTTTCATCCTATACGCTTCAGATGTTACCGATTTTCATGTTATTTTTAGTGTTTTAATACAACATGAATTAATTTTTTTTATTAAATAAAAAAAAACTTTACTGTAAGTATAGTAAGGGTTTCTTTAATCTGTACCATAAATGACAGGGTAACTTGACGGACCAAGGTCAAAATGGACAAGATCAGCCTATGATTTAGATATATGATTTTGATTAGATAAACATAATAGAGATGATTGTGTTGAATATTAGCATTCAACATTAAAATTTCTAAATCTATCTATCTATCTATAAAGAATACTACAAATAATTTACAGTACTACATGTACAGATAATTTACAGTTATACAAACGCAAAACAGTTTGTATGACCAAGATAAAAAAAAAACGATAGTAATCAATACTCGTAAATGTACTTTTAAATTCATTACAATGTAATAATATTTAAATGTGTAGCAAAAGAGGAAGGATCTACTATTTGCTAGAAAAAATTATTGAGCCGTCGGATTCCCAAAATTCTGGTTTATTTTCTGATATAAATTTATATACGAATATTCTATAACAATGTTAAAATTAGACAATTTTATTATGGTTAGTACGTCATTACTTTCTATGCAACAGTAGTATACCACTATAGCCATTAATAGTTTAAATTATTGATTCATACTACGTTAAAATTGTCTAAAAATGTATTTGTGTAGTGAAATTAGTAACTTAATGTGCATTCACACTTAACTTAAAAGCGACAAAACCAACTCTTCAATAGCCGATTTATTTAAAAAATAATCGGCTTTACGGCTGTCAGCGTTACAATATAGTATATAGCTATTATTAGCAGTAAATATTAAGCATTTCCGAATACCAAATAACAAATTTCAGGCATTCCAAAATTACACAGTGGCGAATTCTAAAAGCGTGAATGATTATGATTATAATAAATGATCTGTAACAATTGTTTAGCTCAGCTTAACTTGTAAACCGCTGATCGTTTCAAAACCGTGTGTAGGCCTTGATTTTTACCTTGCTGAGGATATTTAATTATATTGGGTTCAACGAAGGTAACTTATCACCAGCTTAGTGATAATTTACCTCTTCGTTGAATAGGGGAATTTATATAAAAAACACTACATTATGCGATATATTTTTTTACTCTCACTATGTGTTGGTTTGGTGCCAACTCACTATTAATTGACCGGCTATTTCAGAATCATCACAATATTTCTGTTTTTTTTTTTAAACGGGTTTTTTACGTTTTGTGTTCTTCTAAGATAATCAACTACATGTCAGACAACAACCACGTAAGTCACGGCTTTAAGTAACATTATGTTATGCTTAGAAATGCATCTAAGGCTGTTTTAACACTACCCACAAGACACGCGTATGCTAAGAAAAGGTCCATAAACATTTAAAAAGATCTAAAAAACCTTCAGATACCTACCGCAAGAACAAAAATGCTAAAAAATATGGGTTTATCCATTTAGTAAGCATCAAACACGATCCATTACTGTATACAACGACACCAGTTGGGCTTTCACCCACCACCGGCAAGCCCCAATCAAGACTCCAGCAGAAGCGCGCCGGCCACACCCAGCAGCGATCCTCGCAGCGGTGGCAGAGGCAACGTGCCGAATCTTCGACTTATGACCAGCTTTTTAAACGAAAAGAACAAGGTTCTGATTTTGGTAAATGCCTTCGAGATAATGGCGGAACGATAGTGCCTCTTTCTAACGTTTTGGACCGAGTGGCAAATGCGTTGGATATTGAAAGGAACTCTTTCTCGATCCGCTCGGGAACAGTATGGTTTTTCTTTAACTGAAGATAGTTTTATTGACACCAAATTAGAAGTAACCAAAGAAAGCCTTGATAGCTGATGAATTTTTAACCGACTTCAAAAAAAAAGAAGGTTCTATGTTCGGCTGTATGTATTTTTTTTTATGTATGTTCACCGATATTTCCGTCATCTAGGGACCGTTTTCAAAAATTATTTTATGTTTGAAAGGGTATGCTCCCCAGGTGGTCCCATTGTCACCAAGTCCGGATCTGATGAGAGTATCTGAGGGAAAACGAGGGAAACCCTCGGAAATTAAGGACAGATGAGGTGTGTTTGTGGATTTTTCTTGAAATTAAGCAACATTGACGTTTAAAGTAACAATTAATTGTTATTGCTATTAGTCGACTTAAAAAAAGGAGGAGGTTGTACGTTCGCCTGTTTGTATCTCTTTTACGGTCTCGTTCCTCAAAAGAAAAAAACCGGACTGGGACTCTGACTCGTGCACCGAGAGTTCCGTTAGCAAACAAACTTGTATATAGATAGTACGTTCATCTAGGGAATCATTTCTCGAAGATGTTTGCCCATTGTTTACAAAAAACAAACTTAACTTTTTAGTTCTAAAAATACCTCCCACACATTGATTTACGAGAAAGTCAACTTTCCAACCACAAAATATAAGGTTGTAATCACAAAAGCAAGTTTTTTATGTGACTGTTGATTTAGAAGTTTGATTTTTTACAGCACCCAGGGACAGCAGACATAAGTAATTATGTAAGTACTTAGGTTAATTTACCACCGACATAAAAACGTGCATCAAAAACGTCTCCCCGTTCGGAGCCCATCGCTGCCGCCGCGGTAGACCTATCCTATCTATCAAGTACCTACTTGGCTTGGCACCGACTTCAAACAGACCAGTAGGTACCAGTGCCTTTATAATGTTACCTATCATTTTAAAAGTGTCATATTATTCTTTTCAATTAAGTTGGAAATCGATTATTTTTCACTTTCCAGTGCTTTTTGAAGTCGGTTTAATTTTTTTTAAAAGTGTTTATTAATGCCGATACTTTCTGGAATCATATTTACAAGTACTTTCCCCGCCATGTATTACCGAGCCGGTTGCCTAATTGATAATAATTAAATTAGGCATGATAATATTAAATAATAATTAAAAATTAACAAATCTGTTTTATTATTGTGCCTAAAATAGATTCCTTCTTTTATGTAAATTATATCGTTTAGATTATTTAATCGATAATTTTTAGTTTGAGTTTATCATCGCCACATCTCTAGTTACTTCAAATATCAAATGTCACCGAAGTCATACTATGTGAAAAATTGTATATATTATGCAAAACTCATTGTTCGATATTCGGAGACCATAGGTTATGCCTTCTATTTTCAAATCGAGGTCGTTTGAATCGGGTCGATTCTATTCTTTAGTATACAATAATGTAAATAAACTAGGGAACAATGAAGCCACGTGTAACCAAAAATGTGTATTCTTAATTACTTTCGTTTCTATCAGTGATATTTCATCAATGCTATCATATACTCCAAATAGTGTTGTAATAAGTATTTGTAATTAATTCCAGATTGTCAAAGGCCTAAAACTGTTTGTTCAATTTGCAATAAACAGACGCTGTCACTGCGTACTCAAATTACCTACCTACAACAGATATATCTCGCATTATCAATTTGGGCGCAGATAATAGAGGCACGGTGTAACAAAATAAAGTTTGCAAGTACAAACTAGTGCGAGGGAAAAATCTTTTACACTTATCTTATTGAGCCGGCCTCCTCTATACTGCGTCGCACTACTCGTGTTACCTAAACGCATGCGTAGGTGGTTAATCAGGAGCAAGAACGACACTTATTCCAAACTAACACTTACATAAAATAAATTAAAAATGACCTGAATTTAAATTATGATGACTTACTAGCTGTCACTCGCGGCTTCACTCACCTATTTGTTTTCATTTTGTTGATTTGTTTTGTTTTTTAAACTTTAATACATATTAAATCTGTAACCCATTACCACGATCGGTGCAATTCAATCGAAACGACTCGTAACAAAAAAAAGGTATTGTACCTTATAAATATTATCGCGATTAAGCCCCAAGTTACACATATAATTTAAGTTAAGTTACTTGAGTCTTGTAAAACAAAATAGTCCTGAACAGTCTCAGGCATTTGGCATGTTTCCGGTATAAAAAGTAACCTGTTATACTCTGAAGCTTGTAAACAATCTTTACACAAAAAAATAAACAGGTGATCCGTTGTTGCGTCCAAGAAGGACAAACCAATAAACATATTTTCGAATTTATAGTATACTTAAGAAATACTGAAGAACATGTAATTTTTTCCAAAACACTTGCTTGTCAATTACAGAAAAACAAAAATTTTACAATATAAATCAGTTAAATAATTAGAATGAACAAAACGAACAAAATTTTATTTCTGTGATAAAATTTTTAGTAAATTTAAATATATACATTTAAAATGTTAATGAAATTGAAATTAATATGTTAATAAAACTGCGCTGGGTAAACAGTTAAGACACCATACTCGGAAGGTAATACAAATATCATAATTACCTGTTGTTGTTGTTGGTGATACTGAGCAACAAGTCGAATACCACTCAACTCCAAAGAACGGGTATCCAACGACCTACTTCGCGGTTTTTCTGAATAAAACACATCTTCGTCTCTTTTGCCCTTTTTCCATCTAAAATAATTCGCCATATCGTTTCATTTATAGTCACAGCCACTTCACCACTAGAAACATTCTACAATATTTAAGTTAATGTGGGTTTTTGATTTGGTACAAACATTTTCATGACTCCGGAGAGGTTACATCGCGAAGGCATCTCTCTAAGTACTGAGAGATAATGTAGCCGTCACGAGACGGTGTATTGTTATGCAATATGAATGTGTAGGCGACCAATATCCGTGGGTATTAAAATTGTTTCCGGAGCGGAACTGAAAAACTGATGGGGAAAATGCGCTTGCGCCTTTTATCAGATGAACGACGGCGACGCACCAACCCTTCGCGCGTAACAACGTTTCACTATACACAATCGTTGATAATTTAACACTTTATTGGACAGTGGAATCGTGATCTTGCAATTGAGACGCTAGTTATTTTCAGCGGACTGCATAACACAATCGTAACTGTGATATTTTCCGTATTCATTTAACCTCGATTTATCACAAGTGATTACAAGGTGCCAGTAGTCGCAATACTCTCGTGTTTACCTCTCGAATGTGGTAATGTAAGTGTATTAACACGATGTACGATATACGTCTGCGATTCCGACTAGACGTTCGTACGTTGTTTTAGACCCCAAACACATTACTAAGAAATTATAGGTCGTAGCCAGGTACTCGACACAGGTACAGATGGTCACGACAATTATATAAAACATCGCGGGCTTGTAGATCGATGTAAGATACAGATTTGTAACAATAACATATGCATGTGTATGTATGTAGGTATATATGTTTTACATGTGTGTAGATAGATAAAATAATTATAACGCGAATATTAGGCTTCAGAAATGTTCAAGATTTTTGAAGGGTAAACTTCTTTAGCGGCGTTGTGCTCTTTTGGGATGGGTAAAAAATGTTAAACTCGCATCAGGACACGTGACCTGATCGAAAATTTGTAAGACGGAGCCGAATTCCTTATATTTAAAAAAATAAAACATTCCAAATTCAAACATTTATGAGAGGCCAGGACCGCAGAACTTCCAGTGTACCCTATGTATACATTTGTGTGTGTGTGTGTGTGTGTGTGTGTGTGTGTGTGTGTGTGTGTGTGCATGTGTGTGTGTGTGTGTGTGTGTGTGTGTGTGTGTGTGTGTGTGTGCGCGTGTGCATGTGTGTGTGTGTGTGTGTGTGTGTGTGTGTGTGTGTGTGTGTAAATTCAAATACACTGTGAAGTTATGTTTTCACTTCTGACGTGCAGTCCTACGACTAACTGTTTTTTTTTAACAATATTCATTAGACGTCTTTCTACATACATAAAAATGTATTGCCTCATGTGTCGGAGTATCGGAGCAAATCCACATACTCCATGAGGCAACTCATTTGCCTGCTTATTTAACTTATTCTTTGTAATTTCCACGACAACATTTGTAAGAAACAAAATACCTGGAAAAAGCCGGATATTTCGATGGTCTCTTCATAAGGAAAAATATTAATGTAAAATCTTTACGTTTTGATATTGAATTAAATTACGTGAAATAAGGCATAGCTCAAGAGTTCTATTGGCAATTTTTTTCATTAAAAAAAAAGTTGGCTGAAATTCCATTCCAAATAAATTCATTAAAAAATAGATCTCACTTTTGCGATGTGACTTCATTATTACGACTTTTGTGTTAACGGTGGTGTGTCGAAAAGAATATTTAAAACATCTATTTTGTTTGTCGTGTGGAAACCTCGACGGGTTATCACCTCAAGAGGGCTGGCGATTCAACAAAGAAAAAAATATTTTGCCACGGCTAAACGCCGGGGTGATTTTGGAATGATGATCACAAACATTTTAAGGTGTATTCCTTTGGAAACTGGTGATAAAATCAATAAGCTTTGTGCTCTTCATGTACATTTTTTTTCTGTACGTATGTTTATCACTGGAACAGTAGACCGATTTGGATGAAATTAGTTGTATATTTGTCCCCGAATGGTTTAGATTCACGAGTGAACGCTGTAGGTGGCGCTGCAACCGGGTTTTAGGATTCTCACTTTTTTTTATGATCGTTTTTGTATTTGTTTGAATGGGTCCGTAGATGGTTTGGTGGGTCCTGGTAGGAAAGACGCTGCAACTAGGTTATAAAGTGTTAAGATTTTAGTACTTATATTTGCGTTATTGTCGAAATCAATTATGACACCAAAAAGAAAATACTACTTTTATATAATTATATTGCACTAAAACTTAGGTTTGTATTGAAAAAATGTCGATATTATTTATTGCCAATGAAAAAATAAGTTCCACTATTTTGCTTAATTAATTAATAAAAAAATTCAAAATTAATCAGTAAAATTGTACAACAATGCGTACAGCATGGCGTGTAATAAATGAGCACAGTCATAAGAACCTAGCAGACTGTATAGATCCAATTAAGTTGGAAGTCAATTAATAATTAACCCTGATCAGATAGCGTCTCAATTTAATGAACATTACAAAGATACGACAGAAAAGTCAAAAAGTACCCGAAACACAAACAAAGTCTCCATTCAAAACAGCTTATTTTTGGAACCTTGAAATTTTTTAAAAGTGCAAAAAAATAATACTGTCAGTAAAAATAGCAACTCAGCCGGGTACTTATGGTGGAATTAATACTGTTATAAAAAAATGCGCGCATTTTTTTTCGTCTTTTATAACACATCATATAAATTTGTCTTTTGAGCACGGACTATATTGTGAGTATAGTGGTTTTAACAATGATTTAAAAAAAAGAAAGGAAGAAGAAGAAAGAAAATCATTAGTAAAACGGTGTATTCCCGTTGTCCCCATCACCCGTGTCCCCATTAATGGGGACAGCGGATTTGAATAAAATAATTAAAAATTGTTCCCGTTGTCCCCATTACTCTGTCTTCGTTAATGGGGACAGCGGGACTTGAATAAAATAATAAAAAAATATTCCTGCTGTCCCCCCTGCCTTGAACGCATTAAAGAAGGAGGATTGTGGGATTTGAATAAAATAATTTAAGAATATGCCCGTACCCCCTTTGCTCTTTTCCCATTGATGGGGACAGCTAGACTTGGATAAAATAAGTAAAAACTAAATAAATTATCAAAAAATTTATAAGAAATAATTTTATTGTATTATTTTCTATATATGTATGTAATTATTGAAATTTAAAATTACAATAATTATTTACGTTTGTTTGATACATTTATGTTATAATTTATTATCACCTGTTAGGTACAAATGACACGCAGTTTTCAAGTACATGTTACGACGCAAAATTGTGAGACTACGCAGTTTATAGTTTGTAAGTAACGAACCATTTAGATTCGTTTCAAAATCAATAAAGCAAAAACAAAATATTTAATGATTACGAGTATTTACACGAGACTTTCACAGAAATGTAACAAAAGCGGTAATAGCAATGTTTATATTTTGCGAAGCTCTTATTGGTCATTTAAATAATGTTGAATCTGTGGTCAGACCGCATATGCTTTCTGTGGCTTATCTTTGTCATCCAGCGTCTCCCGAATCATCGCGCCTCTACATCGATATCGACCGGCCTGTCTGGAGTATAACCAGACAGTTCAGGTGGACTAGGCCAGATTTTAGTGCCCGTTCCTGCAGTGCTTCGCCCCTCGATTTATAGCTGGGGAACTCCTAGCTTTGAAGTCCCCCAGGTTGGAAACAGGGCTAGGTCGATAACTCTCAACTACGCCGACGCGAGCTGTCTGAAACAATTCTCGAAAATACTAATACCTACTTTGTGTAAATAAAAAAATATTGAGAAGTACTCATTTTGTTAAAAGTTTACACCACATTGACACCACACCACATTTGAACTTCAATGTTTTTTTATGGGAAGAAATAAATGATACCTTTTTTGGCTCATTCCCAAAGCTCCAAAATCCTATTGTTCTGAAAAATTTAAGGTTCACAAATAGATTCCCAACGACTCCAAGCTTCTTAGGATTCCGTTCCTCAAAAGGAAAAAAGGGAACCCTTATAAGATTACTTTGTTGTCCGTCTGTCTGTCACGACTATTTTTCTCAGGAACCCGTTGACGCATCAAGTTGAAATTAATACCAAATACGGTCTACGGTCCCTTGAAGCTATTAAAAAAATCAAACTCCTGAGTTAACGCAATCTAAAGATACGGCCATGTAAGCCTTAGATTTCACCAAATTTTAATTCGTAGATAAATCAAAACCTATAGGGTATTTCCCATTGACCTTGAATCATGAAATTTAGTAAGGAGCAAGGTCTGACAGCAAAAATAAAGGAAAAAATCCGAAAGTCGTTAATTTGTTGTTATATCACAAAAAAAAATAGTTTTTGTAATTCCAAACTTATATTTTGCGGTTGGAAAGTTGACTTTGTCGTCAATCAATGTATGGGAAAATATTTTTAGAACTGCAAACTTAAGTTTGTCTTACGAAAAAGACGGGCAGAAATCTTCGAGAATTGATTCACCAGATGGACTACTACTACTACTACGATTACTATCTACATACAAGTTTGTTTTCTTACGGAACCCTCGGTGCGCGAGTCAGACTCGCACTTGTTAGGGTTTTTTTTTAATAATAAGTGTTTTCTTTCCCTACGACTTCATAAAAATAAATTCCTACTTTCTCTATTAATATGCATATGGCAATGGGGACAACGGGAATAAAATTAGCAACTTCTCATTGTCCCCATTGCTAGTTCAGGGTAATGGAGACAATGGGAAAAATAAATACCTCCGTTTTGTTAATGGGGACAGGGTAATGGGGAGGACGGAAATACACCAGTAAAACCACTATACAAAAAGGGCCCAAGGGAAGATATATGTCCCATTATAGTTTGCAGATAACATTTCTGTGATATTGACATATTGAATTGACGAAATATGACGATGAAATAAGTAAGACATCGGAATCAATAGAAGAATTATAAATTTGTATATGTATTGAGTGGATTGAGACAAACTTTGCTGGCTTACCATGGCTATGTAATATATGGTTTGATATTGGGAGAAAATTCTACAGAAATAAGAAGAATCTACATATCCCAGCGCTGCATTAGAGCCATACCGGGAATTCCACCCGACGAATCTTGTAAGCCCTGATTTACTTAAGAAATTTGGTATATTCACTATAGCTTCAATGTTCATTTACGACATAGGTATATTTTTTAGAAAAAAAAATATGATTGTTTACCAATATTGTTGAAATACCAGAAACCCTAGATACTAGTACTTGACTCAACCACTAAAACAAAAACGTACCAAACGAGTTGTTACGCTGTGTGCTAACTATACAATAACGTGCAAATTGTTTTAAAAATCTTCCAATAGCTCAGTTCGCAACAATACTGTTATATGTTTTTTCGAACAGCCATATTTTAAGATGCGTTATCTTAAAATATGGCTGTTCGAAAAACATATAGGTAGCAGTGTAAAAGAATTATGTAACTAAATCTGGGCAAATTAAATACTCTTCAACTAACTGCAGAATAATTCTAAGATAATATAAATAGGTTTCTTAGACGTTCATAACAAATTCCCTTATTGTAATCATTTGCGCACTTATTGATAAATTTAAATGTAATTGTACTACATAACTTTCACATGCCACTCATAGGCTAAATAGAAGGGCTATATTATGTTAAACATCTGACACCTAATGTACTCCCTATATGTGAAAGAAAGTTTCATTTCATTCATTTTATCATCAAAACTTAAGTAAAAATTTGTGTATAGTTACAGCGTCGGCTTCTTTTAGTCTGTCATCAACATCCAGGTTATTAAAAAATTTACAAGTTTTAAGAAAAAATATTGTTTAGATTTTCTTTAGAATTAAATTAATAGCAAGTGTCCCTATACCACTGAGGTAAGTCGCACACTCGCGCGTAATTGTGTAAATGGATTTTGTCACCTCATTCCAAGTCTACTATTTTTTACTGCTAATAAAAATAAGTGCTTGCTAAATTATCAGGAGTTAATTGTAACTAAAGATCGCCTGGCGGTCTAATTTCGACCATTTTGGACCTATTTGTCTTGTTTTATTTCATTGACCAAAAAAAAAGTATAACTTGAACTGTTATTGTATAGACTTTTGTACAATGACAGGTCAAAATATGGTATATACTGGAGCCATATAGCTTTACGTGGACGTTTTCACATAATTTTAAAATTATAGCTTTCTGCACTGTGTAAAGCACTTAAATTTAAATTATTCCAAATTTCACATTCCTGTCTGTGCGCGTTTGCTTGAAAAATGCGTACAAAGAATTCTTCTCACGTATTAATAGGTTTAGCACGGGTGCAATTTGTACCTAAAATGGACTTTGAATGTTCTACTTTGCACTCCATTAATTAATATGGTGTAAAAGGAAACTTCATATTTTAAACTTATTTCACTTTATATTAATAAAAAAAACCGGCCAAGTGTGAGTCGGACTCGCGCACCGAGGGTTCCGTAAAATATTTTTGTTATATGATGTAACTAAAAATATATGGTTTTCGCATTTTTTCCTTTATCTGTGCTATAAGACGTTGCTTCGTACCAAATTTCAAGATTCTGAGTTCACGGGAAGTACCCTGTAGGTTTTGATTCCCTTGCGAGTGTCGAAAATTTGGGGCATAAACGGCTGTATCTTTTGATTGCGTTGGCTTAGAAGTTTGATTTTTTCACAGCTCCAAGGGACAGTGGACTTGAGTATTTGATATAAATTCCAGCTGATACTCCAGTGATACCTTCACGCATTCCTGAGAAAAAAGATCTTGACAGACAGACAGACTCACGGACGGACGGACAACAAAGTGATCCTATAAGGGTTCCGTTTTTTCCTTTCGAGGTACGGAACCCTAAAAAACAACTAATATTGTTTTATTTTGTTTAAGCAGCAAACGCCGATAAAGTTAATTTTTCCAACTATAACAAAGTTGTTATGATTTCAGATTTATTTATAGAGTAAAAACAGCCCATAACACTCGGCGTTAATGTAGGCTCCTATGAGTTAAAACATTATGCATCATGGATCGAAATTAGTAGTTTCAGAGATTACCCCCACATCGAAGGTTACGAACTATACCCCTTTATAATTTTACTGCACATCAACCCTAATTCTTAGACTTAAATAAAAAAGAAATCGATATATTTATTTGACTTCTATGAAGAAGTCAACTCCCGGGTAGGGACTTGAATCAGCGACAGCGCTTAACTGTAGTAATACTCTGACTAAATTATCTTATCTGGCCTGATACGTTCAAATTGTCTAAATTTTAACTTAATATTTTAAAAGAAACAAATTGTTTTGAGTTAATCAAACACTAAGCAGTATTATTAAACCAGTAGTGCTTGGCTGTGTACACTGGAAGTGTTCTCAGAGAACGCCTCTTATTTTGCGGACGGTAAGATGTGGCGTCTATTTTCGGATGTTTTGTTTCTCCGCGTTAGCAGAGCGTAAAGTAGAGGAACGGCAGAAGGGGCATACCGTCATGGACATGGTCCGGTACAGACCTCCATTTCAAATTGTAACCCTATCCGGCAACAGACAGGAAAGGGTCTAAGGTTACGTTCAGATGACCAGCGTTGGATGAGCGTTTTACTACCGCCCGTTGACGCGCGTCAACAAGTACACGCATTTTGTTCAAGTCGTTCACGTGCTAACGCGCGTTTTGATCCGATGCTTGCTTGACGCTCGCTTTGAGATCATTGGTTTCCCGTACATTCGTTCACATGAGCGCGCGTTTTCAACGCGATAGCATGTGATTGCAATAAAAGGATTCAGCCATTTAAATAAAAGACCGTATATCTACCATTTTTCGTAAAGCATGAGTTCGGTGATACTTCATTTCATGCAGTTTATTAAAATAAAAATATAACATACAAGAAATGCCAAAAGCATACTACAACATACTTTTATTTTTATTGTACATCAAAACTTCTAATTTTAAATCTATAAAAGAAACTCACTAATATGAAGATGATAAAATCAATCAATATGTATATATTAAAAGCTTTTATTCAGCTTCCGTATGTTTCTGTTCGCAAATCTCGTCAAGTATTGCATGCGTATTTAATGAATTGTCTTAAAATTTTTATCTTTTTTTCCTTAAGTTTCGATGAAAACGGCAAATTTGATGTATTTAAGATTGACTTATAATTTGTCATAGTTACTTTTTTGTTGATAAGTATAGCATTGGTTATCATAGCAACCTGTATGAATTTTTACTGAGCCTTTAAGTAGGTAGTGAGTTTAGCTAGTATGTTTATTCTGACTTGAAATGTCTCTTCGTAGTGATTGATAAAATGAAATCGTTATAATCGATATAAAGGTCTTAAAAACAGTTTTGTATTCTCAATTTCATTGTATCTTTTGTTGTTCGTAGATCTTCGCTGATATTTGGGCTGCCTTTGGACCGGTTTCGATTATATTATTATTAATTTGTCTAAAGATAGGTAGGTACGGTACTATATAAATCTTATCAAAATCGGTTCAGAGGTTAAGCATATAAGTTGATTTTTATTTTTTTTGAAATATAAATATTATGAAAAGTTGTTTGATGAATGAGAAAGTGTTTTTCAGTATTAATTAGTGCAAGTAGTAGAATACTTTTTATTTTTTATCAAACAATAGTATGTTGATTAATAAATACCTTACTTGAAAGTAATTATGAGTTTTTCTACTGGTGAAATACAATATCGACCAGCGTTTTCACTTGCCATAACTGCCATAAGTTCATTTTTTTATGAGAGCCAGCCATAAGCTGCCAAATGACTAATACCGCGTTCCTATAATCAAGAAACGTTAATGAACATTCTGAAGTAGGTGAAAATTTTGGGTTCATGTAGCCTGAGCTTAGGATGTAAAGTAATAAACTGGCATTCAGGAAGTCTGGATGTAAAAATTGAATGATCCCAGTATTGCCGTCTCTTCTTTTGTGGCTGTTTCTGACGTCGATATAAAATCACCAAACACAAGGCTGTTTTTACGTCCATCTTCAACGAATACAGAATTCGAACTGAACTGTAACAACGCGCGTTCAACGCCGGTGAAACGCGCGTCATCTGAACTACTACAACCTATATGCGAATGACCTAAAATTTACCGACCCACTGAGAAGTCTGACAACCGATCCGACCCAAATTACTTCAGGCCAATATATGACTGGCCTGTCAGGCTAGTGGTTAGTGACCCTGACTGATGAGCCAGAGGTAGTGGGTTCGATTCCCACTCAAGACAAATAATTGTGTGATGAGCATGATAATTTTTTATGTGTCTGGGTGTAATTTATTTATAATATTTAGAAATTTATAAGTATGTTTATCAGCAGTCTGGTTACCATACTGCAGGCTCTGCTTAGTTTGCGATCAGACGACCGTATGTGAGATGGATGAATTTATTATTATTATTATTATATACTTATCTATATTAAAATAATAAAGCTGAAGAGTTTTTTTTCTTTTGAACGATATGATTAATCTTCCAGAGATTAGCGCCAGTCGGATTTAAAAAAAACATATTTTACATTTAATAGCGCACCACCACATTTAATAGCCGTACCGTAAATAAACGTGGTCGAAACTGCAGGGAACAGCTAGTATGCTATCAATTTGTGGTGAAAGCACATTCACTTAATTGCTAAATATTATATCATAAAAGTTAACAGCCCTTACCTCGGCAACGTGATCTGAATTAAAGTTTGCACAACACTTAACAAGATGTTAATTTTATTGCACCCTAAGTCTTATTTAAATATCATAAAGATATTATTATAAACAGAAGTCTCGCCGGATCTGTTCTAACGTCTAAACATTTTAACATTCATACAACGATGTTGCAGGTTTATACGATACCCCATTTTATTATCTAAGGACTCGTGTTTTGTGATTATAAATGACAATTCGTTACTATAGAAGTTGGAAGTCCGTCCATAGATTTATTATAGTTTTTAATTTAAGAAAGAAAGAAAATTATTTTATTCACAATAAATTAAATTGAAAATAACAAAAAAAATACTCGATAACCAGGAAAAAAATTACGTCGTAGTTTTGTCAAATCAAACTTTAAATTTATTAATATCTGAACTCTGAACATTAACCAAAGTAAAGAATTACTGGAAATAAATTTGTTTTAATATTTTAGCCATCGCCACCTATCGAAGTGAAGTGTAAACTTTCTAGTATTGCGTCTTAAAAAATAATATTAATTTGTTCTGATGATTTTATTTAAAGAAGAAGATGATTTTTAAAAACGCCGTTGTTTAATTTTTTGGCAAAAGTTCTTGTATGTCCATGGGGCACTATATCTTCTAGCTAGATGACTAAGTAACCTCGTATTTAGAAAAAATAGTGTTGATAGTCATCATAGTCGTGGGACTGGGTGGGTTGAGTGGACGTCAAAAAGAAATGATGGTTTCTAAATATATATTTTTATAGTAAGTAAATAAATATTTCTTGAGGTGTGTTAAGCTTCTAATTTCGTCACACCTTCTAATTTCTTGACTAATAGATTTAAATTTGTGAAAAAATCACAAAAATATCCTTTAATGAATACAATGTTCAAAAATTTTTTTGAACACCGTATGCCGTATTATTTTTTTTGTTAGCTGTATCCTTTGTACGTAATAGATAGATAGACACTTAAAGTTTACGTAAATGAAGTAGTACCATAGCTTCTTTTAAAAACACTTTATCGCACTGCATACGTACATAAATATATATATATGTATGTATATGTTTGATGCTGCGGAACCCTGTGATCTAATCACGCTTAGCTGACTAGTTATGATCACGCATGATCTACTGTGACGCTAACGCTATCTGTCGCAGTAACTTGCAAAATTAAAGTATTTTCTACAGTTTTTGTCTTTTTATTTAGGAACCCTAAATATTATCGAATTCAAAAGTAGCCTACAAAATGCTCTGGAAAGTTCTGAATTGGCCAGTAAAAGTTCCTGCAAAATCGGTTTAACCGTTTCGGTGTTTAGCAGCGACAAATAATTCTATGGTTTTTGATTTTTACACATTTTCAGATTCAAAAGCAGCATATAATATGCTCTGAAAAGTATTTTACTAGCAGATTTACTGCTAGTAAAAGTCCCAGCAAAACCGGCCCAGCCGTTTCAGAGATTAGCCCGGACAAACAGACAAACTGACGACATTTTTTAAGACGCGTTTCAACTTTGGTATCTTGCCAATAACCATATGAGCATAATAAAAATCTGTATTTCAAGATCACAGACAGACACTCCAATTCTATTTATATGTATAGATAAATATAGATTAAGAAATACTTTTTCATGTCATTAACGTCAGCAACAGTTTTTACAATTTATAATATTATTTCGTTTGTTTAAGCTAAACTTTGAAACAAAGAAATTGTATTGTCTCATTTGTGTTAACTAATTAAGAAATATAGTGTAGTAGTGTGTTAGATCTTTGTGCAATTTTAAATTCAACTTATGAACATGTAAGAATTTATTTGTGTTAATTAAACAAATATCTATTATTTTACCGTTCTTTAGTTAGAATTGAAATAAAAACTAAATTTAGTTTACCAAGGGTGCTCCATGCGAGGGGGTACCTTCGTACATTTTCAGACTTTTACAAAAATTACTATAACCGTTGTTTTATTTAACTATATTATTTTAATTGTATGAAGTCATATAGTTATCATATTTTGTTATCATAGTCATAGTTGACTTATTAGTGAAGGACCAATTTCTTTTAGAAATAAAAATGTTTATATCTATATATAAATAGGCAAGATAAAACAGTTAAAAACCATTTTCTCCTATGTTTGTCCACCATTTTTTTTTACATTTATATTTAAACTAGCAACCCGTCCCGGTTTCGCACAGGTAGCAGACATTTTCAACAATTATCAACATATTTCAATCAATTCACATAAAATCTTAACAAATTATACACCTAAACCTTCCTCGTGAAGCACTCTGTCTATTACTGAAAACCGCATGAAAATCCGTTCAGTAGTTTTTGAGTTTATCGCGAACAGACAGACAGACGCGGCGGGGGACTGGCAAAGAGTTGAAAATCAATTTATACTTGTTAAATGAGTCAAAGTAGATATCAACTAGGTCGCTGCAGCTGTGTACCACCTTGCACAACCTACCACATGGAGAATTGGCCCCTAGAACTATTCTCCTTAATGGCGGACACAGTGGTGTTATGGGTCTGCGCGGAAACCTCGAAGGCACTTGAAATTTAAAAACGGTCAACAATGGGGAACCATCAATTTTATAATTGACAATCTTACTAGCATACATAGCATATTAGCATGATTAAACTACAACCGACTGACAAGGAATCAGTTTTAAAATATTTTAATCTGCCAGATGCCAAAGAAAACGCTTCTGCACACGCTCCAGACGCAAGAAGTAGGTTGCGTAGTGTGGCCGCCGGACAACACTGCAATATTCTAATATGCTCCGAATAAGAGTGTTATAAGGCAATATTTTAGTGTTGTCATTGCGAAAGCTTTTATAAGAAACCTAGCATTTTCAAGTTTAGCAAGTTTCCTATCAAATATCACACCGAGATCTCTCATAGCATCCACTTTGCTAATACTGATATTACTTATTTGGTATCCAAAGCTAACGGGGTTGCGGTTCCTAGTAAATTTTACATGCTTATAATCATAGGTATTTAACTGCATTTTATTTTGTTCACACCATTCAACTAGTCTTTGAGGTCACTTTGAAGATGAAACGCATCTTTCTCAGACTTGATTAGTCTTGAAAACTTCAGATCATCTGCCCAAAAAAAACTTCGGAGTGCAAGTAGGGTTACCCGTACTATAATTATTATTTATAGTATCGTACTATATTTAGACCAATTGTACTATATATTATAGAACAACAACATAGCACGAAAGCACTATATTTTATTGCTAACTCAACTGTCAATTAACTGCCATTCAATGTTGCCATTTTAACTGTAAATGGAACACACTGGAACAGTTTATAACGCTTTCACGTCTTAACTACTCAACTAATCATCATGAAGTTTTGATTACACGTTGTCAATGGTACAGAAAAGAATATAGAATACCTACAATCCAGAAAAAAAATCTTTTCCCGAGGGATGGAAAAATATTTTTTAGAAAACCATGCGGTTCGACAAAATCTTCAATCTCCGTTATTGAAGATTTTGTACAAGTATAGGGTAAAAGATAGGAACGATAAATGTGCACTATTATGTTCCTGATTATTTTTTCCTAAAAAAGGTAGCAACCCTAAGTGCAAAAAAAATACCCGGCCCAACAAGTACAATTCATATTATAATATGCCATAATCTTGTAGTTTGGAAGATAATATTTAATAGGAGATTTCTTCAGTTTGATGACCTGAATCTATGGCTTCATCGAGTATCAAATTTGTGCTCGAGGATCGTTTTTCTACAAATCTATAGTGATTAAAGCTTAAATACAAGCTTAAGATGATTCTGCAAATATGAAAATATTAAGGTTACAAAATTTTTTGAAAATATTTTAAATATTTTTGTTTTGTTTAGTTGCTATTGGCGAGTTTTAATGATATCAATAAAAAACTTAGATCAGATAAATTTTCCTATTAGAATTAAGTGAAAATAACTACAAAAAGCTAAAGGTAAATTGTTGACCTATGTAAGGAAAATCTATTACAAAGACAGTTCAAGACATACTGACCAACAGGATAAAACAAAACATTCAAAATATAATTAATTCTATTATATTCCAAATTCAAAGTAAAATCAATATTTTTTATAGTTTTTTTTTTATTTGCATTAGCGTTTTCAGCTCTTGATTGAACTCAAAGTGAGTGTTTTAATTTCTAATTTTGTTCAATTATAATAGTGTCGTATGAACTTTTTTTATTAAGTAATTATTTTTTTAAGGAAGAGAACCTTGATTGGTTTTGTATATTGAATATGCCTGCCTGGGCGTCGTACATTCTCTGGTCGAACCAAAAAACACCAAAATAGATATAATTATTTTTTGGGAAATACACGTGGAAACATTGAAAACGATGTTGATAACGAAAATAATTTGGAACTTTTTTAAGATAATTTTAAATGTGCTGAATATTGTTCAAGGGAATATTCTAGGAGTCCATGTTATGCGCTGTTATATTTTTATGATGTTGATACTGTGGTTAATTTAAGGTTACATTAAAATTCAAATATGCGTTGTGATAATTAATGCGAGAAATTGCAATTGAATTAGATAGAGTTAATTTATTCATTCGATTTTTTAAATCGATGCATGAATATTGCATTTGTAAGGAGGTATGTATAGTTATTTCGAAAGCAATATTGTTGCATTCAATAAATGTAATCCTACAATCTGTAATATGTATGTTTTTAGATAGTTCTTTGGATTCTTTGGCATATCCTATTTTATTCGCTAATGGATGCCATAATAACATAAAGTACAATATAATAAATACATCTAATGCCCAGAGTTCGAGTTGAGATCGAGTTACAATGCTACAATATGTTATATATCGACTTGCTATTGGAGATAATTTTAGTTATGTGTATCATTGCCAAAAATTGTTTCTGCAGTGGATAGTTGATGTATAGTGTTTGTACGGATGTGTAACGTTTAAAATAATAACAAAAGTTCTAATGATCATATGACCTAATTTCATGTAATATACTTTTTTATAATATAAGGATCAAATGATATACTGAATTATTGATATAATTTTATTTTATGGTTAAATGAACATTTTCTATAATGCACATTTATATTAATATTAATTTAGTATAATATTCAGTTACTATAATATTCAAAATCTGTAAGTAACGTTTAATATAATTTAGAAGCGTCTGACCATCTACTGTTATTGAATCATTTGGGTTAGATGAGGTTATAACAGTATGATGTTGCCTGATTTTTACTTATTCTTTACAGAATTTTAGCTTAAAATTAGTAAATATGAAAATTAGGTCAAATGAACGTTATATAAAAATAGCGTCATACAAATTGAACGTTATACCGAAGTAACTATTATCTTATCTGTGGTTATTATACTAAATGTTATTAAAGCAAATGAAGGCTATATGAAATATATAATACATTAGATCACATAAAATTAGGTTAACTTTTTTATAGCATATGAAAATTATTTCAGTTATTTCAAGTGATATTATACTATCTGTTATTATGCCATGTATTACACACCCCTTTTCGTACACTGCAAGCACATGTTTGTATAACAATCTCATTGATTATATAAATTTAAATACAAATTTAAACGATGTTGTTTTATCAATCAAAACTATTTTGATGCTATGTGTACCTATAGTACAAAACATTATGGTAAATCAAATTTATTCGTAACGATGTATGCATGTTACCCTAATCGGCTTGAAATTGTGAATCCCATTCATAATTAATTTTCTGGCAGAAAATCCTAACGATTTTGAACTCTGAATAATGATTTAATGATTATGGTCGAATTTCGTCCACTGGCAAACACTAGTTGTCATAAAATGGTCTTATAACAATGCTTCTGACTGGTTTCGACCCTAAACAGCTGATGCAACTAGTACAATAGGGCTTTGCTGTAACGATTTCTTCAATATCACCGTACTTTCGCGGAATACTTTTAGTGATTTCATATATGTTTTAATAACGGAATTTTAACAAAAGATATATTTATTTGGTCAGTTATACTGCTTACACTAATCCATTTAGCAACTTACACAAAGTGTAATTTACAATGGATCACTTACTTAATTAAATCACTGAAAGGGCATGACTCTAGCATGCAGTTACAAAAAGAATTTTGAAAAAAAAACTCTCCGTTTACAAGTTGTGATCGTTTGAAGTTCCGGGTATTTTTACCTCTTTTTCTTAAAAACAGGTGGAATATGTAAAGTTAAAAATATTAACTCGTACATATTTTTTCATTTTGGAATTTTATTATTCACTGAATCATTGAGAAAATCCATGAAAACTTACTTAAAATGTTTTTGAAGCAAAGCAGCTAGCAGTGTATTGATCATAAGGTTTGTATATGAAGGTTTTTAACCACCTTCAAAAAAGGAGGAGGTTCTCAGTTCGTCGGAATCTTTGTTTTCTTTTTATGTATTTTACACGATTACTCAATGATGAATGAACTGATTTGGAAAAATATTTTGTGTATTAAAAAATATACGTCCTAGTTAATTACATTGTCATCAGGTTAGGATCTGATGATGGGATCCTGGAGATGGGAGCATTCCTGTTAAATAACCAACCTATGGTTCTGGAATCTATTATTTATAAATCTGAAATACTAGGTACTTACCGCTTTTCTTCTGTCAGCGGCTTCTACTGGTGGACTTTGTCCCGGCACAGAAGCACGACCACGGAACATCTCCATGACTTTAGCCATGGCACTAGGACGCCGTGTCGACGATGCGGTTACGGTGTGGTAATACTGTTGACAATATAGTAGTATTAGTATACTTTGTCCAACAGCAGTCGGAGTAGATACAATAAACACAGTCTCTAACAGATTTAGTTTGCAAATATTGTTAAAATGTTATCCTCACTAATCTTACTAATTTATTTTTTTTATTTTCTAGGATAGGTGATCATTCCTAATACATTGAGACCCCTCCCTGGCTCGGAGAGCACGTTAAACCGTCAGTCCTGGGTGCCATACGAACATCTGTGGCATTCGTTATGGGTAATTGCAGCCCTAAAAAGTTCGACAACCTTTTTTTTTTTTTTTGTGTGTGTGGAAGCCCCCTCGAGACGTCACCCCACCGGGGTTTTCGGTGGGGCGGTGTGCCGGAATCGAACCGACTAAAACCACAGGTTATAGTATATACCCCTCTTAGCGCTTGCCCGCAGAAGCGCGGGCACCAACTTCGGGTAAAAACTCTCACTTAGGCAACGTCCAGGCACACGCAGACGCCGCCTCCTCGTGGGGGTCACTATAGCGGGTGGAGGGGAAAACCCGTCCCGTCCATCCGCGGTCACACTCAGGGCGGCATGAGGCACACACACACGTAAACCATCGTTCCCGGGTGCCATACAAACTTCTGTGGCATTCGCAATAGGGTAGTTGGAGCCCTAAAAAGTACGACAACCTTGTTAACTACAGAACTTCGATATCGCCTAGTACTTGGGTTGTGGAAGTCTGTTGGCAGTCGGTTCACGTAAAATATTGAAATTCGGCCGTATCGTAGTTAGACTGAAAACCGACCCCATAAGGATAAAATTCTAGGTTTTTTTTTTTTTTTAGATAGATGATTGTTATTCTTTCACCAAAAACGGCTGAACGGATCTGGCTGAAATTTGGCACAGAGATAGATTATAGTCTGGAATAGCACATAGGCTACTTTTGATCCCGTAAAAATGTACGGTTCCCGTGGGATATGTTTAACCTAAATTTCCACGCGAACGAAGTCGAGGACAAAAGTTAGTATTATAAATGGGGAAGTGAGTTTGTTTCTTGGTATGTAACTCTTTCAACAAACCAATTACTCAATTGATCATCATTAAATTTTTCATACACGTTGTCAGGGCTACAGAATAGGACCTTTCCCCTAGGGTACCTTTCATAAAAAAAGAACTGTTCCCAAGGAATAGAAAAAAACTTATTTTAAAACGATTAATTAAACTTTGAAGTTATCTGTTTAAATGTTGATGGTTTTTGACACCTTTTAGGACATGTAAATATATATATATATAATAGGACATGTAGTTTTTGCGTATTAAACCTATTTGTTAAATAAAATTAAAAGTATCAAAAGTGTATTTGACACAATCCTCATTTCAAAAATGCCATAAAATTGTCGCCTTTTCGGCGCATAACCACAGATTACTAAGTAGTTAACACATAAATTACTCCATACAAAATATTGATACCTACCATTTTAATTGCCTACTCTTTCCGGGCTTCAAAATATGTGTAGGGTTACCTCTTCAATATTCTTTTTTTATAAAAGAAATTAGAATTGTTATGTAAATTAAATACTTAACGCTTATTTTTAATTTCCAATGTTTTAGTATACGAAAATCCTACATGTGTTTCATTTTTACGTAAAGATTAATAAACTCTTTCTTTTTCTAAAATCTCGATTATTAAGCTGTATGCTGGAAAATATTTTAAATCTTACAAAAAGTTTAATGAATAATTTGAGGGAAACAAGGTTCATTTTAAAAATTACATAAATAGTACTGCATTTAGCATAGCATTTTTTTTTCTCTCATCTATTTTCTTATACTGCACATAAACAATCACGTGAATTTTCACTATAATTTTTAGTGTTTAAAGACTATATGAATACCACATCAAATTACGGTTTTTTTTTACTTTAAAAATAAAAGCGTGTGCGCGCGATGCAGCTGTCGGTAACCCACTGTGCGTGACTACGTATAAGGTCCGCCGGCGGACGAGCGACTGATAGGTATTTAGCGCGCGCAAGTACATCGAGTGATATAGGCCTGGCATAACAGACAGAGACGTATTTAGCACGCACATTTTGCCAACTCAAATTATAGTCGGTAAAATGTGGGTGTTTTCGAGAAGATCGTATACCTGTAACTCGAACTAGTTATTGCCGAGAAGTTTGAGCTCTCTTACATAAGTACTTTCTTTGTACTTCAAGTTTATGAGTGAACAAATAAATCTAAACATTGATAACCTCATAACGCGATCCGTGCTGACTAAAGATACTGTCAGGCATGCAAAAACGGCGGTCCACCACTAATTTATTACGTAATAGATTTATGAGTTTATCACCATCTACATCATCCAAGAAGTGACCTTATTCTTTAGGAAAGGAAAGTCCCTTTTATATTTTTATTATAAAGCTTATCTATTTTGTGAATAAAACTTTTGTGACTGACTGTACTTTTGCAGGCCTCGTATAACCCACACCCACATAATAAAATTAAGTGGTACCTATATTCTTAGCCGTGACGCAAAGTATATAATATTCATGTGGATTAAGTCACCTTACATTGCTCGTTACGACATATTTATGTAAAAGGTCGTAAAACTTAACTATATTACTTACATTATTTATAAGTAGGTATTATTTTTCGTGCGCATTCCTTCAAATTTACTCAGGATTTTTAAGAGTTCTGCTGTTTTCATAAACTCTAAATGCTCATGGGATGACGACGCGATATCTACCACTTCAAAGAGGCTTGTAACTAGGGTTGCCACATTTTTTTTTTGGAAAAATAGTTTTTTTTTAAACACTCAAAAAATTTTGTACTTTTAGAAAATTCAGAATAAAAAATAGTAAATACACATTTATCGTCCTATCTGCTACTTATACTATAGACTTTGTCAAACTGGATGGTTGCCTATAATTTTTTTTCCATTTCTCGGGAATATAATTTTTTTGTCTGGATTCAAGGTACCATGTCCTTTTCTGTACGATTGACAACGTGTAGCCAAAACTTCATGATGATCGGTTGAGTAGTTAACGCGTGAAGGCGTTACAAACAGTTCCAGTGTGTTCCAGTTACAGTTATAATAGCGACAGTTGAGTTAGCAATAAAAATATAGTATTTTTCGTACTTTATTATTGTTCTATAATATATAGTACAATTATTCAAAATATAGTACGATAATATATATTATAGTACGGGTGGCAACCCTACCCGTAACAAAATGATACAATTATCATTTACCAGGATTAAACACTAATGTTCGTAAAATGACCTGGCAAGAGTCTCTCAAGACAGTAGTGTCAGCCATACTGACAGAACAATAGTTATAGGGAACAGGATGTTGTCAGATTTTAATTAATTAAGATGAGGGACGCCACTAAATACGCAGCATGGAGGTCAACTATAATTCTACCACTATGGATTAAACTAAGCCTTAACACTCGTGGATTGTTGCATTGCATAGTTAACATTTATACACTTTTATTGCAGTGTTTCTTTTATTGTTAACAGTTAGTACTTCGTATTCGCGTACGCATCAATTCGCTTATTTATTTTAATTTAAAAAACTCACAAGTCTCAATAACTAAGCTCCCAAACTAAATGTAACTAATTTTAAGTAAGTTTTTCTTTTTGATTTTAGTTGTGTGCTGCAACATTACTGCATAAGATTAAAAACTAACCATCTCCTATTTCTTTTAAAAATATTCATCATCTCTATCAGAGTCAAAACGCAATAAATGAAACTGTATTTGAAATCGTGGAGATTTCGAGGGTGTAACAACCTTTAGAGGAATATCTTCTTTCACTAACATAAATGGGATCGAATTAGAATAAGAAAAAAAATCATACAAAAATGAATCAACAAAATCTGTATTAGATGTAAGGTAGAATATATAGATAAAGGTACAATAACTCTTGGTTACCCGACGTTTCGATCGAATTGCACCAATCGTGGTCACGGTACGTATACTTCTTGTATTGTACCGTTTAAATATTATCGCGATTAAGTCACGAGCTACACATCTAATATGTATCAAAGTCGCGAAGGGTTAAAAACAACAAAATCTGAACAAAAGAAACATCATAATCGTAAATAAATAAAAATGTATGCATTGTATTGGAAACCTACTTTTTCTGTTCTGATGTTAAGAAGTAATCAGTCACAGACAAGAACAGACAGCGCAACGTAAACACAATTGGTGTAGACTTTTCCCACGAGAAGAACGCAGACGGGGCCAACAGAACAAATTAGTTAACAACGCTGCAACTTGTTTGTAATATTTTGTAACATTAACATGTAAAAGTGAAGGTTGGTGAGCTAAACCTACACGCCTATTTAGTAAAGAAATTGATCGCTTTTACTTTTGTCATTTAAATATTAACGAAACATCATATCTAACCTATCTTTACCTGTAAATATTGTAAAATACATTTTTGCTTGTAAAATAAATAAATAGCTAGATATATCTTTTATAGCTTCGGCTAGAGAGCGCAGGAAATCTGATTCATCGAATCGTAACTTGAGGTAGACAAGTTTGGTGAACTTGACCTATGATATCAAAATGTCGACTCTCTTAAGGAAAATTTATATTTACGATGCTAAGCTTCTTATATTGAGGCAGAAAATTACACTATCCTAAAATAGTATGATTTTCTGCCTCCAATAGTCCCCCGTAACGCAAATGAAATTAGATAAGCAAAATTTTGCCTTTGCCTTGCGTTACACAATATTTAACAATATAAGCCACTCTGTATGTGTAATAATATAGTTAATGTGCTGCGGTGCTCCTGATTAAGTATATGTGTGCTCCTGTACAATGTGTGTTATCAGTTCCGTTTATAATAATTATAGTTTATTTTCAGAAATGAGATTGCAAGTTGACACAATTTAAACTCATCAAAATTGAAGTACTTATACAGTTTCTTAAAAGGAGTGACATTTTCGGTCGGGTTTTAAATTTCTGTATAGACTACCGAAACGCTAGACATAACTGCTAGACAAAAGTTGCTAGGCATAACAACTAATTCAGTCAATACTAATCTTTATATATATATTTCTTCTGTGCGTGTGTATGTCACTGAACTCCTCCTAAACGGCTGGACCGATTTTAATGAAAATTTTTGTGTGTCTTCAGGTGGATTCGAGAATAGTTTAGATTTACAATTGTACCCGGTAGATGGCGCTGCGATAGGGTTGCAGGAATAATATTTTTTACCTTCTGGCAGGACAACGTCTGTCGGGTCAGTCATATATAAAACTATGATTAATGATGATCAGGAAGAGTCAAATTAGTATGATTATGATTGCCGAGACTTAAACAGAACAGTCATAAAAGTAAATAGCAATAATATATGTACGCACCCGCGTATCGCTACCAGGATGTGGATGTGCAGACCCATCCTTGGCTTTCAGTATCGGTGTTGCTGACGTTGATTCCACCTTTGAGGTGTCAGGCTTTGGAGACTCTTTGGTTGGTGTATTCGATTTCGTCATACTCTGAAATCAAAGATAATCTACATTAATATGTGAATACCATAAAAACATTTGTAGGTACTAAGTGATGGAGTTTATGAACAAACAGACATGAGAATGCATTTTATTTTTTACATGAGAAAGAATACGGCCGTTACTTTTACCTAACAATGGAAAATATTCACGAATAGATGAGGTGTCGTCGTGCCAAAAATAAATAGTTATTTTATTTTATGATTTTTCTGTTAATTCCATTCCATTTCCAAAGGTAATTTTATAAAACGAAGCTGATATATTACTCAAAACAGAAAAAATACAACGACGTCTTCATTCGTTATAACTTTGTGTGAATTAGTGAGAATATTTATATTCGTCAATATAATACAGACTTCTATTAGGATACAGTTTAATAAGCTGAAAAACAAACTAACTTATGCCGCGTTCAAATAAACAAGAAACGATTCGTTTTGCTTACGGACGGTAAGCAAAACGAATCGTTTCTTGTTTATTGCAACGCGGCATTAATGAACTGTAGGCAGTTTCATGCATAAAGTATCGTTTGTCACTTCAGTATTAGGTATTAACCCTTTATTAAAGAGGATATTGACATTGAGGAGGAATTGAAAACATATAAATGCTTTACTAACTTTTAAACTTTCACGTTTCATGAATTCAAATTCAAATTCAAAATCATTTATTCAATTAAGACACTAAGTGACATTTATGAACGTTAAAATGAAGCTACTGTTAAAAATCATAGATCGACGCAAACAGACGCCACAGCATGTACTGGATCGTCGAGGTAAATTAGGTGAAAACACCAAAATCTACTGCCTGCTTGTGTCGATCTATAACTTCCAGTTTCCAAAATGCGTAGAGCCTTATGAGAAGAATACTGGCAAAGAAACTCATGGCCATCTTTTTAAAAGTCAGATCTTCAGGTACAATGGTATTAGTGTTACATAAAAGGTAAACATGATGCAAGCTGTTGCCACCTGAATTTCATTTTATTGATATAATATTATGATATAATATTATTTACGTGTTTACGGGAATTAACGCGATCACGAAAAGGTATTACATACCTCTGAATTGCCTGACGTCGAGAACACTGTTAGTATAGTATGTGACGGTACATGGCGAAACGATAATATCAAAAATATCGAAAAAGTAGGGTGAATGAAGAACCTTCTACCTCACGGTCTCGACGACGGGGGGCGTGCACCGCTGAGCCAGTGAGCCTGTGACCACGGCCAGTGCAACCTGGTCGAAACGTTAGGCAATTCAGAGGTATGTAATACCTTTTCGTGATCGCGTTAATTCCCGTAAACACGTAAATAATGTTATATAAATGCTTTCTTTACCTGTACAGCAGCCATCACTTGCTGCATTATTGAAGGTTGTTTCTTTACATCGCCGCGCGGCTTCGATCTTAAGATATCAAATAGTGCTGGTCTTCGGCTCACCCCGGAGGTTCCTGCAAAAAGATTATAAATAAAGTTTATAATAAAAAACCACATTTCTCTGAATAATTAAACCAGATCAGATTACGGGATGATTTTTACCTACATTCTAGCCTCAATATATCCATTATTAGCCTGCACCGGCGATTTAAGTAAATATGACGGTAAATATATATAACTAGCTGTGCACCGCGGTTTCACCTACCTAAAACCTACTAAAATATTTTCCATTACTTTCAGAATATTACTTAAGACAGATCGCGTGGTGGTCGAAGTTCGGCAATGGTTTTATCATTGGCCAATATTACTTGAGCTGGCATTGTATAGACTTATGCCGCGTTCCAATAAACAAGAAACGATTCGTTTTGCTTACGGATGGTAAAATTTTCAATGAAAATTCAACGAAATTTTACCGTCCGTAAGCAAAACGAATCGTTTCTTGTTTATTGGAACGCGGCATTACTGACCATGACAGGTCAACGCATATACTGGACGCGAGTAATTTCATTAAGCCGTTGTCACGTAATTTTCAAAGTTGTAAGACATATTGTTTAAAAATTTTAGTCTTCTGCACTTCTTCTATATATAAACTGTAAATATTCCAAAATTCACGTTACTACGTTCGCGAAATTTTCTTAAAAAGTGGTACATAGAATTCTCTTCACGTATTATTACTTAAGATTAAGTGTTACATTACTTTAAGTAGCTATTTAGGTACATCACGCTATGATCAGCAAGAGTTGATCTATAGTAAAATAGTCACGGAAACAGGAATAACAAAGGAACGCTGGGTAAAAGTACTGGGGTCTTATAAATTGTGGGTATAAATCGGCCGGCCAGCGCTCTCCCCTCTCATGACTGCCCGCCTTGCACATTCATTATTTTGTTGCGGAGTTATTTTAAAACTACGATATCTTCTAAGATATTCATTGAAATCAAACGATGGTAAGGGCAATTTTGTTTTAAATTAAATACTTGTGATGAATTACGTAGTTATTTAGATAAGGATTAATATCATGTTTATAGAAACAGTTCCGCAAATAATTTATTTTAGAACAAATTTGATTAGCATAAAAAAAGGTTTTAGTGAGTCAATCTTAAAAGATATACGTATGCTGCCGATGCTCCGCTCCTATTTGTCGTAGCCTATAGCCTTCCTCGATAAATGGACTATCCACCAGTAGTTCCTGAGATTAGCGCTTTCAACCAAACAAACAAACTCTTCAGCTTTATAATATTAGTAGAGATAAAAATGACGGTTTTACCAATTATTTATTCACCAAGGTGCAGGATGTTCACGTATAGTTATGTATCGAGTCAATACTAACAATACAATTGTTAAAAACCTTTACGTGTGTACGTAAGAATAGTCAATTTAAATATCAATTAAACATTACCATATATAGTTTGTTGGTACATTGGATGTGGTTGGCCATCGTCATGTGAGCCACGGCGCTTGCGTTCTCCAACCGATTGGGTACTACGTGTGATAGCTGCGTCGAGGCGTTGTTCTGAAAAACAAAATACCAAAATATTAGCACTGTATGCAATCAAGTCTTTGGAGATCACAAAAGGTAGGCAGTGACAGTCTGATTGAGGAAACCCGCTGTTCTACAAAGCGGTGTGTTCCTGCAAGTGAACCGTGTTACCTAACGTCTTCAGGGCTCAAAAGCAAGAATGCGCTTGCGAGAGCTCTGGCGTTGGTTGTTGCAAGCGATTGGAGCTAACGGCAACAGCTGTCGACGACTTGCCTTGTAGTAGAAGAAAACATATTTAAGACTAGTTTCGCCTCCATCTGCACATTCGTTGACTTATTTCCTAATGTTCGTAATGCTATGAAATACCGATATGCATATCCGTCCCCAGGTTACTACTTTGCCATGTATTTCAACACTATTTCTTTTCCTATTCCAATTTTATGACGTGATAACGATAAATCGATGAACGCCGGCTGCACGCACGAAATAGTATGACTCATTGTCACGTTCCGCCTGAGCCGAGCGTGCAAGCTAGAGCGCGGACAAGAGAAAGAGAGGCACGATCGGCCTTCAGTGATAATAATTCAATTCATAAAAGTATGCAATTTTTCATCAATGTTTTCTTATGACGTTATCACGTAAAATTATCGTCCGTAAACCGACTTTACAGACAACCAATTTTTACTAGAGATTAACAAGCAGACAGGGATACTAAGTAGTATATATCAACTTAATAGTACACGAAATTTTATATATAAAGGTATTATATATAAAATTTCGTGTCACGTTGTTTGTCTTAAAGTAATGAACCGATTTTAATGAAATTTGCACACCGTATGCAGTTTGGTCCAACTTGACAGTTTTTATCTCAACTTATAGTCTACTCTTGCAAATTACTTACTATACCGGTATCTAGTTATGTTATATATGTGTCATTGTTTGATTTGAATAGAATAGATTGCGTTAGCGAGCACCCTAGGGAAAACTGATAACAGGATTTCCCCGAAGTGACAACAAAATAGCGCACAACAAGGTGATGGAATGCTAATGGTTTGCAAGGCGCAAAACTATGAATAATTATAAGCTCATTACCACGGGTCATGAACACAAAATGGAATTGGCATCGAATAGGTAAAGACTACCAAGAATGTATAATGGAGGTGAACTCGATGAACAACCATATACGAGTATGAAGGTAATATTCGTAAGCCACACGTTGTATTATAATAAATATATAGTAATGTCATTATATTTCAGGTCATCGTACTATGTTCTTTTAAGATCTTTGTTTTTTATGCTACAACAAAACTAATAATGAACAAATGGTCCACTTATTATAATTGCAAATGCAAAAGGCGAAAGCAAAATTAACAATTATGACTTCCTTTTTTATTCCCTAAAATGTTACATTCTTTGTTTCAGGTCAGCTGCCTTGCTTTATCAAGATTACGTGGTACTAAGGTAATTTTGAGTCAATTTTTTTATTTGCCCTCCCCCTTGGGATGACAAAAACAAGTTTTGCCCACCTTGGGCTAAAAGCTGGGTACGCCCATGGCTAAACTCGATTAGCAAGCTAATATACCTACAGTATATCGTAGGCGATCGAGTTCGTATTGGTCAACACAGAACCCAAAAAAATATTAAAAATGGAGCTAACAGATATTCAGTGTTAAGAGTGTTAAGACACATTATTTACGGTCCCGGACTACATAAAACCTTTTACTATATATTTAGATATGTATCGGGGTTTAGTCCATACATATTTTATTAGATAACAGTGGCTTATCATAGCTTTCTGCACTTCTATGTAGAAACTGTAAATATTCCAAAATTCACGTTACTATGTTCGTGAAATTGTCTTAAAAAAGGATTCAAAGAACTCTCTTCACGTATTAATATAACGATAATACGTATTAACAAACCTTTATATAGGTAGGATAAACTTTGTTTAAAATCGGACCTTCCCTATGAATGTATCGTTTATCGAATTAATCGTTACATGAATATATCAATAATCATTGTACCACGCATTTGTCCAATCCCCTTTTTAAAATAACTAAAGTCACTGTAAGGAAAACAAGATTACAAACAATGGAAGTGTATCGATCGGTAAAAAACGTGTTAACAGAAAGAGTATTATTAACGCGATGAAGTAGTGATTTATATATATAATAATTATCTACAAGACGTATTGTTACGAAACAAAATGTTAGTTTAACCGTCAGACAATTAACAGATACATAATTCTTAATATGAATACATTTCACTAGTTAAGAACTGTTGTAAGAGACAACTATAATCTTTGCTGGATTCATAAATACTACGTCACTAGAATGGAAGGCCATAAAATGATAAAACGTTGACAGTACGTCTGATATCTGTGTCAGAATCTACATATCGAACCGCAGTTGTGGACAATTACAAAACAGTTTTCATTGATATAATGGTACGGGTGGCCGGCTTGTTTGTTTTTTCCCCTACTCATTGAACTCTTTTCATTGCGTGCCCTTCCATCTGTTCGACAGTTTATTTATAATTCGAAATGTAGTAATAATTTAACATTTCAATCTAAGAGTATTGACTTTTATTATGTTGTCGTGTAGGTACGCTGACCGCAAAGACTATTAAGCAATGTTATTATAGACAGGCCGTGGTACGCAGACACGATAGAACAATAACAAAAATAAATTAATTAATAATGCGTGAGTATATGTATGTATGTATAAGCAATCAAAGCAAGTTCTTATTATAAAGACTTACATTTATATTTAAGACAAAATAAATAGTTTTGCACATATACTAATACGTTATCTACGAAGATTTGTTATAAATTTGTTTTCGATTGATTTTGACGACTCATTATAAAAATATTAAATGTTTATAAGCTATCTGTAAACATGATTCATACTGCAAGGAATCTCATTCAAATCAAATAAAGATCGTTTCATAATATTATTTCTTAGGTTAACTATAAAGCCCTAAATGGGCGTTTTTCAGAAAATTTGCACGTCTCGTAATGGGAATTCCACTCCAAAAAACAATATTTTCGTTTAATTGTGATTAAATGCGTTTGATAATTGATATAAATTTTAATAAAAGTATATATTTATTTCAATATTATTAAGAAATTCCGAAAATAAAATTATTGAAGACTAATGTGTCCACTAGAGAATTTCAATACTTTATTCAATGAAAATACAATGTATTTCGAAAATTACCTTTGTTATATCAATATAAACATAACAGACTTCTTTATAAAATATAAACACTATCATTGTCCTCAGATATGTAAGTGCTATTATATAATTACTATCCATACGCTACATTTTTGTACTTTACACTTCAAAATAATATTTAACAAAATGGTCTTTATTATGTTTGATATTTACTCCTAATTACTTATTCTTAAATCACAGATTTATTAGGATATGTGACGTAAGGGAAATTTAAAGTCACGTTTAGGATATTAGGTAGGTATGGTCTACAAAGTACTGCCGACTAGTACCTTTAATTTAAATCAACTATGGTAATACAATAACTAAATTAACTTTCAAATATTACTATCACTGCTCCAAGGCAAATAGAACATTTTTTTTTAAATCAACAACTTTAATTTAGAATTAATAATATTTCACACACTTCATGTAGCCTATGCCTCAGAATTCCATTACGTCACTTTCCTGTTCGACTAGTACTAGTACAACATATGACGTAGTGGATGTGACGTATTTGGTTAATTTAATTTTAAACTGTAACAGTAAATAAATTGATGTAAATATGCCAAGTATTAAAAGGTAATCTAAATTAAGGTAGGATAACGTATTTAACTTTATGAACAGAAAGTTAAAACAGTAATATTTACCTAGAATGAAACCGTCGTGTAGGTGCAACAAAAATTAGATCACGGTGAGACGTGAACACTTTTTACATTGATGTCTTTCAAACTAAGCTACTAAAAAGAAATGGCGATTGTGAGTACCAAAGAAAATGTTACGAGAATTCCAATACACTATTTGTTTCAAAAGGATATTATTACAGGTCTTAAAAATACCGTAGCGTAGTCGGAATTTCCACCATACGTATTTCGTAGGACAACACGAAATTTATATTTTATGGATGTCTTCGATCGATCTATTTTAGAGCGGAAAATAAGAATTTAAGTACGAATCTTTAAGGTTAATATTCGAACATCACCTAAAAAAATCGAGATATATAATATTATATTTACCTCCAAACTGGGGCGCGACAAAATCGTTAGCATGTTGCCTTATTTTAGCAATATTTAATATATTAAGCTATTTTCATAATTTTTAAATAATACAGTTATTACGATAGCAGCTACTTTATAAGAAAAAAAAATTACAACTCGGGAACAAAAATAATCTTTGAATAAATAACTATGAAAGTCACAGGACACGTCAAAACTACGTAGGTGCTTGTTTTTTGAAAAATGGCCAAACAATTGTCACTATATCACACATTTGAATTGTATAAAATTTGTCGTCGAAGGCACCTCAATTCTCTATACTTACAGTGGAACTTTTCAAATTATTTTAGTCTCGTTAAATCTATTAATATCGTTATTGATGATATTTTACAAGTATGAACCATTAGTAGTAGTGGTACAGTAGGACAGTGCCAAATCATTTCTTTTTAATTGTATCCACTGAGAAATATAAGCAACTTCATTAGGGACGAATGTTATTATAAATTACACTCGACACATGTCTACATGGGTTCGTTATGTTTATTCAAGGCTACCTTCTTAATATTTCGTTCGTAGTTAGTATAAATGATTGACCACATGACTAAACAATTTATTATGGTACTTGTTGCGGTTTGAACTGAGGGATTCGTCTCTATCTTCCCTATTAAATGATATTGTACCCTATTGTAAACAGCATTCTTATACTTCTTCACTCTGATGTCTATGCACAGAACAAAAAGATCTTTCTGTTCTGTGTGTCTATGTGTGTCTGTCTCTACCGAAACGAAATTTTGATCCCATAATTACTTATTCTGTGATGTACCCTTTTTACCTCTCCACGTCCTATCCAAAGAAATTATCTGAGCCGGCCATTCCTTATCAAAGAACGCTGATATCATATGACTATTTTATTTGCTGTTATTATCAGAAGCGTTATGCATTTTTTTTTTGAATTTTTGTAGGACGTGTCTACAGTGTTTCGTGTGTGACTCCGATATTTTAGCAGAGCTCGTATCATCTACTTTGTCTTATATCAGTACGCTGTCTTCCCATGTGGTTCCCTATGCATGTATTGGCCAAAACTCAGTGTCTAGTTTGGTTCATGTTCACGATTCTATTTCCGATTAAGTTAGTGTCTAGATCACCTTTCTGACGTTTCTGATCTACATAATATTTTAAGTACATTTGTTTATGTTGTTATAAGAGAATTAAAATACCCTTAAGCAAGAGAGAAATTTAGTAAACATAAACGCATAAAAAAACGGCCAGGCTTTCATTGTTTTCATATAAAATAAAACTTTTCTTTTTAAAGACCACTCCCGCTTTAGGAATGACTCCTGTGTCGCGGGGGACAAATATACAAACAAACAAAGAACACCCAAGACTCGGGTGGGAATCGAACCCACGACCTATGGCGTAACAGTCAGGGTCACTAACCACTAGGCCAACAGGCCAGTCATTATTTTGAACAACCTCTATTTTTAATGAATTAATTAGTTAGATAAAATCTCGATTTAAGAATACGTAGTTATAAAAATAATATCATACCAAAGTAGGTTTGTTTATTCGAAACAGACTGATGAACGTAAAAGATGTCATTGTATTCTTAAAGTAATTTGGTACAGACATTTGGTGTTGATTGCATGTGCTGGTGGTGATTATAGGGCCAAAAGGTGGAAAGGCCAAAAGAAAACCTTACGGTTTAGTATATTATATTTAGTAATGCACAAAAGCAGCTTTATGAATAAATTTTTTAACGGTTTACTTTGTATGATTGTACAAATTTAGCAAATATTTTATATAGTAGATACATTTTAAATAAATATTAGCTAGACGAGTGCCAGAAAGCTGATAACCACTAAGAAGCCCTGCATAGTCTCCTTAGTTAATCTTCAATACCAAGCACAATAAATGTTTCATGAATATTACAGAATACTTAATAAATTAGTTTTATGAATGTTACATGATTATTACTATTACACAACATAAGTGTAAAAATACCTTATCAAATTTCACGAAAAGGTAAACAAGATACTTAAATTTAAAAAAAAATTAAGCAATTTGTTGCTTTGTTTAGGCTGACTAGCAAAAACTTTTTAACTAAATATTAAAGTGCGCAAATATAAGACTTTCATCGTTCTGCTGTGTAATGCATCATGGAATTATTAAATGCCGTAACTATTATCTGAGTGCCTGCAATGTTAATGCAAACCACCAATAACTGCTGGGTGCTATTAAACATTTCAGTTCTAAATTATATCTGGAGTAAGCAAGTAAAAAGATTTTATCGCGGTTAAACAAACAATGATAATATTTTACTCGTATGGAGACTACATAATATACGACTACAACAAAATCAAGGCCAGTTACGTATTTTTTTTAATTCGGTTTTAAAAGTAACAGATTCACTTATCTGCATACTGCAATTTAATAGTAAGAGTGTGTTATCAGAAAGTGTACTCATGCAATTTGTTATGGCAAGATGATTGCCCACTTGCAAAGTCAATTTTAAGTATTTGTATTCAAAACGACTTCGACTTGCGACGATTCGCATTAAAACATGTCCACTAAAAAAAATATTTTTTTAGTGGACATGTTTTAATGCGAATTGAAGCTGTAAGTAAATAGTTTAATAGGAAAAAGCTGACTTGATAATGAGAGAAAATAAAATTTAATATCACTTGTCCATTAACCGAATAAGGGAGCTACTACGATTACATATCGATTACTACGCTATATGTCTATCTTCTACGATTAACACACAATAACGAAAAAAAATTAGGCATAATTTATATGCTCTGTGTGCGAAGCCGGGGCGGGTTACTAGTAATCAATATTATTAGTCTTTAACAGAAAATAATCGGTCTGAATATTATGACTTTCGTGTCAACACATTTAGTGTTGAGTATTGTTGCCAAACTCCACTCACGCCGGGACTTACATAAATTGCTTGGGTTGCATAGATAAACAATATAACACAGAGAACTGAGCAAACAAGTTGTTTTGCTATATATATATAAATGTGTTCTTTTAATAAGCGTGATCGGATAAAGCTGCATTCAGATTAGGACATTTCACCATGTCATATAAGCGTGTCAGTATCGGTAACGTGAACGGTATTTGTGACGCGATCAAGTGTCACAACGCACTGTCATGATGGAACCCATCCCGAGTACCTGAAGAAACCGCCGAACATGGAGTAACGGGTGAATGTTGTACGGTAGCAAGCCATTAGTGCGGACGCTCATCTCTGTACTGTTACGCATTAATGACAAATGTCACGAGCCGATCCATCCAAAGTCGGCCTTTTTCAAAGGATGTCCGCTATTATCCGCGTGACCAGGAGTCGTCCACAAGAGCATTTATGTCACGCGTTCAAGCCTTTTAACTCATTGCTACGGTCACGAGATGGACGGATCGTGTCGTGATGTGCAAGCTAAATTTCAATTAATTTCTGCAATTTCGTCTGCAGACGACATGATCGCGCGGTGATCTAAACCTAAAAAAATATCTGTCGAGTATTTAACCGTACAAGGTTCGAAACCATGTCAGGTACCGTCTACATTTAGCGTAACAAATCCGTGGTGATGTTACGTAGTCCGGTTCGATGTAGTGACACAAATCTGGACCCAGCCTAAAAGACCGACCGACAACAAATACTTTTAAAAATATTTACATTACTGTCCTAATCTCAGATCTTTCTGACTTAGATGTTACACGCCAGGGAAAGACAAACACGAAAAATATGATTTGCCTGTTGTGGTGCGTCATTTGTGTCATCGATACCTATTTGAATCAGTGGTTAAATTTACTAAATTTACTCATATAATTACGATTTTATAAATGGTGATAATTTCCCAAACACGATTGGCAACATATGAGAGCAGACAACATCAAAATATAAAACAAAAAAATAATGAAATAAACATTGAATTGAGTAACTCTCGTGTTAACACCGTCCTCCTTACGGCTAGACTGTTGGCGAGCTGCCAAATCGGGTGCTCGAACTCGAACTAATACGTAGGCACACTCTGGCAAACATTGTGGCCCATCAACTACACTTTAAGCCGACAATAAATCTATATTTACTGACTGCAAACAACCCACGTTTCTCCCGATTTGACAATACTTTTAACATTATACCTACGTATGACATCGGACCCCTTATGTTTCAAAAACTTCCAATATTACGTTTACGTAATAGTTAACTAGAGTACGAAAATATAAAACTACCCATAAAAATACAACGTGTAAAATAATGCAAGTCTCGCAACATAGTTCTTCTAATGCAATGTTTATAATAATTAGAATGACTTGGGCATGGCAACATTTTCACTTATTTTAAATACTCCTACTATAACATAGCACTAGTGGATCGAATTTATGCATACACAAAAGCGCTCTGAGCACTTAAAGTGCTCAGAGCGCTTTTGTGAGCAATCAAAGCGCTAATATTGGGTAGATTTTGTGGCATGGCCGTGTGCGATTGTCAAGTCATTCTAATTATTAAAGAAATAAAGATGTCTAACATTAATTCAGTTAGTATAAATGTTGTTAGTTGACTAATTAGGTAACAATTAGATCTCACTACGTTGCGAGACTTTTTTACAAGTTATGTTATTGACGGGATCTTATTTATATCCACTATTTACCTGGTTATTTATCTATTTAGGCAGTGTAAGTGACGAAAAATTTTATGAACTGCAAAAGTAACGTTATAATCGCATATCTATTGTATGGAATTACAAAGTTACTTTTACAGTTTGTATATCTAGAAAAAGAGACTAAAATTTTGGTATGTTTTAATTTCTCCTTGCTTTATAGGCTAAACACTAATTGTATTCAAAATTTGAAGCTTATGTGTCTGCTAAAAGTACCTTAGAATTTTGATGATTTATGCGTTTGTGAGTATGCCCGTAACAAACTTAACGAACTTTGACTTCCAATAATTCTTAAACTACAGGTTCAAATTGCATTTGGAATTCATCTAGTTATATCATAGTCCCTTGGTCACTAAAAACTTAGAATTGTAGTTTTATCCACAAATAAGTTACATGAGGTCTAAAATGACCTAAATGGCTTCGAAAAAAGGATGGTATGGTGGCCTTTTTTTTCTCGACATGGCGGGGCACTGCCGTGCCCTCAGATAATATAGGTATCAAGTACTTTTGTGTCGTGTATAATGACTTTATAACTTTGTATGTGAACGCGTGTTGGACCTGGCCCTAGATAACAGGCAACAACAAATCTAAAGGTCTCGACATCACCTGTCATGCTCGCAATACAATCTGCGGTTTGTCAAGTTATTATGATTTCCATCAAAGTACTTGCCTCGTTTTTGTCGCCTGTCGTCAGTGCTGCGTCGTATTTCCTTCTCTTTACGAACTGGAGTCTTCTTAAAAAGTTCTTTTTGTTTACTTCCCGTTGCAGAACCCCATGTCCCCGACCGCGATCTGGGCTTCTCAGCATCATTTCCAGCCGTCCGAAATATTACTTCATCGGCTTTCAAAACGGTTTTATTTTCCGCAGGGGTAACAGTAGGATCCTCTTTTATAGATGCCACCTGTAATAGGACATATTGTTTTAGTTATCGCCGATGGCGCAATATCAATTCACATTAAAAGAAATACTCACTTTCTCTTCGGCTCTTTTAACCCATATATCCTCTGAACTTGTGAGCACTCCGTCTACCTTAGATCTTATCTCAATTAAACTACTATCAAAATATTTCTTATCACGGTGGAGATTCTGCTTCTCAAAAATGGAACGTACATTTGGACGCTGTTCTTCGGCACCTTTTGTTCCAAAATGAACAGTATGTGCATTGTGCACTTGTGCACGTAACACTCGTTCAATCGTGGGTGGTGCAGGCGGTGTAGTCGTAACTAAAAACTTGTGTCGAGCTCCCATCACAGTTCGTTTCGGAGGATCCTTATCCTCAAATACAATATTACTATCGCCAATTGTTGCCTCGCTAACAACATTAGCATTTTGATCTGCTGTTGTGTCGCTGAAGCTTAAATTTCTAATCGGTTCTAGTTCTAAGTTTTCTCGAGGCACAATGGCAGTCTTTGTTTGTAACCATGCATTCGAAAGCAGTAGATCGCTTTCCTTTCTTTCGTCGTCTTCATCTTCCTCGCGACATTGTGATAGTCTCCGTCTCTCCGGAAACGTAAACGGCGAATTAGAATTTGTGTTGCGACTTGAAAGGCTATTACAATGATTCATAAAATAATGTTGAAAAAAACTATCTGTCTCTGGTGTATCGTTATTGTCTCCTTGTATTATATCTTTAAGAGCAGCTAGTGATGTGATGGTGTTGTAGTTAAAAGCGTTTACTAAGTCTTCGCTATCGGTGGAGGTATCTGAGGCAATATCACCTCCGTCTTCTGTTAACTTGCTCATCTGCTGGCACACTTCATCTAAAGTAGCAACAGGATCCTGCGTTTCTGCTTTTTTCTTCTTCTCATTTTTACGTCCGCTTTTCTTAACTTTAACAGTCGAAGGTGATTTTGTTTCGGTATCCATTGAGCAGCATGTGCCTTTGGCCTAAATTAAGATATTATAAGCGGCAAATACTTGAAGGCACTTGGTTATATTACACAGCTATGTCACATAAAGTCACATGATAGTACGATTTAGTATCATTAAGTAATATCGTAGCAATTTTCGTGGCTTCCGTCACCGATTGCATAGCATAGTGTTGTTGTATGATCGCAAACTATTTCCAGGAAACATTTTACGAATCTGGAAATTTAATCTGTTTATGGTCACGTTCTCCTTTGGTATTGTTAAAACACAATATTGTCTAGTAATTATTCGGGCATCATGCCCAACAACTTAACTTGCTTAGTCTTGGAAATTGCAATAAACTACTTGCTGTAACTTAATGTGTTTGCAATGGTCTCTTCACATAGGAAAAGTCTTTGAGGAATTCTTAAATCGGTAGTTGACTGATTTCTTCCTACTTGTAAAGCTCTACATATAGCGTTAGTAGTGCAAGGGATATAGATTAATACGCGGGTTTACATGCGCCTTAAAAAAAAATACAAATTTGACTTAATTACCTACTCAAAATTGTATTTTCTGTCAAAATCTTTGCCCAAACGTAATGACTCACATTTTTCTTTATTCCGATTGTGAGCTCCAAATATACATACAAAATTAGTTTGAAACGTAAAATATTACTTATAGTAGATATTTTACCATTTCTTTCTCTAACCGTTTGCTAATTTTACTTCGTAAAACAATAATAATACAATTATTATGTCCTTTAATTTGTACTATCTATGGACTTCGTATGAAATTTGTATTTGTAATTATTTTATTCATTACTAGCAGTTCCCGCGCGGCTTCGCTCACGTTTACATATTTATATATTTTGGCGGAACCCTAATTCTTTTTCCAAAATAAAAGTAGCCTAAGTTACTCCTTATAACGATCGAAAATCGATCCACCCAAATTATTTGGTGAAATACAAAAATTAAGTGAAAGAAACATTCACAAAGTAAAACGATCGCCAATTAAGTAGGCGAACCTTTTGTCTGCTAGGGTTCACAGGGATTTCCTTGTAAGGGTACAACTGAGGCCCTGGCAATATCGACTATGACAGAACACCGTGTGGTTTTAGTCGGTTCGGGTCCGACATATCACCCTACCGCTTAGCCCCCTTGGGGTGACGACCCGTGGGGGTTTCCACACGTCAAAACAAAAGAAGGGAACCTGTTGTAAGTAGGTCAGTCAGGTCTTGGATATTTGTCTACATCATTAAGGTCAATTAGACTTCCGTAATATTATTGTATGTAATAAGTTTATTTTTTACTTGTAGTAATGACTTTGATAAATGGGTTGCTGAAGAACATCAGGCCTTGCGCGTGCCTTCTGGTACTTCATGAACCTTAATATCTTTGAGAGTAAATTTTGGAAAAATAAGCGGTTGCGGAATATACCCTCCACCAGCATTACAAGCAGCTTTCAGTCTTATGTCGAATGCGGTTTCGCAATCGTCACTGATCAAACTGTACCAGTTGTTACCAGAATCTTATGTTGGCAATCCCTAAAAGTCATCTATGTTCATTATATCAGCAGCTTACAAATTTGATCAAAATGATTCTTTACTCTAATTATTGATCGTCAATGAAACGTTGTGTTGATTTAAATAATGCTGAAGAACGCACCAAGCTCATAGGTTCTGAATTTCAAAGGGAGATTTCTCACATATACACTCACGCCTGTATCCTCGATAGACAGAGGCATATTACGCCGACATTTTTCCCGACTATAATTAAGGCCCACTTACGTAATAAGGGGGGCGGGAAAGAAGCCAAAGCGTATTGCCGTCAACCGGGCACTTTGGGAATTAGATGGCAAAATTGGGAGTATATTAACAATATTAATACCTCGAGTAGGTCAGGGTCATTCGACCCTGAATCCGAACTGTAACTCGTACTGGCTGATGCCAAGAAGTCCGAACCCAACTTAGGAAATTAATTCTCTTCTCGAAAACTACTTAAAAAACTCCCTTAACACATATCTAGTACAAAAGCAGCAAACATTTTGCTTCTTTTTGTCTGTATCCCATATACGAGGGTACCTTCCTTAGGGTATAAAATACATACATAGTTTATTGGGGAACTAATGTACAATATTGCAACAATTTCTTTTAGCATACTTTATAAACACACTTAAAATTGAAGCTTCGATCATCTACACCATCTAACCCACATGAAAACTGATATTAGGGTGAAAATAGAACGTGTTTAATAAATGTGTGTCTTGCAAATACGAAATGAGAAAAGGCCAAAAACCGTACTTAAAAAAAAAAGAAATTAAGATTTTTTTATCTGCATTGATACGGTGCAGGAAATCAAAACTAACTTCACAGTTACCGTTAACAGATTATACTTCAACTGCGGTAATAATATTATTTTGAAGCACAGGATTTTTTAAATACAATTGCCCTAGGTACAACACTGTCCAACGTACAACAGGTTTCCCTATTTCTGAAATAATGCAAAGAATGCTTAATGTGCATTGCGTCTAACGAAACAACGCCTATCTCTCATAAATCATTGTTATAAGCTACCCTTTACTTTCATTACCAATGATAAGAACAAGTAACTGTGATAATGAGCATAAAAATAAACGAATAGCCAAGAATCCCTATATGTTTTCATCATAATGTTAGACGTGATAAATTACAATACTTATTGCCTCTGTCGGTAATGTATCACAGTTAATTTATTATTCACGAAGACACTTCAGTCTCTTATCTAATCAAAACCTGTCACAACGACACGATGCTAGGTATAAGTCGCTTAATAAAGAGTATGATTTTCAAAATCACTACTCAAGTATATACAGCGTGTAAGTTTGAGGTACGCAAAAAACTTACAATAACCTCTTTCTGTTTATACTTAACACAATACTAAAGTCAGTTTATCATATAAATGCGAGATTAAGGATTTATAGTCATTAGTTTCATTTGGCGCTACGCAATGTATGTACAACATGCGTAGGTATTATTTTTGTTCGGTACGGTGAATGACTCTCAACGTTATTGAAGTGAATGACCGTCAAGACCAAGCTGATTGCATAAAATGTTTAAATGTTGTTTGATTGATTACATGGCAGTTTTTGGCCGTATGCGGTATTTATTTAAAAGAAATCGTTAAAATGTTTACTCATTGTGATATCGTTTTTAGACAAAAAATTAAAAATAAAAGAATTGATGAATTTTCCGGCAGAAAATTCCAATGATTTTCGACTCGAATGATGGTCTGAATACACTATTTCAGAATTCGGTACGGTGTCGCTTACGCCCTGTGTAATATATTGATAAGATCGCTTCACAAAAGCATAAGTTTATTTCTGTAATGCTTTACAGTAACTTTTTGAAAAAAAACTTGAAAAATGCGTCAAATAAGCATGAAAATTTATCAAATATGCAACATTAAAGTTTTAGGAAAGGGGAATGTGGTAGTTTTTAATTTACTTATTTCTAAATCAGCATACAATTACTGAATTATTCAATCATAAATTATTATCAATACTAAAATGTACCACCAAATGTAACAACTTTGTAGACGATAATAATGCACTAAAGTGAAAAATTATTTAACCTTTTTGTAAACGTAAACAATCAAGTAGGTAGGTGTTCTAAATGAATATTTTTCAATCAGTCAAAATATTTTTATAAGTGGAAATTGTGTGGTGTGTATTTTGCGAAATTTTGATTATAGAGTTTATTGTTACACTTACATACCAATAGGGTACCTACTGAAAAATATAATAAATATAGCGAAAATATGCATAATCACTACGCAACTTCCGCTGAGAATGGGGTAAATATGCAATTTCATATGCAAAATTGCATATAATCCGGCGTCTAATTATAATGAACTAGTGGACACACCACATCTGTATATTTACAGATATGTGTGTAAATGTAAGTTATGTTTTCACTTCTGACCAGTCCTACGACTGGCAGTTTTTTCTAATTTTTAGTTCGATTTCCTATTAAAGCGTGTTTTTTTTTTACTTTATATAAACTATAATTTATTTTGTTATTTTTTAGTCTTGTATTTTCATCGGTGATATATATGCAAAGGATGATTGCCCATTCATGGTTTCACTTTTAGACGTACGCGTCATTATTTTAAATGTTAAAAAAAATATTGATTTTAATGTGACTTTTCGACCTTAAATCTCTTCTATAGAACTTGTGGTTTGAAATTAATTCTTACAAGGACTAAAACTTGAATCAATAACAGTTTCCATTTTAACCCCAAGTTATGTTACAATATACGTTTATATTTCAGATAATACTCAATGCAGGCTTAATAATGCAGTTTATACATATTTGACGCAGCACAAAAAAGTGTGAAACTGATTTTCATACTGAAATGTAATAAATAATAAGACAGTAATTAATTAAAACCTAATTGAGCACTTCCTTCCGACAAAAGGATTCAATCAGCAATAGAAATGAGAATCCACGAAATTATGATTATACTAGCAACCCGCTCCGGTTTTCGCAACCAATTTAAACAAAACCTTAACACATTATATACCTAAACCTTCGTCATGAATCGCTCTATCTATTGGTAAAAACCGCGTGAAAATCCGTTCAGTAGTTTTTGAGTTTATCTCGAACAGACAGATAGATAGACGCGGCGGGGGACTTTGTTTTATAATATGTAGCGATGTATTAAGATAAAGAATTTCTGAAACTGCTATTCTAACGGGCAAAGATTATGACCGTGTTTTTGCTTATGCAACTTTGACAGGTACTTACCTACTTGCTAGTCAAACACTCGTTGTAAGTAGACGAATATGATTTGATTGTAACCATACAATGGAACCAAATGGCATCGATAAAACAATTAAAGGAGATGAAAATGTCATCACATGACATATTAACGTTTAGTTTTTATACGGGACTATAGAAGGTCATGAATGAGGATAAAATAGGACCTTCTACATATATTTTTTCTTTAATATGATAGATAACTACTTACTATATTAATTAATAATGTTATTGTTGTGGGTGGTGTATTAGATAGACAGGATTATAGTTAAGATATTAGAAGTAGGGGCCTAAACATGTCTTTTAATGTAATTGTTTAAATATATTTAGGTGCGTTTTATACATACTTGAAATTGCAGAAATATTATTTTTTAGTGCAGCTTAACCGATTGAGATCGTTTAAGCTATAATCCATTAGACTAGATTTGCAGGTGGTTCAGATTAAATCGAGTAACCGAGGTTTACAATTGAAATCGTTTTATTTTCACTCATCTCGTATTATTATTTATTTGAAAGTATAATTGTAGTTTTAGTGACGGTAAGTGGACCCCTTAACTGGCACTCATGGCAACTTAACTGGCAACATTTCGCTTGTGATCAGTCGAAGTTAGCTTAGCCACAATGCTTTCTTATTGCGTTCATTGTTATTTAGTATTTACTTTGAAGTAGCACAACCATTTTTTAACTGTTTTTTATTTCTAGAAAACTTATAATAAATAGAAGAATTCGTAACCCAGAAGGAGATCTATCTAAAATTCCTTTTCATATGGAATGTAATAAATTAATAATCTATATCTGACATTCATTATAATACATGTATTTATAACAAGTTATAAGTAGATACACTCGAGAGCAATGAATCCGGGTCTCAAAAAGATATCTGAAAATTTTGAAAGCTAATAATGCTAGATTAGTTAGCTTAGTGAAATAAATTAGATTTTTCGGAAATTGGTCCCTGAACGGGTTAAAATAGAATATGAACATTTATAGGAAACTTCGACATTTTTTAAGTAAGAAATGTAAAAAAATTATAAATGAGGTCATGGTTAAAAACAAAAGTTTACTGTATCACTTTTTCGGAATTCGGAAATTTATCACTTAAGGGGTTAAAATAGGGGATAAAAGTTTGTGGAAATCTTTGTCATTTTTGAAGTCGGAAATATAAAAATTTACATAATTATGCTCTCAAGACTAGAAACAGAAGTTTACTGAACATACATTATTTATTACAAGACAAGAACTTTTAAATATAATGCATTAGAGAGAAAAGTTTTAGAGCCACAATGTAGAGCTGGAAAAGCGTACAAGTTGTCATGTCGAAGATCTAAAATTAAACCGACAAAAGAAAAAACCGAAGAAGATTGAACCGAGAAGACTTGTTTTTTGCGGCTTAAATATCATAATTAATAGGTACTTATTAATTCTTACTTACCTAACTTATTTATAGTATAATTACCAAATATAATTATGCATTGTTATTTGTTATAAATATTTAAACAAGTATCATTTATAAGTTTTAAAGTTAATATTAATGAATAAGCCCAATCACGAGATAGCAGCTGTAAACCGTTAAGGAGTTAGCTCCTGGCTGGCTTCCGTCTCCGACATCACATCAACTACAGGTCTCCGTCATATTGTAGTCTCATTAGAATAAAGATTACTAGTAATTGAATAGAATCAGATCACAGATGAAAACTCAGCGGGAGAACAATCATTCAACCCTTATTTTTCTACGCAATGTTTTATTTTTTTTATTTAAATTGAACAGAAAGGAATATTGAAACGAACTACCCTGTAAGAAGTTATGCCTGGACATACATAAAAAAAAAACAAAAATAAATATACGGTTGACTGGAGAATCTTGTAGAATAAAAGAAAAATAATAACACCAGACAAGTGCGAGACTGACTTGCACACCAAGGGTGCCATAAAAGTAAATAACCGGCCAAGTGCGCATGACGGGTTCCGCACCATCGTACAATATTTAATACTATAAACCAAAAAAATACATTTCTAGTAGGGGAGCCCCTTTAATTTTTATTATTTGTTGTTGATGTATTTCTGTTGCCGCTATGGTAACAGAAATACTTAATATATAATATACTAGCGACCCGCCCCGGCTTCGCACGGGTGCAATGATGATACTAAATTTACTACAGAATGTCTTTATATACAACGTTCACAGCTTTTTTGTCATTAGACAATACAAACATGTTTTCTTCAGAGGTTACTCTTGAAAGAGCGACATATAATTGGCCATGTGAAAAACACTCAACGCTCAAATCTAAGCCTGCAACATTGAAAGTTTGCGACCGTGCAATTTTTTATTGGTTATATTAATTAATGGTCATTGCAAAAGATATCTTTAACGGAAATTGTCCGGCCCTCTGGCCGGTTCCGCCGCAACCGCTATATCACTGCATTTTAAATCTGTTAAATCTTCGAAAATATTCATTGAAATTACATGCTGTAAAGGGCCATTTTGGTCTATATTAAATGCACAATGTATTTAAGGTACTTAATTGGATAAGGATTGATGCTGTATTGCTTAAAATCGCTTCGTAAATGAGCCATTATTTCTCATAAAAAGTAAAGGATAAAAAATGGTTATTGTGGGTTATCCCTAAGAGATAGACATATACCATCGCGGGCTTTTTTGTAGACCTTTTTAAGGTGTACAATACTGTAGTACATTTTTTAATCTATCTCGTAGGGTTCAGCCAGCGTTTGCAATGTAAACGCAAAAAAATGTGTTTATTTACGACATCATATTAGAAACCTCTTAAGTTATCAGTGTTTCTCTACTATATTATGCATGTATTATACATATAAACCTTCCTCTTGAATCATTCTATCTATTAAAAAAAACCGCATCAAATTTCGTTGCTTAGTTTTAAAAATCTAAGCATACATAGGGACAGACGGACAGCAGGAAGCGACTTTGTTTTATACTATGTAGTGATAAATGGTAATAATATATCATGTGTAAAAATTTCAACTGTCTAGCTATCACGGTTCATAAGATACAGCCTGGTGATAGACAGACAGACGGACAGTGGCGTCTTAGTAATAGGCGGGACCCTAAAATGCACTATTGGAGATTAAATACATTTAAAAAACTAAAAAGGGCTTTAATTCTGTTGAAAAATAATTAATTAACATTACACAAGTTTATACGACTATGGAAGCACGGTAAATAGGTTGGATAGAAAGACAAATTTAACTTTGCCATTCTAAAAATACTGCTCCATACATCGATGTACGTCACAGTAAATTTTCCAAGCGCAAAATATAAGTTTGTAAACGCAAAAAAAAAAAAGTATGTGATATAACAACAAAGTCTCAGGACCCCTTGGGAGCATCAAGTTTAAATTAACATCAAATACTCATGTCCGCGGTCCCTTGAAGCTGTAGGCAAAAAATCAAGCTCCAATAAACAAGAAACGATTCATTTTGCTTACGAACGGTAAAATTTCATTGAATTTTCAATGAAAATTTTACCGTCCGTAAGCAAAACGAATTGTTTGTTGTTTATTGGAACGCGGCATTAGTCAACGCAATCAAAAGATACGGCCATTTAAACCTTACATTTTAACAAATTTTAACATTTCGCAGGTAAATAAAAACCACTGTGTACTTATCAGTGACTTAGAATCATGAAATTTGGTAAAAAGCAAGGAACAGATCTCGCACATCACAAGTCTTTACTTGTGATGTGCGAGATCTGTTCCTTGCTTTTCCAAATTTCATGATTCTAAGTCCATGAGAAGTACAGTCACCTCTATAAATATGTATACACAGTAGGGTTCCAGAAACAAGTAACCGGGGTTAACTTCAAATTTTTGTTTACAAAATATATAGCCAAATGATGTAAACTCTTAATATTTCATAAAAATGTAACCATTACACGCCTCATAAAATGTATCAAATAATGCTTGCAAAAATTTATCCACAATTAACGGGTCAATTGAATGGAAACATGCTATAATTCATATATATAATAATATCATGTTTTATTTCACTGTGGTACCCATGGAGGAGGGACACCCCTTGGAGAATCAAGGGCAAAAGTTTTTGCTGAATTTAGTACAGTAAACACTTCTTCCGTAGCATAAATACATATTTTTGTATCCTTTCACATTTTATAATTGTTTACATATTAATGGCTTGAAATACGACTACATATTTTAGACTACAGACTACATAACTTCACTGAAAGTATATTTTATATTATTTTGAAAGTACGTGTTTACATAAATATGAATAGCATGTTTCCATTCAATTGACCCGTTAATTGTGGATATATTTTTGCAAGCATTATTTGATACATTTTATGAGGCGTGTAATGGTTACATTTTTATGAAATATTAAGAGTTTACATCATTTGGCTATATATTTTGTAAACAAAAATTTGAAGTTAACCCCGGTTACTTGTTTCTGGAACCCTACCGTGTATACATATTTATAGAGGTGACTGTACACAGCGGTTGGAATATGAGTTTCACATAAAAAAACCCTTTTTCGCAATTACAAACTTTTGTTTTGCGGTTGGAAGTTTGACTTTGTCGTAAATCGATGTATGAGCAAGTATTTTTAGAACTACAAATTTAAGTTTGTCTTTCGAAACAAACGGGCAAAAATGTTCCGGAAATTGGTTCCCGAGATGGATGTACTACCCACATACAAGTTTGCTTAATAGAAGAAAATAAGTGCAACATTTTCTTTTACCTGCACTTGTTACGCTTCCGAACTTAGGAAGATCGGAAAATAAAATAGGTTTGCTTTCACTACAGCTGGGGAAAACTCCAGAAACCTCTGGGCATCTTCTAGCTAGAAACCAGTAATCACAACACACCCTATCATTTTAGAATTATAGTATGGCACATTTTTAGTGTGCTGTGGTGTGAGCCCAGCATGTCAGGCCCATTTCATAATTTAAAAAACACGACTAACCTTGCAGACAAAGGAAGAGGCTCGTTCTACTTTGTATAATGGTGTAATTAACTTGCTTTATTGATATGTAGGAATAACTATGTAACGAAAGACCATGTTATAAAATACTTGAAGTAATTAAAGATAACCGATATCATCGTATTCAACCAATCAATTTTATTGCCCTTATTGGTATATATATACAACTAAACCTCAATTGATTGAACTTTTACTACGTTAATGCGACAAAAACATAATATGTGTATATTAAACGTCCACTATTATTTCTGAGTATGCTTAGGCCTCGTTTACGGGGACGCGGCGCGTTACGCGGCTTCCTCTGTTTACGAAGAGGCGACGCGTGAAGCGATCAAGCATCTATATGTGACGTTGTATGAACCCAACTACCCACTATTACCAATAAACGCGTACCTTGGCTGCGGGGGATGTCGCGCGAGACGCCGCGTGCAGTGTTGCATATCAAACAAAACGCGCAAGAAAACGCTTCTACATGAACGCTCTCATTTAATAAGCAGTGTCGTGTGACGCACGACACGCCGCGCATCGCCCCGCGTCTGTTTAAACGGGGCCTTAGATGTCGTTACAGGGCTCGGACTGCCCGGCAATAGCGAAGTTCGACTGACCTTCTAGAGCTATTGCTGACACTGCAACCCATCCGTGGAAGCAATATCGTTTGTCTTTTAATTGTCTACCTTTCCTTTTAATATAGGGACTCCCAATTTGCCTATCTTTATTTACCAAAGTGACTGGTTGGAGGCAAAAGACTAGTCCCCTATTATGTGACTGAGACCAGATTATATTTGGTAATACATTATATTTGACTGGCCTGTTGGTCTGGTGGTTAGTGATCCTGACTGCTGAGCCAGAAGTCTGGGGTTCGGTTCCCACCCAGGACAAATAATTGTGTGAGGAGCATGATGATGTCTATTTATGTATTTTGTGTACTCTATTAAATCAAGCAAACTACATGAACTATACTCTAGTTGAGAAAGGTGGTGTATTCTTAGTTTAACCGTAACTTAACCGTAATTACATAAAAAAATACATAAAAGTATAATAATAGTATTTAACTCATATTGTCTGTGCGAGTACAAGGCGTTGACAATAATGATGAGCCTTAAGAAACATAACGTAAGTACCTATACGCTGTACAGACTTAAGAACAGACATTACGTCATTTAGCTGTCATCCATCATCGCTTTGCTAATAATAGTGAGATATGAATGTGGTTATCGGACAGAAGTTACCGTTCTCTGCAGAGGAAATATTCAGCAAACATTTGTTAGAAACTGTCTCACAACTATTGCTATAAACTATCAAAATCATTAAATAACAGTAACTGCTATTTTGTTCGAACCTCAATCCGCACTCGAATGATTCTTAACAACTTATAATATTAGCATGGCCTTTGATATCCCCACTATTCATCAACCGACCAATAGCATTGCGTTACCGGTATAACTAGTCATAATACTGTCTATTAACTCATTTTATTAAATAGTGAACTGTTTTATCATCTACTAGCAGCGCCCCGTGGTTTCACCCGCGTAAGTCCCGATCCCGTGGGAATATCGGGATAAAAAGTAGCCTACATGTTAACCCAGGTCTCCAGCTATCTACATACCAAGTTTCATCGCAATATGTCCAGTAGTTTTGGCGTGAAAGAGTAACAAACATCCATACATACATACATCTTAACAAACATCCATACATACATACATCTTTACAAACTTTCACGTTTATAATATTAGTAGAAAGTAGGATTATAGTTTGCCCCTATTTTTAATAAAATAAATAGAAGTTTTTGTTGTAGCGACAACACATTTGGGCTTAGAAACTGTAAAAATCCTAAGACATTATTTTCTATGTTAATAAGCGGGTCCAGAAGATTCAAGCTCTTTTGATCAACAAAATTATCAAATTGGATATTTCTAAATTTTGAATTCATTTTTAACTTAATGAACAAAGTTCAATTGTTAATAATAAGAAAACCACATAGGCATTTTCATGTGTTCTTTCTTTACGGATGCCTTGCCTAATCCGGAGTTATAATATACAATGATGTAATAACACAAAGAAAACTTGGTGTACAGTGCGCCATGTTGTATCTAATCAGTATCACACATTCAGTTTATATCCCAGTATTATGTCTTATTTAAACATTTAATTTTTAAAGTCAATACGAGAATAACCGATTACACAGAACAAATAGATAACTCACAGGTGGTTTTTTTTTTTCTTGTAGCAGTTCAATTTAGAAGAAACTTTCAATGACTAAAATGGTTATATTTCCGTTATTTGACATACACTGTTGTTATTTTTTACCACTTCATATCAACTTCACTTCGGTGACAATGCAATAACATGGTACCATAGCAGTGATATCATGATGGTGTCAAGATGTTTATGGGGTTCTTGCATTTGCTTAATTAATTCTTAACTTGCTTCTAATTCTAACTACTATTAGTTAGGTTTAGCACCAACTTAAGAAGCAGTTCAGTAAAGGAATTCAAATGGCTGTCTTCCGATTATATTATCCTGCCATCATGATATATAAATGCCAAAGTAACTCTGTCTGTCTTCACGTTTTTCACGTTTTAATGGATAAACCGCTAAACCAATTTTCATATATTGGTATAGAAATAAACGGGATCTTCGAGAAGGATATACGCTACCTAACTAGGGGATAAACGTTTGTATGGGAGACCAATCTATTCTCAACTATCTAATATATAAAATTCTCGAGTCGCGGTGTTTGTAGTTAAACTCCTCCGAAACGGCTTGACCGATTCTCATGAAATTTTGTGTGCATATTAGGTAGGTCTGAGAATCGGACAACATCTATTTTTTATCCCCCTAAATGTTAAAGGTAGTCCACTCCTAAATAATTTTTTTTAATTTTTAGGTAAATTTTTATTTCTTTATGATACAGCATTAGAAAATACACACAAGCTTGAATTTTCAACCCTCTACGATCAACCCCTATTTTTTAATCGCGATTTTTATATTATTCTGTTCCATTCACCGATCCGCAATAGGGTTGCAAGATGGCAATCGAATACAATAATTGTAGGTACGATAAATTTTCATGTAAAATTATAAAAAAAGGCATTGCAACGCATGCCGTGTGTATCTAGTAGGGATATAAAAAATCACGACGTTTTATTTTTCTAAGCAGACGAAGTCACAAGCTAGTAATCTATATTAGTACAATAGATAGCCCCAAAAGATTGTGTTTGAAACTAAACGAAATAGTGGAGTCATATTGTAACTGATTGCATTTATCTTGCCGAGTACTATACCTATAGGTATACGCTCCGGCTTCAATGTTAGACCTAAGATACTACTTAAGGCTAAGTAAGTAGTGCTTACGTAAGTATGTATTAATTTCTGGCGTACGACAGAAAAGAACGTAGACAAAAAAACCTTGGTAAAGGCGATACATAAAAAAAACAAGAAATCAAAGACTGGGATAACCTGAAGAAAAATCTTTCTGTTATAGAAATAAAAAAGTAGCTGTTATAGAAATCTATACTAATATTATAAAGCTGAAGAGTTTGTTTGTTTGGTTGAACGCGCTAATCTCAAGAACTTTCGTTCGACTTAAAAAAATATTTGTGTTGGATAGCCCATTTATCGAAGAAGGCTAAAGGCTATATAACAACACTACGACTAATAGGAGCGGAGCAGTAACCATAAACGCAGGTGAAACCGCGGGGATGGCTAGTATATGTAAGATAAGAGTTAATTTTTAAGGGTGATTGGCATTGATTTATCAATACTATTGGGTAATATTATAATGATAATTAAAATATTATTGAGATATGGCATAGTGATTAGACATAATTAATTGAAGAACTTATTTATGAGCAGCTCAACAGATAACCTATTTTCATCCTTAATTATTTTTGGTATTTATAATAATTTTGATTTAATACATAATCCCACTAATATTATAAATGTGAAAGTTTGGATGGATAGATGGATGGATGTTTGTTACTCTTTCACGCAAAAACCACTGAACCGATTGCGATGAAACTTTGTATGTAGATAGCTGGACACCTGGATTAACGCATAGGCTACTTTTTATCCCGATTGATCCCGCGGGGCGCTGCTAGTATAACATTTGCCACATGAAGTGTGTCCGCGTAACTTCAAACGTAGGTAAATTCATTTTATGTCATTGCGAAATATAGGTAAAAAATCAATTCTTATCAAGATTTAGACTTTTATGGGAAAAATTAAATTAAATTTGAGGAAATAGATAGTAAATAATTGAATTCTGTAATCAAAATATAAATACACATCCCAGAAAACAAGAAAAATGCGTATTTACTTTGGATTTACCCTTGTTCGTTAGAACAGGGTGAGATTTAGCCATTATTGAAAAAGCAAGGCGAGGATTTAGCTATGTACCTTAGTTGGGGATACAATTTTTATAAAGATCCACCATTTAAGTACCATTAAATTTCCTGTAAATTTAATTAAACACGTAAAATCCGGGAGATGCGATGAGAAACTTTTGACGTGTCTAAGTCAACTGACGGCCATGTTGCATAAATGGAGCTTGCTCATTGGTTCAAATGGATTTGCCTTCATTAGGTAAAAAGGTCCTAATGGATTTGACTTTGTTTGATATAATTTGTAGATTTTATTTGCATTTTTCTTCAAATTTAAAGGGGTTTAGCTTTATTTGGTAAGATAGGTAAAAAGAAATATTTTTCAGCAATCTCGGCGCACCAAAAAGTCAAATATTTTATTTTATGGATTTACCCACATTTGACGTTACGCGACAGAAGTAGTATGTGGGTAACGAATATTTGAATTTGCGAAAATTAGCATATTTTTTGACAGGCATTCGCATTCGAAGGTTTCGCGAATGTATTTGGAAAAACGGAAACTAAATTGTAAATAGATATGGAATGATAATACAAGTGATAAGATTTACATTTACTTATTTACCTCTAGTGCGATAATTTTGCCAATTAAATTATCCGGCTCCAAAGACTTGGCGTTGCTTATATTATTTGCTTTAGATCGTTTTTGGTACATTCGAAGAGGACGACAAAACAGCATCTCACTTCTCATTTTCTGATATATTTGTAATTCGTCATATTCACTTCTTATAGCTTCGCTTAGCACTAGTAATCCCTTCTATGCATTTTACAAACGACACATGTTAACACATGTTTTTGTACCACTTTGTCACTTTTGAATATCAGTTGAATTGTACAATAATAGTAAAGTACCCTCAACTCAAAACAAATCTTTTCGAATAAACGACTAACTTCGTTATTTATGAGGGACTAACTTCGTTCTTTCAATCTGTACCGACTCGGCTATGTTAAGTTTAAACATGTTTTATTTTATTTTATAAAGTTCACGTCTACTTTCGCATTCGCGAATACTTTAAATAAACATTTACAGTACTTAGTTACATCACTACGTCTCTCTTAATAATTTACTTTTTAAAATAACATTACGATTCAACAAATCTACATATGGGTACAACAACAAAAACGGCATTGAGGCGCCATGTCATATACTCTCAAGGTTAATAAGTATTTAACATTTATTTGATAGATACCTATCAAATAAATGGCGGTTCCTATCATCATCTGTTGTCTTTGGCTTATTGTCTCAGAGCAAAGGACGCCTGCGCAGAGTAAATACTCCGAGCATAGTAGTAGTGATACTATGGCAACATCGATTGATATGATGGCCTAAAAATAATTGCGATAATTTTCTCATTTTTAAATCTTATAATGTTTTAATTGTATGTACCTACTATAAATAAATATGGTTATGTTGTAATTGACATAAATATAAACAGTTTAATTAAACAATTCAAATCGGTTAAGCCAAAACAAACATGCCTAAAATCTCGACAGGAATTTGATAACCTTTTCTGAAGTCTTTTGTAACGTACAGTCAGGACCAAAGATACCTGTTCACCATAAGCGTCCAAAAATATTTTAAAGTACCATTATAGGTTTAGATTAAATATATCTATGCAAATCAGACATCCTAAAATTAGTACGAATGAATTCTAGAAAAATCTAGTCAATCATTGTTACCTTGTGTATATCCTAAAATGTGTACACGTTTAAGTATATGTACTTATACCGAAACAACAATAATATGTTTATTGACATGAAATGCCTGGAAAGATATTTTTTATGTAAATTGAAAATGACGTCAGATCGTTGTTGTTTTACTGCACTGTCATGAGATAATGAATTTTATTTTACTGAATATTGCATAAAATTGTAAATAAAAACATATTACTAAAATTAATTAGTTTGTGAATTTTAGGTAATATGTTTTTGGCACGACAGCAGTTCGTGAAAGTAAACAAGTCCTGTCCACTCAGAAAAACAGCGTCAATCAAATTTTTCAGACTGCAAATGTGAAAGTATTATAGTATCCATTCTACTACTCAAACCAATACCGAACACGTAATACAAATAGGTAAAGTATCACGAAATACAAATAGGTAAAGATTAACTGCAGCTGACCAATAATAGAGCTAAATAATAATAGTTTTGGAATTTTTGTGGGCCACGAAGTGTGTAAAGTGTAACGCAACAGAATACGGTTTTTTAACGTGTGATCCCCCAGGGGGTCGTCACCACGGGGCTAAACGGCAGGGTGGTATGTCGGACTCGAACCGACTAAAACCACAAAGTGTTTCGTCACGGAAGCCTTTTTGTCAGGGCCTCAGGTTTACACTCGAAAGGAAATCGCCGGGGAATGTTATCCTCTATTAGTCTAGTAGAATAGGGGAGACCGGGGATAGTTGACTATAGGGGCAGCAGACTAATTATTAAAAACTCGACCTACGTGAAGTTGTTGCTTCATATAACTAGCCACGAGAAATCGTTGCCTACACTTAGTTACCAGAAACGCAAGCATCACACAAGCAGATAATTTGGAAGAAGGAGCATAATATCAAAAAACTATATACGTAACTAATTTTTTTTCTTAGTTATATTATTTGTAGTAAGGCCCCATATATACGTTGTTATTTATTTCCAACCAATTTAAAATAAAAGTTTGATGGTTAATCTGTTTATTACATTATATTTCTTTGGATTCCGCCGCAATTTTGAAGGTATGGCAAATGATTAAAAGTTACAAAGCAATCTGGGGCTAGTAGACGAATTCATACGGAGCTGGTTGACTTAGCCTATAATAGTCTGAATTTACTTCACATCAAATAAAGTAAGTCTTTTGATTTAATTAAACAAAAAAAAACAAAAGTTGTTGTTGCAGAACCATGTAGAACCATCCAAAAGAAAGGCTGATTGAGAAAGTACACCCAGAGATGTCATCGATAGAGCATGTTACAATCATCAAGAGCATTTAATTCTCAAAAATGTTATATTTAAATTTTCATAGAATTGATAATTTTGTTTCAATAAAGAAGAGATAAATGCAATTACTTTTTGTTCTTTTATCCTATATGTCCATTGATTTTATTATTATTATAGGTCAACTTGCTCCTAGTGAAAAGTCAACTAACCCCAGGCATGGGGCAGGTTGACTTAGATTTTAATTTCTACGACTAGACTTTATTTCATTATAATTAATTGCGAGCGGTTTGTAATTTTTTTCTAAAGCTTAATAGTGTATCTATCAGATGTATTGGTTTTTATAGTAATATTCACCAAAACAAAAATAAAACAGGCGGTTAAACAATTTGGTCAACCATCCCCAGTCTCCCCTATAGCGCCGCCGTATCGGACCTGCTTCTGACGGATAACTCTGTCCGTCGACCCTGGGCAAGCTTTCGTGGAGACCGGAGATCGACTTGCTCTCACCGGCGCCCGGTGCGTCTTCTGCGGGCTGGGAGAGAACTAGTTCTCTCCCGTTTCCTTTCCGCCGCCTCATTGGTATACATCACCTACTCAAAAAACGAGGCGGTGGAGGACGCAATATCGCGTTTGCCGATCCCATGTTCCCACATATGCACAATGCGATGATGAAGTGGCACATGCAAACAGAGATTGATTTCGTGAGAAGGTACACAGTAGACATACCACAGAAGGCCTTCAATCCAACAAATATGGTTGTCACGAGTGGTACATAGATGGGTCTAAAAAAGGGCCTTGATGTAACTTGTGGAATTTACGGAGGGGCGTCAAAATTCAGGTGGAGAGCTAATCTGGGAACAGAGGCCTTTCAATCCGAGCTCTCCACATTAAATAGATGCGTGGAGACCAACCTTCAAAGAACAGTAAGAAATTAACAAATCTACACAACTCAGACAGCCAAGCGCCGCTATTGGCACTAAACAATTTTTTGACTAACTCAAAGCTAATACCAAATTTCAAAGAAAACCTGAACACACTGGGGCAATCAAACAAAATTACGGATATTAGGCCACTCAGGTGTCGATGGCAATGAAAAAGCCGATGAACTCGCCAGAGCTGGTGCAGACAACCTACAGCATGGACCGAAACCATTTTGCGGCATCACCAAACAGTGAGCTTATTCAATCATAAACGTCCAATATATATCTCTAAGACACTCGAAAGCCTTAATAAAGGGCTATGATAACAAAGTATCAAGAGAACTTCTGGAGCTCAAAAGATACAAAACCTGTGCGGTAACAAGAGTCCATGCCGGACACTGCAAACTGAACAAACATATATTCAGTATAAAGTTGGGCGAGAACACAATATGTAGATTGTCAAGAGGCAGAAGAAACTGCAATGCATATTCTATGCTCTTGTGGCCCACTAATGCGGCACCGAATCATAAACCTAAGGTTGCACATCATGCAACCGCAGGAAATATAAACAAACACTGCTGATAGGATCTGGAGGTTTCTCGAAGCCATAGGTCTGAACAGTGAACTGTAAAGCAAAAGTGCTCTACAAAAGACCTGAAATGGTCGAGGTAGCTCTAGGCACTTAAAATAATAATAATTAGGATACATATTATTGATGTTAACTATCGTCGGATATTTTTGATCTTTGGTTTGAACATAATATATGCATTGGGACCTCTGCAATGTACACATATTTATTTCCAGTGAGTGCACACATATTATAGGTAATATTATTGTTAGATATATTTGGTTTGAATATATATATATTTATAAATGGACCGCTACAAAATGCAATTTATATATTTATGATCCTGACTGTACTAAGATTGCATTTTAATAACTCAATTACTAGAGTACCTAAATGACATACCGGTAGCACCGAATTTGATTCAGAACCAAAGATTTAATCTCTACTTTAAAATTGAAATGTGTGCCTACTACAAAAGGGTAATAATAATAACTTCACGCACCTCACACACGGCCGTCTGATCCCAAACTAGGCAGAGCCTGTACTATGGTAACCAGACCGCTGATAAACATACTTATATATTTCTAAATCGTATTATAAATAAATTACACCCAGATACAGAACAAATGATCGTGCTCATCACACAATTATTTGTCCTGAGTGGGAATCGAACCCACCACCTTTGGCTTAGCAGTCAGGTTCACTAACCACTAGACTAACAGGGGTATAGAAGTAACGCGAGCTAATCGGTAGTTCGCCTACTGAAAATCACAGATAGTAGACCTTACTTATAGCAAGCATTTTACCCGCAAAACAGTCTCACTGCTGTCACCTCAGAACGCGAGGATCATACACTGACCTCAGTGAAAGAACACTAGTTAAATTGTTTTGGAAAGGCCAATTAATTTAGAAGACATAAGAAAAAGATATACAAGACGGTCATAGTACCTCTTTCTTTTTTGAAGATCGTAAAACTATGTGAAACCTCTCGAAATAAAAAATAAATAAGATTATTAAGAAATAAATACTTTTCCTTTCTTTCTTTCTTTCTGAAAAGGAAAGGCACCGAGCGACCTTGTTCTAAAAATGATTAAATAAGTATTCTTAAATCCTGGCAAATGCGCTATTAAAGCCATAGTCATCAAAAACCACTTCCGTAACAAACAAAAGTCACGCTCTTGACAATATAACAACAATATTGTTTACTTGTAATATATATATATACTATAGGGTTGTCAACTTCACCATATTCGTATAGTATCCTATTACATCTGAAAAACTAAACGCCTCATAACCAATAACAATAAAATTTAACAAATTGTGAAGCATTTTTAGGTACATTTGGTGGTAAAAGCGACTGCAGTTTTTATCTTCTGATGCTGAACGTTACCCCTAAAAAGTGATTTTTATATAGAGTACCTACTGTTTTAAATCTTTTTTTTTTCAAAAACGAAAATACTACATTGGATAAAAAATATTTGGTAACCCTGGTAGATAGGCAAAAAACGACACAGTAAGTATTTGAATAATATCAATGTGCATTAAATACTTTACATTCTTGCATACCTACTTGATATCCGCCCACGTACAGAAGTCATATTTCTTTCAGAGAAAAGTTGTACTGATGAAAAAAATGGACTTTATACTTGCCGCAACAAAGCTACATAGATCTACACATAACAGATGTAACAGTGACGTATTGTTGACTCAGCCAATCAATATTATAGAATTTAAGTAATTACCCATGACAGTAGCAAAACCTCTATACAGTAGTAAATCTCTTTTATTGTAATAAATATAAAACAATAAATATATGAATATTATAGCTTTTATTAATTCACAATTATGTCACTTTGTGAAAATCTATGCTATTCAGTTCATACAACGAGCTATCTTACTTAAGAAGTTAATTTTTATAAAGCGTTATTTCTTTAAAAAAAATATGTTTACTCCTCCTCCAGACAAATAGATTACGATTTCAATATTATGCGTAGCTTTCCATACGCGAATGATATGGTTATATTTGCGAGGACATGGAAGAGGACCTTTCTTCCTCCGCAGCATACCGTATGTATCAAGCTGAATTATCTTTTAAATCTAAACGCATATTGAAAGTCATGTTGAATGTCCACACCTAGCTTCCCTCCAACTCAACTAATTTAAGTGGGCCAAAGCTCAAATAAAGGAGATTGTCCTATCAAGTGTTCTTAGAACGTAGCGAACTACGCACCTCGATTAGAACCGAATATATAGAGAAAGAAAGCTAAGAAAACAAGAAATGTATGTATGTATGTATAATGTTGTATATTATAGTCATTAAATGTTTAAAAAAAGGAGCTCTGTCAGATAAATTTGATACCCACAGTAACGTGTCATCAATTCACCATAGTCCTTTTATACCGATTGATTTATGTAACGGACGCAATATTATTGCCTAAATAAACTTTTCAGTTCAACGAGTATAGTCTAACTTGAATATTACGGCAACTTACGACAATTTGTAAATGAATAGCGCCTGAACTAAAGAGGTAGCTACTGCCAAATGTACGACATCATTTTCTATAAATAGATACAACACTTGTATGGTTCATAAACATCGAAATTATGTAACACCCAATTATTATGTACTTCTACTTACTTAGTATTTTGTCTCATTATTAGAGATGGTTTGTACAGATATTTATAATAACTAGATATCGCCTGGTGGTCGAATTTCGACCATAGGTTCTTAAGTTTTGAAGTTATGTTTTACTTTATGAACTGTCATTGCGTAGACTTTTCGTACTATGACAGGTCAACATATGTACTGGACCCCTGTAAGCTACAGGGGTCCAGTCCACTTTGTAGCCATTTTGACATCATTTTTCTATTCATTTCATATATTGATTAAACATTGTAGCTTTCTGAGCTTCTTCCATATGTAAACTTTAAGGGTTCCAAATATCACAATCCGCCAAGCACGAAACTTGCTTAAAAAGGGTACAAATAATTTTCTTCACGTATTAATGTCTAGATAATATCTGTATTTTTGATAACAGTTATTATATTATACCAAGTTATATTTTCTATTGTTTTCTTTCTCAGTCAGACATGATTACAGAATTTCTGTCAAGTAATACCGCCACAAGTTTATCTAGATAAGTACTGGGCACGCAGACAACTAGGGATAAATGACGTCGCGCCGGGCAACGTATTTACATGCTCATGTACAAGACCCTTATGTGAATCTCTCCCCAAATGCAAGGGGTGTTGTACATTGGGGGATCTGGCATCCCTTTGACCTAAGTCTGAATTGGTTACGAGTACTCATCTAAAACGAAAATATAATTTAACTATAGCCTAACCAGGAAAATAAAAAACCTCGCCATGTTGCAGAAAACAAATGTAACTAATTTGTTTTAATGGTAGGAGTAACTTTATGACGTCATTAACATATGATCATTGATTATTGTGGATGTGGATTGCTGACAAAGTGTCAGTGGTCTATATTAGTATGTGTTAAAAGGCAAAAGCTATTCATATCCTTGAGAGAAAAATCTGAGGGATTGAACTATATTTCTCGAAATAACATTACAGATTTTGTCGTGAACATTACTGACAAGTACATATATAAACCCAACTAAAATTATTTAGTAAGGAAAATTGGATTCAAAGAATGTTGGTGTTGGTCTCAATAATATTACCTTCCTAAAACAACGACTCGTACAAGACGAGTTTGTTTTGAGCCAAATATTAGACATTTTATCTAAAAAAAACATTATAGGTGAAAAATAATTAAGTTCAACTATATATTATTAAACATTATACATAATGGTTTTTGATTTTTTAATGTTATCCTTACTTTGCAGGAAAATTTAACGGAAACATCGGACAAGTGCTGGTAACACATAAAAAAATAGAATAAAATTACAGAAGCAGAAGGCTTATGTTTGAAACGCTAATCGTGAAAAAATGATTACTGTTAGTGGCGGTTAAAGTGGTTCATCAAGTAATGACAGTGAGGATGCGTCTGATGTCTTTGGAATCCAACCATTGGCGCTTTGTGCCGATGAAAATGTCAAAGTTGGATATTGAGATTATGATTTTGATGATTCAGATTAAACATCATATTAGCTTTGACGGTTTTACTTTTTTGATTTGATTACATGCTTTGCCCTGGATAAAGTACTATTTATTATTCTGACACATTATATACTTGAGCTTAAAAAAAAATTAAAGCTTCATTGAATAATTCCAAAATCAAAAAAGTTCTTGTTTGAATTTCCAATTATTCACCACCAGTATTCATTCATAAGGGTATACCCTACCATCTATCTAATTACTAACCCCGTCGCAAACCTGAGGGGTGTTATCTGTGTTTGCGTGTGGCTGCGTATCTGTGTGTCTGTGGCATCATAGTTTGCCAATTGATAGGGATATGTGACTATACTTAGTGTTGTAATAAAAAACCTTTTTTTTTTATTTTCTGGCAACGATTGTTATTTTTCTAGACAGGTTATAAAATAATTAATCTTCAGAGTGATAGTCCATATGACTAGGACTATCGGAGTCAGGAGGACTTACATAACATAACGTTTACCGATCAATCTGGTACCTACTAGAAACAACGTGAACCAGATCTTACGTTTTACATCTCTAAGCATAATACTTATTAATTCGATCACGATCATTAGACATTTGGGCTCGTCGACAAATCACAATAATAAAAATCCTTTACTACACGGTAGAGATAATTCCGAAATTCAAGTGGATAACGTTTCTATTTAATGCCTGCTTTGATATTACTATCTAATCAAAATCATGATGAGACAGCACTATTGTGATACTATCAATCTGTACAATGCGAACAGATTGATAGTATCACAATCTTAATATAAGAGTTGTGTTTACCCCAAATGCCACATACTTGTGGCGAATAACATTTTCGACAGTTGTAAAATGCGGAATTAGAGCTGAATACTCCATGTTTATTATAGACGGCCCTGTTGGTCTAGTGTTGTGGCCCTGACTGCTAAGCCAGAGGTCGTGGGTTCGATTCCCACCCAGGACAAATAATTGTGTGATGAGCATAATTTGTTCTGTGTCTGGATGTAATTTATATATAATATGTTATGTATTATGTATTTAGAAATATATAAATATGTTTATCAGCGGTCTGGTTACCATAGTACAGGCTCAACCTAGTTTTGGATCAGACGGCCGTGTGTGAGATGTGTGGAGTTATTATTATTATGAACAAGCTCTTGGAGGCTTGTATTTTTCGTTATCATCCGCCACCGGACAAAGATATACATAGGATTTCACTTGACCCAATGTACAATGCCAGGAATAACAAGCCTTATCTGTAAATCACTACATATTACAAAACAAAGTCCCCCGACACGTCTGTCTGTCTGGATGCGATAAACTCCAATATATAGATAGAGCGGTTGATGAGGAAGAATTAGTTCTATAATTCATAAAGGTTTTGTGTACATTTGCTGAAATATGACGACGATTGTTGAAGATGTCGCAAAATTCATGCCGACTGGAATCTTTACTGGCCGTGCGCCGCGTAAACGAATAAAGTTGTAATGAAAACAACGTATTACTGTATTATTTCCTCTTGAAAGATCTGTTGAAATATTACAACACTATATGTCTATCTTCTTAGATTAAAAGATAATAACAAAACAAAAATTGAAAATATTGAAGATTTTTTTTATCTTTTAAATAAGTGTAAAAAAAAATTGCATAGAAGTTGTCTTGTTCCATTTTTATTTAAAACCTAGCAGCGCCCCCAGTTTCACCCGCGTAATTACCGATCCCGTGGGAATATCGGAATAAAAAGTAGCCTATGCGTTAATCCAGGTCTCCAGCTATCTACATCCCAAGTTTCCTCGCAATCGGTTCAGTGGTTTTTGCGTGAAAGAGTAACTAACATCCATACATCCATCCATCCGTTCATCCGTCCATCCGTCCATCCATCCATCCATCCATCCATCCATCCATCCATCCATCCATCCATCCATCCATCCATCCATCCATCCATCCATCCATCCATCCATCCAAACTTTCACATTTATAATATTAGTGGGATTGCACTAAACTCGGTATGTGATGTCCTATTCTTAAAAAGTGGTACTCTTAAAACGCAGTTTTGGTTAAACAACTTAACTTTTAGTAAATTAAGTTATGCGACAGCTACTAAGTTGGTCTCGTCGTCGTACGTAATAAGTGCAGAACTATACTGATATTACCAACGCACCCTGGCTTCGCACGGGTAAACAGAGCACATATGATGCCTCATTTATTTATTATGTACTCATTTATTAACTAACCAAAACTGCGTTTCAAGAGTACCACTTTGAAGAGTCAATTGAATTGTCAGAATTGTACCGCCCTCCAATTGCTTTTAAATTAATAATATTGAAATGATCACGATTTAGCTTGAAAATAACTAGTGACTGGCAAGTTCAATGCCAGTAATATTAGGTGTCATAAGACTTGAATAGGTACGACTGTCACTTTTAACCGACTTCAAAAAAAGGAGGAGGTTATATATTCGGCTGTATGTATTTTTTTTGTATGTTCACCGATATTTCCGTCATCTATGGACCGATTTCAAAAAATTCAAGTGCAGCAAGTTGTTAGGCAAACTAAAAATCTTACCACTTTATCTCAATAAAGTATCGGGCTTATTAAACTAAAGTTAATATAATCTAACGAACTGCAGTTCGGTAATTTACATTACAGTAGGTAATGTTCTAAATATCGTATCTACTCAGTACGTACGTTACACTAAAAATTTAAAATTAAACACTTAAAAAAAGTTAAATCGATTTCAAAAAGCGCTAAGAAAGGGCACTGAAAAGTGAAAAATAACCCCGATTTCAAACTTAATTTAAAAAACTAGATACATGTCACACTTTAAAAATACTGGTAACATTATAAAGGCACCAGGTACAGGTCTGTTTTAAAAGTGTTTATTTAAAGACAATAGTTGTAATAAATAGACCAAGTTGCTTTTCACTCGTTTTTATCGTGAGTGTCGACTAATTTTGTATAACAAAATACTGATACATTATTGGAGTTACAACATAGCATAAATTTTAATATAAATAGCATATTAAAATGACGTGTGTAATTTAAGTGCCACAAGATTTGTAACATTTACGAGCAAGTACGTGAATTAATTGTTTTTTTTTTGCTTCTTTTTAATATAACAGTTCTATGTATGAATAAGCTATGATAAGAAAGATCAAAGTCTATCTACAAGACTCATCAATAAAATCGCAAACAAAATCAAGACGCAAACAATTCACCGATAAATAAAGAGTACCCGCAACAAGCCTGTTTACATTAATTAGTGATATGTCCTAGATCTATTAACGGATTGACGTCAAACTAATCCGAGACTATAACATTCTTGTCCAGAGGAAGTGCGATAACAAGATGCTACTTATTCACAGTTACGTGGACCCTTCGCAATATTTATCGCAAATACCAAAGCCGTTTCGCCTTCAAATCTACAGTTATCGTAACAAAGCCAAGCCAAGGAAAATTAAAAACTCGATGCTTCGCGCGAACGATAACATACACATCGCGTCGCGACCTCGCCTGGTGTAGATCCGGTTAATCGCTCGTGATGCCTATACACCATGCGTCATATGGGTCTTTACAATTTCACAGTAATGATTATGTATATAACACACATGCTGCCAACAGCTTCTGTGTGTTACATATGGGCGGTTAAATAGTCATCAGACTTACTATTTATTTAGGTACTTATTTCACGCTAAATAACCCTCCTTCTGCCGCAGTTGGGTAAAAAGAAGAAAAGCACATATATACCTACATAGGTTAATCGACCACTTTTAATTACGCATCTTTAAATTTGGCAATTTTTTGGAAAATTATTTACGTATCGTAATCATCGTTTTTTTGCAATTTATTTAGATTAATATTTATACCAATTTGGACCGTCAGTTTAATTTTTACAACTGTGTTTTGATAAGCTGTTTTGTGTGGAAAAACTCAGTGTTATCTTTGAAAATATGTAAGTGATTTTGGATAACAAAATAAGTGTACTTTTTATAAAACTTATTTAGATCATGGTTTTCTGTATTTTATCTAGATTAAAACTGACCCTATCCCAAACAAATCCAGATTATTAGTGAAATTTTTGAAATTTGTTTTTTCATTTTAATCTAACATGCTCGTCGTAACAGGCTGACACGACACTAAACATTACACACACTAACTCAAAAAACACTTTTCAGAAAAGGTGAAAACCTAATTACTGTTCTGTGAATGAGATTTATGCTTTTTATATGCTAGAAGCTAGAAGCTAGAAGAAAGGTATTGTAGGAATCTTGTGTTTTAATCATGTTTTATCAATAAAATTTAAATGTCTGTTTGTAATGTCAAACTAATAGTTATTTTTTAGCTCATATAGTTATTTGCATGATACCTATCCCTAAAAATCAGTTTTTAAATTTTTAGTCTGTCTGTCTGTCTTTCTGTCTATTTGTTCCGGCTAATCTCCGGTATGGGTGGACCGATTTCCACAGGACTTTCACTGGCAGATAGCTTGTGTTATAAGGAGTAACTTAGGCTACTTTTATTTTGGAAAAAGAATTGGGGTTCCGCGCAAAATATATAAATATGTACAGCCGCGCGAAGCCCCATCCTGTGCTACTGTTTATAACTGGTTTAATGAGTTTAAATGTGGTCGAAGTAAACTCACTGATGATTCTGAAGAAGGACGTCTTTCTACGGCGACTACTGAAGATAACGTGAGTACTGTGCGGCTAATGATAGAAGCTGATAGAAGGGTGACATATCAACAGATTTGGGCAGCTTCAGGCATTGGTATGAGTCAAGTCTTACGTGAACGTCGTCAGAAAGCTTTGCACTAGATGATACCTCATAATTTGACGAAAGATCAAAAACGCCGTCGCTTGGATTGGTGCCACTCAATGCTTGAAAAGTATGACGGAGGTGACTCGAATGCTGTATATGACATCGTCACAGGTGATGAAAGCTGGATATATTGTTACGAATCCGAAACCAAAAGATAATCTGCACAAAGTATGTTTCCATGCGAAGATTTGCCGACAAAACTAAAGAAGGGCAGAAATCACGGGAAAAAGATGATTGTCTCATTCTTTAGACGGGTGGGTCATTTCGCAAGTCATTCTAGAAGATAAAAGGACTGTTACTGCAATTTGGTATGTCAGTCATTGTCTAATAGTTGTCTTGGAAAATGTTAGACAGCAGCGCCCAAGAAGCAGGATTCTCCTCCACCACGACATCGCTCCAGCTCACTCCGCCAGACGAACTATCGAATATTTGTATATCGAAGGTGTGGAGCTAGTGAGTCATCATCCTTACAGTCCCGACCTGGCACTTTGTAACTTTTATTTATTTTCAAAAATAAAAGATAAACTTAGTGGATTTCTTTTTATGAACCCTGAAGATATCGTGGTGAAAGGGGCGTGGAAGAGATCCCCAAAAGAAGAGTGGACTCACTGCTTCAATCGATGGTTCCATCGCATGCGACGCTTCGAAAGGAACGGAGACTACTTCGAAAAGCAATAAAAATATTAACAGGCTTCTATATAATGCCGGTTTTTTATTTTCTAAAAACTTTCAGTGTGATATTTGTTTTATTATTTTGAGTTGAGCCCGTGTTGGTGAACTTAACGTCTAGCGTCGAGTAGTCGAGTTTGAATCTGTTTTATTGCTCGGCAGGTATTGAGATAAGGAATTCGATGGTGTGCGTAACTCAAAAATTATTTTTTTTGCGATATTATCAACCAGGTATTATTACATTGATAGGTACGAACACCATTTACCAACTTCTCCCATCGATAGCATTGCATTGATTGAGGAAAAAAATTAGATTCACATGCAAAAAGTTCGTGTTTTATAAACTGAATGCTTTTAAGGCCATACTTATGCTAAAATCTTAACAGTATGGCAAAAATTCTTAGACAATGTACCTTTAAAACTAGCAAATTGGCTGTAAATTAGAGATGGATTTACTACTCAGGTACCACAAATTTAGCTGTGGTGTATTTGCTAGGAAGAGCAAAAAATAAAAAAGTAAAGAAGGATTATTTAAAACCGGTGGACACGGTCTTTCCATGCATGTCAGGTCTTTGAGACGAGCGATTCGTTCAGAGGCTATGAACACAATCTGCAGGATGGGGGTCGTTACTTCCAGCACCACGGTAAAACTTCCTTAAGGCCAATAGTTATCATGTTGGAGATAACGTGTAGTTTTAATTGGTTCAACTATGACTTCGAATCACACCGACATTATACCCAAAGCGGGAGAAAAATAATAAAAAAACATACTTCAGGATGAAGGTAATCATAGTGTGTAGAAAAGCAAGTAAACTTTTTAAAAATAATGATCAATATGTGGCCGCCTGTGCATCAGGAGTCGGCCAAGGTCTGCAGGGGTTCCCAGAAGCTTCCTTCTTAGGGTATACCTGGGTCCCTTGCAATAGACCTACTTGTGACGGAACACCATATGGTTTTAGTCGGTTCAAAGCCAACATACCACTTCACCGTTAGGTGATGACCCGTGGGGGAACCACACAAAAAAAATGTGTGTTTTAAAATTATATTACTCTACATAATAAAAAACTAACAAAAAATAGATCATCAATCCAATAATGTTGCAAATGAAATAAATGTGTACCATATTCTTAGTTGTAAGTTGTAGTGTCGCAGAAATTGTTAAAGAATAATGTAGCACCACTACCTACAGCTATATTCACCTAGAAGTTGCCTCTTTCTACCGCGCAACTCTTATTTGTCCGAACGACGCCGCAACGTTAGGTGTGTCTTTTTTTAAAGAATTAATTAATCTGAATATTTAATATAATTAAAACCAGTCTGTTATGTACTTATGTCCCTATTACTTTATTTTTATGAACAACTAATAATAATAACTCGATAGTCTAGATACGAACGGAGGACGCGACGTAGCGCGAGTGAGCATAGAACTAACGTGCTATAGTCTACAATTATGTAATCATCATCTAAACTTTGTATCACATATCACTTCTAGAAAAAAGATGTCATAAATAGTGTCAGAACATAGAAATAAATAAAATTAATTATTGTTTGTGAAGATAACTTTTTGTACAACTACCCTTTATAAAAAAAATAATTTATGTTTATAGCACTAACTGGAAGCAGCATATTTAATATAGTAATGGATACCTACAATAATTTTGTTATATACAGTGGCATAACAATAGGATGGCAGAGAGGGCAACATGCCACAGGCCCCTGCTCGAGGGGGCCCCCAGGCACCAAAGGTCCTGAACACACGAGGCACTAAATACAAAAAATAATAGTTGAAATCCTCAAAAATTTTTGATCTGATAAAGACTTACAAAATCACATATAATGCAGATGCCTTTTGAAAATGTAACTCTGAGGTGTTTTTTATAGATTCCACAATCATTCGACATAATTTAGTAGTCCATACCTTGTCCACCAACCTATCTATCAAGAAGTCCAAAAGAATGATAGAAATCAGTCTGTTTTAAAAAAATATTGCATACATGACAAAGAAAATATTTCAATTAACTGAGAACCTTTTCGTTTGTTGAAGTTTCTTAAAAATGAATGATATTGTGGCAATGTCTTACATATTGGCAACAAATAAATATTAACATTGTAGTATAAGATTTAAATAATTAGGTACCTATGTGTTGAAGTCATATTATTTTATCTTTAGTTATGCAAATGTGTTTATTAAAAGTTGTGTAAATTATTAAAAGTGATGGGTATTTAAAAGTGCCTGAATTACATGAAATTACGTTTACTTGATAAACCAGTAAACAAACTTTGTATAGATATGTTCTTTATAATCATTCATCTCTTTTACTAGTTATTCAAGTCCAGAATAAATCTTCTAACCTTAGAACATGATTATTTTTCTCTAATAGTGTCGTGAAAATGCTATAATTACTTTGACGGTAATAGATTGTTCAATACTTGATTATTTGTTTATTCACCGTTAATTTATCAGAGCAATTAAATATATTGTATTATACAATGTAAGCGATTTTGTTATAAATGTTCAAACCTTTCGTATAAACAGATTCGGGAGCATTTAGTGAGCTTTAGGAATATAATATTATCCAAGACTATGCAGGGGCACCCACAGATAGAGAACCAAAGGAGACGTGACCAAATAACTGTGAAACAAACCGTAAACACATCAATAACACGCACTGCACTTAGTTCATAAAACCAAAAGTCCCATAACTAAAAATAAATCAGAGGAAGTCTTTAACAATTAGTATAGTTGTAAAACTGATTTTACGAAAATTTATATTTTTTCACAATAATCTTCACTCTAGGGTACTTCTACACTTCATTTTCATTTGACAACTAAAGAAAAAGGGAATACCACAGATAATAATGGATTTTACAACAGAATATTCCGATAGGTTTGGATACACATCCAATGTAATCACAATTCACTATTCGGATATTTCAGGTACTTCGAGGATACTATTTAGTCTTTGATAGTGGTACTCAAAATATTCACATTATCCGAATTTAACATTTGGATGACATGAATATTACGAAGCTTACTTACTTCAACCTTACAAAATTATCGTGCATGCCTGAAAAAATCTTTGCGCATAAAATGGCAACCTTTAGGGTTGTACTTTTAAAGAACGACTTGCATGGCCAATTATTTAACTAAAATATTGAACAATGGGGTTGGCCGGTTAAAGCTAATCGCAGATGGCGCCAGCAAAGGTGGTTCCCTTGTCATTGTTATTGTCATTGATTTTGATTGTTTTGTTTGCAGATATTCCTGTAAATTATTTATTTTGTGACTTAGAGACCTTCCTTCAACATTATTTTTAAGTCTTATACTGTTTATTACATTATGTTTTCTAACTGGCGAGTGAAGGAATTCTTTTAATTCCTTGAACTCAAAAACGAGATGCTTCATTACATGATAAAAAAGCAGACCCAATTAAACTTTATTCGTATTTTTAATGCTTGTAAAACAACGAGTTATTTAAATAGTATCATTGATAGTCCCAATTACAGTGAATCCCTAGCGGATCCGTATATACCTACTCAGTAGACACCAAGTATACATAGTGTACATGTGTCGAATTCATCCTGAATATACACCGGAATGTTTTTTAAAGTCCTGTGAGCTGAAATTTATTAAGTGCCCAATAAGACGTGACATAATTATTTATTTATTAATTATTAGGATCTCCAACAAAAGATATACACAATTAATGATATTGACTGACAACAAGGGGTTTTGAGTTGGTGTACTCCTTCACTTACAGGAGACCACAGCAAGCACAATGACAGTATCAACTAGGCCAACAAAGTTACACGTAATAGAGAAAATTTAAAAATATTAAAATAACAAAAATATTATTTAAAATTTAAACAATTAAAAAGACAAATTAGGTAAAATAAAAAAAACAAAAAATAAAAATTATCGCGTTACAGACGCCATACGACGTATACCAGCTAAATATACCGCTGAAAAGTCAAAAGAACGAAGAACGCCTGGGGACTTTTCGTCGGGATCGCCAATGTTGAAGACGGGTCTACTTCATGTGTTGAGGTTGTAATAAAAATGCAGTATGACAGTGACTGGCTTGATCTAATGGTAAAAATGCGTAGGTATTATATTAATTAAGTACCTGTAGCCTGAGAAAGGACATATGCTACTTTTTAATGCGAAAAAAGGGGGGTGAAACTTATTCTTTAGGCTGTTGATTCGATATAAATACACTATTCCACGCGGACGAAGTCGCAGGCACATCTAGTAACCAATATTTACAATAGATAGCTCTTTTTGAAACTTCACTTCAAAGTTACATAGTTAGGTCCCTTATCGTAGTGTTGCTCTCCCCCCCCCCCCGACACATTATTTGACGCCGCCTGACGTCCGTCGGGGGTTGAGTGGTAATCCTTCTAGGGCATACCTCAACTCTCGACTATAGGCTATAATTACGTAAACCATGTAGTTTTAGTCGGTTCGAGTCCGATATAACCACGTTATCGTGCAATCCGTGAAGTGGTACTCGTGGGGGCTCACTCACACGCTGCCTCCCTTCATCCGTCGTATCCAGACTATTGAGTTGTTAGTATCTAGCCTGGGTTTGTTTGTTATGTAATAGGCACATAACTTGCTGGTAATTAAATATTCAGGATAATTAATTCTTTAATATAGCACCCCTAATGTGGCGGTGTTGTCCGAACGATAAAAGTTACACGATAATAAATATAATTATAGTTTAAAAAACTAAAAAACACGCTTTTACAGAAAATTCAACTAAAAAAAATAAAAAAATAAATCGAATTATTGCATTGTCATCGGTCTTTGACAGGTGTGCAAAATTTGAATGAAATCTGGCCGTTTAAAGTGGGTCAAAATCGTGCCCAAAGGAGTCGGTTACAAACATACATACAAGTGAAGCTAAAGCGTGTAAAAAGAGGCAACTTCTAGGTGAATGTACATAACTGTAAGGTAATTAGAGTTGTGTGACTTAAATAAAATTGAGTCGTTATTTATTAAATTGATTTGGCGGAGTGGGACTTCTGTAGGTACCTGTACTACTATGTATTCTGTGTTTATACTAAAACATCTGGGAAAAATATTCACTAAATTCACAACAATGAAACAAGTGTTCTCTTACATAATATTTATTAGAAATTTTCATTTTTCTTCTGTATTAAAATTTGTTATTGCCATTCCGATGGTATTTATTATATTATACAGTTAGGATAAAATACAAAATGGTAAATGACTAAGTAAGTGTATGAAAATAGATACAAATATATTCAGAATACATTTGCTCATATATTCATAAAAAATATTACAGATATCCAAGAATGTTTCAAATAAATGCCTTTTTAAATTCGTTGCATTAAAATTTATCACACGTTATCACGAGATACATATTAAAATACTAAACAAGTATAATATTTATGGAAGAAAGCAGTCATTACTACAACATTCTTAACGATATAAATTTTAGTAAATTCATTTGATCAAATACTTATTTTACTATAGTTACCGCTTCTTTACTTTAGTTAATACGTAATGGTTTTGTAAAAACGCTATTACACACTTTTATGGAAATCCTGATTGACAGTTGATTTTCTTTTTTTAATCAAAATTTAAAGAAAATTCTTTATTCAAATAGTAAAATTAATTAAAAAGAATCAATAACGATCCAAAAAAGTTAAAAATGTGGATCATTAAAAATAAATAATTCTCAATTGCGGCGATACTCTAAAACGCACTTGATCCCTCGACACTTTTGATGTGTGTACTTGATTGACAATTTCAAGGGTCGCGAAAAACTACCTACTTAGATCTATAATATCATTTATACCGCAGAGTTATTCATATTATTTTATCTTGGAACAAATTGTTGTAAATTAATAATGTTTCAACAAGTAAACTTTCTAAAATTTATATTTAATATGGTCATAAACATGAATTAATTCACTTTATAGAGGCAACTCGTAACAACAAATTTTCTAAAATACACACTTGAACATCATACTCATTTACACACTATCTGTCTAGTAGGTTATTATTATCTACACAAGATTATAAATGATTATAAATGATGATGAATGATGATCCGAATGAAGTCCATTTTTATGGGGTACATAGATAACTGTAAGTTTTTAAGCATGCAATTAAACAGAAAAGAGCTGTTCTCAAAATAACAATTGTGCAAGTGGCACGTGACTCTGCGAACATGCTAAATATCATGATTGACAGCTTGTGCTAATATAACTCTACATGTAAGTGCGAAACCTTCTTTCACTTTTACTTACAAGAATTTTAAGACATTCATGATCAATATATACCTATATTGGTCTGTTTTGTCTCAATCGTCTGATGGTCAATCAGATCAGAGTCACATCGACACAATCCAACAAACTTAACTCCTGAGAAATATTATTCATAGTTTTTATTGAGTAGGATTAAAGAGATAAGTACCTACCACATGAACATTTAACTATTCTACATTATCAATTTATAAAAACAAAACTTTTTTTAAATTCAGTCTTATCTCTAAAAATAATAAAAGTTTATTGTATTATAAAGTATTTTTACAAAACATGGGTTGGGCTAAATTTTTGTTTACATAATAGAGATCATTTGCTAATGCGGCTGGTGCTTAAAAAGGTAAACCTGAGGTATAAGCACCAGCAACCTAATACGGTTACAACCGCAAAGGTTAGATATTTTATAATTACAAGTTGCCCTGTACATTGGTAATGTAAATTTTACAATAAGATGTATGTAGTTATAATTTATTTTATTTATATTACATTTCATAAGTTTAATCTGACTCATTAAGTTTGTGTGTGCACGTGAGTGTGGGTGTGTGTGTGTGTGTGTGTTGTGCACTGTGATTATAACTAGGTCCTGACGTCATCACAGTGGGCGTGGCTTAGTCAGTACACTGTCAGCGTTCGTCTTGTACATTTGTATCGAAAAATGGGAAATCAGTAAATTTTCGTGGTATTAAGAAGTAAAAGATGAAATGTTGTATTCTATCATGTAAAAACTACTCGAAAAGACGCTCCGATGCCATATATGGCATCACATTTCATTTGTAAGTCTTTTTTCATTTAATTTATTAAAATAGTTCTAGAAAAATCTCGCAGTGTTTTTTTAAATATAATTAAATCTATTCGTCACTAGATGGCAAAACTTTGTGTAATGGGAACTAAAAATGTGAAATGTGTTCTACATCCAGTCCTAAAGAATTTTTAGCCATCAAAGTATTATTTTTAATTTTTTGTAATCATTTTTTGAATAGACTGTCATCTATCTTCAACTAGGTAGAAGAGCATACTTAAACAGAACAAAAAGACAGGACCGTAATTAGAATTTACCTAGCGACCCACAACTATATTTATCTTGAATTGAAAGTACTTTAAATATTAAAATGAAAGAAATTTTACTTAAGTAGGCTGATTTGAAAGGTATTTTAAGCTCATCTAGATTATTTCGTTTACATAATGTTCTAGATTTCCATCCAAAGATAGCCTTAAGCCTGGTCGTAATCTATCTGTATAGGTACCAAATTTTATAAAATCCGTCCAGCTGTGGGATAAGGTCAAGGCTAGGAGAAAGAACTAACAAACTTTCGGTTTGGGTTTACAAAATTAATCTTGAAAAAACTTCTGAGTACGTCCCCTTACATCCTATCCTACCTAGTGTGAGATAGCTACACTACATAGCAACACCGACATAAAACGATGCGAGTAGTTTTCTACTGTGGGGTAGATGGAAAAAAGTTAAGTGGGCGGAGCTTAAAACCCCTTCACCCCGCAATTTATCACGCGTTGTTTCATAGGAAAATCTAATTACAACACCTCCTCTTTGTATCTGCGCCATGCTCTTAACCAATTTCTTGACCTCAAACGGAGTTCATAATCCTGAATGTCATTATTGCGGTTTTATCAACATTTAAGGTAAACATGTTAGCTCTTAGCTACTGTGTACTGTGTAATGGGATGGACGACCTCTTTTTTTAGTTGGTCTGGAAAAACCCTGGTGTGAATACTCAAATTGAAGATATACGTGAGAGGTGGAACAAGTGTAGATTTCAATTGTTTTATCACATACTAAGGAATACCATCCATACCAACAGCATAGCCATTCCGTAAATGTATAATCATACTTTCCACTTCAGCTTCGTCAGTTTCTAGGAAAACAAACGAGTCCGCAGTGAAAGATTGGGGCTATATTCGCGGGTGAATTCATCAGTTGCGGTTATTATGTTCTCTGCTAAACTTTTACCTACATTGACAAAATATTCCTTTACCTCGTTGATAGAGGTATCAGGACAGTGATTTAGCAATAGTAATTCTTTAGCATTATTTAATTCCTTAGAAGTGTGTGGGATATCTTTGATTGCATTCCAAAGCTCTTTTGTATTAGTATTAGCTTTTGTTAGCATGTCTCTTTCGTATTGTCTTTTCATATTCTTAAGCAAGTTGTTACAGTAGTTTCGATACCTTTTGAATGTAATCTTAAGTATATCATTATTAGGGGACTTCTTGGGTTTCATGTACATTCGATCTCTATTTCTCGTGCACCTCAAGAAGCCAGGGGGTTATCCAGGGTTTACGGATTCGCAACCGATATGATATTACACGAGTACACGAGCTCATACGGATAGGTGATGTCAGAGAGTTTATGAAGTAAGTACAGGCATCGTTTGCATCAGTGATATGATAGATTAATGAGAAATCTATAGAGTTAATATGTTGTTCAAGAAGGATAGGATCGATCTTTGTCAAAGTTTTTATGGGAGATTTATTTTGCAAACGCTTAAACAATGACAATATGACTGCATTGTGATCAGTCACAGCGGAGTCAAGCACTAGTACTGTACTTTTGAGTCTGGTCTTCATGATAGCATGATCGTGACACGTTTTGGAATGAGTTTTTTTAGTATGAGCTGGTAAAACACCTGGCTGGCTGTAAGATACAAATACTCAGTGGCCTTATGATCATTTGTACCTTCAACAATGTCAATATTAATGTCACCTATTAGTACAACGTTTTTAATGTAGAGTTGTTTGTCAAAAAGTTATCAAGAGACATAAGAAAATTTGTTACATCTCTAACAGAAGGCGCTCGGTAAATTGCTATTATACATGTATCCTTGTCTATAGTTATTGCCATACAGTTAGCATCCTCGAACTATGGTTCAAATACACGAATATTAGAGATATTTTCACGAATATATATCACTATTCCATCATTTCGATTTATTCTCTTAGTGCTATGAAAACTATTATAACCGTCTATTAATGGAATATTGGGGTTGGAAAATAGTCAACATTCTGTAAGCACTATAAGACCTGGGGTGAGTTTAGTTCTAGTTAGTAGGGACCAGATATGTTCCCTGAGATACTGCGAATATTCTGAGTTATTATATTAAGGCTTTCCTCTGGTTTCTCTAAAAGAGAACAAAATTCCTCAGGCTCAAAGGAGTAGGTATTAGATATCTGTAACTTATCTGTGTCTGTTAATGTTTTTATAGCGGATGGAATGTAAATAAATAATTCAATAGTTCTCGTACATTTTTGGCATGTTAAAATATTACGATTATTAGTGTAACTTATCAGTATTTCGGTTTTTAATTGTATGTTATGAATTTGAATGGTACGTGTTGGTGAGTTGTCTGTGATTATGTATGTGACTGTAGGTGTGGTCTTTGTTTAGGTGTGTAATGTGGATGTTCATAGAGTGAGGCGTATAAAGTGCGTAAGTTGTGTTTTAACTCAAGTTCAGATTAATATCATACATATTACAATAAAGTTTAAAAGAGTACAACAGTTTAAAAGAAAATGTCATACATAAAAATCAGATATTCCTAAGAAACTAAGCTATGCAACATGCAATAATTTTTAAAGAGCAGAGATATCAATTCTAGTCATTGAATATTTTTAATCTTTAGCAATTCTGCTTCAGAGCTTATGCGGATTTGGGCTTCGCCTACATTTTTCCGAAGATATATTATTCCTCTTGAAGTCCAGCAAAAGGCGAAATCATTATCTTTAGAAAATTGTCGGGCCATATTAAATAACTTCTGTGTTCTAGACGTCAATGTTTCAGATACATAAACCGGTCTGAGTGGTCCATGTCTAGGTGATTTGTGTTAAGTTTTTCTCCCATTGGCTTGTCGTTATTACAGGTTTCACAGCTTGCAAGATACCTTCCAGTACGCTATTAAATTCTACTATAAGTGGTTTGATAATTTCTTTGTTTAAATTATTTCTATATATGTCCTTAATATGCTCGTCTTGCAGGTTTACTCCTACTGATTTTGCCAAAGACTTAACTAACACACCCATTTCCTGTTTCGTTCCCGAAATTTTTGCGAGATGTAGAGTAGGAGTTCTAGATCCGTTGATTTTATTCTACGTTCAAAATTTTCGACTTTATCTTCTAGAATTTGAACCTTATTTTGGTCTTCCTTTCCTTTCCTTCCTTCCTTCTTACCTTTCCTTCTCTAGTTTTTGTATTTTTGCAAGCACATCGTCGTACTTGTCATACATAAATTGAAGACTTTCCTGCAATTCAACGTTTTGTTGCTTGATAGCCTGAAATTGCTGATCCACAGAAGCTGTCAGTTTACAAAAAAAGCTCTCGCATTTCATTTCTTAATTCCCTAACATCGTCGTCCGGATCACGCCTCCTTTTTGGCCGCACATTAACGTTACTTCTGCCACTCCGCTCAGACGGAGTGTCCAAGTCGTATGTTTATTACGTTAGAACAGGCACAGTATCATTTGTAGAGGTGCATAGCGACAATGAGTTGGTTGTGTAGATGTTGTTGTGAGTGTGTGCGTTAGCCGCTCTCTGTAGGCTAGACGGTCTAGGGGCTTCGAAGCAACAATACTAAGTATTTATGTGTAATAGATTTTGCACTTAAACGATTAACTTAATATACAACTTAATAAACAATTTCATTTATTTGTGTAGTGGTCCTGTGCACCAGAATCAACAAAAGTGACAGTTAAATTAGAAGTTAGAAATCTAAACACTTTCCTCTTTATCAAAGTCAAAGACAAATACAAAATTTTATATATTTAAAGAAATACTTTTGTTTTAGTAGCCTCAATCGTTATTTAAATTTAAAGTAAGTTCAGTCTTGAAAATCTTATATATTACTAGTTATTGGCCAAGGCTTCGCTCGGTTGTTGGTAACAAGTAATTTTTTAAACCCTCGGGCCAAATACTTTTTTTTCTATATAAGAGGTACCTTATTTCCATGTACCCCTGACAACCAAACATTTTCGGAATGACAACAATCAGGCAGTCAGAGTAATATCGGATATATGATAACAGGTTGTCGTAGAAACTTACGATTAACTTTAGTTATTCTTAATTAAGCCCCGACTGACTTCTCGTACCTAAAACTAGCATACTGTTTTATTAACTTGTTACTAACTTCAGTTCCCAAAACAAACATTTTGCAAGCGGAAATCTATGCCTTTTGTATATAACCGGTCGTGACCGGTATCCTTGTTGTTGCTCTGAGACTGGCCAACCAGACTAGATTATGTTATAAGCTGGAGTTCTTGTCATGATGTAATTTTGGCACAAGTTTCTAGTAAAAAGGGAGAAAGTTATTATTATTTAATAAACGTTGGGAAATAAATTACATTACAATGTAGATAAAAACAAACTTAAAAGGTAATAATATAAGTTTGATTATATATATTCATTAATTAAAAATTGAGCAACTTTTTAAATACATTTTGCTAATACCCACATTTTAAATGTGTATTAAGAAATTCGCTATTGGCATTAATTATAATTAACATTTGATTGAAATTATAAAAAAATCAAAATAGATAAAAAATAATTGAACTAAATTATCTAAGTATCAACGTTTTTCAACGATGTCACAGCCGGGGGTACCATAGTTGTGTAACCCAAACTTTGTCTGTAAAATAAATAATAATTGTGATTAATAATATAATAATTTTATTCATGTAAAGATCATTTTGGCTCTTAGGTATATTTGTCATATCCATGTTTTCTCTTAATGTAAACTAATTAACGTATAGCCGAAAAAGGCAATTTCTGTGCTCACCTGGTACAGAGACATGAAAACTTTTAAAAAATTTAATAAGAGTATGGCAGTTATCATGTCATGAGTAATTGTTAGAAAAAGGGAACAATTTCAAGCGTGCGAAGATGTGGGTTGAAGTTATAAATCATAATAGACTATTAACAAAAGTACAATTAAATAAATCCAGACCTGTATTGTTGGTAAACTCGAGCGAAGTGTATCTTGTGCGCAATGTACATTGAGACAAAAATACACAGACCAATGACGAATGATGTTCCAAGCAGCGCCGGAAACTGTAATGATACCAACATTTAAATAATAACAATATCAATATTGTATAGAAATTGCAATACACAATAGTTCTACATAAATAAATATATAATACAAAAATTAATTTTCAACTATAAAGAGTCCTTTAGCTACAATCAAATTTGAAACAGTTTTATTGTTGACTCGATTACCAAGAGCCACAAATCTATTCTTATACTTTTCAGGCGAAAACTACTCCTCTTGTTTTTACTGATTATCAATTTTCTATCAATAACGACTAACTCTCACTAAATCTACTAAAAGAAAACTGTGTAAGTACCTATATCAAGAAGCAATTTTCAATATCACTGAAATAATAACGTATCAAGTTTAAAAGAACAGGCGATAATTTGTTATATATCGTATATAACAAATTATCGCCAGTATTAAAGTTAGTCAACTCCAATTATAAAATAAAATTTCATGCAGATCATACAAAATTACAGTAACAAAAAGTTATATGGAAAAATACACATTGGTTCATCACTGTCACAGAGGTTGTAGGTTAATTATTTCTGTTCGGTACAACTGAAATAATTAACCTAGAACATGTTGGTTAGGATTTACAACATAACAGATAATATATAATTTTCATAAGGTCTAGCCAAGTTTTAATAAATAAGATGAGGATGTTCAGACTTCTTTCTATTACGAAAATTGCATTAGAAGCAAGATAAATTTTTGCTGCGACTCATTGACCTCGCTGTTAACAACACCATCACAAAGTTGTAACATGAACTACCTTAATTTACAAACGAAAATCAAACAAATATATTTATAATTTAGAATAAGAATGTCAATAAAAATTAAGCAAACTTATTTTAAGTAAGATTTGAGTGAATTTAGTATTTTTTATTAACTCGTCAAGAGTGAAACTTCACAACAATAATTATTAATGGTCTGACCACTAACATTTCGTATTTAGGAATTTGGTGTCAAATTAGGTCTCACTAGATAATATGTACAATTTATATTTGAACGATAAGAGTTATCATCTTTATAGTTAGTTTGTTTGTAAGAAAAACATCTGTGATCTAACACTATGGTTATCATAAGTAAAAACAATGAGAGTATGGTACCTTATTTTTCTATGAGATTATTTAACAATTATGTATATGTTATTTACAAAAATAACAATCATAAGTTGAAGACGATGAAGACTGGCTTAATATTATAAAAGTTCCAATGTGCTGTGTCTCATAATAAATATTGTGTTAACATAACTTCAGTCGACTGACTAAAATTGACTAATTTGTGTAGAAGTTCAACTATAATTAATAGACACAGTCAATGATATATTACAAATATGTAGTAGCATTGTGTTTATGCTATGTAATGACATTAAGATTTATAGAAAATGATTATGAAGGAAAACAAAAATAGGTATTTACCTGTTTACTGCATTCATACTCCCAGTTGACACTCAGAAGGTTATCGTAAAGTTTCATGAATTTTTTGACTGGGCATTTAGTGCCACAATTAGGGATTTTTAAAACCATGGGTTCAACTATATCAGTTGTGTTTCTGTATGATATTCTTATATAATGAGTAGATGTTGAATTATCTGAAAACGACAGTGTAATACATGCATTATTAAATATAGCCATCCAAATTACATTTACATTAAATTTTTACCTATATAGAAAATAATATGTAGGTACATTTGAGAATTAAATGGTGGTTACTATTACTAAATTAGGGTAAAATTATGTTAGGTCGGGTTTCGAACCCACGTGTTATTCTACCAACTTTGGTGTACTTACTTATATATATTTTTTATATTATAGAGGGAAAACGATCAGACGGGTCACCTGATGGTAAGTGACTACCGTCGCCCATAGACACCTGCAACTCAAGAGTCACAAGTGAGTTTATAATGAATTCGACAGATTGTAAGTAATAAAAACAATGGTGGGCCGTCATGGTTCCGAGTCTCGTCTTTTCCACTTTTTACAAGAAGCTAGCATCCTTGACAGCTACTACTTACGTACTTACTTAAGTACTTAGCAGCTACTTGACAATATATTTTGTTTGTAAGTAAAAGCGTTTTATTATTTAGGGTTAGGTTATTAGTAGGGTGCATTTATTATCAGATGCACCGATTCACAGCCCCACCAAACCGCCAGTGATGGTGATACCACACAGTCATTACATAGGTAGGACTGTAGGTAAAATAATATGTGCTAAAAGTTTAATAAATAAAAAGTACATTCTATTAATATTGATAGTGACCCTTCGGCCAATTTTTTAAAAACAATATTGCCGGCGGGAGGCTTCACGTTCTCGAATGACATTGGATAAACATTGACAATTTTCCGGCTGATTTACGAAGTAGAGGACCTTGTCACAGAGCCATTCACTGTAACTATTTCCTTATTCCTCAAAAACCTGTTGGTACTATTAACAGTTTCAGTGCCACCACAATTTACACTATATCCTGTACGATGCCGCGAACAAACTTCGTTAAACGCGTTAGGCTTGTCGCCGGCACTGGAAGCTGAAATAACTAGACACGTTAGGCGTGTCCACCGGCATTGTACAAAGAAAAATTGATAATATTGTCATATTCTCTGTTTTACCGATATGTGTTAAAAGTGTAATTTGTTTAGGGTAAGTATATGAAAAGTGATTTACCATGGTTTAGAGCGTTTGAATTTAACAAAATGTCAAATAAGATAGAAGGTAAACAAGTTTCGTAATTATGGCCGAAATTGTCAACCTCTTACTTATTCGGAGAGAGGTCATTTAATACGTGCAGTATTTTCTTACTCGTCGATCTTTTGCAGTTTTTTTTTGTTTGAACAAAAGATTCCTGTGCAAAACTTTTTTGCAAAACATAGCTCTACAAGATCAACAGTAATAAAAAAAATATTATTTACAAATAAATGATGTAATGTCCATCATTAAAAAAAAATTGCATAAAATGGTTTACTTTAATGGTCTTTTTATACCCGATTCGTTCCTTCTGCCGCAACATTAAATGCATAGCTATATTTTGGTTATCTGACAATGTTATTAACTTTTTGATTTAATGTTGTAGCATCTTTTCAAAGTACAATCTTAGTAAGCGCATTATTCTTAAAGATAACACATAAGTATTAAAATTTTGGAACATAAGCACATCAACGTGTTTAGTTAAGTAAAAGTTGCCATGGTTAACAATATATGCAGCTGAACACGCCTAGCGTGTTCAGCTGCATGCATGTAACACATTTTTTGTGGAATACAAAAAATCATTGTAGCACAGGAGTCGCTTCAAATTTGGTTAACTTATCAAATAATTAAGCTACACTGTTATTTTTAATACAAAATACTGATTAATGTCTAAAATATTGTCAAAACGTCGTGGACACGCCAGTTGGTTAACTTATCAAATAATTAAGCTACACTGTTATTTTTAATACATAATACTGATTAATGTCTAAAATATTGTCAAAACGTCGTGGACACGCCAGGCGTGTACTCGGCACCTGGACGAAATGTAGAAGAACACGCCATATATTATTTTGTGCGTATAATTATCGATACTTTTAAATATAAATGATGTAACTCAATAAAATGCACTAATAGAATATGTAGGCGCGTTAAATTGCAAAGTTAATCGTATATTTATTGTAGACTGTTCCCGCGCGGCATCGCTCTCGTGTACATATTTATATATTTTGCGCGGAACTCTAATTTTTTTCCAAAATAAAAGTAGCCTAAGTTACTCTTTATAACATCAGCTATCTGCCAGTGAAAGTCCCTCCGGTTCACCCGTTCCGGAGGTTAGCCGGAACAAACAGACAGACAAAAAAAACTGATTTTTAGGCATAGTATGAACTTAAAAAACTATTATTTTGCCATTACAAACAGACACTTCAATTTTATTAATTTCTATTGATGAAAAGGGGTCGGTGACTGGTGCCCTTCGAACCCAGTTCTATAATAGGTTTGGGAAATAGGATGTCCCAAAAAAAACTAATTGTGTTTGAATGACGTCAAAAGTATTGTAAATTAAGTTTCAAGCATTTATGACAATGGTAACCCCTGCTTGCATACGTAAACGCGAGGGACACAATGTATCGATGTGCTCGTTCTTGCCTGTTCTGGAATATTTTTAATATTGGACGTAAAACGTTAAATTACCGGTTCAAAACTTCCCTCTGATGGACGAGATCTGGTCGTAATTTTATTCTATTTAGTATTTTTTATTGTGAAAAGCACTAGTATCGCCGAAAATCTTCGTGCTTAGAAACTAGTTACCTTATACAAGTTTGGAAAGTTTTACAAAAAAAAAAAACGTGTTTGAGCAGCGTCGACAAGAATTTGTTACCAAGTTCGACAATTTATCTAACATGCCACATGCCGTTGCGCTTCAATTAATAAAAGTAAATGAAAACACGCTGTTTTTGCAGCAGCAAAGACGGCCAGGTCGACCTGGTCACTTAGCTGGATCGGATCTGCCCGTTCATCGTGACATCCTACGTCAAGTCATAGCTGCAATGCGCTTTGTTTGTGCGGACACTGAGAGCAGTTAACAATACAGCTGAAAGAGCTATTAATTCAGGACTTTCAACACTTAACCACTGTTGTTAGGTTTAAAAGCAATTTTTATTACGCACAATTTTATTGTACACAAGAATACAGAAAGATACATATTTTCTTGATTGTAAAGGGCTTTGAAACGAAAATATAATAAATAATGTCATTTTAATGAGAAATACGGGTAAAATTGTATTTTATTTACTGAATAAAATTAACTTCTGAAATGCCTCTATGAGTTCCATGTTAACTTTATTGTTCAAAGTTTGATATCAAGTAGGCACGGGTTATCGTTATCCTATCGCAATAATATTTATTACTTGATTTATTAGGATCAAATGGAATAAAAATAGAGGGCATGCGTAAATCAAATTGAAAAAAAAAAATAGCCCTTATAACATGGGACACTAATGGGTAAATATAATTATTATAATCAATACAAATAAATAAAATTGAAGTGTCTGTTTGTAATGTCAAAATAATAGTTTTTTTATAAGTTATTTATATAATACAGTTATTTGCACGATACCTATGCCTAAAAATCAGTTTTTAAATTGTTTGTCTGTCTGTCGTTCTGTCTGTTTGTTCCGGCTAATCTCCGGAAGGGGTGGATCGATTTCCACGGGACTTTCACTGGTAGATAGCTGGTTTTATAAGGAGTAACTTAGGCTACTTTTATTTTGGAAAAAGAATTAGGGTTCAGCGCAAAATATGTATACGCGAGCAAAGACGCGCGGGAACTATTAGTACTATATATTTTACGTCGTTGATCATTGAAAAACACATTTTGGAAACTTGTTAAATCTAATTAAGAACAATAAGAATAGGCTATGGACTAAAGAAAAATTGGTTATTATGGTCCCTCGTAAGTATTTTAAACAAAACACTTATTGACATTACGTATTTTGCGTTTTAAGAAAACAATTTAAAATTACCGGAAACGATTAAGACTGTCGCGGCTTCTTGTATCACGCGTTGGAAAATAATCAAAGTAAAAAAGTAATTTCTCCATCCCTCGAGCACAGGGCTTTTTTAATTAAAAAAAGGGGGTGTATAAAAGGTACCCTATGTCCCTCTCTGTATCACTAGCAGCGTCTACGCATATGCAGCACATTCGGCAAGGGTGGGAGAGCTATGCTTCGGCACGTATGGGCCGGCTCGACTCCGCTCGTTACCACGGCCTCACAGAAAACCGGCCGTGAAACAATGCTTGCATTGCATTTCGCCGCGTGAGTGAGGTTATCGGAGGTTCCCGTCCTTCCCCTCTCCCCCCTCTTCTTCTACTCCCACCTTAAAGGGCGGCAACGCACTTGCGACTCTCGAGTTGCAGGTACCCATGAGCGGCGGTAGTCATTTACCATCAGGTGACCCGTCTGCTCGTTTGCCCCCTATACCATAAAAAAAAGGGTATGCATGCGCATAATATACTAAATAATATGGTTTTTGTTATCTCAATATCATGATCCATCATTAGTAACTACACGCCAACAGATTTATTTGTAACTAGCTGCGCCTCACGGTTTCACTAATAAAAAGTAGCCTATGTGTTAATCCAGGTCTCCAGCTATCTACATATTAAGTTTCATCGCAATCGGTTCGGTAGTTTTTGCGTGAAACAGTAACAAAGATCCGTACATTATCACAAACTTTGACGTTTATAATATTAGTAGGATGGACACTAGCCTATTTATTGGCTGGTTGGCAATGGTTACAATAAATTAATTAACAGTAATCATTAGGCAGAGTCGTCAAGCAATGACGTCAAACGTGACGTTTGAAGTTTAATAAAAATAAACTGATTTGACTTAAGTCTCAACTACCGTCTTGTGTGTTACTTACTGTCGATACATACATTAATAGCTAGAGCCACTGAGAAAAAAACATAAAAAACTCATGGCCACCCTTTTTCAATTTCCATTAATTACGTACAATTTTCATGACAACAAAATGTAGGTAGTATGAGAAAGTAAATTGCTCCGACTCTTACACAAGAAAAATACTAGTTAATTAAACTGAATCGTAAAACTAAATTTATGATAAAATACATATATCTAAAAAAATCAAGAATATCCACAATTAAAAGTACTGCCTGACCAATTTGTGGCTAGTAGTAGTAGCAGCTAAATAATTGCCAGTGAAAATACATGGACCTCCCGGTACTGACATGTAAAAATCATAACAATCATTCTATCAGTAAAAATTACATACCTACATGCAAATATGGCTGTGTCTTATGCAATATACGCAAATGCAAAAATGTTCTTACCTAATAATAACTCAAAAAATACAGCAGATGTATAACATGGACAATTCCCGTCAAACATGCCTAGAGCATTGAGAATATTTCCAATAGTTGAGTCATGGGCGCTGTACATTTGCATTTTGAAGTATTTGCCTCCATTCTCAGCAGACATGGCATTTACTAGGTGTTTGGTAATATGTTTGAGTAGAGGGCCCGCTTTCAAACGCGCCAACAAAGGAGTCCCCGTTAGTGTACTAAAGCTGCAAAGATTATTTAAATAAACTAAGATATAAATTGGCACAACGCCATCCTACCTCGTATTTGTAGCAATGGCATATATTATGAAAGATGTAAGTATATTTTTGTATTTAGAATTAGGTTAACCTTGAGAGTTTAATCTATATTATTTACAGATCAGACTTCATGATCATCGCCATTTTGACTAGCTCATGTTCACGGGTAAACTAAGGGAACGTACCCATACTACGTGACCCATATTTTACTATTTTTTATACCCCTCCCCCCCTCTCGGTGACCACCCGTAGTATATGCCAAGACCCCCCTCCCCCTCTAATTTTTACGTAGTAATTTATAAATATGGTTTTAAATCATTTTTTGCCTACAGAAAGTTAAAAAGCGCTAAACGCTTGCTTGTTGCCACCTGTGAGTTTGAAAAGAGCTAAACGCTGCGCGCCATATTGGAATAAAGCTCGAAAAAGCACGAGATTTGCCTAGAGGATATTGACTACGTGACGAAAACCTAAGCCCCTCCACCCTGTGACCAAGCGTGGCATCTTGAAGACCCCCCTCCCCCCCAAAACGGGTCACGTAGTATGGGTAAGATCCCTAAGATAGACAAAGGAATACTGGCAATGCGCATCTATACTAAGCAAATGCATGACATAAATCTTGAAAAACTAAACTCCCAGACCCGCAACTTCTGAAACTCAAATGACCAGTCCTTTACTAAGTATTAATATGAGTAAGCTTTTACAGTTTACGTTTCTGATTAGTGTTGTCGGATCTTTAAACGCATTATATTATAAGGGAAGTTAAGGAAACCTTTTTGTAAGGGCACTGACCTCCAATGTCTAGGAAAGTCAATAACTCTCAAATTGTAAAAAAAAATATTTATACGTTTATATTTTTCTTCAATAACAAAGCAGGAAAGAAGGATTGGACAGACAAAAAACAAAGGTATTCAAAGCTGTATTCACCAGTAGCCTGATGGCTCTCGCATTTTATCCGGATACACAGAGTGTGTCCAGTTAGGCAATGTAAAGTTGTAAAGAGATTCAATATACAAAGTACTGTAGATATCATCAATTTCATAGTAGGTCTTAACTTCCATACCAGTGTTTGCAGACAGGTAACTGAAAAAAAAAACATTTATTACAAAATATTAGGTACAAGCAACCCGCCCCGGCTTCGCACGGGTAGCAGAGCATAATATTATATTGATTTTTCCGACATCTTCAACAATCATCGTCATATTTCAAACGTTTTACACAAAATCTTAACAAATTATACACCTAAATCTTCCTCATGAATTACTCTGTCTATTGGTTGAAAGCCGCATGAAAATCCGTTTAGTAGTTTTTTAGTTTATAGCGACCAGACAGACAGACAGACGCGACGGGAGACTTTGTTTTATAATACGTAGGTATTTTGGAAATATGAAATCACACCAACATCGACAAGTAGATAAACAGTAATCTTTAGAGTGGTGTGCAATATATTAAGTACAGAACCACTTTGCTGCATCACCAATCAGTGCTTAATTATTATACACAATGCCTAGTACACATTAATAACAATCAAGAGACAGAATAGAAGACCACTAATGGTCTAAAACACTCGAAAACTTTGATAACGAAACATCAAAAGAGCTCAAAAAATATAATACCTGTGCAGTCCTTGTCCCAGTCCCTATCCGTACCTAACACTGCAAACTGAACGAACACATGTTAAACCTATAGTTGAGCAAATGTATAATATGCAGATTCTGCCGAGAGGCAGAAGAAACTGCACTGAGAGGTATCGACCTAGATTTGCACACCATGCAACCGCAGGAAATACAAACAAAGACCAGAAATGGCCGAAATAACTTTAGGCACTCAAAACAATAATAATATGTTAAATAATTTTTACTAACAAAATTTATAGGTAAGCTCCAAAAAAAGTCGTTATCAAATAGTTAAATCTATAGTTACCTTAAGACACATTACATTAATAAAGCAACAATAGACCGAATCCAATCCGCCTACAATGATACTGCTGATTATTATATACATGAATTCATAAAAGCATTAACAAATGAATAGGTACACGTATATGTACCACGACGAAGTAAATAAGTATTAACAAATGAGTTCGTTTATTAATGCTTACTTACGTCATCGTGTGATAAAGTATACAATTCTATAATTTTATGGTTTGGGTATATGTAGGGCTGCCATCCGTCCGGGTTTCCCCGGATTTGTCCTAGTTTAGAGGGCGTCCGGGGAGCGTCCGAGCGGGGTTTTCAAAAAGTGTCCGGGTAAAATCCGGACACTCTGTGCCAGAGGACAATTATAATTGTTAGATGAATCGTTAATAAGCTAAAAATTTAAATGGAATCGGCGTTTTATTAAGGTGTCCGGGAAAGAATCTCGATTTCACCCATGTGTGTCCGGCTTTTTTTAAGTTTTTGTCCGGCGACGGCAATTTAAGTGATGGCAGGCCTAGATATATGTCTATGCGGCAGGCCAAACCTTAGCGCTTGAAGATTTGTCCGGTCACGCTGGTAAATCGATTCTGTAGGGTACTGAAGTACCATTAAATAAAATAAAGTTTAGATTATAATTTATTTTACTAGTAAATAAAAAGATTTGGCATACCGTGATCTGCCCAATTCAACGATTGGGCCATGATGCACAGGTACATACATAATATTTATTCCAGTGGTACAAGCGGTCTCCTGGACTTGTTATTAATAATTTAATGTTACTTTTTGTTATAAAGCTATACTGGAAAGAGGAATAAATTCTGTACAACAGATAATGTTCTGATAAACACTCAAAAGACCACAGTTGCTTAATCTCAGCTTATTTTAAGAGCCTTGGTGCTAGGAAAAGTGCAGTTAACTTACACTTACTTATAAATAATATAAAAATTTCATTATTCTTGCTTAAGTTATGGTGGAAATCTAACACTATGCACCAGATAGTATTACAAATGTAGTCACATTCAATGAGAAACTATTAGGTTTTCTCGCCCGCACACCAGCCAGTACCAGTACAGTGACGCTTGGAATGTCTGTTTTTCTGACAGTTATCTACGCATATTCTAATATAAAGCATTATGAGAATCCTTTAAGTACTGTAGTGTTGAATTTTTTAATGCTTTAACATATTAATATCAACTGAATATCACTTCAACTTAAAACATGTTAAGCTGAGTTTTCTTTTTAATAAGTAAATAAATAACTTCAACGTTAACCAAACATTTTACATGTTTACTGCTAACATCAACAGAAAATTGCTTATAAACATTGATGTGGGATAAAAGCAAACAAACCAACAAAGTGTGTTTCTGTTGATTATGATAATTATAACATATAAATAAAAAACATAATAATAACTACACACATCTCACACACGGCTGTCTGATCCCAAACTAGGCAGAGCCTGTACTATGGTGGTAACCAGACAGTTGATAAACATACTTATTTATCGCGGTATAAGAACCAGATGAATGTATCATACATAAAAGTCAAAAATCTTTTGACGTGACAACGTCTTATAAATTGGTTTGCCGGGTGACACTTCAAGAAACTGCGTTACGCTCCGCTCACGTTATGCGCTCACAATGAGAGCGAGTGAGAGGCACGCGTCCCTTCCACTCGGGCATGGTTATTATTTTACCACTCAAAGTCGTTGTCACGTAAAACTTTCGCCCGTATACCGACTTTACAGGCAACCAATTTTTTTTTTTCATAATACTGGTCACAAAGTGTTCCTTGATGAAATGCCAAAACGACGTAATTGTAAATGCAATATTAGACAAATTCCCAAATAGCTAAGGAACCACAAGGAACTAGGTAAATTCTCGGAGTATTTTTTGCTCTCTTCTGGTTCATTTGGTTCTTATACCGTGATATTCCTAAATACATATATACAATAGAAATATTACACCCAGACACAGAACTAATGATCATGCTCATCACTCAATTATTTGTCCTGGGTGGGAATTGAACCCATGACGTCTGGCTCAGCAGTCAGAATCATCAATCAGTATATAATAGTAGTGGTAGATTTCTTAAATTTAGATAAATCATCCTCAAGATTTAGAAGATAAAACTCTTTCTAAATAAAAATGTTACTAATTCACAGTAGAACCTCGATAAGTCGAAAACCTCCACAACTCGAAAAACTGTTTTGTTCCCTTCCCTTCAAGACTCAAAACGTCAATTGGTCTAACTCTACATCCTGTATAAGTCGCAATAATCAGCCATTGCTTACAAATTATTTCAGTACATATTTTCCTTCTATAACTCGAAAAATTGGACCACTGTACACATAGCAATGTTTGATTTTACAATGTCAACAACTTGATAATTTAAAACCATTTAGCTGTAGAGGCAGCTGGAAGAAAAGTAATATTAATGCATAATATTACCAATTCTATGAAATGATAAAGGAATTTGTCTGACCTTAATACATGTTTGTGTAAATGGTGTCAGATGGTTAATTTTAGGTACTTATTAATTGTTATTAATTTCCTTTGAGCATGAAGAGGCAATAACAACCTTCATTAAATGCTTTTGCTTACTTTACAGTATTGTAAAGAGCAAATCAGCAACTGGAAAAAAGATCTGTTTTTCGTACCTTAGTCTTATATAATGCTATAGATAGCATCCAAAACCTCCATCCTCCATTCAAATTATTTATATTATAGTACATAATCACTACATATTATAAAACAAAGTCCCCCGCCGCGTCTGTCTGTCTGTCTGTTCGCGATAAACTGAAAAAATGCTGAACGGATTTTCATGCGGTTTTCACTAATAGACAGAGTGATTAATGAGGAAAGTTTTCGTGTATAATTTGTACCCGTGCGAAGCCGGGGCGGGTTGCTAGTGTTACATAATTTGTAACCTAAGAATATATATTGTAACTATGTACCTGTATAACTAGAATTTTTATACTCTACTCAAAATTAGTTAGAATGAATCTAAATCTATACAAGTCCAATATTTCCTTACAAAATCGCTCAAGTAGAAAACCCTATAACTCGAATTTTTGGCAGCTCTGTTAAGGTTCACCTTACAGAGGTTCTACTGTATGTGTATAAGGGGACTACTTACTCCATTAGTTCCTGATATTGATTTAGTCTTTCTATGTAATCCTTTGAATGGATTAGCTTCTCATATTCCTCGTCATAAGCTGGACAGGGTTTTTTCATTGCAAGTAGGTTGTCTTCAGTTTCCGGAGTAGTGTGGACAGGTATAGGTTGCCACATTAAATTCGTGTTCCATACAGTACTGCCATAAGGAGGGTATAGACCTTTGTGAGATAAAAAGATTTTTTTTATACTTTCTGTTAAATGTAAAATTCTTAGTTCATAAAACACCTGGATGCAATAATGATATACATAATATCTAGATCTGTCTGTGTGAAGTAATGCTATACTAATTGGTAAATTCGGTTGGTTTGTTGGTTGGTTGTCAGATAGTAGTCTTAGCAGTATTACAGTGCTGACTGACTGACTATTACTCACGCCACTGATGAATGGCTGCTGAAGCTGCACAAGCCATAACTTTTTGAAATGTGATAGGTATATTTGTTTAAGGATTATTTTCACCAATGATAACACAAACATAAATCTAATTATTATCGGCTCTTAGATATCATTCGATGACACAAATTGTGAGCTTCACAAACCAATAAAATATTTTTACAATGTCTCTCAGTATTATTGCTTACATAAATAAAAAGGGCTCACCAGCTAAGTTTGCTTGTGCAGACATGAGTGTGCGGTCCACATCAGTAGACCGAACATATATCTGACCTGGATCAAAGTCTCTGGATAGCAAGTGCTGAAAGGGAATGATACTTATTTTTTGTCTGTTAATTATAAGTTCTAATAATCACTACAAAAGTTCTTAAAAAAATGTATGTAGCTGCACAACATGATAACTAGCATGTCTACCTGTAGCTCAATCTCTCCATACTAAGACTGAAAATTGGGAAACCTATACTTTGTCAAATTTAGAATGATAATTTTGACAGTTAATAGTAAGGATGAGGTAGTGTATTATCGTTATTAAACCTATTCAATTATCTCTATTTAATAAAAAATAATAATATGACTATAAAAGCCCACAATAACCATTTCGTCTCCTGCAAAATAAAATGAAACAAGGAATAAGAATTTTCTCCAGTCATATGCAGTAATGTTTTCACAGGCATTTTAAAGTTAGTATTTTCTTAGTCGTAAATGGTGGAGATATGTTATGTTTGGCTACATGGCCTAAAAAATTATGATAAATCTTAAGAACCTATTTAATATACATAGGTACTAGGTACAATTATGAATAAAAAACAAGCAAACCTTTGACATGAGTCCAAATACATTTGATGGCATTGTAATGATAATGATACACTGAAAATCTGAGTATTACAGACCTACATATGTTGTACTAATATTGTTTTACAAAATTTAATACTTACTATAAATACTATGATTTTCAATAGTCTGGTAGGTCGTTCACTAAGTGGGCGGTACCCATAAATGAAGTATGGCATTATCTCTTGTAAATTTTAACGAAAAACAATAAGAAACTTCATGGGTGTGAGTTATCAAAATTATCTTCCTAAATTAGACAAAGTATAGTGATAAACATTTTACACTAAACATTTCGATCTAAAGCTTTAATCATACTTTTAAAATATTAGTATATTTAACGTCCGTTTTGATTTGTTGTATAACCACATAATTCTTTGTAATTATTAGACTGGTATTAAGGCCGTCAGGCCTTAACACCAAAATAATTGTTGTTATTAGTCACAATATAATTCAAAAACATTTCACACTTTTCATTTTACTTTAATCTGGAAGACTATTACACAACCATGTTATGTTCAGCATCGAAATCATATCTACATAATAAATGTTCTAATACATTGCAATTAGGACACACCAGCTAATACTATATTTCAAATAATAGTGTAATACAAAACTGTGTGTAGTAGTTCTGTGATATGATTACTATGAATTTTAAACATACATGTACACAATTAGTGTCATCTTACCGAATATCTTTGTCTCAGCCATTTTCCTAATGCATAATGTTGCATTTTGCCAATGTTAGTAAGTTGCCCAAATTGTACTGGCCACAGAGACTGGTTCTTCCAGGGATCCGTGGGATAAGGATTAATTGGAGTCCTATCACCATGTCTGAATATGATAGCAGCAAACTTCACATTTTCATCGCCAAACGTAATTGTTGTACAAATGACAATGATTAAAAATGGGATCATAGTTATAATAAACCGATTTATTATCTATTCAAAATAATTATAACGCCATTAGTGAAAACAAAATCCACAGTAATTAGTAATCACAAAATGATAATGTATAACAAATCCGAAATAGATTAAATGAAACGCCTGAATTTTAAACAAACGCTATTTAGATAATGAACGAGGTACACAGTATACACAACACAGGTGACACAAGTGTCTTGAACATTCAAACAAAACACAACTGACAAGTGACAAGACCCTAACGACAAAGTATGAACCAAAGAGTAGATAGACCAGCAAATAACTACGTTATTGTGCGTTTACACGCTCGCCTTCAAACTGACATTCAACGAACACAAGCACGGGCACAACAAGTATGTGAACAGGCTGTTTGTGCAAGCTTACATGAATGTGCTCGCGCTTGCTGCCGATCGGGACGACTGTCGGTTTTTTGACACACATCAAAGGATGAATGTGCTAGTGCTTGTGTGCCCATTCACACACACGCTCTCGGCCGCGTTAGTATTGTTTGCATCTTTGTGGCGTACGGACGACGTAACGACCGAAATTAATTTTTGACGACACCAAATTAACAAATATGTTGGAATGGTCCGAACCTTTATCATGCTCGAATCGAAAATTAAAGAAGAGTTCAGAAAGATGTTCTGAACTATTATTTTAGTTAAACATAATATTGTTTATCAGGGCCAGAAAATTAGAGGATTAGAGTTAGTATTGATTGATTGATGATTAGAGAATTGTAACTAATCGCATATCAATACGATATGCAATAAATAGATTTATGTATGCCTTAAAACAGTTACGAAACACAGATAATGAAGAAGCCGCCCACAATGCTTATCTTGGTTATTTATGTTCATGTTTGTTAGAAATAATAAAAAAATATATTTAAAAGTTAGTGAGGATAGTAAATTCATTAAAAGAAATCCCACTAAAATAAGAAACGAATCATATGCTTTTACATGATTCGTTTCTTATTTTAGTGGGATTTCTTCGATGTAAAAGTAGTTATAATTCATGTCAATTAAAAATAATTAAATTTAAGGTTTTGGCTACTTGAAAAATGCTTTTACGCCATAAATGATTTTTTAGTTGTTAAACCTAATAGTTTTTAGTAAAATTTCGCAAGCCTATTTATGTCGAGCTGCTTTTTTTTCAATAAAAATAGATCAAGCCCAAATCAGTAGCCCCCACGAGATCTACGTCTAAATTGTTTGCACTGCCTACCATGCATGCGAGCGTGTGAATAGCTTGGTACGTCTAAATGCGCAGGCTGCGTGCCGGGCTGCTTGCCAGGCTGCCCGGCCTGCGTGTGAACGCACCATTACGCGTTAAAACCATGAACCATAACCAACCGCAGGACTAAATAAATGATGTTTTAGTGATTTTTGGCTTAGTGTAGAGACTTTTGTAACAAACAACGGAATTCGCTCCATTAGTTTCTCGCAGAAAGTCGAAAAATTATAAACAATATTACTTTGCACCCTCCACGCCCACAAGCTTTTATATATATATTTAACACGATTACTAAATTAGCACTTACGGTTGAGTTCTTAAATTTTGTTTTTCTACAGGAAAGAATATTTAATGAATATCAGTACTTAATCGTAAAAGAATTGTAGTGGTTTTCCAATTTATAATTAAAAAAAACAAGTAAAACAAAAAAAAATTAGCCGTCATGGGACTGCCGACAGAAGTGAAAACCTAAACTAAACGACGACCTTCAAAGTTCACATTAGCAGGTTGGTGACATTAATTAATAAGGAGCACGCACACGCACACGCACACGCGCACGCACACGCACACGCGCACGCACACGCACACGCACACACACACACACACACACACACACACACACACACACACACACACACACACACACACACACACACACACACACACACACACATATAATTAGGTCGGCTCCGTCTTACGAATTTTCGCTCAGGGTCACGTGTCATGACGCGAGTAGCGTACCCGCCCCGGCTTCGCACGGGTACAAATTATACACCAAAATCTTCCTCATGAATCTGTGTTTATTAGTGAAAACCGCATGAAAATCCGTTCAGTAGTTTTTCAGTTTATCGCGAACAGACAGACAGACAGATGTGACGGAGGACTTTGTTTTATAATATGTAGTGATAGAAAAAGAAATTATGAAATCTAACTAATAAATATCTTCAGCAAGCATTTTTTTTAAATCATTTAATGCAATATCAACATGGGATAGATAGGATAGTATATGTGTGTTGAGGTTTGCGGACCGAATCACGTGTCACAGCAATACAATCCATTTCTCGGGGACTTCCTTCCTAGGGTATACAAGAGTCCCTTGCGATAGACTCACTTGTTACGGAACACCGTGTGGTTTTAGTCGGTTCTATTCCGACATACCACCTCACCAATAGCCATGGTGAGGTGATGACCCGTGGGGGTTTCCACACGAAAAAAAAAAAAAAAAAGCAATACAATCCATCATAGTCCATATTTGCTAGTCGTTTGCAGGTACGTTCACGTGAACGTCTAAAATTAGAAACGTCACTCTAATATCGTTATATAAATACATACCGACCAACTATTAGTGATATAAATTTCTGTAAGTTTTTGGATTCAAAATCAATACGTGATTTTAACTCTGGTCACTTCAGCTGAAAGGTATTAATATTTTTATCATCATCTACTACCCACTGTTTACGTTTAAATAAAATCATCATGACAGACTTATTTAAAATTCTTTTCTAAAATCTTATTTAATCGTAGGAGAGCCATGCTTCGGCACGTATGGGCCGGCTCGACCGGAGTGATACCACGGCCTCACAGAAAACCGGCAGTGAAGCAACGTTTGCATTGCTTTTCTCCGAGTGATTGAGGTTACCGGAGACCCTAACCCTTCTCTACCCCCTCCCACCCCCTACTGCACCCTTCCCCTACTCCGACCTTAAAGGCCGGCAACACTCTTGTGACTCTTGAGTTGCAGGTGCCCATGGGCGGTGGTAGTAATTTACTATCATAAAGCTGAAGTTTGGTTGTTTGTTTGGTTAAACGCGCTAATCTCAGAAACTACTGGTTCGAATTAAAAAAATATATTTATGTTGGATAGTCCATTTATTGAGGAAGAGTATAGGCTATTTAACATCACGCTACGATAAATAGAAGCGGAGCATCAATGAAAAATGTTGCAGAAACGGGGAAAATTTACAAACGCAGACGAAGTTGCGCGGGTCAGCTATAGTCAAACCGCCCGTAAGCTTGGCCCTTCCGATGGTTTGCGGGACCTGGGGCTGCTAGTGTGTCGCAGTCCGCAGTGACTGACGTGAAAGCCTGGTTTATTGTTTTTATTTTGCAACATGGAAAATCTGCCAACTCTGTTAATCACCTGTTAATCGCGCAAATTATATTACTAAATGTTGCCAAATATTTAAAACTATTTATAAAAGTATTTATCATCATTTAAAAATATGTACTTGTATATTTTTTCAAAGATTCAAGAATGTAATTGAATGAATCAGACATCATGAAAAAAATTTAAAACCGTCAAAGAAAGAATTTAAACCTCCACAAGACAAATATTTCCTTACAAAATCCGCTAAGTCGAAAACTCTATAACTCGAATTATTTGTGGCGTCTTCCTTGAAGTTCGATTTACAGAGGTTCTACTGTATAAAGTCCTTATCATAAACTTAGTAAACGATAGTATACTAAGTTTATGGTTCTAATAAAGAAAATGTATTATATTACTTCATTATTAAATTGGATCTGAATACATAAAATATACATGATAAAGATAAGGTGATTTTAATAAAAATTTTATCGAAGTATTAAAACTTCACAATAATTAATCATAAAAACTTATCATAAACGGAAATTATAATACATGGAAATAAATTCCGTTTTTATTACATGATGTGTAGATTAAATCTCAAACAAATAAATCTGAAGATATCGAGTTAGTACATTGTGTCGTGTATAGCCGAGCGCATCACCCGCCCCACGTCCCGCAAACTATCGGGAGGATCTATCATACAGCGGTTAAACTATAGTCGTCAATAAAACTTTGTGGCATTTGGTCCCATACTTCTACCAACCCTTTTCAGTTGTCTTAAGTTGTTTACTGTTGGCATTCTTTGTTTAATTTGTCTTCCCAGTTTATCTCAGACCTGTTCTAACGGGTTTAGATCTGGTGAGCGGGCTGGCCATTCCAAAACTTTGGATTCCTAGCATCTCTAATACACATATAACAGAATGTAACACGGTAACGGTGGGGCCGTTACCGTGTTACATTCTTGGCCGGCACCCCACTGCATCAAAAGAGCTTCCATTATCAATATTGTGGAATAATAATTATGTATCAGTTAATCAACAATACGGCCCTTCCAAGAACTTTAAAACTAATAAACTTAGCTACATTTTGTAACAGTCTGTTTAAACTTATTATTTTAATATTTAATATTTTAAAACATATCGCCTTAATGTTGGGTATGCGGTTGTTTTCATTATTATCTATAAAAAAGTGTTTTCAGTAATAAAAGCAATTTAGAGAGGTTTGAAGAATATTTACCCGTGGTTTGGGTATTTTCCCGGGTTTTTACCTCATATTTACCCGAGAGGGAATTTTCCCAAGAATTTACCGGGTAGATGCCCATCTCTACTCGTGCGGCACTTACTTATTGTTAACATAAACGGAAAAAAAGCTGATGGAATGGAAGTTCACTCACAGAATATCATTTACTGAAAAATTTAAATTCAATCACAGATGGGTGAGATAGGTTATTCACCATCAAAACTTCAAGGGATGGGAGAGAATAGGTTGGCAAAGTGAGAATACTGGTGTCCAGAGTATACCTATATGATTTTTATCAGTGAGTGCTTAGTATTAGGAGCAGGGTTGGACTGGGAAGGACGGGCCCGGGTGGCTCTCTACAAGCCCTGGATAAGGCTGGATAAGTGTTCCTAGATGGGATACTTTCGGATAGTAATTAATTATACACATTAAATATATTCAATAATATATAACAGTAAATATTTTATTTAAGTTCTAAATCCAATACGGGAGAAGGTCAATAAAACACAAAATGTTAACTATTCTTCCAATTTCATTGTATCGCCTTCAAAGTCCTTCCCCCTTTAGAAATAATTTACTTGCGCCCACGAATAATCCAGTTATCAAAACATTTTTTAAATGCATTTTCCGAAATCGACTTCAGTTCTCGTCACGAATTCTTTTTGATATCTTCAATTGACTGAAAACGGGTACCTCGAAATGGTAATTTGAGTTTTGGAAAGAGAAAATATACATCAAATAGATTTCATATTCGGTGAATACGGTGGTGGTTCTATGATATTTGTTGAGTTTTTGGTCAAAAATTCGTTCCCAATGATGGCCTTGTGCGATGGCGCGTTGTCGTGGTGTAATATCTAAGAATTTTCTTTCCACAAATTCGGTCTTTTTCGACGAATTTGCTCGCTCAAACACCGCATAATGCTCCAATAATATTTTTTAGTTACAGTCTGACCTTCTGGCAAGAATTTCGAGTGCACAACACCTCGATAGTCAAAGAAAACAGTCAAATTCAAATTCTTTATTTGCCATAATTAGGGTTAGTACTAGTAATTATAGCTCTTTGGTTAGTACCTACATATAGAGTTGTTAGGTTTACAATGTTTACCGCCTATTTAGCCGTCAAGGCAGCATGCAAAAGTGCCTTAAAACTATGGGAGACAAATATGGAATGCTACTTAATTAACAACTTTTTATCAATATTTTTAATGTTTGATAGGATAATTCTAGAATTCGTTGACAGAGTAGAACGTGTTCTGTAGTAACCATATGTCTACGGAATTTTTACATTTTTTAAGCGATAATAATTCTTTGATGTCATTCGGTATCTTATTATATATTGTGACACACATAGCATAACAATTTTTTTGCAGTTTCGTACTCCTTGGAATCATGTTTATAACAAGTTTGTTTAGGTATCTAGTGTTACTCGTCTGCGTTACAATATAATATATTACATTGTAATGCAGAGGAGGAAATTTATTATTATATATATTATATAATAAATATAATAATAAATTTCCCTATTTGGAATATATATATATAAGCACGGCAGAGGTAGATTTTTAAGATTTGAAAATATGAGCGGCATGATACATCAGGGGCAATATCACATGGCTCGCATATACCTTTTTTTTTAGCTATGAAGGCTTTATTTCCATTCGTACCATTTCCCCAGATCAGTAGTTCATATCTTAGCACTGATTCAACATATGCAAAGTACGCCGTACACGCAGTGATTTAGTTAGAAACTTTGGACATGACCTTGACTTCTGATCGACTTTGTCGTGGTATTTTCGGTTTCGGTTCAGTTGGAAGTCGCCATTCCGAAGCTTGTTGTCTAGTTTGCATGTCAAACTCCCCATGACCCATGTCTCGTCACCAGTAACAATGCGTTTTACGAATGTAGGGTCGGAATTGACTCGTTCTAGCATGTCTTCAGCGACTTTTACGCGATTGAGTTTTTTATTAAAATTTAGATGTTTCGGGACTAGTCGAGCGGCAACGTGTTTCGCCACGTGTTTAAACGATACGCGATCGTTTAAAATGGTGCAAATCGATTCGTGAGACACAGAAAGTTCAGCGGCTATCTCTCTCAAACTTGGATGAGGATTTTCAGTCACAATTTCCTTCACTTTGGCGATGTTAACTTTAGTTGAAGACGTTGATGACCGACCAGAGCGAGGCAAATCTTCCGACTTTTCTTTTATTTTATAAAAATCGCAAAACACTCTTGAGATGAGCTCACAATATCGAGTACTGAAAACAAACTAAATGACAGATATTGCTTAAACTTCGCGTCAATATAGAAAACAGTTATGCCAACCTTACCACAAAAAAGAATTATTTGAATTGAATTTGGAATTAGAATTAAATTATCAATTCCCGATACTTTTTTTAAAGAATGTAATAAAAATATAAAAATATCAATAGAGAAAATAATATATGTCTGAAGAAAACTAAATATGATCCATAATTGAAAATTCAAAAGGAGAAGCAGAATCTAAAGTCCATTACAATTACGGACCCACTGATTTACAGTGTGACTGTGAAGCAGGACCAGCATTTTCCAAGCATTCTTTCATAAACATCTAGTTTTTAAGATGCTCGTTTAGAGGTCCAATAATTATCCAAATCTTTAGTGTCTCCGGACTCCAGATATAAGAAGAGGTATGATTTTAGTATGTTTGATGAGATTAGGGAAAACTTCTTGATCTACACACAAATTAAATGATAGCGCTAAGTAGCGAGTGGAAGTTTCGATAATTATATATTGGCCTGCTTTTATATAAAAGAATCGATTATTTTCGACAACGACAAATTTCGAGAATTAGAATCGAAATTTATACCATTATACAAGCTATCACAGGTATCACAAGATAAGTAAAAATAGAAACTGTTTACAATCATCATTTATTGTTTTTTCTAAAAGCATTTCTTTTTCTAGTGATTTCCAAGCAAAACCTTGAATATTTTAGTAGAAGAGTGTCAAATAAATCCTAACTAATATTATAGCCGCGAACGGGATTTTGTTTGTTTGTTGGTAACGCATCCACGCCTTAAGTACTAAACCGATCATCATGATATTTTGGACATAGGGCACCTTTCAGCCAAAATATAGCAAACCGAAGTAGAAAAGTGAAGAATAATTTTTAGGGTTTCGTTCGTCCGAAAAATGAACGGAATCCTTATCCGTCTGTCACAAACAATTTGCTTCGAATCTACTGGACCGATTCAGTTGCAATTTGGTACACATACCAAACCGTGTGACCCTAAAAACAAATATTTTGGGGACCAAATGAGAACATTATAAAAATACATATTGTACCGTACCATATCAAATGAAGGGGCTTGTTGTGGGGGTCTCAAACATAATTTTAAGATTATTAGTTTAAAGCTATAAAATATATGAAAATTTATCTCCGAAACTATTGAGCTTAAAGTTTAGAGAAAAATAGAGAAAATAGTTTACTTATAGATAACAGGAAAACACAATTGACATTTGTCGGGTATGTCATCGTCCCGGAGAAAGCCTCAGGCATATAATTTCCGGTTGTTCTTGTCTTGCCAACAGCGAGTACTTGCATTCAGTAGTCAGAATCACTAACCACTGTTAGTTATTTTGACTGCTGGCTGGCTGACTGGCCTTTTGGTCTAAAGTCTAAACCAAGAGGCCAGTCGATAAATCTATTAATATTGTGCGTAAAAACTGACTTTTGACATGTACGGAACTCTCTTGACGCGATTTCAACTCGCACTTGGCCGGTTTCTAATCTAAGAATAAAGACATTAACAAAAAAAAAAGTGTGTGTGTGCATTTCAGAAATGAAACTAGCCTACGAGAGAATGAGATTCAAAAAGTAAAATAAATATATTTTAAAAATAAAATAAAATAAAATTAAAGGACAAAAAAAAGAAGAAAAAAAAGAAAATTAAAGGGCCAAAACGTGATTTTTTCGGCGTCCGGGCTGTATATATCTCATGTACTTTTTTTTTTAAAGTAATGTATATTTCATTCTATTGGCTAAGTTGATGAAAATTAGGTAGGTACATTGAAAGATTCCGTTACATAGGTAGGACACATAAATAAATAGTTCACCTGATAATTCTGGTCAGGATATTGGAAATAAGTACAATAATTTAATTATGTGTGAAAATTTTCAATTTATTCCGATGCTTGAAGTGGGTGAATTCACCTTACGTAGATATGCATATACAAATTATGTACCACAACATTTAGAAGAAATTGCCATAAAAGTTTAAAAATAATGCATTTTCAAAAGAGACGGATTGATAGGTTCATACTGATATTTAATCGGCCATGAATTCTATGCTCCTTGCGACATTATTTGTTTATAAAAAATATTTTAATAAAAATGTATTAAATACAGTCATCCAATGCCACTATTCAAACCACATTCTATATTACAGAATAAATGCAGTAATGCCACTACACACGTCTTCATAAACCTAAAAAACATATTATTTATTCAATACCTCTTTACTAAAAATTATGACTGATTCTTTACTTACATCACTGACTTAACATACGACAAAAAATAGTTCCACTCACTCTAACAAACACACCACATACATCATCTCACTGTACAATGTAATGTTCAGCAAATAAAAGATATCTTGAGGGAACATATTCTTGGTTTATTTATAATTATCAACTTCAACTTCAACTTTTGGTTTGTGGCTTTGTGGAGTTACCACAATTTTGCCAATGTCAAGTAGGTATACGGAGGACAAACTGTCAAAGGATTTTATGTAGAGTTGTGGTAGAGCTAAAAAAAAAATATTGTAGAGATGTAGAGACTATAAATAATCGTGAATTCTAAACTTCTACAGGCATAACTAAGCATGAATAAAAGAGCCAATCATGTGAATACATAGAAATTAATACATAGTATAAAAAAAAACAAAAATAAATATTGAATTATGTTATGATCACAAAATTACAACTTAATCTTATTTACATTAATATACTTGCCTAATATATATACAAAAGGGGTGAAGACAAGTGATAGCATCAATTTAAGGGACGTGGGGCGGGGAATATGGGGAGGAATAACATCATAAATAGGGAACCTTGTCTTAGGACAGCTAAAAAATATATGGTCCGCATTTCCCTCATCTTTATAATTATTACAGTTCAGCTAGTTTTCACGATACATCTTTCAACACCATCCTCCGTAAGAACTACGTAGTACAATATATAGTTATCTGTGGTAAGAACCAGAGTTTATCTTTGAAAGCTCAGTTCGAAAAAGATGACATTACTTTTTTTTACAAGACCAAATAGGTTTCGTTACATCTTCCCCTGTTTTATAAACCAAAAAAAATCTTAAACAACTTATAGGAAATTGACATCTAACAATAACTTCTTCTTAAAACTATTAAACTTAAAAGACTTTATCTTCTTCTTCCCCTTTTAAAACAAAACAAACAAAAAACAAATCTTTAAATATAAATCTATGGTATACATAGTATTACATAGACCTAACTCGGTCTATGTGAAGAGGGTGAGGAACACCCTACGTCACCACCACAACCCCACACTCAGCCCTCAATTCTGTCGGGTCAACAAATCACTGAGGTCTAATGTGAAAAGTTTTTACATTATGTATACCGTGCCTCATCTAGAATGTCATATGACCTAAAATTGTTATTAGTTGCAATTTTGCTTTTTAACCAATTAATGCCATTTTTTTTTAAACCATACATGTTGTCCAATCTTAAAACTGCGTTTACATTTTGACTTCTTATTATAATTCTTATTACGACTTTTAACCTTTTCAAATTCTGCTCCAACATTGAGATTTAAATTTGGTTTTAAATTTAGTTTTAATATTTCTATTCATCATAAGGTGGGTAGGAATGAAATGTGTTCCTGATACTGGTCAAGATCTGTATTGCAATAACACTACTCTATAATCTGTTTTGTCTTCACTACATTTAGGAAATTGAGATCCAAGTATATCTCATTCTTATTAGAATATTGATATCTAACAATAACTTGTTCTTAAAACTATTAAAAATAAAAGAGTTTATCTTCTTCTGCATGCCCTCTAAGCAACCACCGTCTATAGATTAAGTTTATTTTTTTATTTTAAAGTTTTGCAGTCTAATAGCATACATAAATATTCTCTCTGGGAATTAGGGCTGCTGTTCTTATTACAGGCTACTAACTTTTTTTCGTATGGAATCCCTCACGGGTCATTCCCTAACTAAACTAAGACCAAACCACACGGTGTTCCGTCAGAAGTGGGCCTATTACAAAGGACCCGGGTATTCCAGGGGTTGCCTCCGGGAACCCCTGCAGACCTTGGCCATCTCTTGATTAACAGGCGGCCACACCGTGGTGTACGGGGGGCATTATCACCCTCCGGTTTAGAAAGGCGAGCGCAGAACACATTGCGCCACCTTTCAGGCCTGCTTCTGGTAGGGCAACGGCCAGCCCCGCCCATCACCCCCCGACCAGCGCTCATGGAGGCCGGAGATCGTTCTACGCACGAGAGTACCCGTCCTCTCCCGTATCCTTTACACAGTTTCTTCAGCTGACATCACCGCCTTGCAAAATGTGGCGGTGGAAGGTTACTACGTAACCTAGCTAGGAAATCAGTATTCAGTTCAGTATATTGTCATAAAAAAAAACAGTCACTCCATAATTTTTTTAAATTAATTTATTATAGGTATTGCACCCTAAATATGGTGTATTTTCTATTAATATAGCTGTAGATAAATGGTTAAGTTAGATATCAAGCTTACCTCTATATTTTTTTACTAGTCAAGCCACAAAAAATGAATTTGATATACTGTGGGAGAACACTTAAATTGTACTTTGTACAAGTTTAGTTTTGAGTAGATGCTAAAAACATATCTCAAAATGAAATCAAAGCAAATAAAATAGCTCGCTGAATATAATGTGCACACGTATTGCATCAATGTTATTTAGACCATTGTAGTTTTACTTTGATATCTATCCGTTTAAAGAACCTACATTTATTTACTCGTCTGTCTCTTTTATACGGTCGACACAGTTTCGAAGACTATGCTAATTGAATTGCAAGAGGCATGCCTAATGTATGTATTTTCGTTTTTAGCTATTAAATGTTTTATTAACATTTCTTTGAGTAATAATACAGTTACAAAATGTCTGAATTTTTCAATTGCTCGTCGGCGTCATCCACACGTCATACATTACCAAATCGAGTTACTTAGTATTTTAGTTATGCAAAGGAAACAAACTTTAAAAGTGGGTCACAGATTGCTTCTTCAGTTTTGTTAACTCTTCCGATCTAAATGTTACTTAGTACAAATATGTATATTGATAGTAACATCTATTACCAAGACGATATCTTGCACAAGACAGAGACGAGACAGAAAAATCACAATAAATATGAGATCATTCATAAGTAGAAAAATGTTTTTGTCCTTCACTTCCTTTACTGTTAATCAGGATTCAAAATTCGGGTATACCCCTTATTGTCCTCGTCTGGCCACGCTAAACGAAACTTCACATAGAGGTTCGTTATCATTTACACAGTCTCTCCTCTCTCTATCGCCCCATAAGAACGTCATTATATTAGTAATGACGTTCTTATGGGGCGAAGAAAAATACCCTTGTGCGATCCAGTAAGCATACTTCTTTCATAGTAGCAGTACAAATAATAGGTCTACAAACGCGGTTGATTGAACGTAAATAAATAATATTAATTAATGATGGTGGTTGATGGTGAACGATGGTTGCTTGTTTGTAAAAGCCTAGATAACAGTGCGTCAGCTCTATCCAGAACCTAGACGTATTATGTGCAATTGTGCAATATACACTACAAAATTAGTCTGTTTATCTTGAAATTCTCAATAAGCCACAGCATGACCTGCGATATATACTATATAATATAATACATACAGATATATGTATTATATTTAAACAGTTCTGCAACACTTACCTAATCTGTCCAGACGTTATTAATTGAACGTATTTACTTTAACAATTTGTTTATCGTCGTATTGATAATCGTCTATAGATATTCATAACATGCTATAAGTTGAAAATGATAAGGTTAAACGTGCACAACATTTTAATATTCATTTCTTAAAATTGGAACCGTCTTTTAAAATACGTATGCTATATTCCTTTCAATTCCAATCAAACTTGTATGTAGATAGTACGTCCATCTCGGGAATCAATTATCGAAGACTTGCCCGTCTTTCTCGAAAGACAAACTTAACTTTGCGGTTGCGATGTACGACAAAGTCAACAATCCAACCGTAAAATATTAGTTTGTCACCACAAAAACTATTTTTTTATATGATATAACAACAAATTAACAATTTTCGGATTTTTCCCTTTACTTGTGCTGTCAGACCTTGTTTCTTAAGTTAAGTTTTGATTTACCTGCGAAATGTTTAAATTTGTTAAAATCTAAGCCATAATGGCCGTATCTTTTGATTACGTTGACTTAGAAGCTTGATTTTTTTACAAATTTAAGAGACCGCTGACAAAATTATTTGATGTTAATTTCAATTTAATGCCTCCACGAGTTCCTGAGGAAAGGGTCTTCACAGACACACCGACAGACAGATATAACAACAAATTAAAGAATTTCGGATTTTTTCCTTTACTTGTGCTATGAGACCTTGTCTCTTACGAAATTTCATGTTTCTAGGACAATGGGTTCACGGGTTCCTGAGAAAACGGTCTTGACAGACAGACAAACAGACGGACAACAAAGTGACCTTATAAGGGTTCCTTTTTTTTCCTTTTGAGGAAAAGTTTTATTCTCGTTAACTGTAGGTATGTCATTCACAGTGGAAACCTCATCCCAAAAACTCATGTGAATAAAAACAAAAATATTCACGAATAGTGACGAGTTAGTACCAAAAGTTTGTGTTTTTGGCAAAATTGGTGTTGTTAAATTTTAAAAGATGCAGGTATAGACAGATAAGAATTCTCGCTAGGCCAAACAGTACACCGTCATGGCATAAATCACAAAAAAAGTTAAGGTGGCGATGACGTTCTGGCTCCTGTACAGTCAAGGTCAAGTATTTACTTGAAATTCTAAGTTTAAATAAACATTAATTTGATGAAATTTAAATTAATCCCATGAAACGCAAAACACTAGAAGTTCGGGCTGATCATGTTAACCATTGAAGAGGTACAAACTCAGTTTCCTTGTTATGATGTGTTTTAATACAGAAAATTATATGATTAAAAATTTACTTGAATAATCATCAAACCAAATTGAAGCCGGGTCCATTACTAGCATACATCCTAGTAACACAAAGAGACAGTCTAAATTAAGTATCGGAGTAATACTTGTTTCAAGTCACCATACCAACCAGCTCATATCACTTTTGCTCATGGCCAGCCAGCAGATGTTTTGTTTAATAAAATATATAATAAACCAGATTTTTGGTATTATAAAATAGTTGGAAGACACCTTTTAGAAATTTAATATTAAAAATACCTGTTCTTATGTAAATAGATTTATGTAAGTAAAATGTAATCTTAATTAATAGAATTAAAATAGAAATATTACATGACAAATAGTAATTATATAATTGTTTCACTTTCTTATACGGCACCCTTGCAGAAAATTTACATATAAAAAACTGTTTTTCTTATGTGTAGGACATAAGAAAAACAGTGTAAGTAAATAAACATCCCTGTTTATTTTTTATTGTTATATTACATTTGAAACATACCTTATGATGATTGTTCTTAAAAATATCATCTTTATTGAGTATCGCGGTTGTTATACAGCAATGCTGTTTTTTTTTGATCTTGCGGATTTGCAGGGCAAGCATTAGGCGTCAGCGAATAACTTTTATTTTCCACGAGGCTTCCGACGCAACCACCAAAATAATGAGCATTGCTCCCATGTATTGGCAGTTGTTGGCTACTTTTAGAGTGGCTCTGACGGTGCTGATGACCTGGCACTGATTCGCCAGCCAGTTAACGGCTACCATAAATCCTATGCACTCGTGTAGTGTGGATGATGCCATTATATGCAGATACAATTGAGTATGGTGTAAAATGGGTGTTTAGGGCCTGTGTTAGGATTAATGGTGCCTAGACAGACAGGTTTGATATTTCAAAATGAGTCAGACAAAGATGTGCAGCGCAGCTTCTTCATGGTTGATCAACCTTTTCATCAGTACAAGACTTGCAGAAAATGGCAATACATGAATAAGGTCCTAAAAGATAAAGGTATGTAAGCGAACGCAAGTAAGACAAAAGTTGCCGTTTTTGACAAATAATGAAGAAATGGCTGAATGTAATGTTATGATTGAAAATGGACGTGTAGACTGTAGAACAAGTGTCAGAGTTTGTATACTTGGGTAGTCCGTTATTGAGGGAAGGTGCGCCTGGCAGTTCAAGTAGAAGAAAGAAACAGAAAGTAGAACAAATACTGTTGAGATTAGATGATTGCGAAGTAAGTTCGGAGTAAGATTGATTGATAGAACGAGGAATGTAGATATTCGGAGACAGTGTGGTTTGAAAAAGGATGTAGTGATGAAAATTGAAAATATGCTAAAGTGGTGGCAAGAATAAGTGCGGAACGAGTCACAAAACAAGTATATAAGGTAATCGTTAGTGGGATGGTCGGTAGGGGTCTACTACGGAAAACATACCCTGATTAAAATTAGTGATGTTCTGGAGAAAAGGCAAGTCAGAAGTAGGCGAAACTGGCGGGCTTAATGACAGTAGAGAAACCTCGTGAGGATGTAAGGATATAAACAAGTTTTGGGCCGTTGTCTCTGCCTACCATCAAGGTAGAAAGGCGTGAGCTTATGTATGTATGGGCTAAACCTGTTTTTCCTATGCATAGCGGACAGTGGATGCCGTAGGATGTACATTGCAGCGTATGGCAGCCAAAATGTGAGACCAATTTTATTAAAAGATTTTCATCAAATTTTATTTTTCTTAAATAACGAGTTATCTTGATATAAGTGTGGTGCTCTAAAATGTTATTGTCATGATTCTATTTAATACCCGTATTCTCTTAAATTGTCACAGTTCTTGTAATTTAAGTTAAATGGATCAAGTCATTTGATAGTATTGTATATACAATAGCTCTTACCAAAATTATAATGTGACCTTGAACTACAGAGCGTAGCTATAAGTGACCCAACCGGTTTGCTTAGGTGGCCTCGTTGACATTATAGGTCGGGTTATTTCGCAGTAGAGACCAAATTTACTGTCATTTCTTTCAGTGCCGCGGAGAGAGCCCCTTTGATAGTGGTTTGGGAATAATAGGCTACAGGATACATAAAATACATATATTCCATATCGCTACATGCAATTCAAATAAAATAAATAAAACTATGCGTCATTTCGATTCCCTTCTAATTTTTTTATATCATGTAGCTGGCAAAAACTTCACATCCATGATTTTTTTTAAATCAATTTAGTAGTGAAATCGTGTAGATGTAACAACTATACTTTCGTAATTAAAAGATTTAGAATTAAATCCATAATTTGCAGACGACCTACGTACGCTTTATTCAACCATCAAGCCCCAACAGTTACTACCACGAGATGTGAAAGGTCAAATCGTCTCGCATTCAAAACCAACAAAATAAATGTATGCAGTAAATCTCAATTTAATGACTCGGTATCTTAATACTAATTCTATAAATAATACATTGGATTAAATAGTTTTCGATTTCACGATATTTCACAATACTTATTTTTAATGGATAGGGAGAAAAACCTATTATTAGTACAATTGAACATTTTGGGTGTAACAGGTGTAATTAAATTAGTAGCTTCTAGAAGGTTAGAAACCTTCTAGAAGCTACTAATTTAATTAAATCAAATCAAATCAAATCAAATGTGTCACAAATTTGATTTAATTCTTAATTTATCACATACCCCAGGCATTTCAGAAACCGGGCGTTTGTCTCATAAAACGCCAAGCTACAATGCATTAGAACAAAGCGCTGGTAAGGTTAGGGTCGAATGCCAGAGATGGGGATTTGAAACCTTTGAATCCTAGTGAAATCTTTTAAATGTTTGTCCGTGAGGGCCATAGGTTAATCCGGCAACTTTGAGAAAGTGTTTGAAAAGTGCATTTGAGACAGGGCGTGAATATTAAAATAATAAAAAGCTCTATCTTTTGATTATGAACCTAGAGCGTTTCAGCCATCGTACCATAGATATGACACACGTCTGCTAAAAAAGACGTGACATCCCAAAACTTAAACGCTCACACACACAAACACACACACACACACACATACACTAAAAATATGTTCTTTTTACATTAACTTATTGTATCTTAAATACATATTGTTGTGACACGTCCCTCAAACCATAGCTGTATACTCTGTAACACTAAGGAGAGAGCATGGAGATTTGTCACACAGGTTTCGAACCTACTACAAACTCACGCTCTCACTAAGGTGTAAATTATGTTGTACCATTTAGTCATGAACCAATTTACCCAACCTTATTGAGAGAAATAAACAATATATTATTATTATTATTATATATAAATACTCGTAGTAGCGAGTCCTAGCGATGAGTTAGATTCATCGACTAACAGCTAAGATAATTCATGAAAGCGTGCTTAAGTTAAACTATAATTTATATAGCCCGCCAAGCTATACGAATTGCTCAATAATTCGTATAGCTTGGCTGAATACACAGGATATTCAGCACCAAAATATAAAATGGCCACATAAATATATAAACTTGTAAAAGGATATAGAGAAAATTATTTTGATATGGAACATAGAAAAATCAGCGTTTGTTATGTCATCGTGGAAAGCACCTTTAACGGTGAAAATGAGCGATTTCATCTAAACATTTGAATTAGGTCTTAAATGCCTTGCCTTTTGTACCTACTTATATTTGTCAAATGCAAAATTGTCGACGAAACAAAAACATAAAAATAACACCTTTACAAATATGATAATTTTTGTACAATTTTTTTGGCTTTTAATATTTTATTACTAGCAGTAGGCCGTGAACTAATGCTCAAGTAAACAAGTATAAATAAAAAAATAACTTCTAACGACTTAACAGATTTTCTTGGATTACCTTGGATTACACTAAATCAAATTTGATCCATTCGTTTAGGAGCTATGATGCCACAGACGGTCATACAGGTACACACGTTAATAACACTCCTCCTTTTTGCGTCGGAGGTTAAAAAATCAACATCATTGTCAAGTTAAGAATGAAGAAATGATATTTTTTCGTTTGAGGTGACCATGAAGTTATTTCGCAGGCATGCGAATGCGAATCGGTTGCAAGGCTAGACTTTAGATGTTTATAAAATGTTCATTATAAACCTACACAAGGACATTGGCATATTACTATTCACTCAACGCTTTATTAAATACGGAAATGTCTTAACCAAAAATACCTCTTATATGCTCAAGATTAAACGTAATTAATAATTTAAAAAAATATATTGCTTAATGCTCATGGGCAGTAGGTACGACCTATGTTGAATTGTGGACGAGTTTCTGAGACAAATATTCGACAGTTATTTTTAATATGTACTTACTCGGTGTACCACATACAAAAATAAAACTTTCTGTAGTAAGTAAGATACCTTGATTAATGTGAACTGCAAGAGTACGTAAACATATAATTCGAAAACTATTAAGAAGGAAATTTGCTAAACAGTCCGGAGGCAAAAAGTTCTGTAGTATTATAGTTAACCACTAATTTTTTTTATGTGACTTCAATGTACATAGGACTCAATAACATACTGGGGGAGTCCGTTTCTACGCAGTAAAGTAGTACCTGGGGTGGGGCTATACTAAACCCAACTCCACTCGTTGATGCACAATAAGCTTCGAGGGGATAATGATGTGTACAGCCTTGTGTAATAGTGTTCAATGATCTGACGTTCAGAGTTCCTTCAAAGGTCTCTGTCGTTCTCCGGCCGTCTCTGGATGCGCCACAGCGATGCCTGCTACAAGATAGCTTGATATACAGACTAAGTTTTGTATGTAATTGAGTCACAAATAATAGAAAAAAAAACAAAAGGTAAACTAACTCTAGCGCGTTCTTTTCACACTATTTGAACAAACTAAACAGTGCGCTGGCGCGTCACTAAGCTATGTGTACATTCCTGGTGAAATAATGAAAAGTGAGGTGTGGGACCGTGTCCTCGTCACCATGTAAGTGATAATCGTAGTTTGAATATTATGTGTTAAGTTGGGGTTTTTCTGTGCTCTACTCGAATTATATAAATACTAGCAGTGGCCCACGGTTTCACCCGCGTAAGTCCCGACCCCATGGGAATATCGGAATAAAAAGTAGCCTATGCGCTAATCCAGGTCTCCAGCTATCTACATACCAAGTTTCATCGCAATCGGTTCAGTGGTTTTTGCGTGAAAAAGTAACAACCATCCATCCATCCATCCAAACTTTCACATTTAAAATATTGGTGGGATTATCACTTGTTTTTTTTTTAAGATTACTTACATTTTTAAAATTGTTCGATATCCTCTAAAAACCGACAAAAGAACTGCTAGAATTTCTCGGTCATTCAACAAGTTGCAGGAGCAGGCACATGAGGTTACGATGCTTGAGACCTCAAGACAGGGCAATCAACTTGTCATACCAATTAGATTACCACTAAAGTAACTCTTGTTGTTTCCGAGCGGGACGAGAGAGGATTGAGCCAGTTAAGGTGACGCACTGCAGCTAATATGCAAGTTATTACCTACTAGCAGTGCCCCGCAGTTTCACCCGCGTAAGTCCCGATCCCGAGGGAATATCGAGATAAAAAGTAGCCTATGCGGTCTCCAGCTATCTACATATCAAGTTTCATCGCAATCGATTTACTGGTTTTTGCGTGAAAGAGTAACAAACATACATCTATCCATCCAAACTTTCACATTTATGATATTAGTGCGATTACCTTTAGCATATTATTACAGATAAACTTGTGACTTAAACTGCTAGCAGATAAATTCCTTACTATTTTTTTATCTATTCTAGAAAAGATTGATATTAGTAATAAGACCTTCTATTTGGTATGTTATATAAAACGGTCTAAAAACTTACCACTAGCCACAAATATATTTTGGGTAGGTACTTACTCTTTGAAAAATTCATTATAGATTCGATTTAAATATCACTTTAGCTATCTAGTGTTGCATAAATTTATTCGTAGTTCCGGTCTCACCTATGACCCAAATGAAAGTGGTCAACGTCACTTAACGGCTTTATTTATTACCTATCACATCGGTACTGTCATCAGTTTCAAACCCCGTCACACCTCACAATATGTACCTACTTTACAAATAGTTTGTTTCTCTTCCCTATTACGTAACTCGAAGGAGAATACCCTTAAGTTATCCTTAAGCTGTCTGACAACGACACACATTGTCACATTTATATTCAAATTACATGACCCGTTTAAAATGTTCATGAAGCTCTAAGCAGACTCCTTGGTGAAAAGGTCAATAATGAAGTATTATTATTCTTATCATAATAGTCACAGTCTCTTAGCACCGTTAAGATAGTTTCCAAAAATGCCTTTAGTAAGCAAGTCACGATGTTCAGTACGACGTCACAGCAGGACTTCGTTTCAGAGGCGACAATTGAGTTAAACTTTGCTATGTAGACAATGTATGGTATGTGGTAGCGCGCGCGCAACTCCGAATATAAATCAGGCTAGTGGTCGTGGGGCGGCGGCGGCGGCGGCGCGGCGGTGGCGGCGCGGGCGGACACTGCAGCGACACCGACTTGGAGTGTACCGGAGGTGTTCGTGTTGGAACGGCAGATCAACCGTGGCCTCCGTCGATTGTGGACCTGCACAAAGCCGTCCCGCGGAGAAAGGACTGACACAGTGCGTCTTGCATCACCAACTGAGATACCAGAACACCACACACCCGCGAACAATCATGAAGATTCTACCCCTGTGAGTAATTCCATTTCAATAACTTTACAATTTTTTTTAATATTTTTTTATTCAATAATAATAAGTTAGGATTTGCCTAACTATTTTGAGCTTCAATTGCTTTGCGAATGCCCTTGCGATATACTATGTGAATATGAACAAGTATACTATAATATGTTGGTAGGTGAATTTCTCAGCCGTAAACTGATATTTAAAAGTTTATGAATGGATGAACTTTAACTATGTTTAAAAGAAATTTCGCACGGCGATATCGTTGTTTTGTTCAGTGACTATATTGGTAAATGGCAGTTCATGTTCGAACGTCGTATACTTGTTAACAACGTGTGACGAAAGAAAAAACGTCATAAATACAATTTAATGTTTACGTGCCGTGTGATGCCTTTCTAATATCATTCTCAATGGTCGAATAGCAATGCACCCTTGTACTTACAACTGACAGCTTGCGGCCATTTAAATAAATGCCGCCTACAGTCTACAGTACAGTCAATGTAGCTTGTATTACTTCAGTATGTTAATCTCATTCGTACTTATAGCAAGTATATCTTGGGATTTAGCTTTTAAAATAAAGTGAAACGAACTGCCTAAGTCTAGCCTTTGAGACTAATAGGAATAGTAGTGCTTAAAGTTGATATACGTTATTCAATGACTGGAAATCGAATTCGTTACTTTTCCATTTGCAAGGATTACAAGTTAAAATATTTGAAGATTAGTCACTAGGGTCGTAACTAATATTTCATAATTTGTTGATTGATAAACCTCATTATAAAGATATCGGACTGACCCGATGTAGCTAATTAATTTTCAAATTAATTGAGCGAAAACAAGAACCGGTTTCATGAATGAGTCGGTTTCACGTTGAAAGTTGGACCCGCGACCTACGATTAGGCAATGTAAAGTTATGTAGGATTTAGAAGACGCATTCTGTCTCCCAGCATTCGCCCGACGTCTTCATTGTTATGTAAAACTTTATCCGCAACAGATAAATAGATACGCGCATCCGTTAAACTCTGTCTGACAACATATTTAGGAGTACTACTACTTCTGATCTAATCATATGTATGTTTATAATTTCACAGTCATAAGATATATTATATTTCCACCTTAATTAAGTGATATTACGTCTGTTGATGTATGTTAATTTAGTCTGAAATCGGTGAGTCCTGGATTGGTCTTTGTAAGCATTTGAAACACATCAAGTAGAATAATGTATATTCACTTAATATTTATTCAACTAATTTTGCATTTAACTCTCGTAAGAAGGTCCACAAATCACTTAGCCGACACGTGGGTCGCTTATAAACTAAACGTTCTCAGGCGACTTACACACAATATGGAATAAATAGATCCTATTTTACATACTGTTTGAGGGAAATTGATGAACCTGAGTTTCGTACTCAAGATTATTGCTAAGCATATTATTAACATGAAGATTATACATGCGCTGTTGTCGTAATACTTGTACAATATTTCGAAAATTACAATTGCGCATTGAATAGTCGTATTACTACTACAAACTTTCACATGTCTGAATTTCAAGTTTACTTTTGCAACGATAAAGTATAGTTTTCCGAAACTCGTGAAGGAAAATATTTTCTGGATAATTAAAACAAGGTCTAGGAATTTCTGTTTTGTGTTTCTATATTTTGCAATACCGGCAGCTAACTATTGATAATGAATGCAGTTACTTCCACTTGCTGACCTCAATCAATATACATAGATTATACCTAATGTTTTAAAATTCTGTATCAGTTTAGAGTCGATTTTGCTCTGATGTTGCCAGATATGCTTGCTAAGACAATGACTCGCGTGGGTGATCAAACCGCATATTCACTACAGTTGAATATCCTACATGAAGAAGACACATTTCGTTAACATTTTGATGGTACAAAAGACAATCTATGTACGTTGCATCTGCTACACAAAGGCGTGTCTAGTTTGTCTAGATGTAGATGCGCTCAAAAATATCTAGCACTTACCCAACACCGGTATTAGTACTGCGAACATAAGACATTTAGTAATAAAATACGGTTGCCTAACCCACCGATTGACATTTGCCTACAAAACAGAGGGACTCACGAGCGTTCAATCTTTTACAGTATCTTCCCACTAGCGCTTGCACAATTAAAAATAATTTCTGACACCACTCGAATTTCTCATAATTGAAGCATTCGTGTTAGAAGACTTTATTTCTTAAGAGTTAGGTATGTCTATAAATTGAATAGTGAGAAGATTCATGCGCAAAAGTTTCTCATGGTTTCTCAATCTATCTGTAGGTATCGTACAGATCTGCATTAAGGTACGTGAAGACTGTATAATAATCAGATGTTCCTATCCAATTATAATTTTAGAGCATTGTTCTAAATACCCTGCTATTATAATTGTTAAAGTTCGTGGGAAGAGTGGGGCATAAATTCTTGATCTGAAGTCACTGAGTTCAGATACCTACCATAGAAATGGCTTTCCGGTCCATAGTGACCAATTCCGCCATGGATGGGTGCGGAGTGACGGCGAATGCGCTTCGGGGGCAGAGCGTTGCCTGCCGCATTGCACAGCGAGGTCAGCCTACTTTTTACCACTTCTAGTTTCTGACTGCCTGACCTTGACGTGATTTGAGGTTAAAATTACACATTCTGTACGCCCATACACGTGCGACATAGTAAATCACATCGCCTAGTATAGAAAGCTGTTCTTTTTCTGACGGGGAGACGTGACTAGAATCAGAATTAAATGATTTCTACTGCCAAGACTAATGCGTAATAAAACAATGAAATTTCCTTTCACTACAATTGATTTCACAAAATGCAAAGTCACGTTTATTATACGCAACATAGGTTATATTGGCGTATTCATTGTAAGCCGCACCGGCGCCGTGCACATGCTAGTGAAGATTCGTGAAGGTGCATTAAGTAGAAGCCTATAGGTCGGTACGTGCACGTCAATATCACTTGATCATTACTTACATAAAACAGAGAAAGCAAAGGGAAGCTGTTGTCGGAAGCGGATACGGAATTGAAGCTCGGTCCACCTGAGCCGACCCTGTACGGAGACCTTTCATACGATAATCTATATCTAGCTATATGTAGTAGCTAGTAGTATGAGGTGTTGACCTTTGTAGTGCGCGAGCGCATGGTGGTGCCTCGGAGTATCTCACGAACTCGACGGGTCCTAGTCAACATAGACCCGGAGGTGTCGGCGAGTTGCACTGCGTAACACGACATTCACCAAGCCTCGGAATGCCATACTTTGTGTTTGACATTTAACGCCATTGAACTATGTATTAAGCACACGTTGAGCTAATCATTCACTGGCATTGACAAAAAATCATTCGTCAACCTGTTTGTGCAGTAACGACCAATCGCTTTTAATGCGTAATTTGTATACATTCCATTAATATTTAGCAGTCAGTACCGGGGCAGCCCATACGAATTAATGTAACATTAATGAGATCTGATAAAGTATCAGAATGTAGGTTATATTGCGTTAGAATTGTAAAATTACATGTTTTGCCCCTTGAACTTAGAATTAGGTGACCTTTTTGGGTGACTACTCTTTACATTTTGAAATGTCAATTTCTATTACGTGTTTCTTTGTGAATACGTAACTCGCTATTAGACAGGCATGTCCTACTTGGTGTTATGTAAAATATTTGTTGCTTTATGATAATTACATTAAATTATTGTGATCGTGCGGGTACCTTCATGTTGGTTCTAGTGTAGTTGGCATTTGCATTAAGTTGTATGGTCATAAACGTAAAGGACTTAATTAATCATGCAAGGACAGTAAACATTCCAAATGTATGACGTGCAAATGCTTACTAATAATATATTACACGAATTCGTCGAATAACAAATACATATCATTATTGAAGTGCTGAAGTGCATATAACTAAAATCCCTGACATTTAGCAATATGTATACAAAAAGTCTCCATTTTTTCACAAATCCATATAATTTAATTTATAATTTGCAATAATATAAAAAAAGGTATTTAAATTTAATATTAACCTAATACAACATCAAGGACAAACTTCTAAGTAAATTGGGAACCGATTTTTTTTTCATCACTAACAATAGGGCTTCGCCATATTTAATATACGTGGCATCTTATTAAGAAACATGGAATAATGATAATGATTGAGTTAAAACTTAGTTCTTTTACTCCACGCTTTAAATGTATGCTACTTGTATGTATGCTACCATGTGGGAGAGCCATGCTTCGGCACGTATGGGCCGGCTCGACTCCGCTCGTTACCACGACCTCACAGAAAACCGGCCGTGAAGCAATGCTTGCATTGCATTTCGCCGCGTGAGTGAGGTTACCGGAGGCCCTAACCCTTCCCTCTCCCTTATTCCCGTCCTTCCCTTCTCCCCCCTCTTCCCACTCTTCCCCCCCTTCCCCTCTTCTCCTACTTCCACCTTAAAGGGCGGCAACGCACTTGTGACTCTCGAGTTGCAGGTGCCCATGGGCGGCGGTAGTCATTTACCATCAGGTGACCCGTCTGCTCGTTTGCCCCCTATACCATAAAAAAACTTGCAGCAATAAAAAAAAATTTATATCCTGTCTCAAAAAATCTGTCTTTTTATTTGATTGATAAAAACTACTAAAAACTATCACTATTATTTTATTGCAATCCATTTGCAGTTTTTAGTAATATCGTACTTAGGTACAGAACCTACGATATTACTAAAAACCGATTTCAATAAAATTAATATTAGTTGCTTAGTCCCATATTTAATTGTTACAAACAAAACTGATACTTTTATTGAAAGTTCTTGGGCCATTTCAAAGTAGCAAGCGTACCGATTAAAAATTGTCAGTTCTTGTAAGTGTTACTAGACTCAATTTGCAATTCTTAAAACCAGTACAGTTTCAATAGCTAGTTTTCATTTATATACTAGTGGGTAATTATTTAGTTATTGCATGCTGTTGTGATAAGTCTAGGTGATTTTAGCCAACGATCGCGTTAGAACTAGCCTATAACAAAGTCAGGGTTGCATTCATTTAAACCGGCAAGGCCTAACTTGGAAAGTAAATAGCATGTAGCAGGATTGTAATAACACATATGAAATAGCATTCAGACATGTGCTTTCATTAACAATATTAATTAAAAATCTTGAAAGAAAATTACTGAAAACGAAGGCCAAGGCCAAAGCTCTTTTGTAGTTAAGATTATCTATTTATTGTAGTGTGGACAGATTTATTAGCTCATTCGTTAGTACATTTTACCTGAAAGTAGCACCAGTGAATTAAAAGCTGAGGAGCTGAGGTTATCGTGGTATGGACATGTGATGCGGAGGGATGAGCAAAATGTAGTGAAAAGAGTTTTATGTATGCATGTTGACGGGTACAAGAGAAGAGAACGACCAAAGAAAAGATGGATGGACTGTGTGAAAGAAGATATGGCTAGAAATGGAGTAAGCAGTGAAATGACGAACGATAGAGCAGAATGGAAGAATAAAACATATTGCACCGACCCCAAATAAAATTGGGACAAGGGTAGGCAGATGATGATGTTAGTACATTTTAAATTAATGCATAAGAACATTAAAAGTAAAAGGAATTGTAAATCAAGACCGGTTAAAATTTCATACAGGTTTCTAATTGTTTTGATGTCAATCTTCGACAAAACATAGTTGCTATGTGACCTAGGAATGATAGAGTTATTAAAATTTATATATACCTAGATACAGTATTAAAATTGTTTGTATGTTGGTACGTTGAAACTACACGCAAAAACGGCCATTGTCAATTCGAGTATCATTGTCAATAAATTACATTACATGTGTCAGTTAATTATTAACAAAATACAAATATTTGCGCATTGAGGATAGATTTTAGTTCATTATTTAATCTAACCATATGGATGGATATGTGACGTTATCAAATATACTGTAAAAATTGATACTGCGTACTGCATACTGGTTATCCTGATGAGGCAGTAATAAAGGTAGATAAAGATCTACGTTTATTATTGTCGCAGCAGGATATTATGCCGTAGACGAAAAAACTGCGAGGCACTCACGTAACACACAGGTTTATTATATATTCACGAACCTGATTTCGCGTTGCCTATCGGTGTTTATGTATTTACTCAGCCTATTTTCCACCTACTAGCATATGTATCTTCTTTTTCGTTACGACACAGTTAACTACGCCATATTATTATTGATGTCCTGGATATTACCATCAATGATCGAACTAGATTTACATTTGTGAGGTTAGTTGTTGATCTGCATTTTTGTAAGTTCGCCTTTTATCTCCTTGTAAAGCTCTTAAACCTATTTTCACTTCCAGTTTAGCTTTAAGTCTATTTGTTGGTTTCTTAAGTCTAACAATGTGAAGTCATCGTATGGATATCTCGTTACCCAACGACTTAAAAAAATAATAATAAAAAGTGCTTACTGCTATTGGGGACCGTCCACAAGCGCCACTTCATGGCAAGCCTAATCTTTTCATAGCGTTTGAACACTATTCACTGCGTGGTACCAAAATACTTTGTCAGGCCCATACTGTATCTTAGATTTCCGAACTGGCTACTAAACGTTTTCCTTTTATTATCTTTATGACTGCTAGTCACGTAATTCCCATTAAGCCGAATAGTTTTGTTAGGATTAAGCTAACGTCGGTAGTGTTTGTGGTGGATTTAAAACTTGTAGAACCTGCAATCTCTCAAACCCGTAACTGCTACAGTCTTTCACAGAATAACTATCAAGAAGTATTACCTTTCTTTTACAGATTTATGTTGCTGGCTTGTGTGGTACTTGCGCAGGCGCAAGAAGAAGGCGAGACGCGTTCACGCGTTATACCGAAACGAGGTCCATTGGCCAAAGGAAAGACTACCACCACTACCACACCTGCACCACAGGTATTGCATCCTTTTCTATTTATTCTGTTCATAAAACGATTCGAATTCGTTGCTATTCGGAAAGCGAAGCTATGTCCAAAACATAGCACCTTTTATAAAATTTAAAAAGACAAACTGACATTAATCAGTTTATATGGAACGTCATTTAAGGAAGTAAGCTACAACAGGTTTCTTCTGAAATTTTAGCCGCCAAACTGTGGAGATACCACCCCCTGTAAGGCGAGAGGGAGCGGGTTAACTTTGTAATCACAAGTAACGCTAAGTGTGTAGGAAATGTTTATATGTACCGCTAACCACTGACCATCAGTCAGGCCGTGTACTTGTTGTTGCGTCATAGTTTCATATAAAATCTCCACTTTTGCCATTTACATTCCAGGTCAGATTATTCTTCTTTTACATTTTTCTTCGAACGTATAAGCATTATTTCAAGCACAGAGAGTTTCCGATACCTAACCAGAATGTACACTTTGGGTAAAATGTTATTTGATTACCGAGCCGTGGCCACAGCCGGCTTGCGGTTACACAACACTCACTGACATATACAACTAACCCATATAGAATAACAATCTTACACATATCAGAGGAGTCTATTAAAAGAAATTGTCATACCTACGTAAGTACGTGTCCATACAATCATTAAATTACGTCGAATGCGAAAAGAAGTTGCGAAAGATATCTCTGTCGAAGCTGTTCGTATGTTTCTTTTGAACATAAATTATATACATAGTTGCGTAGTAGGTAACTTATGTATGTATTATGCAGTATCGATGACGTACACCTGGTCAGATGTGGGAGTTGGGAGGAGGTGGGAGTTCACGACTTTATGCTTAATTAAACATAACAATACGCACTAGAAAGCGTTTCTTTGTTGCAACATATTGTCTTCAAAAGAAACTGTACTGTTGTGGGTTATGTATTTTGATATACTAGATACTATTTCTTACGATTGTCTTGTTTCGACATAGTATTGCACTAACATTAGAATGTGAATTAGGCTGGAAGGATTGATCGTTTATGATTAATGTGTATGTCGTGCGAACATTGAACATATTGATCATAAATTACATATTGGCAAATATAATCTGAATAGTTTTTTTTTCACATTTCACAAATAATCGGTTTTGTTATAGGTAATGTATTGTAGTTCCAATTCTATACATGGACCTTGACAAACTATTCATTATTAGTATCCTAAATATAAGTTATAGTTGGTGATGCGTCATTCTTTTCCTTTCCGAGTTCCGAGGAACACAAATTTCACCAGAAATTTAAGTAAACTCTTAAATTAACTAGAAATATTTAAATTCTTGTCATTGTGTCACGTGCTTGATTTAAATAATGTAGTATTTTAGGATAATTATCAACGATGAATGATATTTCTGAAAAATTAAGAATAAGAAGGAATATTCACCTAGTGAGAAACTACATAGGTACTTTGTTAGTAGAACACCGTTCCTTCGTCTGTGTGCGACTCGATAGGTTCTGAGAACCACCGGTCACAGCAATAGACTGATAGTTACTTTTTCACCCTATTAGGTACCGACGTTTCATCCTTGAGGTAAAACGATGAGTGGTTAGAATTTCTGTTTACGTAACGTAGGTAGTAGCAAGGTTCACTTATTATTTCTATTAGTAAATCTATAAGGTAACGTTACGAAGAACAAGCTCTATCTAAAAATAAAATTAGCCATTGACGTCACCATTGCGATCTACCGGTTGATATCTCGTCAGATACATCGTTGTTTCGCAAAGGATGTCGTTGCAAGTCCATCTGGTTCAAGGCGAGTTGGGCGAGCGTCCGATGATCGGGTCACCTTCGCGTATGACCTTTGTAAGACCTCCCTTTCCTTTGGGGAATTTCTACCTGCAAGTTTTGAACACCACCTGACCGTAGAACAGGTTTTCCAATGTAATTTATGACGTTCAATGCAATGCTATATTTATTCACATGCGGAAAACCCTTAATTTATACAACTGGTGGTTTTATTCGTTCACGTCTGATTTCATTAGATGATAAAAATAAGTTGATATTTGATTATTGCAACTAATTTCTAATAAGATTTGAAAGGTCAGGGATCCACTTCGTGATTTGTTATGAAAGTCACGTTTTAAAATATTTATTTTAAGCGTTAGATTAAAAGATTGTTTCAAGTAGCTTTAGAAAGAATTACGTCGAATATTTATTAAATTGTTTTTAATTGAACCTAGATTTCAAGAACCTCAATTAACATCCTTCTATTACTTAATATAGCTTTTGGTTGTTGCAATATTTTGCGATAAAAGAAAATATACAGAGTTTTATCGGATAAAATAACATTAGGAAGACAGACGTAGATGACAATTGAGTATTTACTATTCCTAATTATTTTAAGGATGAAGCCGAATATGAGGATGAAGACTACCCAGCCGAGGGAGAAGCTCAAGAAGCTTCAACTGAAGCACCGACATCAACAACCGAGGGCAAGAAAATTGTGGGTTCAGCAGTCAGGCCGTTTAGAAGTAACACTGAACTTCTTGAAATCCTTAAGAAGAAAAGAGCTCAAGCCGCTGAAGGTAAACAAATGTCTGAAAATAAGTGAGAACGTAACATTTATAATTAATATTAGACATTTATTATTAAGTATATTATTTTCTGTTGTCTAAAAGTGCAAGGCACGACTGTGATATCTTGTTAGAATGGAATAATTTTCATTAGGATCCGATATTTTACTGTTTGCATACAGTCAGATATCGGAACAGTCCGGTACGCAGTTGTTTATGATTTTATTATTTATTAGTATAATATTTGTAAACTGCAGTGCGTTTAGTCAGTAGGTACACTGATATAAACGATCTTGCGATTTCATTAAAAAGACATACAAATATCTTCGTGTTATTTAAAACATCTTCTTTTTATTCATAGCGAAACTAAATGGCCATTCAATGACGACATCGTCACCAGCGCAGGATTCCCTTGACCCAACGAAAACTGCCTTTAGTAAGTATTGTTATTTAATAATTTTTTCCATTAAACAATATATTTTCGTTTGCTTAGAATCTCTCCTATACAAACTTTCATCCCCTATTTCACCACGTTTGAGTTCTATTTTAACGATAAAAAGCCAATGTTAGCCTATGTCCTTCTCCAAGGTCCCCCCACAATTCATAAAAATTGATTCAACGGTACAGGCGTGGAAACTTAACTGACAGACAGAGTAAATTTCGAAAAAATGACATCAAAAATACCTATGTTCAAATGTTTTGTCGTAACAAGCAAGCATAATCTCAATTTTTTCTTTGACTATATAATCGTCTCTTTATAATAAAGATTTTATCTTTATGTGAAAGAGCGCCTCTCGCCATCAAACGTTAAAGTTTGGCGAGTTTAGAATTAAGTAACACCTCTGTATTATAATAAAAAAAAGATGTTATAAGTTTTACATTTTATAGACAATTTCTAATTTAATATTTGAAACAACACAATTGAGTCTACAAAAGAAATCAATACGTTACAAATGTAAAAGACAATTCCTGCAGCGGGGAATAATTCCTGAGTCACGGGCTCTCTGCAAATTTGCAAATAACGAACCCAAATTCGTTGTTGTGGTATACCAGTTTTACCACTAAGCAGGAAATAAATACGAGGAATCACTATTAGTTTAAATAACTAAGTAGGTATATTTGAATTTTGCAGCCATGATAGTATAAATTACCTACTTATTAAGAAATCTGTGTAAGGCTAACAAAAAATATATTTTTTCATAGATGCCAAGAGTAAAAAACGCTTTAACAACAACCCCGTGACTCGTGAAGTCCCCGAAGATGAGGGTACTGCATCCAAGCCCAGCAGAGGGCGATTCGGCAGACGTAAGTAAACACTACAAAATTATCGCGATTCATTTGCCAGATGTCCGGGTGTACCTACAGCCCGTCGTCTAATCCTAGCTACTTAGACGGAAAACAATATTGATGGTAAGACGTTCTGTGAACATATTTGAGGCTATTGACCTTTGATTTGAGAATATTGAAACAGTTTAAATAGGAGTAGTCTCAGCGAAGTTTCAGTCTCAAATCGAAATAAGTTTATTATACTTGTTATTTGTCAGACATTTTTGGGATAACACTCATTCTTCACAATGTAGAACTTTTCCCCGTTGAACGTTGAAACTGCAGAAGTAAATTGTTGTTGGAAGGAGAACAAGCGGCGGTGGTGGCGGGTTCTGGTAAAGGGAGTTTGGAGACGGGCGGATGGTAATGACTCGATTCCTGGAACGTCGGACTTAAAATAGAATACACACATGGACCTATAAGTTGTAATAAGGGTGTCATGAATAAACATGATTAGATTTTTTTAAATATGTACAAATTAGAACGAAACGACGAACATAGAAAGATCAGTAAAATGTTTGTATTGTGCGGTAATCAAAGTCGCGACCCCTGCCGTTACAGTCGAACTATCATATGCTCAACCGACGATTAACACAGATTGTCAATTAGGCAATCATAACGTAAGAATGTTTGTTACCTTATGTTTGCTTAATTAACGAACAATAAAGAAACTATTAGTTTCAAACAAAAATAGTTTTTAAATACTTAGGATTATAAACAACATACTATAATGTATTATTTTCATACAAGTTATACTATTTCTATCATTTATAAATTACTAGCTGTTGCCCGCGACGTTGTTCGCTAGGAAATTTTGGCGACGTGTATTCTACGGGAACCGTACATTTTCTGGGATAAAAAACCTATGTGCTATTCTAGATTATAATCTATCCCTGTGTCAAATTACATCCAAATTAGTTCAGGCGTTTTTGCGTGGAAGAGTAATAAAAATCCATTCATCCTCACAATCTTTCAGCTTTAACTGTTCACTATTACTCTTATAAAAAGGTTGTCTGAAAATACTCTGCAATAAGTCATACCTACTGGTTGATTAAATATTTATCTTGTACATATTTTTTTCGAATACAAATTTACTTAAAAATAATCTAATATCGGCAATAAGAATATTTATACTATTACTTACCCATGTATTAATAATAGCTAAATAATTATACGAAGTATATTGCTTCTCTAAAATTGAACAACTTAATTTTTATGCACTAGAACAATGATAGAGCTATATATATAGGTACATATTTCACTTTGAACTGTAGGTATTTATTTACTTATTTACTAAGGACAACCAGTTGCTGTTACATTAAATCTTATGCATAGGAAGTAAATTGACTAATACTAGCTTAAATGCACAGAATTTTAAAGTGTCACAACATGCATCGATAAGTTGTTATATTACGTATGGACGTAGGCAATCGTTAAATCTAATAGAACATCTAAAGATTTCAGTTATGAAACTTATTTTTGTTCTAGTACATCAAACAACAACCCATAGCGAACATTTTACCTGAATTTTCAAAATATTACATTAGATTTATACCAGAAATTGCCTGGCATTGTAATAAAACCAGCGATATGACGATCAGGCAAAATATGAACTTACCCGCTGTGGGTTTATTGAAAGTCAACAATCTGTAGTTATAAGTCAATATTCACTTCTCATTATAGTACTTTTTGCAGCTGCAACACGATCTGTGCAGGAGCCTGAAGAGGATGTAAATGATGCCGCCCCTGCAGCGCGACCATCCAGGACGTTCAGGCGAGGTGGCAACTAAGGCCATATTCATCTGAACTATATGTATATTCCTTACCCACCATCCTACCCCTTCATCCCTCTACACCCCTTTAAATTCTAATACCATCCTGGAACTGCAGTTTGGCCGGGCCGTAGTCTAGAAGACAGTACCAGTAGCGATGTGTCACTTTAACCTGTGATATTTTATTAGAGTTTGGATTATATTATTGAGATGCAGTGTCTTCAATATTATATTATGTGAATGCGAGGCCACTTCAGCTATTTCCCGTGCTGTCTTATAGACGACGGTCGTGAAGGCCTCATGAGAAAAGTTTAAATTAAACCCAAATTCATCGAATTAGATGGATTAGATTTATGTTTTATACTTTTTGTAAATTATAAGAATAAGTAATTTTTAAATAAAGTAATTGTAAATTTTATGTTTTTTTTTTTATGTTCGGACGTAAAATTAGTAAAAACATGAACTATGTAGAGGAATTGGCACACTACCGGGTGGGCCTAGTGAGAGCGGTGTTGAGAGGGATCAAGCCATACTTATTAAATCACATCCATTCAGCAAGGGTTGCCCAATTCACAACCCTTGAAAACTATGGTAATGCCAAGTTGATGCTGTAGGCATTATCTTACTTGGCAATTTTTTTGAGGATTTTTGATAAATGATAAGATTCTTATAGATAAAGTACAATATAATTAGTTATTATAGCCTTTAAACACGATACTTAAGGTAATTAAAATAAGCAGTAACAAAAAAAAAATATAGCACTTATATAATATCAGAGATATCTTAACCACAATTAAGTTTTACTTGTTAAGAACGCGAGTTACTTCTGCTAGGGGAGTGTTGAAAGTGCCCGGTTTTACCAGGTTTACTAGCTGTTCAGCGATTTCTTGACCAACACGTACTTGAGCCTCTTTTGTTGAAGCACCTGTCAAAATGAAACGTACATTTATTTTAACTTCAACTTATATTCCCGTTTCAAAAACTGTTTCTCAAATAACCCGTTCTGATTGAGCTGCGACATCGAGAAATATGTATATCAGCCAGCCCATGGCCAACTCTACACCAACATATATCTAGAAAAATCGAAGTTGGAAGTTAATTCCATACATTCATTTGCTTTCACTGAAGAAGAAAATACGAGGTAGTCATTTAAAAACTTGTTCACAGATGGCCCCTAATTACATACACCGGTATAAATTGACTTTAATGTACCCTCAACACTCAACATACACAACAACAACAAATGTATTAACAAGGAGGTAGGATTACTGCACAAATTATATATAGTTGCTCTACTGGTAAAATACCTCCAGCCTACAGGCCTGTATCGGTTACATACAGCATACCATAGTATATTATAGGCATTATAGCACAGTGACTGGTAAGTATGATCGCTATTGGGGATATACAAGTGACTTCATTGGGGTTCCAAGTATTTTTAGGCCAGTAACTGTTTTACCAATAAGAAGTATGCGAAGGTACATACTTGTTTCTCAAAATAGTTGTATAAAAAAATGATCTTTTAAATTTTATGTTATACTTAAATGTATAAGAAGGTTAGTTAGGTACCCAGGTGCGGCGTGGCTATGACAGCTTTGTGTTGGATTATCTCCAAGGTCAAGGGATCCGTGGGGGGCTCTTGCTCAAACACATCTAAGGCGGCTCCACCAACCTGCAATAATATCAAAAACGTTATAGAAATACCAGTCACGGAATAATAAAAACAAATAATTCTTTCAAAAAAAAAACCGACTTCAACAAAAAAAAACCATTCCATAAAAGAATTATATATGGTTTTCTCATGGATGCCATTGTCAGAACTGGACCACACGGGAAGCACCAGCTTTCAAATAAAAAAAGAATCATCAAAATCGGTTCACCCAGTCGAAAGTCCTGAGGTAACAAACATAAAAAATAAAAAGCATACAGTCGAATTGAGAACCTCTTCCTTTTTTGAAGTCGGTTAAAAATACTACGCAGCGAACACTCGTGTGTCACGACTATGCGAAGATCCGCAACATTTATTCTATCGCTACTCTTTTTAACCCACGAAAAAAAAGGAGGTTCTCAATTCGACCGTATAATATATATATATATATTTTTTTTTAGGTTTGTTCAGCCCTCTCTCCGTTATTTATGAACCGATTTTGATTATTCTTTTTGTTAGATAGGGTATACCTCAAGGGTGGTCCCATGTCAAGGAAGTCAGGATCTGATGATGGGATCCTGATAAAATTAAGAGAAACCCTCGAAAATTGGAGGAACGAATAGTGTTTCTGTTTACTTTTCATTACTTTATCAGGTATTTGCGTTCAGAAATCATCATATCATGTAGCTGAGCTGATGATGAAAAAAAATCTGACGAAATAACTAAAAAGCAAGAAATAAATAAACCTTTTAAGTCTTGAGCTTATTTACATAAACTATCAAATTTTATATAAACTTATTTTGAGTCGGCGCCAAATAATAAAATGATTAATTACCTACGTATAGCCCATTCTACGTAGTCCATTACTACGTAGGTACATATAAAATTTAGATAGTATATAGATAGTTCGCAAGTTATCAGTCTATAAATAAACAAACAGGAAGAGAGACAAGGTGTTTGGTATTAGGTATCTCTTATAATGAAGAAAGAATAAAATAAAAAAATAAAAAATTTAGATCTATTTTTGCAAAGTGAATAAGTAATAAATGAGTGATGCCGATTGATGATTCTGACTAAACTAAGACACGACGTATTTATAATTCGTGTAAGTACATTACGCTGGGACATGTAATGTCATCAAGCTTTTTAATAGAAAAAGGAAGGTTTTTTTTTAATAATAATAATGACACATCTCACATACGGCCATCTGATCCTAACTAGGCAGAACCTGTACTATGGTTACCAGATTGCTGATGAACATACTTATATATTTTTAAAATACATACATATTATAGATAAATTACACCCAGGCACAGAAGAAATGCTCATCACACAATTATTTGTCCTGGGTAGGAATCGAACCCACGACTTCTGGCTCAGCAGTCAGGATCACTAACCACTATACCAATATACCAGTCTACTATGAATAGAAGACTTACCTGGCCACTCTGCAATGCGTCAAGTAAATCGCGTTCCTGTATGAGCCCGCCACGACCAACATTCACGATTTTAACTCCCTTTTTGCATTGTTTCAGGGTGTTGGTATTAATGAAATCTGTCGAAAAAAAAGGATTTATTAGATATATTAGCTGTGCCCCACGGTTTCGCCCGCGTAAGACCCGGTGCCGTAGGAATATCGGGATAAAAAGTAGCTTATGTGTTAATCCAGGTCTCCAGCTGTCTACATGCCGAGTTTTATCGTAATCGGTTCAGTAGTTTTTGCGTGAAACAGTAACAAACATCCATACATCCTCACAAACTTTCACGCTTATAATATTAGTAGGATACCACGGCTGCATTACCATATATCAGTACAATCAACGTGACAATATCGAAGCGTCTGTATGTAATTTCAAAATAATAGTTTTTTTAAGCTCATACAGTTATTTGCACGATTCCTATGCCAAAAAACCAGTTTTTAAAATTTTTGTCTATCGGTCTGTCTGTTTCTTTCTCTTAATTTCCGGAACGGGTTGACCGATTGCCACGGGACTTTCACTGGCAGATAGCTGGTGTTATAAGGAGTAACTTAGGCTACTTTTATTTTGGAAAAAGAATCAGGATTCCGTGGAAAATATATAAATATGTATACGAGAGCGAAGCCGCGCGTTAACTGCTTGTATAAAATAAGTACTATTGCCAAACAAGTTAAATGATATTAAACACAATAATAAACAGTTGAGATGACAAATAAGTTCAAACATGAACATGCTTCTCAAACTTCAGTTAAATGTTGCAGAAGCGGTATTTAGTATCGCAAATACCATTTTAATATACCTACCTACCATCATATTGGCAAAATGTGACATCTGTCTATGTTGCTGTGTGCCCTTCTAGCCTAGACTAATAAGCTATTTTTAGATTTGGTATTCTACTACTACAGAGATCTATGTCGTAGAATTTTTCAAAGTTAAATATAAATTATTTTATTGCAAACAATTGACTGCTGAGCTGATTGTAGGCCGAATTCATTAACTTCAAGATTATAGGTACATATATCATACTATCGTGGTAGACGTCTATTTCTATTATTTTCAGATAGGGATCCGCCGATCCGATCTTTTCGGAGATCGGAACGTGGAAATACGATCCAATCGAATCAGCTCGAGATGGTACGATCCACTGCGACCCACAAAATCGGATCAAGCTTAAAAAACCGGACAAGTACGACCATCTCGGGAAGCAATTCTCGAAGACTTTTGGCCGTCTTTTTCGAAAGACAAATCTTAACTTTGCGGTTGCGATGTACGACAAAGTCAACAATGCAACCACAAAACTCAGGCAATTCAGATGTATGTAATACCTTTTCGTGATCGCGTTAATTCCCGTGAATACATTTTTTTTTTTATGGTGTAGGCGGCAAACGAGCAGACGGCCCATGGGACCTGTAACTCGAGAGTCACAAGTGCGTTGCCGCCCTTTAAGGTGGGAGTAGGAGAAGAGGGGGAGGGGGAAGATTGAGAAAGGGAGGAAAAGGGAAGGACGGGAACAGGGGAGAGGGAAGGGTTAGGGCCTCCGGTAACCTCACTCACGCGGTGAAATGCAATGTAAGCATTGCTTCACTGCCGGTTTTCTGTGGTATCGAGCGGAGTTGAGCCGGCCCATACGTGCCGAAGCATGGCTTTCCCACGTAAGTATACGCAAAATATAAGTTTGTAATCACAAAAACTTTTTTTTATGTGATATAACAACAAATTAACGACTTTCGGATTTTTTCCTTTACTTGTGCTGTCAGACCTTGCTTCTTAGCAAATATAGGTTGTTGATTTACCTGCGAAATGTTAAAATTTGTTAAAATCTAAGATTTAATGGTCGTATCTGTTTATTGCGTTGACTTAGAAGCTTTATGGCTTAAATGGCCAATCTTATGACTGCGTTTTTTACAGCTTCAAGGGACCGCAGACTTATGTATTTTTTATTAATTTCAACTTGATACGTTCGAAACTGGAGTGGAGTGGAACATTTCGCACGGGTTTATGGAAGTACCGCTGCGGTGAAAAATGAATAGGAGATGTATCATGGCGCAAGCTATCAGTTTTGTTGGTGTTAGACTACTCACAACAAAATCTCTATTGGCATCTGTGAATCCTTTTTTTTTACAAAATTCAATAATTTTTTTCATCTTCGTTTTCGCCTGACATGAGGAACGAACGCCCGGCCCGCGCGCTCATTCCGTTTTCCTCTCGTTACCTTTACACGCGCGCTCTTTAGCGCAGGATTGTCGTATCCCGCGCGATAGAGCGCACGTGTAAAGGCCGCTATTGTTTAAACGGTAATTGACCTTTACCACTGAACAAGTAACGAAACTGATTACCGATTACAATAGCCAATTACATCAGTTCTCACTACATTGGATGTTTGATAAAGTTTCTTATCGGAATATCACACTGAATCAAATTGGTTGCCTACCGTTAGTGACAATATGTTTTAATGACGCAACGTCATGGTAATGCTAATGAGTAATTGCGTTCTGTTTTACTGTTATTACTACTACTTTGAAAACAAGATGACTTGGATGTTATACAATACTTATTATTCTGTATTCCCGAACGATATTCAAGCATTAACCTCATCTAAACCTCTAGGTGTGGTATTAGCGACTGTACAAGTCGCTAATACCACACCTAGAGGTTTTCAAGAAACAATAATTTGGCTTCAAATATATTTATATACTTATTTTTTTATAAACTTTCTGTCGGACTTATTGCCGTAGGCATTTTCTACCAGTCAACCTTAGGTTGATGCAGAGATGTGTAAAAAGAATAATGTAAATATAGGTAAATTTCGTATAATTATTTAGCTATTCTTTATACATAGGTAAGTAATAGTGTCAATATTCTAATATACATATAGTTATGTTTACATTATGAGCGAAGATAACTAATATGTATATAGATCATTAGAGATTATTCTTCGAAAAGGAATTAGTTAATTATTAAACAGAGTTACGACAAAAATTGAATTTTCCTACACTGATTATCATGTTTATTGTCATTTCTAATTAATATTATCTACTATTATTATTGCCGATGACCTATAAGTGGCATTTAACTAAAATGTGAGCATTGGTTGAAATTTGCATTCCTGCAGATTGTAATTCACAAATAAATTATTTTGAAATGTATGCATCTGTAATAGCTTGCAAAATATCATACCCGTATAAATAGATAGTTTGCAAAATATGTACATATTTAATTTATTTAATTGCTTACTCTTTGTCGACTCGATGAGGGGCGTATGTAGAGTGATGTAGTCAGCATGAGGCCAGATGTTATCTAGCTCCATTTTCTCTGCATGGAATTCAGCGCATTGCTCAGCTGATACAAACGGATCGAATCCTATGATCTGTACAACACAAACAACATTTTAATAAGTAGACACGTAATTTTTTTACAAAGGAATGTCTCATTTATAGTATATATCAGTAAGTTGTATATATTTGCGCTCAAATGTGGCTATTTATTTGCAATTCTTCAATATATTACGTCAAGAGAATTCTTTGTACGCATTTTTACTTTTCGCAAGAAGTGAAATTCAGAATACTTAAACGTTAGTATATTAAGTTTATGACTTAAAGTTTATGTATATAAAAAGTGCAGAAGGCTAATATATTTAAACAATACGTGTTACAAATTAAAAAAATACGTGAATACTGCTATATCAAGATACACGAGTCCAGTATTTATGTTGACCTGAAATGGTAAATAAATCTATACAATGACAGTTCAAATCATACTGGCCAATTAAACCAACCAAAAATGAAATAGTGTCGAAATTAGACCACTTTAACCAAATTTATAAACCATAGCTCACTTTTATTACTTGTGTATGGACTTAGCATTTTTTAATCATGTAGTACTTACTATTCTATTATAACTTATCGAACTGTTTTTACATAGAAATCGGTCAAGTCCATTTAGTAATATACATATGTACCTACATGAACCGTTAATAGAAAAAGAAAAAGGATGATGGCGCGAGACAAAGGGAAATTTGAAATTTATATCACAGTGAACAGTACTCAAAAGTCTAGACATTTATTAATATCCGGTTACATTCGGAATGGTTCGCCCAATGATGAGCGAAATACTAATAGAATCCAATGAACAATGTAGAAACCGATAAAGACGACTCGCATGTGGCCACCGGCTAGATTAATCGACACTCATTACCATCATTTTAGCTTCAAATTGTGAGTCTGTGCCATGTTTTTCATATCTACATGTAAAACAACTAAATAAATTTTACAAATGATGACAATGCCTATAATAGTCCCATAATTTGTTCTATTTATTGTTGTTTTAACAGCAGGCCAAGGTCCTTTGTTTACAGGACGAAAATAAGTGCAGAATGACACACTAAAACATACATCACTTTGTTTGAAAACTTAGTTATCCCACATGTGTAATACATTATTATTTACTGTATTATTATACTAGGTTAGCTAGCTAGGTAGCATTAGCTAGGTAAATAAAAAACAATCTCATCAAAATTAACATAAGCCATGTGGCTGGTTATCTCCCCTATTTTTCTTTTGGTTCAGTCATTGCTCAAATGTGTAAGCACCGTTCGTAGTATTCAAATAATAAATAGCACTTATGATTAATGTACATTATTAAATAACCCATAATATTTAGTTTTATGCAACTACTGCAAAGGCAACATTTATTGAAAATATCGCAGGTATGGGATGAAAAACATTTATAGAAACTATGTACTTGATTTCAGAACTACATATATTTCATTTCAAGTTCACGCACCCTATTGACCGATATTGTTTTCATCAGTCAGTAGGCATAATGATTCCTTATTATCTTATCATTGTTTACGCACAGGCAGTTGCCCGGTGCACAGGAGTTTAACAAATATTTTGTATTTCGTATTACGCAAGTTTGCTTTGAGACTCGTCATCGTAACCACTTGCCTGTCCTATGCATGATGTCGAAAACACCCCCTGCTGTTTTTATTACTGATCGCAGGGTCGTAACCTCTGTCTGAATTAACGCAATTTCGATTTAATTTCGCGAAAATCTATGCTATCTTCGATTAGCAACTAATTTATTATTATTATTATTAACGTAGAATGTGTGTGTAGGTGTATATGTATTCATATATATGACCCCCGAGAGTGCCAAGAAGATCGGCTTTGCTAAGAATCGAAGAAAAAACCGCATTGTTGCCGAGGTATTTTACATACCGAAAGTAGTCCCGAGTGACGGCATTGAACATAAAAACTCTGTCTGATGGATGACAACACAAAAATATTTAAAGTTTGTCCTTAATTAAGTACCCGAGTATATCGTAACTAATGTAGGTTAGATTTACCTTCATTCCAAAGGCATTCATGCGGATAGCAACTTCTCTGCCCACCCTGCCAAGGCCAAGAATAGCGAGGGTCTTCCCGTTGACTTCAGTGCCAGTGTACAAGGAGCGATCCCATCGACCAGCCTTTAATGATGTTGCGGCAGGGACGACATGCCTCGACAGTGACAGGATGAGGTTGCAGGTGAGTTCGCATGCACTTAAAGCATTTGCACCCGGAGCGCTGAGGAAATACAAAAAATGTATTACATATTTTTTACATTTTACATACAGGTCTCAAGTAACGTAGAAGTGGTGGATTTGATAGTCCATCAATTTATGATTTTGAATGAATTTTGAATGAATTCTGAATTTATAATTTTGTTTCAATTAAGAAAAGATAAATGCAATTACTTCTTGTTGTTTTATCCTATACGTTCATTGATTTTGTACTAATTACTCTATAGGTCAACTTACCCCTAGTCAAAAGTCAACCAACCCCAGACCTGGGGGCAGGTTGACTTAGATTTTATTTCTACGAGATCAAGCTTGTACACTACATTGTAATTAATTGCGAGCTGTTTGTAATTTTTTTCTGAGGCTTAATAGTGTATCTATCAAATGTATTGGTTTTTTATAATAGTATACACCAAAAAAAAAACAAGCGTTTAAACTGAAATTTGGTCAACCATCCCCGGTCTCCCCTAATATGCAATCCGCAGTTTGTTTGCTCTACCTGAGAAATAGATCTTACATCGTGCATTTTGACCTCGACTTCTTTACTAGGTATATCATTATGATTATAGTCTCGATGTGAAGTATCTCATCATAATTGAGAATTCTGGTATAAATTGAGGAGGGTAAATAAAATCTCGATGGACCACACTACTGGTATATCGCGGAACACGCGTTCTGTCTATCTGTTCTGAAGGAACACGAAAGTCACTCGTGGCGACGCTCACAGAGGGTCGACTGGCGACAAGTCCCGCGATAGATGTTGCAGGCGACGGCGACGTCGCGATATAGTTGCAGCAGTTAGCGAGTAGAGTCACCAGAGTTAAAGGAAAAAATGAGGTAGATTTGGTTAAGCACAAGTGACACTACGCAATGTCAGTTCTGCCACCTAAGCCTTGTCAACCCAATGACTGTTTATGGACGCCGGGCAAGCACCGGGAAAGCTGTATGAGAAACCAAGTTCAATTAATTTTAATGTTGAATTAAATTAAACAAATATTTTGGAATAAAAGACTAAATAAATTTGAACCACAAACAATAAATGATGGATTAATCGAGAGAATTGAATAGATGTTAAAGACTACTAACTCTATGCTTAGATATAATCTGTAACTAATTACTGAACGAATCCACAGTATTTAAATTCAAATGTTTCTCGTTCGGTCAAGCTTGCGTCTATCGTTAGCGATGATGATATAATTAATGATCCTATATTCTTAAGGTAGATTCTCATTACAGATCTTAAATTTTACTAACGAAAAAACTGGTCAAGTGTGGATTGGCTTCGCGTGCAGAGGGTGTAGATACTATAAATGTAGTTTAGTAGTTAGTTAATTCAGTTGTAATTGTCTTTAGTAAATATTGCTTCTTTAAGGTTTTGTTTAAACTACAAATGAGCACCACATTGCATTGTTATTGTAGACTTACTAGTATTTGAGATGAAATTGAAGGGTGAACAGGGGCACAGATAAGATAATAGTTAACAGGGATGTTAATGATGATTAATTTTAATGATCACTTTCAGTAGTTGTTCTCAATCGAAAAGTTTCATTTAGTTTCTTCGAACTACCGTTGATCGCTCTCCAAGATTCGATACATGTAGTACTGAATAAATATCTACTCACTTAATAACTCCAATTCCTCGTTCACCAGCCACTTTGATGTCGATGTTATCAACTCCTGCGCCGGCGCGGCCGACTACCTTTAGCTTAGTTCCGGCTTCCAGCACAGCCTTAGTCACTTGAGTCGCTGATCTGACCACCAAAGCGTCATGTTTCTATGTAAAAAGAAATAAAAAAAAAATTAGTAGCTATTTAACATAAAATATAATTTGTTAGTTTACGAGAAATGTAAATAAATCATCAATATTCGCAGAGCACACAAATAGTTAAGCAATAAAAATAATAATTCATTCCTAATACATATAGCATAGCTCGTTTTTTTAAATGCAGTAGACCGGGAGACGACCGCAAAAATACCTATGTCATTGGTAACCCGCTCAAACTTTGTAATAAAAAGGTAATCAAACCCCTAAAAAAATAGTTAAAAATTTACCCACCATTAGTCACTTTATTTTACGAGCATTTACGTAGTTGTGTTGTAAATATCACACGCATTGTACATTCAATTTTTTTTTCTGCATAATAACATCTTGACAATGTATCTAAGGACTAAAAGCATCGTTTGTCATTTCTACTACTCACCATATTTTTTTTTCACCTTTTAAACGATCATCTCGCAAACAACGGAATCGCTATATTGATTCGGATTGCTAAAGGGGGTTGATTTGGCCTGGTAACCCATTTTTCCTTGAAGCATATTAAAAGCTATAATTTCCCACAAAAATTATCCGATTATCTATGAAATATTTTGGTATCCTATTATTATTATTTTTTTTTATTTTTTTTTTGTATTGCAATTTACCCCCTCCTTCATTATTTCATCCGGTCTCATAGGGTTGCCATAGCCCATTGTTTTTAGGGTTTGATTACCTTTATTTAAAAAAGTTTCAGCGGGTTACCAATAGGGGTTTTTGCGGTCGGCTCCCGGTCTACAATTGTTAAGTACTAGGTAGGTATATGTTAATAGTATCAGTTCAGTACAAGCCCAATAGGTACAACTTTACAATTGCACTGGCCGAATTGTAATTTCAGGCCATACAAGTATGCACACTAATATATATGCTTAAAATCTGTTCTGTTGTAAGTCTTAGTTCACACTAATATGACTTTTTCCTGATCTCATGACATGTTACATGACAAAAAAATTAAAGGTGATAACTTGGTATCACAATGGTATACTATATTTATCCTTGTCGGTTCTCTAGACTGGATCTTGGGGGTAGTCATTCTCTTTTTATAAACTCCAGTTCCAGTATTTTTCCAGCTTAAGTTTATTTTTTATTTTTAGTGATATTTGAGAGCCCCCTTTTTATCCTACATACTTGTATTATTTTAAGAATAAAATAAGTTTGGGTATAGTTTTAATGTTTGTCAGCATAAACCATAATAAATAGATATGCGATATTATGTAATACTTTAAAGTTCGAATATTTTTACTGCGTAATTAATCTCACGCCTTCCTAAGACTTTTTATATAGCAAGGCATAATACATTTATAAATAAGTACCATTTATCGATAGTATTGATATTTAATCATGTGTTAAGGTATGCAAGTAAGAACGTTAAGCATTCGCTATAAGATTATGTCGCAAATTGTTCACAAGTAATGTTAAAGCGATTGAAAGACGCGGTGGGTACTTATATATTAGAGTTTGTTTAACGACAACTATCTAGTTCAATTAAGCTTATTCACAAACAAAATAACATTTCTATAGTGCTACAAGTCTTTGTAGAAGAGGGAAGGCCAAATCATCTTCTATATAACAATAGAAATGTCTATTATTAGCTAATTATTTACATATAGCTTCTATTATAACTTAAAAAATGTATTGTTGCCAATGTTTTATGCCTTCACGCTTATAAGTGTCGTAGAGAAAACCGTAACGGTAGTTACACGTAATATGTTTACTTATTATTATACTTTCTTTTGTATAAAATATATACTCATGATGTATTAGATTGTCAGTATAACATTCAGAGGTTATTAACCTATGTTCATGATGAAAAGATAAGGAGCGATAAAACTGTCGTTTTGTAAAAATAATCATATCATTGAAGTTATTCTTACATGTGTGTATTTATTACTGTATTATATAAGAACACTGTTAGATTTTCACTGGCAGCTGATATCAAATAAGGCATGATACAGAATTATAGTAAACAAGCTGTAGAAGAGTATTTTAAAAGAGGAAAAACCTCAAGCTATGCCATGTGCGTCGAATAAATAAATAGGTGTTTAGTGATCAAGAGATAAAATAGTTGTAATTAGCTGTATGCCCTCCTGTATAGACAAGACTGGAGATTATTTTTAACCCCGACGCAAAAAGAGGGGTGTTATAAGCTTGACGTGTCTATGTGTGTCTGTGGAATCGTAGCTCCCAAACGAATGAACCGATTTAAGAGCGTTTTTCTTGTTTGAAAGGTGACTTGATCGAGCATTAGCCCTTTTCTAATCGCTGAAGGGATTTTCGAGTAGGGGGGTTTTAAATTTTAATTAGTTAAGAAGTTGATGCAGAACTGGCCAGACATAACTTTAAGGAGTAGGTATTTCGCATTGTCAATGTCAACTTACAACTAAATGTAAACTTTATAAAAAAGTAATAAGTTAAAACACAAAAAGGAATAAACGAACAAAATAAGGGGATAATGAAATAGAAAATGTCAAAATGTATCTACTTTTGGGGTGCATTGGCATTAGCTTTTTCTTAAATTATACTACCTAGCTATCGCAAATCTTATTGTGCATCAAAAACGAGCTAAGTACCTACATACTACACACTAGTACACACACATTTAAAATATATACTCACTCGCAAATTTGATAAACTTGTTTTTTACGTCTGTTCAGACATTAAATAAAGTGAAAAAGTCTACACTGGTAAAATGAGACACATAAAATATTATATGACGTTAGGTATATCAGAACAGACATACAATTAAGTTAAAACTAAAAACGACGAAAATAGATAACTAGTAAAATTTAAGAAAATTTCAACAACATCAATCGCAATTGCAATTTTTGGGATCTACAACTCACTGGAACTTCTTTTAAGATGTCATCCTTTGAGATCTTTGCGAAGTTAGTCGCGCTGATGCCGTGAGCGTTCAGGATCTCAGTGCAGTTTGCACCGACACCATCCACAATCAATACTGACTTGATATCCAGACCCATTTTGTAACTGTTGATAAAATAAAAAATATTATTAGGTAATTCTCTAACGAATGTTAGCGGGCAAGCCAGTGTGAGTTACATTACAGGTATGCCGCCTTGTCCTGCTCTAGTTTTTGTTTACTCTTTCCTTCTGTTCTTTCTTCTTACCTATGAAAAGATTGGTAAGAAGTTTTAAGTAAGAATTTGAATATACCTACTTCCAATTCCCAAAAAGATAGGCATCTTTAATGTCCAAAGCGACTGTTTGACGGCAATATACCGTTAATCGTTATACCTATGTATACTGACATTGCATTGTGACCATATATTAAGAGGGGAAGACACTGTCTCCTGCAACACAGTTTTAACTAGCGCAGGAGTCAGGGAATTCTCAATCACAAGTGTCCAACTTTAATGTCAAATAAATTATTATCATTATCATTATCAATAATCTTGCCCTCTATTACGTGGCTGAGATCAAATTATCGTTAACAAAATGTAGGTGTATAATATATCTCTACTTGCCCCTTCGGGACTAAAGGCGTGAATGTATGTATGTATGCAATTCACGCACAGCTACATCGATGAAAGTTTCGCGAAGTTCGGATACTATAAAATGGAGATATAACCGGTTTTAGGTTCATCGAACAGTAATCACAAACGATTGCTAATGTCAGTATTAAACTGCACCACAGGTACTCAGGTAGAACCGTAAACAGTATGGGGTATAAGTATATATGATTCGTTATAGAAATGATGTAAAAAACAAAATAACTTATCTTTAGGATAGTCAAAGAAAAAATATTATTTTGGCAGTTCATTGTCAATTTTCGTCTACATTTACATTGTCTCACATAGGTACTTAACTGATCAATGTATATCGTATACTTTCAAATAACGAACGATATAAATTGATCATTATACTAGAATATATAAATGAATTTAATCGAGTCCTTGCCTCATAACAATATCAAAAGTGTGGATATACTTTAGAGTCTAAAATTACTTATACATAAGTCACTTTATACGAATTATTTTGAATCGATTTATTTTACTTAGAAATATAAAAATAAACAGTATCAAATGATACAAGTAAGTACTTTTAAGTTTATAAAACTATGGTTTGTACTGATTAGTTATTTTTTATAATTAAATAATGTAATGTAAAAATTGTAATATGAATGCACTAACAAAAATTTCAAACGTGTTTGGATTACATGCAATTTACTTTTCCCCTAAGAATTACAATAAACAACCTCAAAAACTACATACAATTGAATTAATAGAAAACATACTTTGCAAAGTTTAAAAAGTACGAATTGGATTCAGGTATATCCATATTATGTTAACAATTGAAAAGTAGGTACAAAAAAAAAACGATACTTTTAACAAATTGTATGGTTAAGTAATAGATTGAATAAACCGCCCGTCCTCTAATATGAGTAATAGATACACTAGGTTAAATATATAACAGGATAATAAACTCACTTGTTTCACTAGTGCGTGGACCGGTAAACTGATGAATAAGTACTAAATGCAAAACTGAGACGAGCGCTTGAGTGGATCACCGATCAACTGGCGAATGAACGAAGCGATCACTTATCTTCGTTAGTAGCAAACGAACGTCACCGACCTCTGTTGACAATGTGCTTGAGTTCGGACTCATGTCTGATCAGCGCTACTAGCGCCTCTAGCGGTCGGGCTTAACAACGTTTACAAAACAAACACGTACCTACTTTTATTAGTTTAGTTATAAAAAAAGTAAGATGAACCAAAAAATGCCTTGATAACATTTATATGCACAAGCTCTTATCATTTATACTATTCTCTAGTCGTCAGAGTACGGTTGGCTGAGTTGAGTGACACCGATATTATTATGTATATTTTCTAGTATTTAGTTACTGTGATATACCAATTATGTTGACGTTTTAGTGTTTGATCGCTCTATAATTGCTTATAGAGTGTAGGTGCTGCTACAATCTGAGATATTACTTAATTGTATGAACCAAGGTTTTGTTTTCTTATCACATAAAAGTATCATTCAGCCACAAATAATATAATTTTTTTTTCTTTTAAAAATATAACTACTACACTAAGAATGATTACTGTCGTGGGGGACTTGACAAACTTTCAAAGAATGGACGCAAAGAACACCCAGACTCGGGACAACTGTTTGTGAATCACAAAATTTTAATCCCGTGTGGGAATGGAACCCCCAAAGATGCGAGGCGATTAATTCAAATAGGTACCTTGTTAAATTGTTTCTATACCACGGGAACCCTTTTTTTAATGAAAGATACCTTTTTTGTACCCCTGAAAACGTGAAGGCAATATAGTCATGATCATCGGTTGAGTAGTTAACACGTGAGACCTAACAAACAAACTCACATTTGTATTTATATTATTAGTTAGAATGTGTAGTGTGTCCCCAGCACAAAGTACTAGCAGGCCAGGTCCACTCCGCAACGTATGTATAAAGCTACATATACACGGCCAGAACGACTAACTAAGTAACTAAACGTCCCAATATTCAGTAGGATGCCGCGCGCCGGCCGGGCCACATGTTAGATCAATGCCCACTCACGCGCTGCGTCGCGTCATCCTTTCGTATCTAGACTATCGAGGTATTAGTACCTAGTCAAGGTTTATTTATTCACAAAAATATAGTAATAGGCACATAACTTACTGGTATTTTAATATTCAGATTAATTAATTCATTAAAAAAAGACAACCCTAACGTCGCCGTCCCGGCGTCGTCAGAACAGATAAGAGTTACGTGATTGAAAGAGAGGCAACTTCTAGCTGAATATAACTGTAGGTAATTAGCGCTGTGTGACCTAAATTGCGACTTTATTGTGTCGGCACAAAAGTTGCTATTTATTTAAATGAATTGGCGGAGTGGGGCTTCTGTACCTGTACTATTCAGTGTTCTGTGCTACTACCTGCTATAGGTGCCTCTTGTGACACGTGTCCAATACCGCAATCGTCCAGCAACTACCTACTACCAATCTAAAGTCCACCTTCACCTTTGTAAAGATGGAATTTTCGTTATTTAAAAAGTTGTACCGACGATCCATCTTGAACGGCAGTGGGGCGCCATTGGAGAAAAACTGATGGAACACTAAAGTATTTCTTTCGTGCCGGCTTCCGTTGGTTAGGTAGAACTACGGTCTAAAGATGATTTTGTTTATGTTTTCAGTTTCAACAATACATTTCTTTTTCAACAAAAACAATAATAATAGTAATGACTTGACACATCTCACACTCGGCAGTCTGATTCTAAATGTACTATGGTAACCAGACTGCTGATAAACATAATTATATATTTGTAATTGCAGGTGTCCATTGGCGGCGGTAGTCACTTCATCAGGTGACCCGTCTGCTCGTTTGTCCCCTATACCATAAAAAATACATACATAATTATTAGAGATATGTTACACCCAGACACAGAACAAATGATCGTGTTCATCACCCAATTATTTGTCCTTTGTGAGAACCGAAGCCACGACCTCTCGCTCAGCAGTCAGGAAACTCACTAACCACTAAACCAACAATGTCTGTCTGTCTTTTTATAAGAGTTGCGCTCTCATCGACTGGGGTCAGTTGTAGGCAATAAAAATCATCGCTCATCAAATCATCATACATACTCGTGTATATGAGATAATTTTATCTCTTTATCTGCTTTAAAATAAAATAAAATGTCGGGTAAAAGTAAAAGGACGTCATTGCGTATTCTGCCGTTGTTTGTGTAAACATGTTTATCGAATCGTTGACCTGGTCAGAACACAAATTATTTCATAATACATTTTGTTTTTCTATCGAACGGATGGTTACATATTAAACTAATGTATTCTATTAATATTATGTATTATTTACCAAGCAATCGTTGGTCATAAATTATCTTTTATTACCAGTTATTGCTTTAATAAAGCTATGAGTTATTTTGTGAATTAAGGCAATTTTTCTCTTATTGCATCACGACTTTTTACAAGAGATTTGTGAAAAAGGAGTCGTTTAGTACCTTACATACTTTTAGTAAATAACTAGCCTTTCAGAAATTAATCAGTTTAAGAACCATATTCTATTTCCTTGGTAGTCGTGTCATGTAGGGAAACAGTGTACATATTTTTGTAAATCTTTCTAAGGACTATGCTTTCTAAGGACTAATTGGGTGATATGATTAAAAATAACATTGATTTTAAACCATAAATCATTTGAATTCAAAAAACAAAGTACCTATCGTTTATAAAGGGATCGACATATATATTTCGTCATACTCTGGTACGATAAACTAACAAAGGATGACGAAATAATTGTTATAAATAAAACAACGCTTATCCAAACGTTATAAATCTTAATAATTAATTTTATTATCACACTTACGAAAGATACAAAACATATCACGATGGCACTATAAGTCAGTGCTTCAGCAGACGAGACATGGAGTCATATAGAAGTTATTTTTACGGTATTTATCTTTTACAGAAACATTGAATTTTATTATCCAAAGTAATAAAATAATCAGATATGTATATGATTGGGTTAAAAATCTTTTTCGAACTACATTTCATGCGTTGTAGATAGTTTAATACAATATTAAGAAATATGAATAGCTACTTGGGAATTGATTCAGATGCTCAATGGTTAAAGTTAAATTTTCTACAACATTTTATCTTCGACGTTACATTGCTTAATACAATTTATTTTACATGTAATCAGTACGAGTCTCATATTATATTGTAATTCCGGGACAAATTTACCGTTACCTTATTTAGGTTAGATATACTTTTACATTTATTGAAAAGTAACTGTTTTATTCAGTGATATTGGTTTGGTTAATATTATTCTTCCTTGGCGATTTCCATACACCGGGAAGCCCGGACTTACTCGTAACAATATCTACCACTAATATGTACATAACACTTGTAAAATCAAAAAGAAAGTACTAAATAGAGAATAGTACTCATCGGTACAATACTAGAAATGGAAAAATATTAGAAGCTTACTCTAATTACCTATAGACATATTACAACTAAAATAGTAAAAAACACTGATATTAGGCAGATAGTACATGGATGAAGAATACTAACATCTAAATAGTGTCTGGAGTAAATTGACTAAGATTAATGACATATTGTGAATGCTGAACTTACTTAAGATATAGTAAAATGTATCATATAAATTTTTTATAATAAAAATGGGATTTTAAATTTAATAAATTCTATAGGAAATGACATGTAGTTGTCAATGTTTGTGGTAACTAGCTTAAGTTTCAGCATCATGTCATTACGATTAACCAGAAAGTTTTGGATCGGGGATTAGGAAGGTTATTTAGGTTGGTAGACGCCTCGGGCAGGTCTGGCTGGCCGAGCGCCGATGCCACCCGCGGCGCGCCTCCTTGCGATAAGTGCGTCTAGACCGCGAAGCGGAGGCGCCGTCGTCGTCTCGATAACCGCTGCTTCTGTCTCCTCTTCAACCTTCTCGGCGCTAGTGCTCTCTTCAGTCGTCTCCGTTGTCTTCTTTGGCGCTTCTGTTGTCGCCTAAAGGACAAGAAAAAGAACGATAAGGGTGTAGTCTTCTTAGTAGCAGCAATGTATGTTTGAACTTTAAACTTGATTTTACATATTTAATTGAGAATTTGATGTACCTCTGTGGAAGCCAGCTTCCTCTTTAGAAGTGGATTTGTTCGACGTTGAGGAGGAGCGGCGGATGCTCGTGGCTTTGGGGAGGGTGAGATCGTAAGCCTGTTCCTCAGCGGCCTCCGACCGCCGCGAGATGCTTCCGGCGCTGGGGTTGGCGATGAAGCCTGTGAATAAAATTTATTATTGGTGTTAAAATTTCAATAATTTCCCTAATTTATATATCCACCGTTGTATATTCTAAACGACAATTACATAGCTGCACAGAAAAATTTTGATGTTTGAACTGATGAAATTTCTATGTACTTGTTCTCTATTTGTTGACATATTAATAAAGAATTTGTTTATTAATAATTCCCTTATTTTAAAGACGTTTCAGTTTATAGATAAAAATACACTCTCTCAAAGAACTATCTATAAATCACATCAATTAAGTAATATCTTGTGTAAAAAATCGAATCCATAACGCTTCACGCGGTTTTTAAACCACTGTGCTATCCGCTATATTACCTACTATATTAGTTTTAGAGCTACATAAACTCAGAAGGTTCCTGCAGTCCACAACGCTCCTTTTTGTCAAATAAAAAAGTTTTAAAGCGACTGATCAAGACAGACTGATTTGGACATATTCATAAATGTACGAGAATGTATGCATTGAAATATTACCTCGGCATCAGCATCGGTGGCAGAAGATTCAGGTGCAGATGTGTCAGCGGGAGCTTCTGAGGAAGCTTCAGGGGCTGTGCTCACACCTCTTAAGTTAAGGGCAGGCCGCAAGTTAAGTTTCGGTCCTGGCCGCAGAGATACCGGTCTCAAACCGGGTCTGCCACGACTGGTATAAGTTTTTTATTAAGCTATTATATAATCGAATACATTCAAGTAAAAAAATATGTGTAAGGAAGAAAGACTAGATCTTTAGTCAATGTTTTCGTTGCCCTTTTTTCATGAATCCTCGAAAAAAGGGCAGTTACGACATAAGCCTTATTGAAAACAAGTCTGGATTACAATATTAAACATATTCGTCTGTTAGTCATTGCATTTACCCAATAGTCCTGGAGGGAGTTGGTGTAGTGTCAACTGCTTCAGCGGAGCTGCCTGATGAGGTAGTGTCCTCACCAGACGAAGCAGCCGCTGTTGCGGCGGTTGAAGTGGTAGAAGGACCTCTTCTTAGACCAGGGCGTAGTCTAGGTCTGAAATATCATAAATTAGATTACAACTCGTGGAGCGAGTAGCTCAGTAATTAGTTTCTTAATGATGAGTTATGCCTTTATAAGACTAATGCAACAGAGCACTTAAAATAGTGAGTATTATTATTTATGAGGTATAAAAGTAGCCCTATTTGTTGCATTAAGAATAAACAAAACACGATGTTATTAAGCTAACCGGTGCCCAGGGTGCTTAGCCCAATCCGAAACTGTTCCTCTGACTTTGTCTCACAATCAATTGGTTTTAGCCCAGACGGTTACAAAATCTCAGTTGTAAAAAGATATCTTGCTGACCTGGCTATAGGTGCTTCACTTGACGGCGATGAAGTGCTGCCATCCTCTGACGCGGGTGCTGCAGTGGTGGAGACAGGACGAGTACGGCCCGCGAACAGACCACGGCGACCGAATGGCTGTAACAATAGACATTCAACCATACAACATACAGGATAAAGATTATTTTCGAATTAATTCCATTTGTATTCACGTTTATACAACCCTTTTTCTTACATAGTTTTAGATAACTTGCTTTTCATATTATGATTCATCAATCTTATGATTTGAGTCCTTATTAGATTGTGTAATGACCACACTTTGTCACTACTAAACTTGTATAACTAATAGCACACGTTGGTATAAAGTTTTTATGTATATCAATGTTTTCTCACATTCGTTCTAAGATGCAATTTTATTTCGTCTATTATGGGACATACATGGGATTGTTCGGTGCTATTGACTACCGTAGTCTAATAAGCATTAACGCGGCATTCCCATATTCAAAAATAAATGATTTGATTTAGATTTTCATCAAATTGATTCGTTCTGACAGCTATCATCATTAGTTTGAACTAAATCAAAGGATTAGACAGCCTGACTAAATCACGAATCTTTTTATAAGTAACAAATAAAAAACTGTATTTTTTGTCTATACTCGTAGTTCCCCATCTATAAAATCTACACAGAAGTGTGACAATTTAAATGCCACCACATAAATATAAAACGTATAAATCAAAATAATATGAAATCTATATATTTTAAGTTTGTAATTGTAATTGCTTAAAATTAATTCGCAAATGCAAATCAGTCGCTTTAAACAGCTAATGCATAAAATGATTAATGAATATGGATGCAAACCTTAGCTTGTGTGGCCGGTTTCTCGACTGGGGCTGAAGGAGCGGCAGTCGCTGAATCTGCTGGTGTTACGCTTGCACCTGCCGTAGTTTTACGTCCTCCCGATTGCTTGTATAAGCGACCTGAGAAACAAACAACGGTTCAATGCATTGCGATTCCGTCCCAAAGGCGTACAAGACTAAACTTGATGGTCACAATCATGAATATCGCATAAGGTAATTCCGAAGTAGTACACGATGTAAAGATTACTGTTGGGTACTGAAGCATCTTGAGTATTTTATGAAATTCGATGGATAAATGTAGGATAAGGACGGGAGGTTAAGGAGATACGGTTTTGTTAATACCTTTGTTAGTGTAGTAGTAATTAAGAATTGATTATAATACCATCTGACGGCTGTCGTTCATCTCATTTTGTTGAAACTTTTAAATCTCTGTTGTAACAACCGTAGATACTCGCATTATTTGTTAAATTATGGGGTGTGTGTATAAGGGCCTTGTAGACAACTACGATGCACTGTTTTATTTTAACAAATGTAATAATTTAATAAATATTATAAAGATATGAAATAACCACAGGTGCTGGTATAGGATTATTAATTCAACTATAAATACTGGCACACATTCATCATAAAGTAAGTTCGGGAGGATTATCCTAGGAGTGTTGTTCAAGCACTTTCGTATATTCCTATCGTCCGCAGCTATAGCTGATTCGTAATCTAACTACTACAGTATTAAATATTATAATAGTCTTTAAAGTAAGTACTCGTATAAAGCAGTGTTTAATAGGAGTAAGATCTCGCAATGTCGGCCAACTCTCGACGTATTTATCAATATTAACAACTCATGGCCAACCAGCTGTACCAGTTAGAATTCCTAGCGAAATTACGTAGGAAATCTTAGAGCAATGTCTCATAAATTATACTTATATCTTAGGTCAGATTACGTGCGCAAGTGTACCAGATATCTTCATACTAATTATTGTTCACCCCGACCTCAAGTAACATTGAAAAATTATTGAAAAAAATATCTGTGTTCCTTTTATGAAAACTATATTTAATAGAAAATAAAGGTTTATAAAAACGTATAATAATCTTGTTGCATATAGTAGTTATACTTTTTATTGTTTTCAAACCTAACCTAATCCTACTACTACACTACTAAACTACCTAATCTTGGTAGATTATAATTTGACAACAGTAAAGTGCTTGTATAATGAAAGAATTACGTTTAAGTACCTACGTAGGTATTTATTAAACCTTTCACAGATTCATTTTGATTTATAATAAAAGAATCGGATTTGGCTTGCCAGTCAACTACTGTATTATACCAACTGCATATAGACATGACTATGGTGGGCTTCCAATGCTGACAGAACGTCTTTTGTAAATAAGGAATGTCTCTCCGACTTAAACGGCCTTGTTAAAATATAGGTACGCGTGGACTACTTATCGCTGATTGACAGACACTACTTTTGAAAACTTTTGGGTGCAGATTTCATTGTAATATCTGTATATTAAATGTAACACATCGTAAAGTGGCTAGTCGTTGATAATTTCGAGGGTCATAATATGAATAACACTTAGTGATACGTTCAATTTCAGATACCTCATCTTATTTTGTTTTCATTAACGAATTCACCTGAAATTGCTAAATAACAGACCCATACTCTTCATTCAAATTTTTCTCTCTCTCGATACCTTTGGCACGATAAGGTTATTTGGTCGAAAAGCTGGTGGGCTAATTTCCATACCTTTGTACTAATCTCTTCAGTAAGCGTTTCATCCTATGTATTTTATAAAACGAATACAACACCGTATACAAGTATATTACCTGCCACCTTACAGTATAAATGAATGAAAGCAAAGCTTACTTTTATTTATTAATTTAGTAAGCAGAGTATGATGTTGTTGTAAGTAACTAGTCGGATTGTTTAAAGACGAATTATTAATTTGGAAAGAAAAATATTTATGTATATTTTTTAGAATACTTAAGAAGAATGGACTAACTAAGGCATGACTCGATGATTTAGTAGTCGGCTCATGATTAACACCAATCTTTGTTGTGGGAATGTAAATAGTTACGGCATTTTATATAATTATAATATTTAATACAAGAAAATATTCCTGGCAAACAAGGAAGTCTTTTCCACTTTTAGTATATTATCACTGTATACATAATGATTGAAACACCTGATTATATTCGTGGGCTACCCTTCTCTTATCAGGCAAGTGGATATTGAGTACATTACAAGGACGTTTATTGGCACAGCTAAACTATATTCTATTAGGTTCTGTTTTATCAGAAAATTTCAAATAATGTTACTTTTTTTTTTAAACCAGAAATATTTAGATATAAATACATATAATATATATTTTACTTTCTTCTTCTCTTATTTATCTTATCTTTATATCCATTTTAACTTAAAATATAATCTTGATTTGTATAAGTATAAATATGTAATTTATAAGTCAAATGTAAGTTAGCTTTTAACTTTCGTTTCCAATATTACTGGGCACGCGTCTCTGTGTGGAAAGTAAAATCGAAAGTGAAATGTTCAATATTTGTTTTGGAATAAAAAACACGACTCTAGAAACACATCTACGTATTTTACATGGCAACGATTTAGCGATTATTGCATGGGTTTTTATACAACTTTGAGTCGTAAGAGCGATAGACATTAATAGAGTTTATAATCAGATTTTTACGGTTTTTCTACAAATTTTGACTTTATAGTATTATTCATAAGAATTAATAATACTAAAGCCAAAAATTGTAGATTCTAGTGATTGGTCACTTAATTAATTTTCACTTAATTAATTATTGTCACTTATTAATTAGTCACTTAATTAACAGCTTTGTCAGGAAGAATAAACAAAACCCGTAAGTGTCTAAATGGATGTAGTTTTGAAACAAATAAATCTGGAATCAATTATCGATCTACAAATACCAAAGACCAAATAAAGAGAGAACATAAGTATTATCAATTACACTGTAGTACACGTATTCACTTTTCCTGTTGATTATTTATGAATATTATTGAATCATTCTAAACATTAACTTAGTTTCCTACCGTTTTGATTACCTTGGGTACTTGTTACCGTTTTCGTTTCAGATTCTCTGTCATGAGTTCATGACATATGTGGGGAAAATTTATTTCTCATTCAAAAACTTGTACTGCACACAAAAGTTTGTGGTCTAGTAGTTAGTGATCCTGACCGCTAAGCCAGAAGTCGTGGGTTCGATTCCCACACAGGACAAAGGATTGCGTGATAAACACGAACCTTTGTTCCGTGTCTGGGTGTAATTTATCTATAATGTGTAATATATGTATGTATTTAGTAATAAATAAGTCGGTTTCTCAGCAGTCTGGTTCTCATAGTACAGGCTCTGCTTAGTTTGGGAACAGACTGCCTCGTGTGAGGTGTCTGAACTTATTATTATTATTTACAATATCCCTAGTACGTACTATTATGTATTCTGTGCTAGTACTGTCTTTCACTGTACGATAAGATTGACAGACTGGACTTCACAACATTTATTAAAAAAATTGGACAATTAAATTATAGTTATGTAATCGCAATTTTGATTTTTACTTTACCATTTATTGTAATGGTTAGTGTGCCTACAAATATTAAATTTATTTAAAGAGATGTACTCTTTTTCATAAAATTATTTAACTAAATATAAATATGTATTAACTTAAAAAAAAAAAGTTAAATTACTTGTGTGTTTAAATTCCTTAACGGTTAGTGCATTTTGAATTGTTTAACCAAGTTGATGTAATCTCATATTTCTCTTCAATACTGAAAGTAATCTATCCTTCGAAGACGCCTCTCTACTGTTTAATAAATAGTTCTTTAACTGTAAATAACCAATAAAGTGCAATTGATTGCAACAACTGACGTATACGCAAAAGTGTTACACCGTTCCTTATGTACTTGAAAGGTGAGACAGTTACCTCACGGCTAGGCCTGCCATCACTTAAATTGCTGAGGCCTGATAAAAACTTAAAAAAATCCGGACACAGGGATGAAATCGAGATTCTTTCCCGGACACCAAAAAAAAACGCCGAAACCATTTAAATTTTTAGTTTGTTAATGATTCATCTAACAATTATAATTGTCCCTTTGCACACAGTGTCCGGGTTTTACCCGCAATTCGAGGTTCGAAGGTTTAAGAAATTCGAAAACCTTTACGAGATGCTCGCCTAGTCTAGCTACATACTTTTCACTTAGTATGTCTAGAATCAATCGGAAACTTGTGTAGATAATCGTACGAAAGTGAATATACCTACGAGTAATCCTACAGATGATGTGAGAGCATACTACGTTTATTACTTTCGCTGGATTCTAATTATAAATGACAACTTCAAGAACAGATATTAATCTCTTAAAGCATACTTACAAACGGAATAGAAAAATAAATTTATACGCTATTACTACTTAGAAAGCCATATTTTTATAAACCATAATTAATTTAGACAATAAAGTTATTTTTGAGCTGTCATCACAAATGGAACATCAAACATTTCTTATTAAAATGTTATTTCAGTCAATGTGCCCATTGTGCCAAACGCTATCGATTTTTGAATTTATTTTAAGTTTTTTAACATGATTTTATTAACTTCACTTGCAACTAATAATGTAAAAAATCTTAGAAGATAATTTTAACCTACTTCTAATTGTCACATAGAAATGAAACTCGAATGAGTATTTATATGTAGTTCGAATGACAATACTATAATTTGTCAAAACGTGTTTTTTTTTAGATTTTATTAAGTATGCCTATTTTATTTAACTGTTAATGTCAGTTATTAATAAGAACTACTAGGAGAAGTATGGAGAGGATGTTATAAAATTGGTGCCTTTTTAAACACCTAAAGGAAAGTATGAAGGAATTTTGCAGAAGTAAGACTCATCATCGTAGCTGGATGTTCGATCCGAATGAGGTCTAAGAACTTCTACAAATGCTGAATAATAACACACAAATATATTATGCACCAGAAACACGTGGTGTTAACCTAACTAGAATATTTGTAACACCAACATGTTTCTAGCGCATATATTGAAGACACTTTTCTTTTATATAAACAGTCGCTTAAAATGCACATTCGCTATGAAAACAATCGCCGAGCAGCAAAATGATAATGAAAACAACTTTCGCACTGTGACGGTCAATGCATAAAGATTATTAAGATTGCGAGCAACGTAATTGTTTAGTGGTTTTGCGCCAGAAATGTCCACTACGGTTTGTAGCTCAATTAATACCAATTAAAACTTGTTATACTGTTTAAATAATTGCATCATTTACGTAATATGTACCTGGTATGGATATAGTTATCACAATTATACTTTATATATCATTACTTATATAAAGTAACTTTTAAGCCCCCTAAATCATTAAAACGTTTGGAGAACGCGGTGAAGGTATTAAGATAGTGAAAACTTAAATTTTCTTGCGATATTTACAGTTGAATTAATGAAAATAATTATTCCGATACCTTTCCTAACTTTTTGCTGATTTAAATAAAAAAAAAAGATAAAGAATATTACTTTAGAACAAATATATAGGATCTAAAATGACTAACGATTAACTTTCATTTAATAATTATGAAGGGATTATGACTTCAAAAGGGAGTTCTAAAACGATGCAAGCATTTAACAGAATATTGCATATTTAACAAATCAATTAACTAGTTTCAATTATAAAGAACACGTCGTGGACTTTCGCTGATCGAGTAGAGAATCTTGAACTGGATTTATTATGTAGTTCACGGTGAAGCGGTTAGTGGTTACGGCACCAGCACACTTGCTGCTTTTCGTTGCCAAATCGGCATATAACTAACCGTTTACAATGCCAATGGTCGTCTAAACGTGAACAAAACAGTAGCAAGTGTGCTTAAGCTGTTCAACTCTTAGATTGGTATTTCAAAGTTGTAGTTACCTCTCGCTTTAGTGGAGGTCTCTTGCGGCGCTTCAGTAGCAGCACTAGTGGACGATACTCTTGCTCGTGGGCCACCGCGACTCTTGAATCTCGATGGGCGCGTTGGAGCGGCGGTTGTGGTTGTAGTTGGTGCTGGCGTGGTTGTAGTCGTCGTGGTAGTGGTGGTAGTCGTTGTAGTTGTCGTAGGTGTGGTCGCCTCTTCGGTTGTAGTCAACATTTCTGTGGTCCATGTCTCATCATTAACAGCAGTAGTAGTTCCATCAAAGTTAATTTCATTCTGTGGGTTAATATCGTTGTTTAAGTTTTCGCCAGCCGAGTATGCGTACAAGTCCAGAGCTATTTTGTCCATCGCTGTCATAGTTGTGTACTCGGTAGTTTCTACATCGTAAGGTGTCGTTTGCTTATAGTCCGCGGGTAACTTCGAGTCATCCAAGATCTCTTGATACCTGATTCCGGAAAAGAGGCTATGACCTTCCCTAGCAGATTCTTTGGCATAAGTAGGTTCTTTGGCAACTGTTGTCGTTTGAGGGACTTCTTCCGTAGTTGTACGAGATTCGGATGAATATCTACTTGGGAGTTCCTTGTATTGTGTAGGTATGTCTCCTGAGTGAGTCTTGAAGCTATCTAAATCCACTAATTCAGAGCTGGGACGTCTGAAAAAAAGTAAGGATGAATATACAGATCATTAGCGTTTCAGGTGCTTATATTTAAAACATTTTTCAAACTCAGGAAAGTGCTTCTATAAAAACAAATCTAAAAGAGAAACTGATATGTGAGAATGCATTCAATGCATTATATTTTTCCCCTACAGGATTGGTAAAACATGACTGACAGCTATGGGGCTTCCACCTATAACAACCTTATAACAAAACAAAAGTTAATTATAACAGTACCTGACGTGTGCACGAGCTCGGCTTCTAGTTTGGCCAATCGATTCATCAGCTACGCTGTCTGTTTGCGAGCGTCCGCGTTGTCTTATTGCTTCCGAAGATACTTCAGGAACATACGTGGTTGAACTTGCAGACGCTAAGTTACGACCACGAGGTGGGAAGCGTGTGCTCGACGGCAATCTGACACTTAATATACATATAATTGTTAATTCTCAGTATTTTATTAAAAGATATACCTGAGTACTGAATGCGTACAATGACAGACACGTGCACAAGATGGCGTAGCGTTACAGCATTAACCATACATTCATTACTTCTAGGATATGCTAAAGCAAAGATTTGACAACTTTACTGAAACTGTGATTCTATACAGATGATGTGAATGAAGATTTAAAATAAGGGAAAGATAAAATCGGCTCTACAATGGAGAACTGAAAACATAGAAGTATTTCAACTCTCCACTTGCACTTTAGATATATAGGCAATATATTTTTCCTATGAACAGGTAATTGAAATGTTAACGACTGTTATTACCTGATGTCCTCCTCATCTTCTTCTACGGGTGCAGGAGCTACGTTACGACTACGTCCTCGCCCTCTGGTTGATGTTGGAAGGACTTCGTTTTGAGCCTCCGGTGTGGCAGCTGTGGTAGTTGCAGATCTGTCAATCGTACTGTATTTGGTCTTAGTTTTGCTTTCATTAGCTATATGATTTTCACTTTCAGTTTTCTGTGGACCATCGTGAGAGTTAAGCACCTGAGTAGAAGCGGTGGATGAAGGTTTCGCTTTTACCGATCCATCTTTTTTATCTTCAGCATCTTCGTCGTAGTAGTAATAAATATATTCGTATTCATAATCTTGTCCATTTGGCCCCTTTTTAATTTGGATTCTGGATTGAGGCTTTTGTTCAGAACCAGCCGTTTCTAGATTTATATTTGATGACAAAAGACCACTATTGATATCATCGATTGTGTCAAAATTAATAGGAATATAATCGTATGCCTGAGTAGTAGAAGGTGGCGCTGTAGTTAACACAGGCTTCTGTGTAGTTGTTCCAGAAGTTTTGGTAAGTTTTCCAGACTCCGACATTGCCTGAACAACAGCGATACTGGGATTGGTTTCAACATCTTTTAAATTTTCTTGTATTTTAATATCTTCCAGTTTTGACACCGGAACATCAACTTCAATTGTTTCAGAAGCTTTATTTTTCAAGCCTTTTCTAAACAAAGACTTCTTGTCCTCTTCGATTGCAACAATACCTTCCGTAGCATGTTTGATCTTGCCGCTGTGTAACTTCTTAATAATCTTTTCACTATCTTCTTGTTTAAAGTTACGGTGATGTGGATGTTTTTCGGGGATCTTGTGTGATGTTTCAAAATTTCTTAAAGGAGTTTGTTGACCTGAACTAACAAGTACATATTCCTCACCGGGTCGCGGTTCCGTGATGATATCTACTTCAGCGTACGCCGAGTAGAAGGTGCAGACCAATAAACATCTGTAACAAAGGAAATGGATCTTGTTAGATTGTTATCAACACGAAAAGTTACGAAAGTTGGTTACATTACTGCATTAGAAGTCAGTGCTCCGTGAGTCAGCAAGATGACATCTGTTAGTTGCGCCTACAAGTCAAAAGCTTGCGACCCTGCGCAAGGAACTCTGACTCACAAAACAATTTCAACATCGCATTCCTGAGTTGGGTATTGTTTAGCTACCAACACTACAGTTATATAAACATAGCTGATGTATAATTTTAAATGTACTTTCTATGTATTTGTTTGTACGTAGGTCTGTAATGACTTTTTAGTTATTGATTACATAAAAATAATCAATTTGCATAGTTATTGATTAGTATAGTTGCAAGATGGCGACCAAAAAAAAATGTGAGAATCTAGATGGCTGCAAAACGAGCATTGTCAAACATTGCACAAGTGATGTGGTCGTGAGAAATGGCAGCTAAAATCGGAGCGTGGGTGTATTACGCATACCAATTCTGCACAAGTGCAAGTCGATCGATGAGGTAACTCCACATGACGTTGACGATCACTTTCGCCTCTGGATTGGATCTCACACGGTCCGCTACCTGCGTCGGCAAGCCCGCGGGCGCATGCTTTCGTGCAACTCCGTTAGAATACATTCCAACCTGTATGGTACTTCATAATTGACTGGTTTATGACTAGAGAAAAAGTTGTTAACTCTCGCATCCTCTGATTAGATAATAACATTATTTATGAACATAAGACTTTATCAATTTCAAAAAGGAGTTTAGGTTGGATCTATTAAAATTGTGACATTCACCCGCTTTCTGAAAGGCTGATCAAAATATTTTTCAACTAACAGAGCTGTTCAGTTAACAGCGGTGTCAAATCATTTTGAGTTTCTGAAACGTTGATCAAAGAAAAATTTCATTCGTTGAATAACATTCGAATGTCATTTGACGTAAGGTTTTACAGTAAAATTTGAAAGCTTTGTTAACTGATTCGATGATCAAAATTTGACATACGATTGGTTAATTTTTCGTTCGTTATTGACGAAGGCTGCCATATACCTACATACATGCAGTTTGCGTTTGTTTAAACAGAATCTTGTGATGTAGTCATTCTATTCGTTGTTTGTAGTGTCTTAGCGTATAAGATTTTAATCATGATTAAAATCACAATGAATGATAAATCACATTGGCACAAAAAAAATAGCAGTGGGTACGTTTTTTATTTTTATAAGTTAGAGAAATCCTATTACAGTCACAGTCGTTATAAAAAGTGGAATAAATCATACCACGGTTATATTTATCGAGTCGCAAATCCAATTATTTGTGTCGGAAGTGTTAACTTCCGTACAATTTCTTGTGAGCCTCGGCTATACACGGAATTGAATGAGGGATAACAGCAAGCGGCTCTGTCATATTAACGCCATCGCTTTAGCTTACGGCGCATAGCATCAACCTTCCTATATGGAACTGCCTGCGAGGAAGTGTGACAACGCGTGTACATATATTTATGCAGCTATGTTGACCCTGAGGTGCTGGTTTACAGTGAAGGGAAAATGGAGAGGACAAGAAAGTACATTCTCATTAATAGAGTACCTCTTAGTTCTGGTTCTTGTTACACTAATTAGTTAAGAAAAGATAATGTAAACTTTGTAACTAAATAAAAAAATAGTCCTAAAAACTACCACCATGTTAATTACAAGCCAACCAATTTGACCTAATAAAAATCTCTTTCTCAGTAGTAGTCCAAATCTGGGTTGAGGGGACGTCTACCCTAAATTAATATAGCTATTATGCATATTGATTTGTTTTCTTTTTCAATAAATTACTTTAGGGTTACACAACACACAAGTTTCAGGGTGTTTTGGATAAATCCATAGGATAACGTTTTATATTCTCACACCTATTTGTGTCGGAAGCGATAGCTTTACCTACACATACTTATGTATATACCTTGAAATCTATTGCCGCATACTGAACAATGCAGAGATTTCTTGAATTTTCCAACGGAAAAACAATTTTCTTGACCCCGGACTGCACCGAGAACTCATAATCGTACGAAGACTTATGCCAAGGGACGAACGAGGCAAATAATATCTGATCGATGCAAAATGGCTTTATGCATAAATATAATACTAGATAATGTATTAAAAAATGTATACAAGTGTAACAAGTCCGCCGCGAGCGCATTAGCAGTACCGGATCAATTTCACTAGATGTAAGGTCACTCAGCGCAAGGCTAGGCGATTGGCACACTGCGCAGGACCTTAAGAAACCCTACTTATTCTATTCATGTTTAATTTGAAATGAGAATGAACGTATTCACAAAAGAATTTATGATGACTGTTGCGATAGAGGTGTTCGTACCTATGTATTTGATAATAAGACTTCAATTTCTTTAGAATAAGTAATTTTATCGTTTTGCATATGTAAAAAACACGGCACTGTCGAAATCGTTTATTGAATTGAATGCAGATGGAAGGTACATAATAAAAAAAGTCTTATAATTAAATCAATAGCTATCGTCATCAGCTCAGTCATCGGTTCTGTCAATGGTTATACATCGGCATAAGCCCATTCCTTTAGCAACATATTAAATTTCAGTATTATAAATTTTAGTTTATGAAATATTCAATAGTTTTTTTTACATAAATCACAATCTGAAGTTGTGTCAGTGTCATCAAAATTAGGAATTGTTGAAAAATATGAATTATTAATTTAATATTATTAACATAAATAGTTCTGTCATATTGTCAGTCATCGATAACAATGTTTTTTACACTTTCCTCTGCTATCTTCAACCAGGAAAAACAAAAGTAAAATCGTAAATTTTTATGTTTCCACTTTATGTCAAATGATCAGAAACTTGTGGTTTAAAAGAAATATACACCTACATTAATTCTAATTAAAAATAAATACGAATTATGTTCAAAAACAAATTAATGTAGATGATTTGACGTAGTGTTTGTATAATTTTTGGATTTGACGTCTGAGATCAGTCGCAAAGTGAATTCCTTTTGTTAACCGACGAAAAAACGGAGAAGGTTCTCAAATCAAACCGTACATTTTTTTATGTATGTCCACGCATAACTTTTTACAGGGTGGTCCGATTTCGAATATTCATTATTGGGTTGTTGGTTACAGGGTGTAAAGTGGTCCCTAGACGATCATGCGGCACGCGTTATGTGCTGTCATGCATGCATGACCGTTTAATTGTATTGATGGATGCGAATGACATGCAAACTACCTGCATCAAACACATCTACACATGACAAATATTGTTAAATGGGTATCTAGAGATCCCGACGTACGTGGGATACAGGTTTCAGATGAAAACCAGCATCCAGCACTTCGCTAGACATGAAGCTGATCTGGACGCCTTTTTAGACAGGCGGTGGGACGCATAGGTACACGATACTATAATTAGTTTTAGTATGTAGTATTTATAAGTTAATTCTTGTTCTTTGTTACTTGTTGTTGTTACTTTTATTTTTTTACTTTTTATGTGTATTGATGTGTCTCTTTGTGCTGTTCTAAATAAATGTTCATTCATTCATTCATTCACATGCAAACTACGTACATGACATGCAAACGACGTGCTGGCAGTTGATTGACAATTCCTTTTATATTTATAAATTTATTTATTTATAAATCCGCCTTTGACAAAGACACTTCCAAACCAGCGCAGAAGAGCTATTCCCTGTACTATCTATATCGACTGAATAAAATGATTATACCAAGCGAATTATCATGGTGCATAATAGACTCTCAATAGGTCTTCCTTCATGCAGCATGATGATTCAGCATGTCATGCCGCATGATCGTCTAGGGACCGCTTAAGTTAGTCCGATTTAATTTTAAAAAGAAATTAAACCTAAAGGGTACAAAAATATGAGTATGAATAATATAATTGTTCACGTGGGGAGGGAACTCCTCAACGGTTAATTAAGGATATACGGTTTTACTTACGTGTGTATTTTGCTCCCCACTCCGACATACGAGTATGTGCGAGTAGACGTGTATCAAAATGCTCCGCGAAATTAATTCCAAAAGTAAATTTTTAACAACGTAAACATCGTACAACTACTATGACTGGTTAAACAAAACAGTGATAAACAACACAGTAACAAAATTCAAGAACAAAGAACAATTCTATTGTGACAAAAATTCAAATTGAAGTCAATATTTGTCGGTAAATCAAAGTGTGTTTGTGAGTGTTCGGCGACGTGAGGGTATTTCTCAAAACCTGAGCAATTGAATTCTATTTCACAAATATTGATTTCTGGGATGCCTGACCAGTTTACCACCCGACGGGGGCCCTTTATTAAGAGCTGAAGCGTTCGAACGCGTCGGTTGCAGGTGCCACACTCCACACAACACTAAGTGTGGTGTGAAGTGTGCCTATTTTTTAAATTCAATTTGTTTGTATTTTTGCCGCTGACTTAAAATTATTTAAGTATTTATATTCAATAATGTTTCTTAACTTCAATAATGAAGGAGTTTAGTTAGTTTCTTTTTTATCAGTTTTCGCTTTTTAGTTCCTTTCTCCTTTCATAGTTTTGATTTAGGTTTAATAAATATAATAAAACGTAAAGTATAATCAGAGGTAGAAAAAAGTTAACAGAATGTAGACAAAACCGTGTTTCATCGTTTAGGGCGATAATAATGTTGTTAAAAAATACCACTGAAATAGTAATTAAATGTTATAAAATACTCATATGGAAGTGTTTAATTGCGCTCGTGGTTTGAAAGATTTAAAATACCATAGAGAAGATAGAGGAGAAAGCATATATATATATATATATTTTTAATAATTTTGAATTGAATTGATAAATTTGAGTACTGACATAGTAATTTACAAAAGGTAATACAAGCTTTTAAGATTTAATAAAATTAGTTACTAATTATAAAATAAATGAAACATGACGAATAAAGGATCACTAATCTCTTTTACATTTACATATGTAATTAAACTGCGACAGTCAAATAAGCTTGTGATCCATGTGATTTAACCCAGTCTCACAAGCCTCACTTATGGGTTCAACAGTTCAAGGCGTACACTACGTTTATATGTGGCATTTGTAAACTCGCAAGCAGCCTTCTTTCTAGACCTACTTACATAGACTTACAAACACGACAAACGGGCTCTATCGTTATTCGTTTAATTCCCCCAAACCACGTGATTTGTTAGCATTAATGAACATTTATAATAATATAAACCGTATTGATAGTTTACATATTAACTAAGCAGATGATGATTTTAGAATAAATAATATAATATAACAAGTCAGTATGACAAGATTTATGTTGTGGTTTTTTGTAGCGTCGTGAAATGCGAAAGTTTAAAAGTTATTATATTATAAGCTTCGTTGAAAGTCATGCTAGATGCTGTATTGATTGCGCAGATCCAGTAAACAGTTTGAGAATAATTGCTATACTTCAATCCCAACTGAATAATAATTGGGAACATCATGATGTCATGGTCTCAGACTTTCCGGAAATAGCCAGGTATGCGACATTTACCTTCTCGAAGAATCGCTTACATTCCTAATCCATGGGATGGGCTTATGGCCGCCAACCGGGAAATTTGTAACCTCTATTGGGGGGCAACCATTATTACGTGAGGGGGACCAAATTATACCTGGTTGGCAAAATGTGGTTGTTTAATACACACATGTCCACCCCTTCGAGGAGACGAGCGTGATGTAATGTGTATGTATGTATGTGATGGTCTTTCTCTCAAACGTTTCTGTTTGCGAATATCAAGTGGGAAGTGTTCCCTAAATATAAATATTGACTAGACTACATTTAAATACAATCAATGTAATACTATTATCTTGTGCAGTACTATTTTTAAATTGTTTTTATTAAAATAATGTTACCAACCTTAGCAGTGGGTGGGGAAATATCTTGCATAATACCTACTAGTAGACGACCTATGGTCATATTCGATTGTTTATCATAAAATATTTTAAGTTTGAACGTTATTGATTTTCTTTTCTCATTGCGTATATAATTTTAATTTTATTTTACAAATATATCAAATAATAAGGTGTTTGGCATTGGCAGCATCGTCATCTTCTGCCTACCCTTGTCCCAATTTTATTTGGGGTCGGTGCAATATGTCTTATTTTTCCATTCTACTCTATCGTTCGTCATTTCTCTGCTAACTCCCTTTCTAGCCCTATCTTCTTTCACACAGCTCATCAGTCTTTTCTTTGGTCGTCCTCTTCTTTTGTACCTGTCAACATCCATACATAAAACTCTTTTCACCAAATTTTGCTCATCCCTCCGCATCACAAAACCACGATAACCTACTGCTCTTCAGCTTTTCAACCCCTGGTGCTACTTTCAGGCTCCCCCTAATATATTCATTGCTCACCTTGTCCATCCTAGTCACACCACATATCTCTCTATCTCATCTCAACATTCGCATAAATTTTTTTACAATATCCCTCGTGTTATCCATTTCATGCTTAATTTATATGCAGCTAAAGTCACATTTTGCTTACCAAGACTATTAATTTAGTAAGCCAATGAATAAATCATTAGCTTATTGATTGTAATTTTTTCTATACAAAGAACATGTCTGTTGTGGCTTATGATTGCGCCTATTAGTATTATACCTATTATCAGAATGTTAGAGGACGAACTAAAAACTGAAACTTTGCTCGTTGACAGTATTATAGTGAATTGTTTTATGCTAGGTATCTGGTATGGAGACGAGACCAGGATAGAACTATTAGCCGATCAACGCATTGAATGGTGTTCGTCTGACGAGGACTTGTGAGTATTACATACAGCCTTGGTGGGGTCTGAAAAATGTTACTATGTTTTGGGTGGTAAGATTTTAGCTGAATTCGCACCCAAGAGTCATACAAAATAATGAATATGAATTAAAGTTCACCATATTAAAAAAAGTTCGCGGACTGACGCGGAAGGTCGTTTCATGACACAAAACTGGGAACATTCTTAGATCCGTGCCGACCTGACGGGGCCCTTTATCATGGGTTGAACCCGTGATAAAGGGTCCCTGCCAGGTCCTAAACTAGTTGGGCATACGAAAAATACACACGTGAGTAAAACCGTACATCTTTAGTATATATGAATACCACTCACGATATAATTATGTATATACTAGCAATCTGCCCCGGCATCATCCCAGACATCTTCAACAATCATCATATTTCAACCAATTTCCACAAAACCTTAACAACTTATATACATAAACCTTCCTCATGAATCGCTCTATCTACTGGTGAAAACCGCATGAAAATCCGTTCAGTACTTTTTGAGCTTATCGCGAACAGACAGACGCAGCGGGGGACTTTGTTTTATAATATGTCGAAATATGTATTACATGGCTTTGAATTGCCTGACATTTCGATCAGGTTGCACTGGCCGTGGTCCCCGTTCCCCTACACACATACACATACATACACATAATTATATCATGGAACGCGAAAGTTTAAAAGTTGGTACCACTCACGATAGTAGATTAAAATATCGTGGAAGGTCGACCGATATTCAAACTATGAGCTATCTAAATATAAATAGTCTATGGGCAAGTTTATTCTGCTCTCAAATTAAGTTTTAGTTAACATCAACACGGCTTGTTAAGAGGACAGTCTACTGCAACTACAACAAATCTCGTTGCTGAGAGGGACTTTCCTGCCTAGAGGGACGTTCATGTCATATATATACCGACATGATCATGCAACCCTAATGTACAAGTTGCTGTCCAAGGGAATCAGAGGCCACCTCTAATGGTGGTTCTCGTCATATGAGAAAAATAGGAGTCAGTCTGTAGTATTGAATGGTTATACATCTAGAATAACTACCATAACCGCGGGGGTTTGTACATTCGAAAATGTTATTTTATCTATACTAATATTACAAAGCTGAAGAGTTTGTTTGTTTGGTTGAACGCGCTAATCGCAGGAACTACTGGTTTTAATTGAAAAATTCTTTTAGTGTTAGATAGCTCATTTATCGAGGAAGGCTATGGGTTATGTAACATCACGTTACAACTAATAAGAATGGAGCATCATCCCCTACATTTTGATTACAACTCTTCGAAGAAGGAACCAGGATTAACGTTATTCAGGACCAAGGAGTTACATTTGATTCAAGACTTATTTTTGATGCACACGTAAATAATATAATAACTTCCAAAGCACTGGGTTTTATAATGAGAGTACGAGCAGATTAAAACAATATTACCATTTAAATATTGTACTGTTCACTCGCTTACCCGTCCTTTTAGAATATGCTACTCAAATCTGGAATCCATTCTATAACATCTACATAGACCATATAAAGAGCAAACAAAGAAGATTAAAAAGGTACCTATATTCAATATCCCTCACAATCGTACCAACCCACTTAGATACTTGAAGTGTTGCAAGAAATTCAACATTCTTCCTCTAAACTCCCGAGCTAGTAAACAATTTTGGTCTACGCGTTCCATCTGCTTTTTTTCGACTGCTACATGTCCGACAGGAGAAGACCACCGTCAGAACCACAGTTCCACCACGGGCAGAATTCATAGATGCCGAGGGCTGCCTGCTTGTAATGTTAACACTCCCATGTTAAATGACTTTGTGCAATAATTTCTTTTTAATATTTTGTATATGCTGTCTTCTGTCTTTCACATTTTTATACACAAATTTGGTTGACCATCTCTTTGTTTTCTTTTTATATTTTCTATTTGTTACTATTCTAGCTGTAAGTTTTCCGAAAATGTATAAAATATACAAAATATATCCTACATACATTGATATAGTAACCCTTATAATTAACTTACTCAAAAAGTGTTTTTGTCGTATATTGAACGACAGATGTATGTAATTTTGGCTTTACGAATAGGCTCCTAGTCGTAAAGCCAAAATCACATACATCCGTAATAATAATGATAAATTTATCAAACAATTACTCGTTTCTACAGAGAGATTGTTTGTCAACAGTTCAACTAATGTTGTTTAACACTACGGATTATTAATAGATTGTAACACAAAAAGTGGTTGAAAATAAGTAAATAGCGTGACAAATAAGTTAACTGGTTAAAAAAGGTTCTGGTTTTTATTGTAACTTGCATTCTAAACGAAAACAGTTTGCTATTTGGTGTTAAGGAAATTCTAAATATGTCAAATTGTATAATAAAGAAAGCGATATCTTAAAACAAAATAAAATACTTTTATAATGTGCATCTATTTTCGACTCTGTGTGCCAGCTCGTGGCACCTTTGTTAAATCGTGTTCGTGACTCGATGGCATCTGGGTTCGACAACCTGTCGCTTCCTCCTGCTAGCTATCATCGCAGTTATCACGGAGGAAACGACGACGGCTGAATCTCCCGGGAAATATGAGATGTCTACGTGACAAGAAAGTCTTTATTACTTCCAAGGAATTATGGCGTACTATAAAGCCACCATTTTTGATTAAATAGTTTTCACCGCAAAGGTAAAGGTTAAACTCTCTCCGCAGTAAAATCAAGTTTTGCTTGAACCAGCCCTAACTTGTTCGTCTACAATATACATTTTCTAACAGGGCAATTATATATTATAATACCAATAAGGATATGCCGATTACGAAATAAAGTTTTTACGGCTTTCAAAATTGGAATCTCATCATTAAAATTAAACGGTTATTACAGAAAATCGTGTTAATTATCGTTAATATATAAAAGAATACGTGTTTAACGCTAACCATATAGGGCTCATATATCCGTTTCCCGTAACGTCAAACATTTGTATAATGCTATATGCAATGTCAGTAAACAATTACAAACATACATACCAGGAGGTTCTTAATGATCGTGTGAACATTTATCATTAAGATAGGAATATCTAACATAGTTCAAACTTATTGTATACAAGCTTACACCACATAACCGATAGACCAACGTCGACGGTACTTGCAAGGTTAAACTCATATTATTTTAATTTTGTTACTACTTGTTATAGAGTTGATTTATAGTGAAGTGCCTTCAAAAGGTAACTGCTGTACCTACTCATTGTTGGTAATGTCGTTGTATGCTCGGCCGCGGAAGTCACGAAAACATTAGGAAAAAAGAGCGCCATACTAAATATTTACATTTAAAGAATATCATATGAAACAAGTTGCATTGTCTCGGCGACTTTTTGATTTTTACAAAATAGGGGGAAAAATTGTTGTCATGCGTAACACGGTGTCCAACTAACTAAAGATATAAGTCGAACAATTTCAAAACAAAACAAAAGGATATCACGCTTCCAAGTTAAGACATCCGGTGTCGCGGACATAACTTTCCAAATATGTGGTCGCTTACATAACACTGTATAATCTTAACCAGTAATGGTTTCACATTTCTGAAATAAAAGTAGGAACATTAATGTGTAGATTGGCAGTTTACTTTATTCAACGAGGTGACACAAAACCGGTGGAAAACTGGTTTAAAGGAAAACTTGAACGGTGTAAACACGAATAACATTTAAGCAGAAACAGTGATTATTATCCGTGGGAGCTACAACACTTGAACGGGAGGGGGTCAAGGACGGTGCACAATGAACACATTTCCCACACATGCATAATATGTACTAAACATTTATATTCATACAAACAGTCATCCATGACAAAAGGAAATGTAAAAAGAATGAGAAGATGAACACAATGGAATAAAAATGGTTTCAAAATGTTCAGCTGCCTTTATTTGTAGATGAAAAAAAAACCTTTAAGTCCAACCAAAAGGTAATACTACATTTATGGCACGATGATGGGGAGATGTTGTGAAATAATAACTACTAAATATATTTAGCAAGCATCTTTTTTTATTTTTCTTAAACCATTGAGTGCCATATATGAATATGCGTGTGGTTGTACGCATCGCGCCTCGCTGCAATCCTTATAGTGCTACAGTAATTTTGAACGCTTACTATAGGTACAGCATAATATCTGTCTGATCCTTCAGAGAAAATAGCCCTAATACATACTCTTTCATGAAACATGAAAGACAGGTTGATGTTGAATGAGGAAAATAATTCGAATTATTTTATTAGTATTTTGTTATTAGTATTATTAACAAAATCACTATTCGTTGTGAGCAGTTCCACCATTTTTGAGAAACATTTGGCTTCTGATCACGTGACTATATTTCCTATCTGCTCTTCTTATATCTCTGGTGGAAACTGACACGGTGACAAAAAATATATGTATTTGAAGAGTGGTAATTAACAATGTATATAATGTACAGTTTACTTCACGCAGCTTGAAATATTTTCATTTATTACTTTGACATATATTACCTATGCAATTTGCTCTTACACATATACCAGTACATACGTATTACGAGATACGATTGCAATAGGTACACCCGCCGGGTCATCTCACTGCTATTTCAGATTGAATTATGCATCGTACATAGATGTAGCATATATAGATACCTATGTATATGCATTTATATATATACTTATAATTAACTAGAGTAGTTAGGTAGTATGTTAGCGTGTTGTCCACAGCCGACTAATTTTGCTATGGTAATAATACTAATAACAATACCGATCTTCTTTAGGAAGTCTTAGGGCCTATATTTACCCATGTACCCATTATCTCTTCCGCCCCATAATACTTGAATTTTTTTATTAAAACGATGTTTCATATAAATTACAACTTAAGTACTTTCTTATTGCCGGTTAATCACTTAAATAACTTCTTCGAATAAACATTTTTAGAAAATTACTGTGGTACTAAAAATGAGATGAGAATCTTCATTCTCTCGCACTATTTTCTTATCGAAATGCCACCAGGATTCTACACGTTCGTGATGACATTATTAAAAGGTATATAATAATGTTATATATTATGTTCTAAGTTTATACAAATAAATAAAATTGAAGAGTCGAGAGTAGAATTGAAGAGAATGTTTACACGGTACTCATACCAAAAAATCGATTATTAAATTTTTGTCCGTCTGTCTGTAGGTCTGTCTGTGTGTTTGTTCTGACTATACTCCGGAACGGGTGAACTGATTTCTACGGAACTTTCACTGGCAGGTAGCTGGTGTTATAAGGAGTAGTTTAGGATATTTTTATTTTGGAAAAGAATTAGGGTTCTGCGCAAAATACATAATATTTAAATATGTGACACGTGTCCAGCATAAAGGTTGTATTTATCAATAAGTGACAGATATAGCCAAGCCAACGTTGGACTAGTCACGTTTACTACTCCGAATATCAACACAACCGCGGACATAGAAATATGCAGTCATGTGTAAACTATTTAGATGTATGATAATAATGTTCGTGATTCGTTTGTTTAATTTACACTAGAGACCAATTCGTATTATTATCAGAAGGACAAACAGTTAAATGACTAATGTCCTAGAAGTATGTAGCCAATAAACAAGGAGCGATGACACTTGTGTCGGTAATGAAGAAGGGTGTCATAGGTCTGTCCAAGTAACTTATGTGGTACGTACCTACAGAGATCAAATCAACACTGTTATTAGAAAGAGCGGATTCCTCGGTAACCTTACTCGACTCTTGGTGTTTGGTACTAATGTGACTGATAAGGAGTGTTCATTACATGATATCAAAGAAATTACTCCCAAAAAAGACAATGTCGTTGCGCTCTAACCGCAAGAAATAGGGATGGTATGTACATAAAGTTCCTAGAGCAATGAAATCAGTGGCAGATTTACCAGCAGGCTGAGAAGGCTGAAGCCTAGGGCGGCAGATTGTAGGGGCGGCAAATTTGGGGATTTTTTTTTGTCTTACAGAAATTAAAGGTAGGTAGGGGCGGCAAAATTTAAATAGCCTACTGGCGGCAAGTTTGTTCATCCACCACTGAATGAAATAATCAATTTAGGATCACTAATACATTTCAAAGAACCCGATATAGCTAGTTAAGCTTGTAAGAATTTTAAGCAACTACAAGCTTTTTTATTTCCTGGTTGAACGTGTTGCGGTTCAGAATTGATAATACATGTGGCAGTTTGTTTGTGTGAACCTGTGAGGATGTGAGTTAATATGTTTTTTATTTCCTGGCTGAAACTAAAACGGCTGAATACGGACTGACAGATTTTATCTTGGATTAGGAAGTGTCTAACACAGGCCCAGTTTCACGCGCAATCTAGTACACATATTAACAAACTGTCATATGTATAAACTCAAAGTCTGTGAGAGTGTGCGTAATTGTATAAGTTAGTACGCTGAAATTTGAAATTGAGATAGGTTATTAACACGGAGACTCCAGTTTAAATAATGATTCTATCTCACTCTACTCTAAAGCAGTTGTAAAATTTCATCATCGAAGGTGGGTTAGTAATAAATACGGTGTAACCTATACCCTGTGCCATGTGTAAACGGATATGAGCATGTTGCCGGAATCAACTCACGCGAATGTATACGCAAACACGTCAAAATATTTCAGACCGGTTCCAGTCATTTCCAACTATTTTCGCCATAGTATTAACTATACAAAATCAAAATGAAAAGAATTTGTCAGGAGCAGGAGTCAGTCAAAATCCGTCAGTGTTGAATCTAGTTGCCTTTTTTATGGTATAGGGGGCAAACGAGCAGACAGGTCACCTGATGGTAAATGACTAACGCCGGCCATGGGCACCTTCAACTCGAGAGTCACAAGTGCGTTGCCGCCTTTTAAGGTGGGAGTAGGAGAAGAGGGGGAGGGGGGGAAGAGTGGGAAGAGGGGAGAGCGGAAGGACGGAAATAAGGGAGAGGGAAAGGTTAGGTTAGGTTCCAATACCTACATAGATCCTATTTAGAAAAACAAGCAAGAAACTCCAAGGACACTCTTCTTCAACATGTTTGTTTATAAATTTCGGGTTATATTGCTTATAAGTGAAAGTTTAAAGTGTAATATTGACCTAAAATATAAACAGTTGCAGAAATGACTACTGCATTTAAGTAATAGCAGTCCAGAGATGACCCGACTAAAGGCACTCGTGCTTTAATTAGATATTTATTAAGTATCACCTGCTGCATGCTGACAGTTATGACTAAAAAATTTTAGAGAAAAGCAGTTTAAGCAAGTGGTGGACAGCTCGACGATAAGACGATCACGGGTAACTACGGTATTTTAGTTAGCAACTAACGTCATCGTACTAGTAAAAGATAGCCTGTGTTCTGCCAGTTCATAGGCCAGGCTACGTAGAACTGGCGTGACATGGCACTGTCGTTGTGAGTGGACATCGATGAAATTTACCAGCGCGTCGTGTGCTTGTTTGTCAATTTATTTGTATAAAAAGCAGTGGTTTTGACAGTAAGCCAGAGGGCTGTGGTTCTTACAGTAGACAGTATACTACTCTACATACACATACAGCCATCTTATTCACAAAGGATACATCTATAATCCAACTGAAACACGGCGGTCCACAGCCTTTTCTAGTAAATTCTTCGGATCCTTTGTAAAAGAACTGTCTCGCTCTGGCTAAAGTCCCTTTGCTATGAAGAAACTGAAAACCTGTTATATATTCCCTCTTAGACTGTATGGGTGAGTCTGGAGAGGCTGGTAATCTGTCATACAGGTTTACCTAGTACAGATACCAGTCTCTCACACAGATCCACCTTCTGAACAATGAACACTTACATTTTGATTTGATTCTGTAATCGCTTTCTGTGTGATAATTGGTATGTAGGTTTGAATATTTACCAGTGACGCATATTATAAGAAGATACTATTAATAAAGGGTAGGATTCATTCAGCCCCATGCGTTTAACCCAACGAAGGTAACCTCTTTGGTAAGTAGAACATCATTCGACGTGTACGAAATCTAACAAAAACTAATAAATAATAAATGCGATGATTTACTAAATAAAACAATATATTTATTAATTCAAGTCTAACAGACTTTAGACAACTGAATATGGACCTAATTTATTTTTATCGATAATATTATTACTACTATTTTGTTTCGTATATACGCATTCACCAAAACGCTGCATTTAGAGACAAACATGAAATGGACAGTGAGTCAGAGACACCCGGATCTAAGTAATAATAATTTCGCTCAACGGACATCAAGCTTACATAACTAACTGGATCTCATTAAAAAATTGCCAAATAATATTTTTCATTTAAGATAAATGATTCTAAACGTACTATCTACTACATTTATTTTCTATTAAATTTTAAGTAAACCTGCTGTTCTCTACGAATTAGTATTTATAATTGTTTGATAGAAGTTATGGCATCACCGACTCAATCAAGCGGCTAAACCCCTGCCTATTACAAAATTGCATATTATTCCTGCTATATTTATTATTAGAAAGTATTGCGTACTAAGTCGTTAATATCGGTTCTTATCGCTATGTTCAGGGTTACAAAAAACGTAAATGTTATTGGGAAAGGCTTGCTAAAAATTCTATGGATTTCGCAAGCCCTTCGACAGAAGCCCAGTTGCGTACTGTGCGTTGTTCCATAATATGAGCAAATGCGATTTTATAAAACCAATGTCTTCTTGGTAAGTCTGAATGTAAGCTCCATATAGTGAAGCTTATATTCAGACTTCCTACGTATGAATTATAGAGTTAATAATACAGGTTTTGACGCACGTATTGTCGAATATCTGCCAGGGGCGCTTTTGGCAAAAATATGCAAAAAAACAAGACACTCATCGTAGTGGTCAGTTATAAAAGTACGAGTCAAGTTGTGGTACAGCAGATTAATATATATTTTAAGAACGAAATGGGTTTATATTTTTTATGTAATTTTAGGTACGTAGGACGTGCTCTTTATATTATAGCAGCACAACACTAAGTAGGTACTAGAAATTAAGACACCTTCCGGTACAATCTACTTTAATACGGAAAAGGAGTGTTCGATATTAAATTAAAAGGCATAAATTGAATTGTCGAGTGCCTTCATGTTTCAAGAGCATATTGGAATATTGAACTTCCTAAATGCGCACGTGAGAGGCAACGACGGAGTAACGGTTGGCGACAACTGGCGCGCTGCACCGCGCACCGCTGTCCTGATACAAGGTCTGGTCTGCCTCTCAGCCCCGAGGTCACCAGTGAACGTGCGGGGGCAAATATGTGCGCGTAATCAATTCGCTATGTATTGGTCATACTGCTCGCTCTTTTACTCCTGTCACAAATTACTGAAATATTTTAACTACCAAGATACTGTACACATTTTGTGAATCATGATTGCCCGTTTGTCATTGAACTTCTCTAATTCATCCATACATTCAAATGGATTTATAATATAATGAAAAACACTTTCAAATAAACAATTAATTGATGTGTAATGGATTAATATACTAAACATCCCTTGTGATGATAGCGAGAAATATATATTATATTAAATTCTCAAAAAATATAGCCAAAAATATATGAAATGTTTGCACGGTAAAATCAAAAAGCTTTTATAGACCATTTTAAGAAAGGAGTAATTATATGTGTACGAATTATTATAGAAAATTGCAGCAGTAAATAGTTTAACAACTTAGATGAAATGTCTCAAAGACAGATGTGAATAAAATGTAAAGGTTAAGTTAATGAAATCCTTTTAGATAAAAGAGGGGTGATAGTAATTGCAGATTAAATGACTTCATTCGCATCACGCATGCACATATTGATGCTATTGATGCGAGTGTAATAATGGGTTGCGCGGCACGTAGGTAAGTAGCAACGATGTATTAAACGGTATCGCAGTTCATCAACCCTACGGTAGTCGGATTGCGATCACGTAAAAATTAACACGTCGGTCGTGCGTTGAACGCCCAATGCGGTCGGTGGGTTTACTGAGTTTACACCGCAGATAATCCAACACGGCATATACAATCCAAACAATGAATAGATACGTGAAAATGATTACTAGACAATGAAACAATAGGTAATTTTAACGTTATTTCAGTACCGATAGCAACGAACCATCAGGGAAGTGCAAATCTTGATGTAGAACGACGATATCGTGGCAACTGCAATAAGTTAAAAGCTCAGTTTTAATAACGCTATTTAAACACGAAATTGTTAAACACGAAATGTGTTTTACTAGTAATATATATTTTCCGCTATAATCCAATCCAGGTTTCATAATTATGTGTTTGTTTTAGATTTTACACGATTTTATTTATTTATTTAGGATAAACAAACAGTTATACACTAATCTTAATTTAGACAATATAATTTTAAATATTACATATATATGTATAACCCACTGCGTTATCCACATATTATCATTATGCTCATTATCAGCTTTCATAATGCAGTCGGTTTTAGGTCACTGTGTTAATCTACGTCCAAGACTGTTGTCGTTTCGGCTCATAAATTGCCCGCTTGCAACCTTTGTGAGTCTAATTATAAAGGATAATATTCAGTTTGTTAAATTCAAACGATTAGTGTGTAGAAATAAAACTATTTATCAAACGTAAATGTCACATAATGTAAGACTTTCGGCAATAGAAATGTTAGTAGGTCATAGAGTCTCGGCACGCATCCCTGAATCTACGAACGCCATTATGCCTATCGACTTTCATGATATAATCCAACTGTTTAATCACTTTATATTTGAATATAAACAGAATATTTATTCTTTACCAAATTGTCAATAAAAAATCAACAATCCCGCTTTTGTTAAATCTATTTAAAGCATGTAAATATGCGTCTTTAATTTACATTGTGGATAACATCCACAATGTATCAAAACAGTCTAATTTGCATAAAAACTAAGTACGCCTAGTGATTTATTTATACAGTTTATTGGTGAGTGAGCGGCGCGGGCGCAGCTACTACTTGGGTATCAATATCACGCAGCCACGATCACATGCCCGGAATTGCAAAGTGTGGTATCCGCGACTCGCTCACCGCCTGTCTACAATTGACACGAAAATATTACCACCGCACTACACAAGAATATATAATACATCTGATTCACTACTGGAATTTGTTAACTATCCATTAGAAATAAACGGAAATTCGTCTGAAGTCTGAATATCATGGCGTTGTATTCCCATCAGAGAACGTTAAAATTCACCATATCAAGGTCCATGTATTTTTTGCTGAATTCGTACGCTTCCCAAGTAGAAAATCAACTTTTACCACAATAACAAGACATAAAAAAAACATGTTTCGTAAACAGGAACCGTTCATGCGTAGGTACCGAGACAGGCGCCACCGCACCCTTTTCTTTTAACATCTCAGACAAAAACATCGAATATTTAAAATGTGAATCATCTTCATATAGCACTTCCTTGTCCCAACTACTTTAATAGAAATTATTATAATGAGCGCTCACCCATAAATATCATACTTTTATGCATAGGTTTGCGGTTTAACAACTGACTGTTCATTTTATTATACCATTTTTCGCAAATAACAATATTATAATAGTCAAACGAGTATTACATTCATGTTTGGAACGCATAACGCAGCGATTCAATGGCCATTTCAACGGTATCGGCGGTAGTGAAGGTGTTTCGTAATAATCACCGCGGATCATGGACATAGAAAGAGCCAAGGCCAAAAAAACTGGGTTTCAATCGAGCAGCAAAGTCGAGAACACGAAACGCGTCACTCGCCGGTCACCTTCCAACATTACATTACATTAATTACTGGGAATCTCCCGCCTGTCTTCAGAAAAGGTTGCGACACCTGACTGCAATAGATAAAGGTAAAACCGACAATTGCTACAGCAATTTACCTAGAAAATGTGTGCGAACATAGATCTATCTGGGTGACATACAATGTATTGTATTCGACTGCCGTGCTAAGTTCCTGGACTCATCTAGTAATGAAGACCTAATAAAAACTGGTTGTCATACACTTCTTTTTACCCCTTCAGAGGAAAGGCGTGTTACTTATGTATATATGTCGGGATAATAATAATAATAACTTGAGACATCTCACACACGGCCGTCTGATCCCAAACTAGGCTGAGCCTGTACTATGGTAACCAGACACGAGTAAATACTGTAATATATCGTACTAATCCCGCGTATCCGGGATGTCGATAAGTAGCCTGCTATAACTAATTCGCTATGTTTTATTCATCCGTTATCTCACTTCGCATTCCTCGAAAGGTCATCGGCAGGAAAGTGAAACTGGTTGAAGCCGAAAGTGACGCTTACAAAATGCGAAGACGCACATAAATATCCGATTATGTTTGTGTTGAGCCAGTCGGGCTCGAACCCAAACCCCGCATGCTTAATGTCACTGATGCAATGAAGTTAATCCAATGTCAGTAGGTATATGTTATGACATGCTTTTAGCGTTTTCTCCGTCAGTGACCCGCTCAAACTGATCTGACGAAATCGAAGCTGAATGATATAATGTGTGGAGAGTTGCGCAAACATTGTTAGATGTTAGAGCTTATACTCAGCACCTATAGACCATCAAACCAAACAATTCCTTAATACATAACATTCATCAAATATTTAATTTTCAGTCCTATTTGGATGGCCGTAATATCCATAATGTATTTTATTACTACGAAATATCACAGTTATTTACATTCTTGCCACATAAAAATGTCTTAGAACATAAAATGGTAATAAAACATTAAGCAACCAGTATAACTTGCAGAATAATCAACCAGTTATTCAGTATTGAAATATCACTTAATTAATGCTGTTAGATTTGAATAGTGTCTGTTCCGGACAAGGGGTAATGTTGAATTTCTCTTACTTATTACCCTTACAAGTGGACAACTTCAGACAGACAATTACAGTCTTAGTTACAGTTGCCTAGAGTTCGGTTCAGGTATAAAAATTGGCTGTGCTGTTTTATCTGCTGATGTACTCAGTCACCAGCGGGCACCACTAAGGGGTGTCTCTACGCATAACTGATACCACTGGTGTTGCGTAGGTTTATAGGCACAGATAACCGCTTACAGACAAGATTTGCCAACGTTATTGTTATTGCGACAAGCCGAAATGAAAAACACAGGGAGTCAGGTCTGTCGTGCATATTTAATCAACTTAGGGTGGGGAAATAAGTATGACTGGATTTGTTGTGCGATAAAATATTTATAGGGCCTTATTTGGAATATTTTCTAGGAGCTTTTAAAGGATAATTAAATTTTGCTCTTGTTATGAGACGACGAATGCTGAAAGTCCATGTAAAGAACGATTAGTTTTCGTGATTTTTTAAAAGGGCTTTAATAGAATAACGAGATTAAGGGTTTTCAATGTTGTACGAGAAACTTCCTTCACACACAGATACCAAGCTATTTTTTTTTGTATTTGCAACAGCTTTCAAAACAACTACAAAAATTTGTAATCAAAGACATGTGTGGTTACAACCTTTGTCGTCTAATTATTTCTTTCTTGGCCCACCTATTAATATGATAGAATGATTAAAGGTTACCAGTTTGACGACGTGTGAATCTGACCTTCACGAGTGTGATACTGAGGGTTTGAAACAGACCATCACGGCTATCAACACCGCTCCTTAAGTGCATGCTGCGTTGTAATACATAAAAAAGTTGATGTTCTCTTTTTAAGAAAACCAACTTACTTTTGTTTAGAACACGCGATTCACTTAAATTGAAAAATTACTGACTCAAAATATGATTCACTTGCTACTTATTCGCATTAAAAACATATTTTTCTTATTTTTATTTTATATATATATATCATCCGCCGCACCTTTTCTCAACTGCGATACGGCCGATCTTCGATATTTTACGTGAAGCGACTGCCATCAGACCTTCACAACCCAAGTACTTGTCGATATCGAAGTTCTGTAGTGACCAGGTTGTGGGACTTTTTAGGGCTCCATCTACCCGTAACGAATGCCACAGATGTTCGTATAGCAACTGGGACCAAAGGCTTAACGTGCTCTCCGAGGCACGGAGGGGTCTCGATGTGTTAAGAATGTTCACCCATCCTAAGACTGACCTGGCCAGTATAACTTAACATTGTAATGTGCTAACCTAATCGGTTACCACTTAGCCACGATATTATGAATAATAACGTCTTGACTGCCAGCCTTTAAGAAATAAAATATTTATTATTTTAAAAGCGAAAATAAGTTTTTAGGAATTAAGTAATATGTAAGTTGAAGGCGTCGATTACAAAATATGTCTTCGTAAAGTCGTTGGCATAAATCAGGCGATAGTCTGTTTTTAAAACGCTAAAACTTTTGTAAGCAATACCTGATTAGCCTCGCTCACATAAGCTGTTTGGATCGTTCGGCCTAACACGACCACAACGACGGCATTATTGGCGCATCGATAACAATGCGCAGTTGCAACATTCCATTGATTCTATCGTTCGAGCTGTAACACCGCTACTGTTTTGAAGGCGCACGTGCCGAGAAAAATATTCCTGTAATTTTCCGCTACGAGCTTCACCGCGCTGAAACTATTAAAATTAAACGTTGCATCAAAGCGACCTGACAAACTGGTGTATTGCGGTTCTCTATCGATCAGTAGGTTATCGTGAACCGGCGCGACCAAACGCTCGCATTATGCATTTTACGATTTCATTCTATAAACTCTTCTAACAATTAAATACAAGGAATGTTTTCTCAGAAACGTGCGTGACTAAAGAAACTAAATACACCAAAGCTAATCCACACAGATACATAGTGCATTGGTTGCACATGGTAAACTAAAAATGGTTAACTTCGCCTAAATCGACTACGGGTACAACAAACTGCTTACATACGTATTACCACATTTACGGTTAGGACTGGGCTCTACTGCCAGACAATAACAATGAAAGAGGGCAGTAATATCTAATATCGTACTTTACCCTGTGCCGCAAGAATCCGTAGATTTATGATCATCCGGAAAATTTCATTCGTTACGTGTTCTCGCAGGGAACTTTACCACCTAACAGACACACTTCCAAACTTTCAGTGTTTCTTTCAAATTATTTCCTTGTGTTTCTGGTAATCTGAGAAAACATCAATTTCGATACTATTGAAAACCTGACATAAATGTCATGCCTTATCTTTCTTATGCCTCCTTTAGAGTCAGGGGATTATTTTAATTAATGACCATTCATTACGTCCAAACACAGATGAAGATGATGAAAGACATTAAGTTGTAATATCCACAGTTGTAAACTACAATCTGAATAAGAAGTGAACCAAATAAAAAAGAAACAGCTTAAGATTCGTAAGCTATTAATCACAGAGAGATAACGAGGATCCTTTACGTCCTGTTGTCGTATAGCGAGCCGCGGAGGCCGCATCGTGACCGGCCGCACAAACTTGCCGCCCTTGACATATCGACTCATAGAAAGTGCAAAACATCAAACTCGACCGTTCAGTGTTCGTGATATTGTTGGAATACGGTTAGTATTAGCACGTTGCATGACCACCAGAGTGTTGGCTAACTTATTTTTGGGTCAAGTTGATAATCGTAGATGCGTTTCAAATTTTTAATCTGATATTTTAAATCCGATCCGATCTGTCAGTTACAAGTATTTTTATATCTGCGCGCTACAGAAAGACATTCATAGAAAGATGATGGATCGATAGAAAAAGATCTTATTAATGATTTATCTGAATTAAATGCTATTTGTTGTTATGCGCATGATTTAGACCGATTTTTCTTTCTTTTATTTGTTGAGAATAATCCAAATAAAGAGTAAACTCCTTAGGTAAATAAAAAGTAGAAAAATTTAGCGGAACATGGGGACGAATTCCGCCATTTGGTAAACTGGAAGTGCTTTTTTACATAAAATTAAAACAGATTTATTGAAATCAACGTCTATTGGATCAGCTCAACCAGTAAACCATCGGACCATCGTAAACGCTACCCTTTTAAACGCCAAACTTTTACACTAAAAATAGTGGAAAAGTTTGGAGTAGAAGACATAAGTAATTTTAATATAAAACATTTATTCAAAGTTCTTCGTTCTATAGAATTCTTAAAAATAATTCTACAAGATTTAGATCTATAAATATGGATACCCATTCTATCAATGCATTTCATCCACACGTGTGATTTTTTAATATGGCTATTATGATGTGTTTAGGTACCTACCTATGCATTAATATTTAAAAGGCACACAGAGGCATTTTGAGTAGTACGACTGCAATAATTATAAGTAGCAAGACATATCTTTACAAACCAATGTCACGTCCCACGCGACGCCATTTACCTCATTATACGAGTCATTAGGCTTGCAGCTTTAGCTTCTAACGCCAAAGAAGGAGCCCGCGTCTGACACGGACATTGAATGACCTTCACCTTGAAAACATTAAATATAACGTCTAGAAGTTTATTCTATTTATATTAATAACCTAACTAATTCAATGAAAAAGAAATTACTTTACAATGAAAACTAATAAGTAATGACCTAGGACGAAATAAAATGATGTTGCATAAGTACCTACCTAATTATCTGGATTTGCTTTGATCTCTGGGTTAATTGAAAAAATTCAGGTTGGTAACCATCCGTCCTAAAAGGATTTTACTTGTGTATATCTCGTTATGCTATTTTTTACGTGCAGTCAAGACTTAATGTCGACTGCAAATCATCTTTGGCAGTTTATGTAATACCATTATGGCTATTATATCAACTGTAAGAGCGTAGTGAAAGTCAATGACAAATGATGAATCTAATAAAGCGTTCATTGGTCCAGGAAAGAATTCGTTCAATAATTTTTCACTTATATTTTAGTTCATCGCTGATTAAGGACATAATGGCGACTTGTTACTGGTTCAACTTGAAACATACAACTAACAAGTTAAGTATTTGTAATAAAGTGTGTACCTACTGATGAAAATTTAAAGACGAAAGATTCACAATGCAATGAAAATGTAAGCTCATATAGAGTCTTTCTACGAATCTTCATTAATCAATAATCAAGCCTTCACATTGTTTTGTATGTATTTATATATATACCTATACATCATATCTAACTACAATTTTAACATAAGTGATAAAGTATTTTTAAATGGAATTTGCAGTCTTGAAATCACTTATTGTGTAATCAAATGTTTTTACTCATTAACATTAGGAATATTTTAAATGAAGTTTTATTAAGAGTAGTGGATGTAATGTAAACGAACGAAAAATTTGTTTTCATTACAACACGAGAAGCGAAAGTGGTCGGATATAAGATGTGCGGCTGTGGGCGCCGCCGACGTCACCCATACAGATTACGCGTACCTACCTACCTACTTACATGTTCATAACATTCATAATAGTCATAATCAGTGGCGGATTTACCAACAGGCTGAGTAGGCTGCATCCTAGGGCGGCAGGTTTTAGGGGCGGCAAATTTGGACCCTACATTATTTTTTATGTCTTGTCCTGGGGTATCGAATTTGATAGACCGACCGGTAGGAGCGGTAAAATTTTAATAGCCTACTGGCGGCAAATATGTAATTCCCCAGCTGGTCATAATAGTCATAAATTTATTAAAAACAAAACTAAATCTGTCTTAGTAGCCACCTTATTTAATTATAATAGCAGGTATATATAGGACATATTATTATATAAATAGCTATAACGTTACAAATAATAATCTTAAATATTATGTAATGGTTCGTCGATCGTAAACAACAAGATTTCCTAGAGAACAAAACAGGTTTCTAAATATACTTTTAAATACAGTAAAAGTAAAAACATGTCAAGCATTTACAATTCAAATCTAATATTTTATTATTCTCGAACTTTAGCCCACTATTTAAATATGAAGGCGACAAGCCTAATAGATTGAAATTATTATCGAGTAATTTAATTTGCAAATTTCTAATTGGTATTTGCTTTAATCGTAGGTAACTAATTAAACAAAATTTTATCGCAATTAAGGAATAAAATTATTTCTTAAAAGCTTTTTAACGTTATTTTTTGGCATGAAATAAATACAATTTAAATGTTAACGGTATTATAATAAACTAAACACAACTCATCTAACAACAATAACAATTAGTACCTAGACACGGCCGATGCAGTGCGCCATGCAGCTACAACGTATGAAACAATCGCGATTGTCGCTAGTTACGTAATTTCGACGTTAGCGAGAAGTGTGCGATGGGCTTTAGCGAGATTCACACATAAAAAGCGAAAGTGAAGGTCGACCGGCGAGTGCGGCGCGGTGCGGCCGTCGCGCGGCTCAACCTGGCGCGCCCGCGTCACCCGCGCCTTGCCGCGATCATGTTACCACCATTTTGAAACAACTACATTAATATTAAACAGGCAAGGTTTGCTTATTTTTCCATTTTAAAACATCACACATTGCAATTCTTACAAATGTTTCTTCAAGAAGTCACGACAAATATCTATATTATTCAATTATGTCCCACTGTGAAACAGGCGCGTTGGTATCACGGGATAAGTTTGCGTCTAGCTTAGCGTTACTCATATTGAATGCCTATTTTGGTGAAAGTGATTGACTGACAGAAAAATACTAGAACACTACTTGAATCTTTTTTTTTATCGAAGTCGTCTTCACTGGCTGCTGGCTTCACTGCTGAACACATTCTCCAGTACCCCTCTTAAAAACTTACGTCCCTTCAGTTGTTTTTTAAATACGGGAATAGTGCAAAGTTGCATGGTGGCAAATTTGGACTATAAGGAGGCCAGTCGAGTCCCAGCAATTTGCATTTGAAGCATTTTGCCGGCTCGACCTGAGGGGGTGTTATCTTGATGCAAAAGCCAAGTATCGAGTCTTAAGTTTGGTCTTTCATTTTTAAGGCTTCTAATATTTGAGGTAAACATTCCTCTGTTCACCATGCAGCAGTGACAGTCTTCCCTTTAGCAAGCGCAACCGTAGCCAATATTCCTGTCTTAGTAAAAAATATAGCAAACATTCTTTTTTTACTGTCTGTCTAGTCTAGTCTGTGGTGGTTCATCTTCAAACACCTACACTTTACTCTGGGATTTAGTAGCAACTTCGAAATACTACAGTCAGGTTTGATCACATGTAACAATCAAGTTCACGTAGTTAGATCAGCAGTCTTCAATATTTTTTAAATATATTACGAGACCAAGTCACACGCTGCTCCCTTAGCGCATCAGTCATCAAGTGCGGTACCCAGAGTGAATAAAGTTTCCGTACTTTCAAATGATCGTGAAGAATCCGATGAACATCTGGTGCACTTAACTTGAGGGTTTTCTCGATCTGTCGATATGTCACACGTCGATCTTCCTCCAAAATTTTCGTACAGCCTCAATTTTCTTATTTGTAGTCACGTCTATCGGCCTGCCGGGCCTTGCATCATCCTCCAATTTAAAATTGCCGTGATTGAATAGAATATACCACCGATCTATGGTCTTTAGAGGTGGACTAGTTTACCTCAGTACACTACTCATTTCCTCGAAACAATTTTGTTTAGTTAAGCCACACTAAAGTCATACAAAATAATTATACGAGAACGAGAAAAGCCCGACATTTTTATTTAGAAAATTATTTTTTTAGAAAATCGAACAAACAATTCCATACCTCAAAATTTATTTATTTCTTTTAATATTATTTAGAGTTTATGAATATCACTTCGAATCACAATCTTATGATATTTTGCATACAACAAAACTTATGTAGCGCCCTAACGTATGAGTTGACCTCTTAAATTTTTCACACTCAATCTAGCGGGTGAGAAGCAGAGCCATCGAAAACTAACTTTGGATTTTTATACTTTTATGTTTAAAAACTAGCGGCCGGCCTGATGATAAGCAGTAACTTGGGCCTATATACACTGGAAACGGTTATAGGAACCATTATGTATGCCATTCACGTGCAGTTTAGCCTTGCTTCCTTAAGACGGAGCTCTCACGACCCTATTCAGCAACACAAAAAAACTTTCTTCTGAGGAATAAATGCTCTTGTTATTTCCTAATGCTGAAAGCTAACATATTATCTTATAAAAGAAAGGGCTCTGCATTAACAACTGATTTAAACTGACATAGGGCGCTAAAAACTACGACAAAACATAACCTATAAAACACCTTCATCACCGTACACGCAAGTATGTTTCTCTATGTAGCATATGACTGGCTACAAATTGTTCAATAGGTCGTTTTTTGTCGGGCGACAGTGTCGGCGGACATTACGTTTACCGGTATCCGGGGAAACTTACCCAGACGCTGCCCGGACATCCTTGCGTATAAATATGCATCTGACAATTGCATGTGAGCATATTTAAGCTAATGGAGCGGTGAAATCTAATAATAAGTAAATGAGGTTTAGCCACACATTGAATTTAGTACTCGTAGATTTTTAAATAACGTTATTTCTTATAATAGTTGTACAAGTTTTTACCTTTCCTGAACCTTTTTATGATAAGGTATTAGTTGCACAACTGTACATTTACACAATTCTGTGCAAAAAAATACCTAAGTCAAGAAAAGCTCACGGCTACGGTGTTCCCGATGATGTTAAAAAAAATCTGGCATCTTCCAATTGTCTAAAATGTCAATAACTGAGTTAGGTAGTATAACCAAGACACAAGCATTTCAATTTAATAGCCAATTGTATTGAGTGAACAAAAGATTATTTGGTCACGTAATTAAGTTTACTACATAGCCTTTAAACAAGTTAAATTTATTCGTCAGACTACCTGGTAACTTAGCGTTAAATAATATTTAACTAATTTAAAATATTATAAAATGAAATAAATTGTGGCGTTGAAAATAGATTCTCACATACACAATAGATTATCACGGGTTTTCCATTCATTTCTTTTATTACTGAAACAATTCTTATACCATAGTTATACTAAGTCTCAGTTCTACGTGTTTCGATTTTGTGATGAATTTTAAGGGTTAAGAACTGTAATTTGTAAACAATATATAAGCAATTGTTTAAAAACACAAAAAAAACGTAAAGCGGTTGTCTGCGGACGATCGAGTCACAAACATCAGGGACGGTTGATAGGAAACTTGGAAGTATTAAATCCGAGAATATCTCACAACAATTCAGCCCAATATAGCTAGACTAGAAGCCAAGCCCAAAGTACTTGATAAGTAAGCCACTAGAAAGTAAAACGTAACATATACAAGAATTAAATTCTGAAATTACAACTTTTCATAAAGTTTCATCTTACAATATTCTTTTGGTAATACGCAATACCCCTTCTTATTTATTGTTAATATTAATATTCATGCTGTTTATTGATGAGGTCCTTAGAGATTATCAATGGAACGATTCAAACAAATCTGACAAACAACAGTTTAATAATAATACTATTCCAGAATCTCGAAGCTATTATATGCATAGATTATTATTACCGAATAACTGAAATGCCATTTTGAACTGAACTGAACTTTAGTTTAAAGAACACCTGAAGACTGTAAGCTGCAACACTACGTAGCCAAAGCCCAATTACTTGTTACCCAATCGCTTTTGTACTGGGCAATGTGTGCATGCTCAGAAACAATAGTTGGCCGTGAGCATTATACAATGAGTCAACTACATTTTGGTAGTAATTATGATGAAAGCTTAATCTCCGTAAAGTTATATGAAATATCTTACGGAATAAATATCAGTTAACGCTCAAATATCCTGAATACTGTCAAAGTACTTTACTAACTAACCTTGGAAAGATCTTCGATGAACCTCTTATATATAAGAACGCAAGAGCCCTTCTTGATAAACACCACAACTATTGGAAGGTTGGCAGAACTTCATAACGAGGTAGATACTTTTGGCAATACGCATAAGTGCGCAGTTAGTGTATCGAAATGATGTGTTAAATACACATCATTTATAATAAAAGTAAACAGCAAAACCACGTTAAATAACTATAAACTTTAGACGCGATATTCTCGAAAGTTGCCTCCAAGCAAGTACGTTAGCTTTGACAAAGTTGGCAGCGATGAGAGACGACCATTCGATATATGGCCTGGCATCCTGACTTAATATTGTGAATGCGAAAGCGTGTTTTTGTGCTTTATTTTAAACAGTAATGGATCAACAAAATGTGTTGATCTTTTTGCCTAAGAATAGTTAATCTCTCTCTTTTAATCCTGGATATTGTGCTTTTGATGATAGAAATGTGTATATCAAATACTTAATAAATAATATATATATACTTAGAATCGGTAGTGCAAGCCGCGGAATAAATAGTCAAAGTTATAAAAGCAAGAAACGGAACTCCATTAGAGTTCTCTCCTTAATTACTATTTTATAATGATCTTTCTAAACCAACAATAGGGTTGATTTAATGTCTACCCTATGTGGTATTTGATGGAAGCCTTTAGAGTTTATTAATGTGTTCGTTGTTGACTGTACCTTAGGCGAACTCTATCCAATATGAATATCTAGATAACTTGTCGCCCTGTTAACACGTCAACAAAAACTGGTTTAAGTGACCTAGATATTATATTACACTAGCGCCTATAGTCTTATAATAGTCTATTAGTATTGTAGTATAATAAATAAAATAACTTACCTTAGAATGAGCTTCTCATTTTTTATGTGTGAGTTACGTGAGTTTTACGAAGATTGTTAACCAAATTTTAATTTTTTTTCTGGGTCTGGTTGTAATTTTTCTATAACTAGCTGCGCCCCGCGGTTTCACCCGTGTAAGTCTCTCGTAAAGTTTTCTTAAATTTTCAAATTTTCTAATCTTAAACTTTCTTAATTTTTTCTGTCATAAGAACCTTCTCTCGACAATAACAAATACAAAAAAAAGAATTCACGCGAGGGAAATAGAGATTCATTTTTAAATATCTAGATATGTATGTATTTAGAAATATATAAGTATGTTTATCAGCAGTCTGGTTACCATAATACAGGCTCTGCCTAGTTTGGGATCAGACCGCCATGTGTGAGATGTGTGGAGTTATTATTATTAGAGTGCTAATATTTGGCAACTAGACACTAGCTACTGGGGATCTGCTTTTGGCTAGAAGTGTTTATTAGGACACCATTCCTAAGAAGCATCGCTACGAGAACGTTTACTTATACCTTTTCTGAAAAGTGTCCCCACAATTTTTTAATTAACACGTGGTAAATATAAGCAGCTAAAATCTAAAAGACTCCTCTCGTGTATATTCAGATTTTCTTCTCACTGGTGGAGTGTATTTTATTTCAGAGAGAATCTAGAACTTCTCTAGAATGGTTAGAACTTCACTAGTATTGCAGAGAAAGTCTGGTACTCGTCTCTGGGAGATAATAAATCCGATTTCACGTGTACCTCTGTTTATACAAGCATCACGCTTTTACTATTAATGCGTGACCCATGTTCTGAACATGGGAATGAAGACAACGCAAGTTACTTTTATATTGATTGATTGATTGCGAGGGCAGCGCTCTTAACAGTAAAATAAAAACATGAGGAGACCTTTGTGGTTAAAAGTCTTCGTCAAAAACCAGTTTTCGACTGCATCTTTCTATAACCTCATGGCCACATTCATACAAAGACAACGGGTATTTTAACTATCTTTGTTGTATGATTGTATGAGTAGGTTTCGTTTGGGCGTGGATGAGTCAATACAATAGCTTGCAAAAGATGACATAGCAATGGCCTCCACTAATTGCTAAACAACTTTGAATTAAAAGTAGTAAATACAAGATTAGTAAAGTGAATTAATTTATTCAAATGTGTCAGAAAGTATGTAGTATGAAGGTTAAAAAATAGCGCAATGCAATAAAATCTATTAAAAAATCAAAATGGTATTCAGTTTTTTTTTCAATCGCTGATCGTTGAAAACTTATGCCAACAACAAGGTGTTGCAAACAGGGCAAAAACATAAAACACATCTTCAAATATCTACCCATATGGTTACTACAACCTTTGCCATTAAAACGTTAAAGACTTCTGATATTCAACATTAAAAACTCAAAGACTTGTGACATAGACACTGGACAGTGGTTATGTTTCGCCTATGACAGAATAACTTCATTAGAATCGAATTCATCTTTAACTTTTATTTATATAATTCTATTGAAATAGTCTGTGAAAAAAGAGACACGTCACAACTAAATCTAAGAATCGATAGTACTAAAACGTACGAGACTAGGATCCCGGGATCTAGATATATAAGAACATAGGCCACTTGTTTATCAAAATTTAACGACGTATTTCTGAGGTCATGGTGGCTTCAATACTTGCAATTAACTTTACGCAGGTGGATCCGCAGAGAAGAGAGAAATATCAAGTTTATAATTAAAAAAATGTATTATTGTTAACCCCTGACGTAAAAATGAGGGGCGTTATAAGTTTAACCTGTGTATTTGTCACAGCTCCTAAACGGATGGACCGATTCTCATTTAGTTGTTTGAACGTGACTTGATCAAAAGCGTTCAAGAAAATCTGTTCAGCCATTTGAAGATCATCACCTCTTTTCTATTTTGTATTCGTTAAAGAGATTTTTGAGTCGGCGGTTTTTAATTTTTTTTATTTGTTTTATATTATATTTAATATATACTTATGCTGCACACTAAATCGGTAGAGTTTGGTACACATTCATTCAGAGTGTTATTCCGATTATTACGAATCTGTATTGAGTCTCGAATCTAAAATCAAGATACGATAAATAATTATGTTGTAAAAAGTAATCAATTTACGGTTATGAGCAAAAGCTTATTTCTGTAGAACTCAAACAGTTAAGCTATTGAAATGTAACAGACATGACGCCGGCACCACGTAAACAACTATCGTCACGTTTTACACTTTCTTTTTCACACATGCTCCGACATATCGAAAATCTTTTAGCAAGGAGAAATTCCCATTCTAATTTGTATGCAATAACTATACACCCAAACGAATTTTGCATTAGATATGGCCTGTTACGTTAGTTTTTTAACAGAGAAAGTAGTCTAGATGATGTTTATGTTACCTAATTAGGAAGCGTTAACATAATTATAATAAAGCCTGTTCGGTGCGATTCTCAGCCTGAACGTAACTTACACAAAGAGTACATAATGTGTCACCTTTCTTCCTAATAACCTCTATTATTCGCTGTACAATTAAAACTATTATATAAATACGCGTTAGACATAATTTTAATGTTGCGTAAATACCGAGATAATGACGATTGCTTTGTACAATTTTTAATTTCGTAACTATTGCTAGGAATTTTTATGTTGGTAATGTGTGAGAAATTTGCAAAAGTATATATTAAAAATTATAATGGAATGTGGGTCAAAGAATATTAGTTATACTTGTAAATATTTGTCGTGGTAGATTTGAGACATGGGCTGAACAGCATCACACTACATTTCTGCACCGACGTCTTAGGTATTGACTATTAAGGCATCAAGATCAAGTACTATGTTTAGACTGAAAATCAAGTACACGTTTAAAATGAAATATAAGGACCGGTACCTAGTTCTAATTTACGACTTACGTGGCAAATAATAGGAACACTTAGCAAATACTTTAAATTTTAATAAAACCAATAAGCCATAGAATGCATTTCATTTGTTTTTAGTACGTATACTCAAAATTATTCGTTATATTTTATGTAGGACATTTGTTGCAATAGGTAATTTCCTACAAGTGCTGAAGTCCGATGTAGTGAAATACCTCTTAATTATTAGTAAAAATATAATGCAATTTCACTACTTTTATGAAATTTGTGCATGAATCATTTTTTTTTCTACCTTTTAAAAGACACACCTATTTCAAGTGTACGACTTACACCTGACCTTGATGTTTTGATTTTTTGGAAATGATTATACCTATGTACAAATAATAATCATTACGTCCGTACCATTTTAAAATAATTTACGTATATAAGCAATCTTTAAATAAGATACAGCGATACAGAAAATGTCACATGAAATGGGAAATATTAGAGCACATATGACTCAATGTTTCATGTAATTTGAAAGACTAAGTAGAAAAATAAAACAAGTAAGTAACAAAAGCTTAATTCCTGAGCTTTATATTTTGATAAATGTATTTTAAGTGCAAGTACCAAATGAACTCCTCTCCGAGGGTCAACGATCGACCCTTCGGAAAGAAAACCAGGGCCGCCAACCTCTATTGACACAAACATGACTTTATAAAATACCAAAAACTGGTTGTCTGATCATTATTGGCCGTAAAATACTTTCATTCGTTTTTTGATGAGCAATCATAAGCAATCTTTAAATAAGATACAGCGATACAGAAAATTTCACCTGAAATGGGAAATATTAGAGCACATATGACTCAATGTTTCATGTAATTTGAAAGACTAAGTAGAAAAATAAAACAAGTAAGTATCAAAAGTTAAAATGAAGGCAATCGCATTCGATTCACGTAAATGTTAAGCCAAAAATGCGATTATTTTATGTACGGCGGTCGAAACGCCTGCGAAGTTATTCCCAGAATCTAGAATTGCTATATGAGGAAAACAACTAAAATACGTTCGCTTATTCAAATGTATGCAAAGCTAAGGTCATTCTACAATCACAAAATCGATTCATTGATATCGTTTCATTTAAAATTATCTTTATAAAACATAAAACGTGGGTATGAAATCATTTCATTGTTTAATTAGCAATGAGGAAGGAAAGTGTAACTGAAAAAGAATAAGAATAACATGAATGTTTTGGTCAGAGTATTAATATAATCAAATATCAATCAATGCTAAGTAATTAAACAATCTTCGTTTGTATTTGATTACAATACTGAAGTTATTAATACCCGCCAATGCATTGACTGTTGTTACCATATCCGAAACTTCTTAATACATCTCGGGTGTTGCAACCGACGGAGAGAGTTGACAATGAAAGATGTTCAATCACGTTTATCGCATGAGGACGTCTTATGTTACTTATCTTACGTATTACGCTACTTCTGTCTTTACTTAGCGACATTTATGTCACAGTTAAATCATCAATATTGTACCATCATATTATACTCTTTTGTATAACTCTGCGCTCTAATAACGCAAGCGTCTTCAAGAGAATGATGAAAACTTTTACGTTGTGAAATTGCTATTCTGATGTCAACTTGTTAATTTCTAAACTCACATAGCACCAAGTCTTATGCCCACCAATTTCTAACGTGTGGAGAAAAGCTCTATGACTTCGTCGTCTATAACGGTTATGCAAATGTATTGGAGAAAATCATGAAACTGGGAAAACCATGATATCAAACATCGCGTCAGCGCGGCAATCTGTGAACCGAGTGCTATGTTTTACGTGACAATGAAAACACAATAAAATTTATAATTCGAATAAATCTTAACTGGAAGTTCATAAAGCTATTTTAAACGATGTATAAAACACAGAGTGTGTGCTACACCCATGGCGTGTAGCGTCGAGCGGGTGCTGCGCGGGAGACAATATGCGCACAAAGTCGTGCATATTTTAAAAGCAATGTTTCGCAGCCTTCATTGAGAAATACTCGCCCTCATTCGTGATGTCAGTCGGTAGTTACCGTTGAGCAATGAAAACCTGATTTCCACACGAGAAATCAGATCGAATTTTTGTCATATCGATCCTTGAATCCGCGGCTAGCTGCTATCTGACCAAACCTCCATTTTAGCAGAGGTCACATGAAAGTTCAATGAAAGTAATCGACCGTAAACATTCCGGGTGCGTTTATAGATTTAAAAACACGTAAATAACAATTATCGACTTAAACGCTAGAAAGCGAACGTGTGGCAATAGCCGCAATATAAAATGCAACAGTAATTATCATGTTAACAATAACGACCATTAAATTCATCGTGATATGTGAACGTGATAAAATGATTATTTCACTTATATTAGTTATATTAGTGTTAGTACTTACAGCGCAATCCTGGCTGTCATGTTGACGTGTGGCGCTTGTGTGGCGGGCGTATGGCTTGTATGTGGCGCGCGCCGGCCCGGTTCACTCGGGCTGCTGACTGCAACAGAGACGACTCGTCAACACACGCGCCTTTCCCAAGCGACACACAGTTGCGACAGTGAAGCTCAACGAGGAAGCTGCATCGCACATTTAAATGCAACGCTAATGTCAGAGAGCGTTTAAATGCCAATAGCGGCGACCTTTCGGTATGGAGTCGAGTTGCGCAAGTGAGAATCGCCGGTGATCGTGTGAGAAAGGCGAGTGCGTGTTTGGGGAGCTGGGTAGGGGGTGGAACGCACCGGGGTGGGGGGTGTGGCGGGTGACACCGCTGGCGACGCGCTGCCGTACGGCGACTAACTTCGGCGCCGCGCGCGCACCTCTTACTTATAGCCGCGCGCCCACCAGCGCTACGCTGGCTCACCCTCGCTCGGGCCGCCCCTCTAACCCTGACCACTGCGAACAACCCTCAACGCACATCCTCCTCAATTGAATCCGTATTTATCATTACATCAAAAGATGCTGCTGATGGCATATGCAGTGCCAAAGATTATCTCTATCTGAAAGAAGGTTCGCTGTTATAGTTGTGCAAATAAATAACAATTAGTTAAGTTATAGTTGAGCTTATTCAGCATTGAATGACAATACACAGTGCCTAATACAGTTAAAAGAGTTCAACGCGCGCTAATTCACGCTTGTTTTGTCGTTGTCTAGGCATGTACATAGTACCAAGTATTTTTACGATGAAACCTAAGTCTTTGACAAGTTTACACAAAAGTACAATAGGTGCTCAGTGTTGCAGCTTTACAGCACAGTAGTTAGATAACCCTTAGCTATCAAAATAAAAAAAGATGTCATTGCGTATTGCATAAGATCGCGGAAGCCCGCAACATGTCATCAACTACCTATAATAAACACCTTAAATACAAGAACCTCAAAAGCTATAAACGTAGATGTGTACATTTTTAATTATAAACGCTTATACAAAACAGCAACACCTTTTTGAGCCACAGATTTTATTGTTGTATCACGTATATTATTAAAATAATTACTGTTAGTAATAATTTTAAATAGTTAAAAGTCACAATTTTATCAATACACAGTAGTATAATCAAAATATCAAGTAATTTTTTAAATTGGAACAAAATAAACAATGATGAATTAGCAATAGCATTAGCATTATGCAATGCAAACACACAAAATACACGAATGGCACAGTGATTTCAGTGGTCGCTACGCCATCTGCTACTGCACCGAGTAGCAAATCAATTTTCTGTAACACTGATAAATTTTCTGAGTTACTAAAACAATATAATTAACGGGCTTTGTATATACAGATAAAATGCTCTGCATCATAGGCAAACATCTTAGCAAACCTTTCATAAACATTATGCTTAAGGATGCATCATAAATTTTACTAATTTGACTTAAAGAAGAGAGAGAGCAGTGGCGGCCTTAGGGGGTGGCAAGCAGGGCTAAGTATCTTCTACTTATAATCTCTTGGTGGCTGAAGTCAGAGGTGGGCTTTTTCAAAAGCACACTTAACATCTTTAACCCTGAAACCGTTTCTGCAACTAGGATAGGCTTGATGAACGCATTTAAATATCAACTAAGCGATATACATGCTTTCAGAGATTGAGCGGACAATAAAACAGATTTTCACCTAGTTAGTTTAAGTTTCTAAGTGAAGAAAATTGACATATACAATACATGTAAGGAAAGCAAATTGACTTGAACAATTTCCTATATACCATATTAAAAATATTATTTCTGCATTTCTCGTCAATCATCAACATTAAATATAAGTTCAAGGACAAGGGCCAAGGCCTCGCAATGCCTAACGCCGCCCCTGATAGAGATAGTAAATAATTGACTTCAGTGTATGAAATGAAATATTTTTTTATTGCTCAACCTAAAACTATTTTCATATATTCATGGGGGCACTATCTTTCTTTGTGGATGACTGTGTAATATCATAATATTGTGATTTGAAGTCATATCTCTTAGGTCAAAGTTAAATTTAAAAAAAAACAAAATAAATTTGGGTCCAAAGAATTGTTAGTTCGATTTTTAAATTAATTTTCTAAATGAAAATGGTGAGCTTCTCTCGTTATAACATTTGTGTAAGTATTTATTGTATGACTTTAAGCGTGGCTTAACTAAACAAAATTAAATGTGTCGAGGGAATGATTAGTGCACTGAGGGAAACTTGTCTACCTCTAAGGATCATAGAACGGTCATATATTCTATTTACCTTAGAGGATGATGCAAGGTGTGGCAGGCCGATAGAAGTTACTACGAATAAGAACATGGAGACTTTACGAAAATTTTGGAGGAACATTCACCCTCAACTTAAGTGCACCAACCTGTTCACCGGACTTTTTCACTCTGGGAACCATACTTGATGACTGATGCGCTGAGGGAGCAGTATGTGATTTGGTCTCGTGATATGTTAAATAAATTTGAAGACGGCCGATCTAACTGCGTGAACTCGATTATTACATGTGATGAAACCTGAGTATATTGCTGCGAAGTTCCTAAATCCCAGAGTAAAGTAGTAGGTATTTGAAGATGAACTACCGCCGACGTCTGAAAATGTCCCAATCCATAAAGAAAAGAATTGTAACTGTATTTTTACTAACTTCTTGTAACTTCGCAAACTACGATAAAACGTATGTAACGCCCCTAGTATATGTATGTTTCTGACAAATGTATTTGAAACTAATATAAGTACAACACAAAAATATAATATGTAATAGTAAAATACATTTTTATTTACTACTATTGTGAACTTAGGAATTTCCTGCTGCGACAAGGGTTAACGATTAAGACGTTAAAATAGTTTATTATATTATTATCACGGATAATGATATGCTACACTGTTTGCCAAATAATAAGCTTGAAACTACACTATTTGCCAATTAATAAACTCGAAACAAAACTAAGCTAGACTCTAAGTTGTAATCATTTGACAAACATCTAATTTCGCAACCATATTACTTTATAAGTAATCATTTGTCAAAATACTGATTTCGCAAATGTTTCACTTTGCAAATATTTCAAATGTTAAAATATCATTGCAAAATTATTCATTTGACCAAGTACTTCGTTTGTCAAATTTGTGATTTTACAAAATGGGACCGATCATTTGTAACTTAATAACTTCACACACACAACAGGGTCGTCTGATCTCAAACTAGGCAGAGCCTGTGCAATGGTAACCAAATTGCTTATAAACATACATATTACATATTATAGATAAATTACAGCCAGACACAGAACAAATTATCGAGCTCATCACATAATTATTTGTCCCGGGTGGGAAACGGATCCACGACCTCTGGCTTAGCAGTCAGGGTCACTAACCACTGGACCAACTAGCCAATATAATATAATACTGATACCATTTGATTGTAAGCCAATTTAAAAAAATAAACGCTGCCTAACGCCAACATGCTAACCAAGTAAAATAGGTGGAATTCGGTTCTATCGCGTTGTGGTCGCAGTTCTTACCTAACCTAAACCTAGCCATTTCTGTTCAATTGACCATTCAATTGACCTACCCTACTAATGACTGATTATAAAAAGATTAGTTTGTCAAATGATGTTTGTTTATAACTATACGGATATGTAGAAATTTTATTCAGACAGCAAAGATATGATATTTTCTCTAAAATTTTAAACTAATAGTATGAATTTTTTACGGTTTGATATTCGGGTTGTTTTTATACTTAAAAAAATATCAATTGCATCGGTTTTTTTTTCGTTCTATCTATGGTATCAAGGATACGGCTCCTCTGTATTTATTTTTATGTTGCAAATTTATTTATGATCTCACCACTTTTTTCCTTAACGCAACGGATTAAAGTTATCTTAACTGTTACCTTTTATCGATACATACAAGTTCAACCACTTAATAGTAATAATAAATCTATAGAATATGGAATTGTAGAATGTAAATGTATCCAAAAATCCAAAAGTGAAATGCAAATGGATTTGCGACTTAAACTTGTTTTCGCGTATTTCATTCTTAGAATATCAATTGTTTCTTGTATAAACAAGAAACTGTCACGTACAAATATTCCGATAAACGTATAGAAATAAAAAACTCTGATAAAAGAAGACAGAATACCTAAAACTACAAAGTTCATTCTGTCACAAAATAAAAGGAACACTATTTACTACTAATAATCGAAGACTATGAAAATATTAAAATTGGTATAAGGGCAACAAAGGCAGGTACATTAACCCGGTCCTGGGGGGAACAACGTTTCTTTCTCTATTCTTCACTTGGCGAGATCCCGGGGACTTTCCACAATTCATTCATTCATAGGCTGAAGAGCAAGCTGTATTGGTGAAAGAATTTAAAAGGGACGCAGTCACATGAAGCAACATTTGTGAAACCGGAGATAACGTGCATCAAAGGAACAAACTGCTGCTACTGCTACTACTTTGAAACCTGAAAATAGCCAACAATGTACCCTGTAACTGACAGTAGGTACTGCACAAAATTAAGATAATTAAGACTAAGTGCAGAATAGATACTAGTACTGCAAAAGCGTGGTTGTTTACCTACGCAACCATATTGGTGACGTGCAAAGTCAAGTCTTGTTGTTTGACTTTGAACGCCACTAAAATGGCTAAATCAATCAATGTAGTGTGGAGTGAAAAATAAGAGGAACCTGCCTCTCTTGTTCCTATTTGTTAATTTACACTTATTATTTATTCAAATTGTTTAATTTAAGGAAACTAATTTAAAGGACGATAAGAAGACGAGACGAGGATGGAGAGGATCTCGAGTTTGTATAGTAGCTGTCCGAAGGATTCCCAGTCTGCAGATGACTGCTGTCTTCCAAAAATTTTACCGCAGTGCTGTTTTTCTGTTGGTATCGGGTCGCCAGAGCAACATTCCAGGGTTGAAATAGCATAAGTGACACCACCTAAGGCAATTAAACTTGATCGTTTTAACCTAAAATTATCACAGTGATCTGTGGAAAGAAGACGCGGGTGAAAGTTAGTTTATGTACATTACATGCATCTCGGCAATAATGTGCATAATAACAAAACATGCTACGCATTCACAAACCTACAACGAACTTAGTGCGCAAAACGAAATTTGATGAGTCACTTTACTTGTAGAGGAGATTCTTTGTTAGCTTAAATTTATGGTATGGACGAAAGTTGTTTCATAAGTTTTGTCCTTATACTATTTATTTTTTAGTTATGGTGTAAGGTTGAAAATAGAATTTTCTCAACTGTGAATGTGAAAGTCAATCCAATAGCATTACATATTCCTTTTTTACCTTCTTCGTTCGATTAAAGTACGTTTTATTACTTTTTTTTTCAATAATAAACAGTCATGAAAGATACGACAATTTATTGATGTTTTCTCGTTAGCTGTCGCTGCTTAGACACCACAAAATTATATCTTATAAATAAACGAGTCAAGACGGCCAAATGGCAAATGAATTTGCTCAAACTCATTAAATAAAATACCAAGAACCGGTATTAAATCTTGGATTATGAATTTCATTTTCTTTTCTATATTCTTTATTGTACACAAAATAACAATTTTATAAGTACAGAAAGAAAAATAACATGTACAAAGGCGAGCGTAACCCATAGTTGAGTTTTCTTCCAGCAAACCTTGGGAGTGAAGAGAGGATAGTAAAGAATAAATAGAGGCAAAATGTGTACGTTAAAGAGAATTAAATAAACATAAAATTAATAACCACCTACACTATAAATACATAATGTATAACTACAGAATAACAAGTACCTATATGTTCGCAAAATAAATTTACATATATTACCACATATACACTAAATAATATGTTAAACATATACATAAATACAAATTAACAATCTGATTATTGCTGAGACAGAAAAAAGTCCTTGATTCTTTTCCTAAAAACAGTCAGGGAAGGGCTATCGCGGATAGAATGGGGAAGGGAATTCCACTGCCGTACCGCAGTAACAGTGAAAGAATTATCATAACAAGTAGAATTATGAGAAGGAATTAGAAGCAAAAGAGAAGATGAGGAGCGACAAGGTTTGCTCCTGAGAACAAGGTACTCGAAGCGCTCACGCAGATATGAAGGAAAGTTAGAATTGTGAAGAACCCAATAGAGTAAAGGAAAAATGTGAACATCTCGACGCCGCCGGATAGGTAGTCATTTCAGTTGTTTCCGGAATTCAGAACTATGATCATATTTGATTAAACTGAAAATGAAACGGAAACATAGATTTTGCAATCGTTCTAGTTTGATAGCGTCGAGAAAGGAAACATCAGTATAGTCAAGAAGGGGAAGGAGAAGGGATTGAGAAAGACAGATTTTAGTCTGAAAGGGGAGAAAATTTTGAAAACGTTTAAGCTAATGATATGCACCAAATACCTTCCTGCTCACTCAGTAACGTGAGTGGTCCATGACAAGTTACAATCAATAAAACTCCGAGATTTTTGACATTAGACGAATATGGTATTAATATCGTTGTAAACTACTGGGGGAAGAGAAGATTGGTTAAGATGACTATACATGTACCTGCTACCAATAATAAGAGCTTGAGATTTTGCGGGATTGACAAGTAGTCCGAATGACTTAGCCCATTTGCTGATTTTTTCAAGATCATTATTGATAGCAGTAATAGCTTCCGTAAGTTCGTTAACCCTAAAATAACGGTACAACTGCAAATCGTTTGCATAGAGATGATAGCGGGAAGTTATAACGATACGAGCGACCCCGAAGATAGGAACTAAACCAAGCGATTACAGGATTATAGATATTCAGAGAGGACAGGATACCTAGGAGGATGTCAAAGTCGACAGAGTTAAAGGGGCTGCTGAAGTCCAATAACACCAACACCGTCAGGAATTTGTTTTCCATTGCCAGTCGTATGTCATAAGTTATTTTAACTAAAGCAGTTACAGTGCTATGGCCTAGACGAAGCCCAGATTGGTATGGACTCAGCAGGCCATTAGAGGAAAGGTAACTATTCAGTTGATTCCGGACAGTACTGAGAGTACTGTCCGGAATTAACTGAGGAAGGATTGGAAGTTTTAGGCAGAGGAATAACGTGGGCTTTTTTCTAGGATGACGGGTCTTTTTTGCTTGGTGTTTATTAGAATGGAGAGGAAATAGCAGATAGTCTCATCTGTAATCAATCATTATTTACCCACGATATTCTAGATACAAACATCCGAGTAGAAAACTGCTCAAAAACGACAAATGCATTTAGCACTACACAAACCCACCACTTCTCTCACCACAGATTCTTGGTAGTCTCAGTCGAGGGACAGTGTGTTTGGGAATGCAACTGGGAATGTTACAAACTTCGCGATGTGTGATAACAGGTCAAACACGTAGGTATACTTTACTATTCGTGGTGTGAAATTACCAACCTGTTTTAGCGGATATTAATTTTACTTTAGCATATCTATCACGAGGATCCTGTTTTTGCCCTATTAGTCACAAATAAGAAACTTCACGTAAAAAATACCGAAATAATTTAATACTTCTTATCCATTTCGTTTGAAAACGGTTCTAAGTAACTTAATTAATCTCTCGAGATTCCATAAATTACTGATTAATACAAGACCCTGAAGACGATATCATTCCGACTGTGCTCATTCCTTAATCTGGGTTTTATTACTTGACGTACCTATTACTTACATATTTTATCGTTACTGACTATAATGTTATATTTTGAGTAGGAAAAATGAATAAATAATAAAAAGAAATACCGAAGCTAATTTTAAGGGTGTAATATATATCGCGAAGAGTAGCAGCTAGGAATATGCCTCTAACGGTATTTAAATACCTCAGGTAGTTGCTTAACATTACGAAGAGGTAATTGTCCAGCAGTGGACTATGATAGGCTGATTGATTGATTAAATCCTAATCAACCTACTTATTAACCGGTGTAAACATAAATTTCATCTTGTCTCAGAAATAAAATAAATACACATGTTATTTACCATTCGGGCGACAGAAATTATTTTACCTGTTAGACCCAAAAGTTTTTAAGGATTGTTCACCCACGTTTCCAAGTATTTCAGATTATTTATAACTTCGGCCGTTCCAGCGGTTTAAACCAGATATTTATTTTGATAAAGTAAAATAATTATCTTAAGGTAATGTCAAATAAAACGGCTTCATCTGTTTCTTAAAATGTTATGAATAATTTTTTTATTCCGTAAAGGTGTAGGCATTTGTCTTCAAACTCCCGTGTTGGAAAGTGATGAAGACAAAGATGGTACACGCCTATTCAAGAGAATTATGATTTGTAGTATTAAATTAAGAAAATAACTCGAAAATCAAATAAATTAGCTGATTTCAAATACATCTCGACCATCTCGTAAAAAGTGGAGTTAGTGGTCGTTTCGTACGATCGAAACGACCATTAAGCCCACTTACCGATTGCAACGTCATCGGGTAGAATGAACACCACATCAGACAACTCTCATTCTTCCAGTTGATCATGCCTTAGTGCAGGCTATCGCAATTTTTTTTTTATAAAATACAATAAAATAAAAAGTAATTTAATAAAATTAAATAACCCGCTTCAATGCGACACATAATATGTGTAGGTATGTAGGTATAATAGTAGTAGTAGTGTATGTGATAGTCTAAGAGCTGGCTACCAAAATCAGAAATGATAAGGTACAGTAAATTGTTTTATCTAAAAAACCTCCTTACTGATGACAAACCCATAGCATGTACATTTTTAATCAAAATAAAATCTTTGCGTGCAGCCCTGAACTTTTGTGTAATTATAGTTACTACCTGTAGAAATCGCGTAAAATTATTGACAAGTCAATAATGAATATTAAAATATATAAATTCAAATTTAAATCACAAAGTTCTCGCGATTTCGTTTTCATATTATTAATTAGTTAAAAAATCCGGATAGCAATTGCCAGAAGTCAAAATGGTGGCTAAGTACGTGACTCTTAGTTAACAAATTCAGCAATGGCAGAAGGCTAACTGAGGGAGATGCAAACAGAAAAACATAAAAAATATTTTGCCGTGTGAGCGTTCAGTTGTTAAACATAGTGTGCAAAAATTAATTGCATGTAACAATGCGTGTCATCCACTGAATTTACAAGTAAGTACTCGTAAATAGTTCTGAAAATAAAACACCAGCTACTTATATGGAATCACATCGAAAAACAAATTCAATCAGTCAACAGTACTCGATTCGATCGGGTTTTATGGAATTATAATTTAAAAGACGTTAATGAGCCCTTTCAAAATAAAAGGCATTCAGAAATTTTGGCTCATCAAGTTGGCCTCCTTATAAATTCGAACTATGACAGCTATTTGAAAGGGTGAGGCAAATATCTGGACAAATGCAAAATTACAAGTTCCAATGTATCTCGAACCTACTAATTGCGGCTGGATAGAACAAAAGCCATGTTTAATTTAAAATGGTTTAATGGCCCACAATTACCGTCAACAGGCAAAGATGTTATACTAAATAACAAAGAATCAGCAGGTACAGTATTCAACTACATTTACAACAACATAATGCCTATCTCTCTTTACACAACAGTTTTGTATAAAAATCTAAATTTGTGTTTCATACGATAAATCAGATATTGATTATGAAAGCGACGAAGATATCGATTATGAGTCAGATTGTGAATATTGATTTTTAATAATACATAAGAGTAAGTCAAATCAAAATTATAATTAATGTTATTATTTATACTTATCCTTCGTTTGTACACTTCTTACTCATTTATAATTCATAAAAGGTTTATAATCGACTAAACTCGGTTCGGTTTTATATATCGTATTATTTATTTACTTTTAAATTCAATTGGCAATTCATTTTGGACACTGTATCCACAGCAAAATAATTTTTATGTTTTTTTTATGCATCTCCTTTACTGGACCTTTTGCCACTGCATATATGTAGTTAATTAAGAACATAAATTATAAAAAAACACATTGCTAGAACTGCACCTTACTATTTAAATAAATAAAAAATTACATTCCGGTTTACCAACTTATGACGATATTATCATTTTTCACATTCTTAGCCACCATTGTACCTTCTATCAGTTGTTATCCAGATTTTTTAAGCAATTAATTATTATGGAAACGAAATCGCCGGAACTGCACCTTGTCATTAAAATTTGAACAAACTTTTACAACATTATTTATTTAAAAGATGACAAGAAGAGTGTGGCCGCCTGTTGACTAAGAGGCGGCCAAGATCAGCAGGAATTTTCGGGGCCTTCCATCTTAGGGTATGCCGATAAAAAATCAATTTAAATAAATAGTAGGCCTCTAATTCGGGTCCATATTGGCTCACCTAAAGTTCTTTACCCGAAATTGTTCTTCCTAATGATTTATAATCCGAATGATCACTCGTCCTAAAATTTTTCATCCTAAAGTTTTCATTCATTCTATTAGTAGTGCTACTGGCGATGTTCATAACACTAATGTTTCCAAAAATTGTAGTTAATAACATTATATATGCAAATCTATTAAAACTCCTACTATTTTTTATCATAACGCTTTTATCCCTAAACATAATTATCATAATATTGTCACTAATACTCGGAAAGAAATCTTGGTAACAAGAGTAATAAAAAATATATTTGGGTAGAAGATGATATTTATAGTTTTAATTTGAAAGTATGATAATTATTTGTTATGTTTAAAGCGCTTATTACACTATGCTGAATTAAGTCGTCTGAATTCAGTCGCTACTGAATTCAGTCAAGTGTAATCGCATTTAGCAAGTTAGCATCCTGAATTCAGAAGCCAGAATGTTTTCTGACCAGGGTTGCCAACCTTTGAACTTTTTCCTCGTACGTATACAACTAAAACAACTAAAAATCTCGTACTTTGGCTTAAAAACCTCGTACATTCATCAAGCATTTAAAATATTATAAAACCAAAAATGAGACATATTAAATGAGTCTAAATTTAGCAGACATTTGTTAACTTAATTTTTTTTACTAAACAAATGAAATGTTGATATTTTTAAGCAAAAAAATGCCGATTTCATAAACAAAAAAAAATGTATGTGCATTTTGTTTTTCTTTTTTTTTAATGAGTTCTTAATTTTTTAATTTTAACATGTCTGCTAAATTCACACTCATCATATTTAACTATTGATTGAGGTTTAATGAGAATGTACGGTGGCCGGCACATCAGACTACTACAATCTGCCAAATTTCCTCATTACATTTAACAGGTTTTGAATTGCTGAGTAACAATCTGTGGTGCATGTATCATTTCCACGTAAATTAGAAGTATATTATATGTCTTCGGTAATCGATCTCAGATCGTCATCCCTAGGAGCCATCCTCGTACACGCACCACAGGTCCAACTTCGTCGCGCTATAGTCGGTAACTGATTCAGTAACTGAATTTAGGACAGTGTGATCAGAAGCTTCTAACTTCTGAATTCAGTAACTACTGAATTCAGACGACTAAATTCAGCCAAGTGTAATAAGCACTTATGGCCTGGGAGTTTATACCGCAGTTTTAACCGTACCTAAACCAATAACTATAGGACCGATTCGGTTCTGGCACTTCGCCGGCCGCTGCCGCGGCACGCTCGCTTCGCTCGCTCGGCTCGTGCGTTGTGGTCACAGTTCTAACCTAACCTAAACCAATGACTATAAATAGTGCCGTGGTATAAGGTGGGTAAAGTGTTATTGTTTAAAAATATATTCCTGCAAAATTAATGTATATAATACTGATTATTATGAATAAAAAGAAATCTAAACAAAAAAGATATGACTTTGAATAATAGTGTAAAAGATGGTTATGTTGAAAAAATATAGGAAAACCAATAAAAGTATAATAGATGTTTATTGCTACTGACATTATGAAGTTGAATGCTTCGAAATTATGAACAATAGAGACAGAGTAGTTAGGAGTTGTGATTGTTAGGATGAAAAATGTTAGGAAGAACATTTTCGGATTTCCAATTATCGGAGTTGAAAATTTAGGTGAACTTTGGCGCACCCCTCTAATTCGTTAGGCACCTACTTTTGATATCTTTATTGTTGTTTAATTTAATGTAAAAATAAAAAATATACTTACTTTTAATTAAAAGTAATATTTCTGTCGATTCGCACACATGGAATTTATTTGCGTGCGAAGGAATATACCTATGTACACGAATAATTCCCTTTCAGAAAAAAGTAGGTGGCGATTCGCAAGTTTCGTATAGTTTATAAGGATCATACCAAAATGAAGTCATGCACTATTATCAAATGTAAATGACAATATTTATAAGTATTGCGAGTGTGTAAAAACCATTTTTCGATTCAGGTACAAGTTTACGAAAAATTAAGCTTTATCGTGCTAATTTTCGTTAGAGTCAAGTGCTTCCCCCTACATCTATAAGGTAAATGGTTGGTTTTGGATATCTGTAAACAATCACCTAAGTAATATAATATGGCTAAGTTAAAAGCAGAACTATCATAGCTCGGTAGACTTAACAAGTTAACGAGTAATAGCCGTTTATATAAAGTAAATAACTATCACCTTTGTGCGCGTATGTACCATTTTCCTTTTTTGAAAAACGTGCGAACGACACCTCAAAAAAAAAATTTAAAAGGATTGATTCGCACGATAAATGTGAAACGACCACCAAGAAAAAAGTGAATTCATTCATTTGCAATTAATTATAATATATTTATATTTTTATTCAAGTATTTAATTATTAGATTTTGAATAATATAAGTAGCCTAGGCTACTGTTTAAGCCTTCATATATATTTTCGTCCGTTACGGCAAAAAGAAATACATATGTCATTACTATTATTATTAAATAACGGGTTGCTAAAACTAGGAAACCTGTCAATGTATTTAAAGGTCTTGCTCACCTTAAGATACTGACCATCAACAACAGTTTAAGTATGACAGTCGCAATTTAACACAGGTGTTCATCAGGTTAAACTGGCTATTAGTTTTAGGTCACGTTCAGATGACTGGCGTTGAACGTGCGGTGACGCGGGTCAACAAGAACACGCATTTTCTTCAAGTTGTTCACATGCTATCGCGTATTTTGATCCGACGCAACATGTGATTTTAATAAAAGGATTCGGCCATTCAAATAAATGTTGACGTGTACAAAGCATGACTGCAGTGACATTTCATGTCATAAAATACAAGAAATGAACCCGAATTGATAGAGAAATAAAAATCTGTTTTATTTTTTTGTTATTACGCTCAACATGTCAACACTATACAAAAACTCAACGCGCATTCGACGCGCGGCCAACGCTTGCCATCTGAACACAGTCTTACCGTAAAACTACTAAAATTCAAAAAGAAAATGTATTTTAAATGACATTACAAAATGTGTTCTAATTTTTTTGAATATGTTAGCAAAGAAGCGAAGTTTTATTTACTTCGCATAATTTTCCTTTCGAAGCAGGTTAGTAAGAACATGTTTTGAAACCATCAACTTTATCTTGATTATGATGAGGTCATAATAAACTAAAGTTTATTTTAGAAGGTTTAGGTACACCCTTTGGATTAAAAGTCACTAGGATTTAAATGTATGGAATCCTGTTAAGTTTCTTATGAATAGCTAGAAATAGGTTTATAATTACTAAATAATATGTACCTACACACCAATATTGACCTATGTGTTGCTAATAATGATGAACAAAAGACTGACAATGTTCCATGAAGTTCTAGTTCGGTATCTCAACTATCTCAACTCAACAAGTGGTGCCATCTAACCGTTGTCCTCTGGATTGTGTAAGTACTAGAACAGCGAGGCTCGAACCTCCTTAAACTTTCGACAATATTTTAGTAATAATATATTTTATACTTAACGTTAAATTAAAACTTTAACCTTGTGTAAAAATAAAATGAGTAATACTTTCTGAATACATATTTTATTGAATTCTAAGAAACCCTGTTTGTGTAAAATCACTATTCCACCTAAATTATGTGTGGTCTAAGAATTAAAAATGATCCATTCCTCAAGTTGTAAAGGTCATATACGGTGACAATTATTGTCCAGATTAGACAAGAATAACAAGTTGGGACCACATTCAGATGTGCGTTATATTAACATATACCTACACCAAATCCAATATACCTCGAATGTTTTAATAGTTTGCTAAGTAGACATTTGTGTCAAGTAAAAATATATTTACACATATAGGTAAATATTTCATATCATTTAAATTTTATAAAAATTCAGTTTACATTTTAGTGTAAGTTGACATTTGAATTAATCAAGTCTTAGATTTACATTTCGTTCATATTCGTTTTATGAGTGGTTCGTTGTGTTGTTAAATTTAGAATATCTTAATTATACCTAGCTAAAGCCTTTCTACTTCGCATGTGACGAAGCTGTGCCAGTGGCAACTAATAAAATAAATATATATAATAAAAAAACTTAAAAATGCATTTAATGATAGATTAAACTATTAAAGATTTTAAAGGCCAAACATCAAATCCAAATTCTCGATGAAGTCTAAACTTATATCTAGATATTCAAAACAGTAGTGAATATAATTGAGTACTTTTATGTGAAATCAAAAGTCAAGGACGAGTGACTAGCGTGTCAAACTAGTTCGCGATCCTCTTCGTTCGATTTGCATAACGATATTATTGACAATCTAATGACAGATCCACTCCCATGCGAACAACGTACCTAATAGTTAAACAGCTTTTTGAATTGTTTAGTTAAAATACAAACATAACGTAAACTGTATATTTTCGAGGCTTGCTTCTGTTTTTTTTCCCTTTCCCATTTTCTTAGTATTTTGTAACAAGCCCGTAGATCCAGGCTACGGATCAGACTCGATGCGCAATTATTCAATAAAATTCTGAACATTTAATTATTTTTCTCTTATTTCTTGCATATGTGGCTCTCTTTCTTTCATTCTTGTTTCCCTTTACTTCTTTAATCGCCTTCTTAAACGTTAATTTACTATTTTGACACGTGTTGTGTCCCGTTGTTAAGATCAGTTGCAGCACCTTACAATAGGACTAGTCCGCTTAAGGACATTAATGATATTTGTCTTTGATGAATCCTCTCCGCATTCGTATATTAACTTTCTAGTGTGTTAGTACACACTTTTTTTTCTTCTCTCTACGTAGTCATAGAGAGAAGAAAAAGAGGTTATTGTTTAGGAAACCTCAAAATGGGAAATGTAGAATACATCGTATACTGTAGACTACGGATCGAATTCTATTCGTTAACTAAGCAATTGGGCAATACTGCAGTCTTGAAAGGGTAAGCACGTAAACGACTGTCTAAGCCACTTTTTCCAAAAGTTTGCTTTGTTATAATTTAAAATAAATGAGAAAGCAAGTATAAAAATATTCCTTTCTGGTGCAGTTGTACTTAATTGCAACTAACTTGTCTTGTCCGGGCTTTTAAGAACAGGCCCCTGGCAAAAATTCATATCCAAAATAATATAAAAATTTATTATAATTTATTTACTTTAAAATACTAAATAATTATAGAAACTTCGATCCTATGTGTCATACAAATATATTTTTTTATAATTATGGGTACGTGGTTTCGATTTATTTTGCAACAGTCTCTTGCAACTATACTCTAGAAAAATTATGATATCTCAAAAAGTTGTTATAAATTCATTGGGCTCTTCAATATTTTTTATTAAACCATTATTTTTCTTCTTTTAGTCCTTAGTATTATTTTTTTTTAATAGGAAAAATATTACCGGACAACAACGAAGATGTCTTTACAGAGCATCATCTTAATATAATAGGTATGATGCGAAAATGTAATCATGCTTACAAGGTCTATTGTATAAACCCACCTTTTATTTTTTATTATGAAATATTTGATTTTATAGCTATAAAAATAGAAGGTTAAAGGCAAACCGGTAGGTATTGTTGTCCAGTTGAAATTCGTCCGTCACTCTCTTTAAATAATGCATACTTACTTGTCTCCATTTAAGGCACACTTCGCATTAGGTTCTCATTATTAATTAATGAGCTATGGAACTAATAGTATAAAATAAATAATAAAATGGATATGGTACTCGGGAGGGCACTTTTGATGGCCTATAACCTATATACTAGGAAGGAGATCGAGAGAAGGTACGAAATCAAGAACTTTCCAAAATGTCTCGTCTGCGTGGCTACTGCGTGTAGGGCATCACCAGGGGCGTAGCTACCGCCGTATACGGCTGACCGTATCAGTGATACGGGGCCCCCGGGCTACAGAGGCCCCTAACGTGTGTAAGCAAAAATTTGTAAAATGTTATCCACAATGTCACTTAATCTCGTGCTTCCCAGGAAAAAAAACATATAAAAAACTGTCATACGTGCCTATAGAGTTTTCACTTCAGAAATGACAAAAGTCAGAAAAGCAATCTCTTTTATTCCCGGGTTAAGCGTGCGCTCAAAAGTTGGCCACGTCCTACAACGGTTATTGCAGGATTCCCCCGTTTAAAACATTTTTGTTTCTTTTGTGAGAAAACTTTACCCTTCATTTGGGCCCCCAACTAATTTTTTTACAGGGCCCCTCCAAGGCACGCTACGCCACTGGGCATCACATACGTATACAGTATTAAATAAATATTATTAGTTATTATATAGGGACACATAGGTATATAGATTCGTGTAATGGCATTTCGCCGGAATTTCTACATCTAAAATATAACACTGTCACATTCCGTGATAAACGTATGTGTAACCTTCTAAATTTGCACTGTTTCATATTCATCATTTCATAATTTGATAATATTTAGCCACAAACTATTTGAAGATATTAGATGTCTTCATATACCTAAATGAAATAATTGTAAAACAAAACGGGTCACTGATGGCGCTAAATTGCTCTTTCGAGATCCGGAACTTCTACCAGATAACTTACCACTAGTTAGGTAGGTACTATTTATCTAGAAAAATTGAGTGGTAATCCTTCTAGGGCATACCTCAACTCCCGACTATAGGCTAAAATTTCGTAAACCGTGTGGTTTTAGTCGGTTTGAGTCCGACATAACCACGTCATCGTGCAATCGGTGATGTGGTACCCGTGGGGGTTTCCACACGTAAAAAAAAAATTTAGCTTGGTCTCTGTACCCGATACCGGTGGGACACTATTTTTCATATTTTTAAATAATATATATTTATATAATTTGAATGTATTTAAAAAAGTAATTGATGTGTATATTTAAATGAATAAAGATAATAATAAAAAAAAAATTGTGTTTTTAAATTATTATTGTTGTTTTATTGCATTAAATCATAAACATCTGCTCTGTATTCTGTCAGCGAATCACTCCTCAAATTTTTTATTGTGTATATTATAACACTGATGCTCGATGTACCTTAACAAATTAAAAAAAAATCTATCTATTCTTTGATTTTAGGTCACCTGAAACTAATTAGTGCTGCTCACACGTACTTATATATTCCCGGTTATCTGGCAGGTGAAAAATTCCACCAAATTAATCTACCTCTTAGGGATTATTTGTTTTTAAGTACCTATATTGCTCTCCGAAAATCTCAAAGTGCCTCAAGAATATTTTTTTTATTAAAAATAAGCCATTTTGCAAGAGTCTTTTTAAGTAAGGTAAGTATTTTTATTTTTCAGTTCCTTAATTTTCTAACATAGAGATATAAAAATTTCATAATGGCTCAAGTATATTTTTTTAATAAAAAAATCCTTTTAAAAAATTAATGGTTTGATAGGGGGCCGCTACCCTTTAGCCAGACCTCGACTTTATCATTTAGGGTCTTTCGAGGCCTATTACAAAATGTTTCATAGTGCCTCAAGAACCTACCCTAAATTGTTCACCAGTCTCTCTTTCCTACTAAACGCAGTCTAAACTCAAAGACAATATATCGCTATCGTACCATATCTACTCTATCTCGTATAATCTATGAGCACAGATTTTGTATACCTTTGTATACTGTCTATCGAGAGTCTATGAGTTCTGTGCTCATAGGTGACAAACATATCGGCGAATAGCCTTATCATTTATTACGCAAATGTTGACCTTTTGTGTAGACTGTAAAGCCGCCTCTTTTCTAAAAGATCATCTTTAAATATTTGCTTTGAGAATATAATTTTATTGTTCCTTTCGACCGTTACAAATATCCAAATAGCGATAGGAATCCCACCCCAATAGGTAGGTATAACATAAATCACCCCTTATTCTTGCAGACCGTCAATCCATACCCAGAGCAATATTGAAGTGTTGATGTTGTTGATTTCAATCGAAAAAGATGTTATAACGGCCGCCAGTCATTATCTTCATGTAATATTAATACATTTGAGAAACGTTTTGTCAATGTACATGTACCCACGTATCAGCCAGATGTGTAATTCATTTTTGTTCAAACATCTTCAAACTATTGAGTAATTCTAATGTTAGTTGTGACTCACCGATGTTAAATGATAGGCCACAAAAGTTGCACCATCAATCTATGGACGCGTATGCATAATCAACATTATTATTATTATATTCGGGTTTGAAAAGGTTGAAATCAAATGTTTAGAAATGCAACACCTTGCTGATAAGTTCCTATAACAGCTTAATTATCGATAGTTATGGTACTTAAACTGTTGTTTCCGTTTGGATAATTATCTTCTGCCATATTGACGCTGATTAGCTGGTGATTAAATTTGTTTTCAAGATTTACCTATTCATTTCTAATATTTCTGATTTAAAATCATTACGCTGTTACAGCTAACACGAATGGGTGATTTTTGTCACCGGGACTGTTTCGTCATTCGTGTCTAGTATTAGATAATATGTGGCGAGGTGGGCTTTGGTACGTTGTAATGTGACTTCTACGGTAAGAGCGTCCAACAGGACTCGACTCGATCTACAACTAGAATATATTATGCTGAACGTGGACACTCGGCCTGGACGCACGTTCTTGTCTCATGCATTAATAACGGCCATTAAAATATATATTTTTTATTAGATTCCGACAAAAAGGAATACATTTATTGATTACTAGCTGTTACCCGCGACTTCGTACTCTTAAACTTTTTTCTAAAGGGTTTTAGATATGTTTCAAAAGATTGTTGTAAATTTTGACGTGACAACGTCTTATAAATTGGTTTGCCGGGTGACACTTCAAGAAACTGCGTTACGCTCCGCTCACGTTATGCGCTCACAATGAGAGCGAGTGAGAGGCACGCGTCCCTTCCACTCGGGCATGGTTTTTCATCCTTCTTCCTACTATACGAATGAATATTCACATTAAAATTATTTTACCACTCAAAGTCGTTGTCACGTAAAACTTTCGCCCGTATACCGACTTTACAGGCAACCAATTTTTTTTGGATTTTAATGTCATTTTCGTAAATTGACAGCTAACTTGTAGAGTATTAAAAGTTGGTTGTTATGTGAATTCGGACGTCTAACTGTTAGATACTGAAACAGAAGAACTAAACGCAGCGACAAAAAAGCAAAGGTTTCTGCAGTAGGTCTAAGGCTATATGGCTGTTCTCTCTCTCTCTCTCTCAAACAGAATAATTCTTATCTCTCTAGTAGCAAAAACCAAGAACTTTAATATACAGTTACGAAATCTCTTAGACTTCCTTAAACCAGCCTAGTCACAAAATCCATTCTTCTACTAACTCCAACTAATTCTTCATTTCTTAGCTGACGTCAGTGAGTGAATATCCTTTCGCTTTTAAATGTATAGACGTAGGTACTATCAATATATAAATTAACATACTTATTGAAATTTAATACTTACTAGAAATCGCATGGTGGTCGAATTTCATTGGCCAATATATCTTGACCTGTCATTGTATAGAATTACTTACCCTGACAAGTCAACAATATACTGGACGCGTGTAGCTTAATGTAGGTAGCCGTTTTCAGCAAATGTTTTAATTTTTATACACATACCAATCCCTATTCCCTTGGTCAAACCATAACTTGCTAAAGATTTAACCGATTTCATTTATCATTTTAGTATATTTTCTAATACTTTGTAGAAGGTTCTTACGGAACGAAAAATTAAGAAAATTAAGCAGAAAATCGGTTCTCGTGGGATAAATTTAAATTTTCACGCGAATGAAGTTGCGGGCAACAGTTAGCTGTTTATACATTTTAGCTTTCTGCACGTCTACACGCAGGGGCGGATCCAGACGGCAAAAAAAAGGTTCCAGAAGTAAATATAAATGGTAATTTACCCATACCATTCCATTGGGATATTCCAAGACAGTCCAAATTGAAAAATAATTAAAAAAATAAATAATTAATTATTTTCCGTTTGTTTGTTAGCTCTCTCCAGGATATGGAATAAATATATTAAAAGTTTAGGTCACAAGATTGTTGGGTTATTAAATTCTTACGTTCAACATTTTGGATTTTTACTTTGGGGGGGGCGATCGCCCCTATCACCCTTGTCCGCCCCTGTTTATACGTAAACTGTAAGTAATGTAAATTTCACGTTCCCCCGTTGGCAAAATTTCTTAAAAATACGTACAAAGATTTCTCTTTACGTATTAATATATAAATAAGTTGAAGCCGATTTAAAATAGTGGGCTACAAAAGTCTGCTTGAAAACCAGCGCATGTGGCACACATTACGTCATAAGCGAAATTGATTCAATTAAAAGACTATTTGATGTGTAGATATAGTAGTTATTTATTTTACCCCTTTTTTTCATCGAATCTAAAAAAGCTTTTTTTTGAACACTTACCTACTTATCTAAACCGATTCCTGTTTTGGAGATAAAATGTCACACAGAAATAAGTTTTATTGGTACCGATTTAAATGGGAGACTCCGGAGAATGGACAAAAATTTTCAACAACCTTTAAAAATCTTACGTTAACTTGGCCACATGTCCACTATTGCACATAGGCCGATCAGCAATTTCGAGGTACAGGGACGGGCAGCTGTATACACAATATCAAATCTATGTTAGTAGATATTTTGATTGTAAGATATAGTTTTACGGCAACATCACTGGCGGCCCTAGCTACATTTTTACGTGGTGCGGCGACATATACATTCGGCGGATACATTCAAAACCTTAGTGTTCCTATACTATGCAGCAGTGATTATAAAGAGTATTAGATACACCTAACACATAAATATTTAAGGTGTAGGTATCTGCGGGGCAAGCAATCTTTTGCGGTTGACATAGCAGTTGTTCTGCTCATCCGCGTTAATTTTTTTTATCTATCCCGCTTGCTTCACTCATTCGCGTTCGGTAACGCCAAATAGGTGTGAAATAATAGCATTCAATAATTTTGTTAACGATATTTATTTATTATTATTATGCTGCACACAATCTTAAGATCTTTCTTAACTTACTTACTTACTTCTTTTAGATTTAAAAGAACTACCATCAACACCTAAGTTATGATAAATTTTCCACCCTGATGTAGATTTGTAATATTTTCTTCAAATTTAAATGGGACCAACCATGAGTATAACCAATTCAATTAAACAAGGAATGTTTGAAATTTGGTTCACAGTGGGCGAACATATACCTATCTACTTTTTTTTATCGTGTAGAAACCCTCACGGATCATCACCTCACCGGAGCCAAGGGTGAAGTGGTATATTCACACGGTATTCCGTCATAAATGCGTCTATGGTAGGGGACCCGGGATACGAGAGAGTTCTTGTCCTCTCCCGTTCCCGTTCCACCGCCTCTTTAGCGAACACCACCTCCTCGCAAAACGAGACGGTAGAACGAACGGCTCACTTGGGACCATGGACAGATCCATGTTTTCTAGCGAGAGGCTTCCCACACCAATAGCCGTCGCGAGGTCGTATCGCTGCTACTTCCACGCTGAGCACTTCAACCAAGTGTAGAGTGTAGGGTCCTCGCGATAGCCTCCCCGGTGTTGGTACGCAGGATTCGGCTCCCGGCCTATACGACACAGGTACTTCCCAAAACAGCCGAGTCCGGTGAGTACCTTCGTCAACCGGTAACCTCTCCAGCCAATCCTCCCGCCTCTTACAGACACAATTGTGGCATACCCTGCGCTCGGTCGCTCTAGTCGATCTTTCCACTCGGCCATTAGGCCCTGGCGAAGCCAGGACCGTCGCACTTTAATTTCTCGGTCTAGTGCCACCTTGCGCCTTGATAGGCGATCTGCGGTCGCCGCGGTATCGTAGATTGCGGGCCGTTAAGGAGTACGAGTCCGGAGTACTAACCCAAATATGTCTTCGATGTTAATATAGTATTAGATCAAAGTTCCTAAATTGATTTTAATTTTATTGATAAGCTAACTGATACCTTAATTTTGCATAAATATGCTCTTAAAATTTGACCACACCTTTCTGTAAAACGTTGTATAAATACACCTGTCTATACAAACATAGAGGCTCATTAAAACAAATTGATTTTAAAGTAAAGGTAGGGTAGGTAGGTAGGTAGGGTGTATAAATAAAACGCAACAAATATTTTAAAAATTGTAATTACAATGCGCACAATGAATATAGCGAACATTGGTACTGAAATATTCACACTTTATCGTTCATTCGTATTACAAATAAGGATTTTTAACATAGTTCCATTTAAAAAAATAACTATCTAAGTTGTTACGAGACGAGCTGACAAAAATATATAATGATATATCACAATACACTTATCTCAAGTACTTATTTATAAATTGAACTAAATATTTACAAATTTGGTTATTAAAAGTTAACAGAAGACACGAGTTCGGCTGCGTAGATACTGTTCGGACACCACAGTACAAGGCAATCGAAATACAAAAATATTGCTCAAATTGTATCATCTGAAACGACGCACACAGACCCGATGGCCGAACGGCGTCTACACAGTGATATATGTACTAAAAAATACAAAGGTTTTTACCAGGTATAGTGTGCCAACATGGCACTATATTTAAATAATTGAACACATCACGAGACTAAGTTAAATATCAGACAATTTATATTTCACGATTCATATGGAAAATTTAGAGCATGCTTAAGACTACGGGCTTAACTGTTGCAGTGATTTTCGATATTCCGCGATGACGTTAACACTTAATGAGACCACAGTACTTATTTGGGGTATAGTCGAACTTCGGCAATCACAACTGTACATAATTAACTCTGTTTTAGGCGCACTACCCACCTTTGCAAAATGTTATCAACCTACAAGCTATTACGCGCCTGATCACTATATGCAAATATAAAAGAGGTGCGCGAATTATTGAGTATTTCTGTTCGTAATATGCTTATTACTTTCATTCCAATGTTCCCGTTTAAAAGTGAGTTACAGATATAACATTTTGAGAGTCTATATATATAGTTTATATGTATAGCGTTAGTAAAAGGATTTATCTGAAGTTACTCGCCCTCTTTTACACAATGTCTCTGAAATTTAAACCACGATTTACTTCGTCTACGCCAATAATAACCTAAGCTTATGTACTTTTTGCATGTATTATTTTTTCTACATATCACATAGATGTGCGCTAACCAGTAAAATTTTGCACCTAGTAATAATTGCGTGTGGGAATTACAATACATTTGGAATTACAAAAAGTAATGAAGTCATATTAATATCTTACCTACGTACCCTTAGTTTTCGACTTGTTCATTTTTTTTCGATGTTGAGCCCAATATTTTTACACAGGCACAGTATGTTCTTTTCAAATAGGTTATTAAGATATTTTTTAGATCAATAGCGAGGTATTATATATTAGCAATAGATATATTAATCTAATCTTTGCATACATCCTTAGCCTAATGTTTTGCCGGCAAGCAAACAAGCTATGTTTATAATATTTCTATGTATTATTGTTTTGTCTGTAACCAAATATTATTATCATCTTTTCCCAGCAGCCTTTTCACAAACCTTATCCACGACTTATCGTGTCTAATATTAGTTCGATTGATAAATATGTAGAACAAGCCCACAAAATTATAGAAGAAAAGGTATTGCTTCATTAGAGAATGAATTGGTATCGATCAAGTCTAATCTACACCAATATTAGCGGGTAGATTTTTAATAAATCACAAAATGTTAACTGCTAATTTATAATCTAATTCTAACCTTTACACACACATATGTTTAAATACAGGCTGGCGTCTGCAACCATGGGACATACGTTTTAGTTGTTGGCGATTGTCCTGTTTAAACTAATATCTGCTTTATACAAAGGCCAAGTCGAAGTTAGAAGACTCTTATATCAAGTCCATTATAACATTAAGGATTTGTGTGAAGGCCGTGAATAGATCATGGACATAAGTGTTATATCTTTCACACGTTCAGCTAGCCATTCAAAATTGAGCTTTAAAGTAAAAAACGACAATTTAAAATATTTCCAGTGTTATTTCGTTAGAAAACGGATGAAAGTTGTACTTTTCTGGCGATAAGACGACAGATGTTAATTATGACATGAATTCTTCTAAGCTTCGAAATAAAATTTAATATCCAAATAATTTTGATGTTTTGAAATAGTATTGCCCTGTTATGTAAATCCTCTTAATATACTACTTAATTTGTTTATGGAGAAAACAGCTTACTGCTAGTAAAAGTCTAAGATGGGTTGAACCTCTTACACAGTCCTTAAACAAGAAGTTTTCAAATACTATTTTGTATTATATATAAATATAAACATACTAGCTTTATACTAATAATATGTACTAGGGTTTGTACAATTTATGTTAAAGTAAAGAATATCATAGATATTAGTAAGAAGAAATGGGGACTAGAGGGGTCTAGATGTTATGTTATATAAGACATACGTAACGCGAGTAAACATATCAAAAAAAATTGAATCAGATTAGATTCTGGAAAGATTATCCTGTTTTTGGAAGAGTTTGATGATGGCAGCATCATATTAAGTCTATACAGGGTGTCTCTGACAAGCCAATAGGTAAATGGAATAGGTCATCGACCGACTGCTGTTTTATACTAAATTGTAGAAATGGATCTACGAATACACCCTGACCAAAACCTTCCATTATACGTGCTTTGCAGTTTTGCAGTAATTTTTTATGTTGCATCTTTAATTATTATTAGCATAATTATGTTATTATCCAGGAGTACTCTATAGTCTAAGGTAAGTTATTTTATTGTAAAATTTCTTCTTTCAGAGATCTGTCATACTTCAAGTTCAAAGTACGTCATGTTTGTATTGTAATGGGTGGTTTTATTGAAAACTCAACAATGAATATTGTACACTTCTAAGATTTGAACTTTTACATATTAAATCCGGAAAGTCTCAAAGTATTTAATGGCCATCACGATTGGAATCCCCAAGTCTTAACTTTTATCTTACATTACTGATTGTCTTTACTTTTCATGAATTTTAAAGAACTAAAAATACCAATCAGTAGTGAAAAATATATTGTAATTTGGCAACTGAAAAACATTGGGCGTGTATCACAGCCTCTACGTCTTGCATTGCGAACCAGACACTACACGCATATATAAATTCTGAAATTCATCAATGTCACTATTATTTAACTAATACACTACAAATTGTTTTCTCACATACCCAACGTATGATGTTGTTAATATATTATTGCCACATAGGGATATAACAGTACAAACACGTTAGCTAGTAATTCTACGACATCCTAAACTTAATCTGTTCAAAAAACCACACTCGGTTCTGATACAAAATATCAAGATAATACAGCCAATCTCTTAGCTTCAATATTCGTGATCAACTAGTAAAAATATAACAAGAGATTTTCATTTATAACTACTAATGGTACTTTGGCTAGTGCAACTTTAATATGTAAATACAACATATATTAGACATATACATTATCTATGCGTGAAATATAAGTTTGTATTATAAGCTAAACTTCGATTGAAACAACGAGAAGCTTCTCTAACGTTAAGATTATTTTTCATGCAGCTATTTTTTATCGAAAAACTTTGGTGTTTTAATTCTAGGAGGTGAGCGTTGGCTTCAACAAACAATGCAATGTTTTTAAAAGCGTAACTCTCAGACGGATCTATGTCGTAAACTTTTATTTTTAATGTTATTGTTGTGCCTTAAACTACTCATTTTGAATCGAATTTGCGTCGTACTTATATCAAACGCTAAAAGTGTCTCATGGCTAGTGTTACCTTAATTAATATTGGTAACTGTAACGTACCTACAACTATTACGCGTCGATGTGTAGACCAAAGCTCAAAAGCATCTTATGTAAAAGTATAATATCACAAAATACCTAATAATTTGCGTAAATATCTTACACTTCTAAAGAACAAAGTATTAAAATTGTTTTGGTGTTTGTTCAATTTATAATTTTGAGATTTTTTGGATAATTTTGTGTCATAATTAGAATCCATCGTTTTTATTAAACCTTTACATTAAATAGATGTGAAATGGAACATACACAACCGATATATAATAAACTATAAAATAAACTGATTTCAAATGACATTTTGTTGACATATCTGGGAGGATGTTATGACACGAATAAAATAAGAATACTTTACACTCATTACACTTCTGTATGTTGACTATCTATTATGAGTCGAAATTAATAATCAATCTAATCCTAAATCTTTACATTTAAAGTATCATTATAACCGCTGTTAATAGGTAGTAAGAGAACTATAAAAATTACAAGAAGCAATGCAATTCAAACGTCAGATTAGATTGTTTACTCAATTTTCACTACAAAGTATTCTTAAAGCACAATTCACACATAAAGCGGGCGCGGGTCAGGACGGGAGTGCGACGGGTCTAATTCCTTGAAATTATACCCGCTGCACTCCCGTCCTGACCCGCACCCGACACGCGCCCAACACGCGCCCGCTTTATGTGTGAATTGCGCTAAGTTGAGCACAAATCATCAAACAGAGTACAGATGTAAAATATCTAAAAATCAGCACAAAAACAAGTTTACCTACGTAGCTAAACCTGTTTCAGCTAATTCTGACCCATACACGTAGCTGGATAATGGGAAGGAAGTACTTGGATTATTTGCTTAAAAATAACACCACTACTCTCTATTTAATCGGAATTGGTAGTCGAATTGAATGAAAATATATGTGTATACAAATGTTACTTGTTTAATTAATAGTACGTGAATATTGTATTTTTTATTAGGTAAAGATTAATAGTAACTACACATTATTAATTAAATTTAACTTAACCGCCTGACAGTTGGCCAAAAGGATTTCAGTTTCACGTTCACGACGTTATTGTACTCAATGGGATTCGACCCCCGAATCATTTATACGATATTATTGTATATTATTATTATTATATATTGCCTATGTGATCAATTACTTACTTCCCTTTCAATAAAAACGGTTTTACAGCAGTTGTTAAGTATTGCGTGTGTTATGAAGGTCGAACGTATGATATGTAGACTGTAGCAACCCCGTTTATTTTAAAAGCTGGACACGTTAGCTTATTTGTGGACATGTGCATCGAAGCTGCTGCGAGTGTACGAAGGGACAGAGATCGCTAGTAATACATAACTATAACACAAAAAGTGCAAAATATCTACTAATTGGTTCGATACGCCGTGTAAGTCACGGCGTCTCGAAAAATTTACAAAAACGTCTTTTTGTGGATACGTATCACAATGCAAAACTCAGTTCATCATAAATTTGCGAGATTAAGGATTTACAGTCATTAGTTTGATTTTGTACGCAGTGTAAACGATCCAAAAGTAGGTATTATTTTTGTGCTGTACATTGAATGACCTGAAACGTTCGGCGACGTCGATACAACTGATCGCATAAAATGTTTATATGTTGTTTGATTGATTACATATCAGTTTTTGGCTGTATGTAGTATTTATTGTTTATTTTTAATGCTAACAGTAAAGGACAAAATAATGGTCTGTTTGCACATCACTTTTAACCAAAACAATGTAAAATTATAAAATAAATGATGAATTTTCCGAAAATAATTAGAATAATCTGAAAATTCCAATGATTTTCTACTCAAAATGATGATCTGAATCCTATTAACAGTATACATACATAATTAGTATTCAGCATTCGCGCAATTTGTCTCTTACACCCTGTCTACGTCTAACAATGACCATGTAACACAATTTTTTTGATTTTTATTACAGACTTATAGAGAACTGTTCACATAGTATCAATACAGCTAAAATTTTAAGGTACTGAATATTTTAGATTACATTAATATTTTTCAATAATAATAATAATCCCGTTATATTTTTTTACTGTTTTATTTGTTGTATCAAAACCATAAACGCTATAGTTTTTATTTGAGTTAATCTGAATATATATTTGTGTAAATAACAAACGTTTACTAAACTAAGTGCATAGGAAATCAAGTTAAAATATAGGCACGTGTAGTGATCATGCCATTGCAGATTTAGTCGCACGCAGTGAACGCTAAAATAATTTAAAAGTATTTTGACAAAACGTTTCTATTATCGGACAATAACGAGCAATATCAAAGTTTGTATTGTAATATAAAATCTACCGGTTAATGGAGCTAACTTTCAAACTAAGCATTATATCATAGAATTGTAGTGGAAACCCACTTACATCCACAAAGAGTCGATCGATTCCGAGGACAACTTTGTTCTAAATCGACTAACTTATTCATCCTAGTTTCAGCTCACTGTATTATAGTCATTAAGACACAAAACATGTGCGTTCTATTACTAAAAATGTATATTACCTATTTAAAAAAATCAAGGTACTTTTGTGGTTTAAAATTCATATCCAACGCGACAATTCCACTGACAATACTAAAGTGTACTTAAAACTAAAATTGGGACTAAATTAAAAAAAAAATGTTATTGTCGATAGTCGCATTGAATTCGCGTCGTGGGCTGACCTTAACACTAAAAGCTATCAACTAAATACACACGAAACAATACTAAGCTGTTAGAACATATTTATAATATCAATTTAGTTTCTTAGTATAATTATAATGAAAATATTATTTTACGAAATACTCAAACACTACTCAAATATAAGATATCTAAGATTTGTACTGTTACAAATATTTACCTTTTTGAGAGGAGTGTTTTATAATTAAGTAGCTTTTGAGTATTTAATCATAAAAGTATTAGTACATTTGTGCAAAATAAGTGGAAAATAGCGACCGCAGGTGCGGTAAAAACTAATGATGTATGTATTGGCTGACCGATTGTATTAAACGTATTCAAACGGTCAGCTACGACGATTTTCGGTCAGCGGTCAGCTATCTCGTTTATAGTGACTTATGTTAATACTGTCACTCTCTCGTTCAGTTTTTAAATGAAACCCAACTATACTAATACTCATGCTACATACAAGACTTTAAAGCGTACAGCTGCAGTAAAATAATTATTCATAAACAGACTCTTCCTACCCAAGAAATTTGCAGGTATTTAAATTGAAGTAAAGTTAAAAGTTATGTCAAAAAATGGTTAATCAAATGCTATGTATCCCCCTTAATAGAAGTTCATTTAACACAATATAATGAATCGACGAAAATGTATCGGTTCTTTTACAGTTTTAAGACGATATTTCACGTTCCCGACGAAGATTCAGTAAATAAGAAGCGTAGGAAGAGCCGCGTAATAATAAAAATAATTTCAAACATTGAAGTCCGACCAGTAGAGCTGTACTTTAAAATAATGCGAGATATTCCAACAGCTAGTGTTGTCCCGACTGCTACACCCATTGAGGCTGTTCGCTCGGGGACAATGTATACCAGTGTTATGGGTGGTGTAAGAGTGGTGTCTCCTCGCCTTCAAAGCCACCCCCGCTGCTGCCGCGATGTCGCTCGCTGCACTTATTCTCACAACAAGAGAGGTTTTGAACGGCCTGTAAGCAAACATAAATGAACATTTTGTACATGTGAATATACTGTAAGTATATATTTCTATATACTTACATGAACACATTTGTAACCCTGTCACAGTTATACATATTTATTAGTTACTAGTGTTCGCCCACTGGTCGAAATTCGACCATAACCGTTACCACGACTTGAAAAAAATCTTAGAACTTTTTATTTAAAAAATGTCCTATTAATTTTTTCTAGAGTGATTGATTAATTATTTATTATTGATTACTCTAAACAATAATAAAAATAACTCAAAATATTTGACACACGGCCGTCTGATCCCAAACTAGAAATAGCCTGTACTACGTAAACATACTTATATATTTCTAAATACAAACATATTATGGACAAATTCCACCTAGACACAGAACAAATAATCATCAAACAGCCAAGGTCACTAATCACTAGACCAATAGGCTGTCAAAAATGTTTCTAGATTAGATAACTTTAACAATAAAGCTGTCTGTCGAATGTAATAAGGTACCACGACGCATAGATTGTGTCCAATTCGCACATGATTCTTTTTTTTTCTGTCAAAACTAACGTTCACTACCATACGCTTACCATCTCTCAATTTTGTAACACTTTCATTCGTTTCAAAATCCATTATCTTCATCTTTCAACGTTTACTTTCGACCAAACAAACTCTCATTACATAATTTTATACTTTGAAAATTTTCACAAAACTATAGATATCCATATTTTGTGAAATTTTTCAAAGTATACAATTTTAAAATTTGTATCTGACTTGTTTCTTTTATATTTTTTGCAAAACATTTATATAACAAGTATTCAAAGTCTTACCTGAGACAAATGCAAGTCATAAAGGTGCAGTGTGCTGACGGACATATCGTTAGTATCGTCAGTCGGTGCCTGGACAGAAGGCTCAAGGCCGAGTGCCGACGCACCCAGTACGGAACTCACACCAGCAAGGCCACGAGACGAAGACCGGTGTACAATTCCCGATCGCAGTGGACCAGGGGCTTCGTCTTCGTCACTTGTTTCGTCCATATCCTGTATGAATAATATGACAATATTATTATGAAACAAGTCCTTATTATAGATATTTTTACTCTAAAACTAAAATTGGTATAAGAAATAATAGGCAAGGCTGACTTTTGATCGATAGGTTGGGAACGCCAGCCAGTACACTACCGACGTTAACGCACTCCCAACACGAGCACTTAGCTTAGTTGGAAAGATTAACAAGGATCCTAGTAATATGTGTACCATGTTTCTAGTATTGTTGTAATTAAAAAAAAAAACAATTTACATTATAATCAGATACACACAGTACTGGACAAAAAGACAGTACTGGATGGTCTGCTTGATAGTCAACTAAGTAGTCATGTACATCTCCTAAACAGTTTAGTTTTAGAACTGGGCAGTCGGTAGAAACTGCCATCTCTACTGTGCCAGTCAAGCATACCATCCAGTAATGTACTACAAGAAAAACGCCTATTTATGCATTTTACTGGATTTGTCCTACAATGTCTTATGGGATAAACTCCGGGAAGAGACTGATACACCCAAGGACATAGTCAGTCTCTTGAATTACTAGTACAACAACCAAAGTAAGATGGTTAAATGGGCGAGCTCATTTTCTACAGAAAATGGTTGGTATGTATGGAGTTGGAGTGTAGGGTTAGATAGGGAGGCCTGACTTCACCTCGACTCTTTAACCTGATTAACGGACTGATAGATGAGACTTGGCTGTTCAATTGATGGTGTATGCGTTATTAAATTAGCTATGCTGACGACACGGTGTTGCTGTGCCCATCTGTTAAGGCTCTCAACAGATTGATAGGGGTACGCGGTGGCTCATGGTCTCAAGTATAATGTTAAGAAGAGCGAAGTACTTATAATTAAGGCAGGGAATAAATTACCTAAGACTGTTCCGCCAGTCAGTAGTACCGCTAAGTAGAGCTTATTTTTATTATTAAGAACGACATTTGCGCCAAAGTGGTCATGTGTGTCAAAACGGCATTCACGCCTGTTATTCTTCGTTAACAGAATTATAAAGACTAGTGTTTGACGTGTGGTCGAAGTTCGACCATAATCATTATTGAAAATTTGAGAAAAGCATAATTATTTAATTTAAATGTTTCTTTTTAATGCTACTTTTATACATTCGTGCATTGTACATCTGATCTGAGATATGTCTACTTTTATGACACTAAAGCATCGTCGAAGGTAAGAAGAAGGAATGTTTTCAATTTTTTTTATAGATAACCTAAAGCTCGTCAAGACCTATTAAACAATAGAAAAAAAAAAGAAATTGACAGACAGATGAGAAAATTGTACTAACTATTTTGTTTTTACCTTTTTATATACATATAATATTATTTATACTTACAGGCAATCTGTACTGTTGTCGTTGCTGTGGGTAGTACGATAAGACTGCGGGGAGAGGGGTCACAGCGCCAAAAAGACTCTGTTGAATATATGACCCGAGCATAGTTTTGTTCTGCAAAATAAATTAAACAATAACAAATAGTTGTCAGTTGAATACGTTACGTAATACACGAATTTAGGAGTAATCATTTATGACAGCTACTTGGAGTTGATGACAGTACACTACCACCACAAATACTTTCCATGTTGTGAAAATTATGTACACTGGAATTATAAACATTATCTTGATACTAGAAGTTAAAACGCCACCAAAAAATATAATAAATTATTACTTTAAAAATAATTATTTGATACTATTTTTAAAAATTTGAGACTATTTTTAAAACTATTTTAAAAATTTTACTATATTTATAATAGCTTCACTTGTGACTAGGTTAACAAATCTTGGGAGCCTAATTATTGTCGTAAAGAAATAAAATTTTGTAAGTATTGTGTAGTTCGGACGACAATATTAAAATTTGGCATCTTGGAGCTAATCTGATGATGGAGCCAGGTGATTAGTGGAACTCTTCAGTGGCTACTAGTTAATCCCTCGAGTTTGGGCTCATTTGATTCGTTTTGACGAGTCAAACAGATTAGTTAGTAACGATAGTGTGATGATGGAGCCAGGAGGTGGATGGGATTTTTTTTTTGTTTTTAATTTGGCTCGCTATTAAAGTGATTTTTTTATACATTAAAAGTAAATAATTCACTGATAGCAAATTATGACGTCATAATTGTTATCTGTTCTGCAGATTTGACTTTACACTCAACTACCCTATTACCCATTTACGTACTTAAGTTATAGCCAGAGTATAATGTACTCACGAGGTGGTTAGTAGACGGCAAAGCGTGGTGCATGCTTTGCCGAAGCGATCGGAGGAACTGCCTCTGCGAAGGTTCGGCAGGCTGCCAGCCAGGGTGACGACATGAGAACGCCACGAGAGATAACTCGGTCTTGCCACCCTCGCCTTGGTCGTATTGTGTGTTGTTATCACCTGCGATTATTGTTATACATATATAATAAATTATAGTATACACTGCTTTCATGCTATTAAGATTTAATGTTTTGAGCATAGTGTTTTTAATTTAACATACCTTTCGCTTTACTAGGTGCCTGCCAATCAGGATGCCCGTGTCGACGGATGTCCAACTGTGTAATAATTAGAAAACATACAGTTATGACTTTGGGCAAGATACAGAGAGAAGAGACAGAGGGCAGTAACAAACCTAAATAGCAATAGGGGAGTTTCCTTTGGTTAAAATATATTATACTAACTATACTATACAATATGCTATAAACGATTTTTCTGTCGCTTAGACCAGGTTGCTCTGGCCAGAACACAGGCTGATCAAAAAAAACTGGAAAATTGTATTCGTTACTCTACTAACTTTTAAACTTTCGTGTTCCATGATATAATTATGTATTTACACGGGAATTAACACGATCACGAAAAAGTATTACATATCTCAGAATTGCCTGACGTTTCGACCGGGTTGCACTGGCCGTGGTCACAGGCATTTTTTCTTTATTTTTTTCTTTTCTTTTTTTTATAGGTTTTCGTGATCGCGTTAATTCCCGTATAAATACATGATTGTATTCGTTACTGTTTTCATGGTTCTTATTATATTTTAATTGTTAAACCTAATATTAAAAGTAAATGATTTAGCAATAGCTAGGTATGACGTCACAATTCATTATTCGTTTTGACGTTTAACAAAGAACTGATTTGTCTTTACAGACAACATCCATATTGCATTCTTGTCACAATTTTGTATAGGAAGTATATAGTTTCTGGTTTAACATAGATAAATTTGTTATATTACTGGAAGTTAGTTAAATAAAGATAATATTTTACATTACCTGGGCAAACGAACACACGTCGCCGATGCCAAGGACGCTTACTGTGAAATTCCGATAGAAATCCACAATATCCAAAGCGCGTGAACGGAGCGAGAATAACAGGAACGGGCACAATAACGGACTTAGCAGCTCGAACAAGATGTATATCTAAAATAGATTTTTACAATTTCAATTTTCTAGTAACTTTCCAAATATAATTATAGTTAAAGAACTTATATCATGATGGCAAGTTGGACTATGGAAAAATAATATGCTAACCAATCTAGAGGAACTTATGGTGAAGGTCTGATTTTTTTATACTTACAGCTCTGAATTGGAAAAGCTGCTGAAAATGTGCCGCGACATCTTTGGTATGCGCGCGTCCTTTCCACGCTGCCGGCAAGTAATGGACATGCCCTAACACTTGCACAAACAACTCCTCGCCCCACGCCGGTCCAGTACATCCGCCGCCTATACGCTCTTCTTCACCAATCAGAGCTCTGTGAATCACAAATGATATCTATAATGGACATAGGCACGGGGAAACGGTTTAGATGATGTTGGGTGTTGTAAAATATGAGAGTCAAATAATAATCGACAATCATAAAGGATACCAAAATCTCGAACTATTTTTATTTCTGTTAAAAAGGTTTCATCCATTTTGTAACGAAATGTTATTAGGCTTTGTCTAATTTAGGATGATAATTTTGATAGCTCTCACGCCCATCAAGTTTCTTATTTTTTTCGGTGTAATGAAATACTTCATTCATGGGTACCGCCCACTGAGTGATGTGCCACGCATAACGAACAACGAGACTATCGAAAATCGTAGTACTTATAGTAACTATAAAATTTCGTGAAACAATATAAGTATAACAGACGTAAGTATAAAATCCTTAGATTGTCACCGTATCATTGTCATTACAATACCATCAAACGGATTTGGACTCATGTCAAAGGTTTGTTTGTTTTTTTTTTTGTAATTATACCTAGTACCTACGTTTATTACATAGGCTCTTAAGTTTTATTATTATTTTTAGGCCATGTAGCCTATAATAAATATAACATATCTCTACCATTTACATGAACATAATATTAGTGGAGACACCACATTTTTCATTAATAATGTACATTTGTGCAACCACTTATATTAAAATGTATTTATAAGGCCCAATTTGGAAATAAAGAATTTGATTTGATTTACCGCTACGAAAATACTGACTTTATTGCAAAATGCCTGTAAAACGCTACTGCGGATGACTGAAGAAAATTCTTATTCCTCGTTTCTTTTTATTTCTGTATTAGTTGACTGACCAAATGAAATGAATTGCACTACTCGAAATGGGCGTTGTGAGCGTTTATAGTCATATTATTATATTTCATTTCATATAAAAAAAATGTTTGTATTATATTCGACCATGCAGCATAACCATGCAACTATTGATCCCAAGTTATATGATAATAACAATCTATAATCGAATAGGTTCGATAAAGATTATACACGTACCGCATCCCTCTTGTGAGCTGTCAAAATCATCATCTAAAATTTGGCAAAGTATAGGTTAGGTTTGCGTGTAAATGACAGGAAAAAGCACTCGGGCACATAAGTTAAAATCTCTTATGTAAACAGTTATTTTGGAGATCATTTAGATGTTCTTAAAGGTTCAGACAGTAAAAAACAGGAAATACAATTTTCATGTCAAGCAAGAATTATTGAAGTAGGTTATAAGTGTAATAAATAATAAGGAGCTCAATAATTAGTTCAAGATAACGTATTATTAATAACATAGTCATGATACTAAAGTTAGCGATAACGGAGGTCGGAATACGTTGACTTCTAGTAACAATTACCTCACCGAGTCATAACATAACTCGGTCTGAGTAGAACAAGAGATATTTTGAGAGCACCTACCTAGTCTAGTACTACTAGTGGTAGACTACTCGTAGTAATTAACTGAAAGTCATCAGCGTAATTATTACAACTAGAGATCGCGTGGTGGTCGAATTTCGACCATGGTTCCTTTATTCGCCAGTATAACTTAAGCTGTCGTTGTATAGACTTACTTACCATGACAGGTCAACGCATATACTGGACGCGTGTAATTTCATTACGCCGTTTGTACGTAATTTTTAAATTTTAGCTTTCTGCACTTCGTCTATATATAAACCGTAAATATTCCAAAATTCACGTTACAGCTTTCACGAAATTTTCTTAAAAAGGTGTACAAAGAATTCTTTTCACGTATTAATATGATACTAGATTTTTGTCGCGGTTTTACTAGCGTTAATGAAGACTTGTTTTCAGGTATTCCTCGAGAACAGTACATTTTTCAGGATAAAATCTATGTCCTTTTCTGTGCTCTTGAGAACGTGTGCGCAAAATTTCATGATGATCGGTCGAGTAATTTAAGCGTGAAAGCGTAACAAACAAACAAACTCAACTTCGCATTTATAATTAACCGACGAAAAAAAAAGGAGGTTCTCAATTCGACCGTATATATATTATATATATATTTTCTTTATGTTTGTTCAGCCCTCTCTCCGTTATTTATGAACCGATTTTGATTATTCTTTTTTTGTAGGCTATACTTCAAGGGTGGTCAAGGAAGTCAGGATCTGATGATGGGATCCTGATAAAATTGAGAGAAACCCTCGATTGTCCAGTTCTACGTAGATACATATAAAATTTAGATAATTAATCAGTTTGTTGTTTGGCGCCGACTCAAAATAAGTTTATATAAAATTTGATAGTTTATATAAATAAGCTCAAGACTTAAGAGGTTTATTTATTTATTGCTTTTTAGTTATTTCGTCGGTTTAATTTTTTGTTAAAAAGATTTTTATATTAGTTAGAATTACTATTGGTGTTGCAAGTTTCCATAGTCTGCATTACATTACGATGATCAGAAATTTATTACATTAGTGCTCGTAAACTGGTTTTGGTGGGAGTCGTGTTTGGCTAGCTGGTGTTCCTGTCCTAATGGCCTCTCCAGTCACTGGTAATAAAGGACATTCAGGTACGCGACCCCGGCCTCTGCGAGCTACTGCAGTCTCAGTCCGTTTCCCCATCCGAGGCTTGCGGTATCCCTTACCCCTGGTTCCTCTCCCTACCCATTTTTGCTTAAATAAATTTACCTTCTTCCTTCTTTCCCGTCTTAAAACGACTACATTCTCAAGAAGGGTTGGTGTAAGGCAGGCAGTAAAAGAAACCAGCTAAACCCCTTGGCAATGTTACACATTGTGCTGACCCCAATGAGAAAAGAGCATGAAGATTATGATAGTGCTCGTAAACAGCTGCTCTAATGGGATTGTTGTCTCTATAAGTCAACGCCATCGGCAATGTTCAAGTGTTTAATAAAAAGGATAACTTATTTTATTACGCAAAAGTTAGTGCTGAACTGCTAATGTTATTTAGGTATATCTAAATTAAAATAAGAGAAGTCTAAAATTAAAAATAAGGGTGTTTGTTTACCTGGCCGCTGCTAAGATACATCCCAGAATTGTGATGATACTTAACACGTGTTCTACTGTGAGGACATCTTCATCGTATACGGATAATACGACCAACACGCCCAGCACACTTGCTGATAGGAACACCACATTTCTGAAAAGGAGACATGAGAACGTGAAGCATTACAAAAATAATTAAAAAGTGTCACTTAAAAATATTCCAATAACACATTCATGTAACTCGAAATAGCGCCTGAAATTGACGCGATAGGCACCTTTTGATAAAAGACCGGATCCTCCGAAGGTTCTCAGAGGTTCGAAACAAGTCGAGTATCCCCATATTTCATACACGAATACCTTTAATGGAGAACATAGGAAATCATCTTTTTAAATTGTACCTACTTAACTTCTTAAATTTTGATCATATTTGTATTTCCAACAGCATTAGGTACGCAGCCAAGTAATCTTAGTATTACTTTCCTGCAGTACAGTTTAATGTGTAGGGCTCTATATTCACTTAAAATTGATATATCGATATATTTGTTTATAGAAACATTGAATCTTTGTCTTTTTATTTTTTCGTTTAATCTATTTAAAAAAACGAACTAATAAATTACAATAAAAACAAAAGTAAATGTTAACACTACTTGATGTTTTCAATTTTAAATAAATCATTTATAAATCATAACTTATAATGTCATAAACAGACAGTAAACATTTATTTTTATATTTACTTTATGCAAATAAATAAATTTGAATTTGAATTTGAATTTTTGCAAAGATTGTCTAAAGAGCATTTGTCTTGAATGGGTAAAGTGAGAGTAAGTTTTTGCAGGTATATTAAGACTAGTACTAAATTTCTGCCTGTGTAAGATCGCTATCTGTCAGTGTCGATCTATAACCGCCCGTATCCAAGTACTTGAGCCTTGTGAGAAGAAATCCAGCAAAATAAATCCCGACCACTCTTTTAAATCACCACAAAGTTTAACAATATATATTTGGTGAAAAAATGTAATACAACACTGTTTTATTGTGCGCTTATTATGTTAATAACATTAAAAGTAAGCAAACCTGAATTAAGCATTGAATGTAAGGATACTGAAAACTAAACAACGATGACAAAACCAAGCATAAAATACTATTGTACAAATTATCGGCATATGGTGTATCACAGGATCACTGCTAAGCTGGATGAAATTATATTTAATAAACAGAGAATTTTTTGTTGTTGTGAACGGCTTCCAATCTACAACTCGTGGCATAACCTCTAGCGTCTCTATCTCTGGCATCCTCTAATAGTGTACCATAGTGTATCATTATGCCCACCATAGAGAAGAACGGTCTCAGGTTTTAACACTATTATACCTAGATCTTGCAAAATATTGAACAGTTGTAGTGATTTGATAGATTTATACCAGGACAGTATCGGCAAATTTTACAAAACTGTTGTCAATCAGCTTGCTCAATTAAATACCTAATAATACCTATCTAATTTCAATCCTTGTTATGAATTATTCTATTTTACTTATAAATGTTTAATAATTAATTGTTGTTATTTTATTGTTGTGCTATATTTTTGGAATTATTTCATTGTTTTTAATAAGAATTTGGTAATAATTTGTAATATAATGTATGTAATAGTTGTTAATAATTAATTTTAACAATTCTAATCGTGATTTATTGCATGCGGAGTTAGCTTGTAAGTGATTGTTACACTCACATATGGTTAAATTATATTATACCTACTAGCTGTAGCACGCGACTTCTTTCGCGTGGAAATTTTGGTGAAATATATCGCACAGGAACAGTACATTTTTTCGGGATATAAAGTAGCCTATGTGTGTGTGCCCAATTTCGTCCAGATCCGTATGGACGTATTTGCGTGAAAGAGTAACTAAGATCTATCCACCCGTCCATTCATCCATCCTCACAAACTTTCACCTTTATTATATTAGTAAGATTAATTACGGTAATGAGCCTGAATACGAGGGGTAGTAGACACTCTAGAGTTACACTATCCACCTACTGGATAAATCATCAGATCAGCTCCTACATGCCAAATTATAGTAGGCGTTGTCATCCAAACAACATATATAATATAGTTTCCTTTCGATACGACAGAAGTAGGTTAAAATTTAGTTTCAAAATTTGTTTACATGGTTAATTAGCTAGTTAGTAACAAGTGAAGCTTATAAAATCGTATTAAAAAGTAGGCAGGACACGCTTATTTTTAGGGGTGGCTTATTATGATTGTATGCCATAGTGATATAAAAAAATCTCGATTTAATAATATTCGATTAAACCTTTACTGCTATGGTGGACTTATGGACAATTACAAATATACTTTTGACTGACATGTTGGTCTGGTGGTTAGTGGCCCTGATTGCCGAGCCAGAGGTCGTGGGTTCGATTCCGATTTCTCATTTGTTTTGTGTCTGTCTGTAATATGTATTTAGTAGTATTTAAGTATGTCTATCAACTGTCTGGTTTGCATAGTACAGGCTCTGCCTAGCTTGGGATTAGACGGCCGTGTGTGAGGTGTCTCAAGTTATTATTATAATAATATCGAGTTTTTTTCTATGACTACAGCAAAACAATAACAAAAAAATCATAACACAATTTACTATTTTCTTACTTCATTTGTGTCTGGGTGTAATTTATCCATAATAGGTATGTATTTAGAAATATATAAGTATGTTTATGTTTATCAATCAAAAGTCAAACCTCCTTTTCATCATCGTTGTCTATGATGGCACCTCAGTATGTGAAAGAAAATAAGTTAAAAACTTTAGAGATAAAATGTAACGCCTGAATACATGAGCGGTTAGCCTGCCGGGTGGCAGGCGTCACATTTTACAGCTCCAAAGGCGGGCGTCATAATACCTATTTGGCTAAACCATTTGCAGAACGCATGAGCAAAAAAAAGGGAGGTATGATAATAAAACCACGAAGAAAAAATCCCAGGTAAAATTCTTCACGGTGTACATGTATATGTCTTACGGAACGGTTGTTTCTTCTGTATAATAAAATGCCACATAAATCAACCATGTCCATTTTTTCAATAGACATAGCCGTACCTGAGTCTTTGGTAAAAGGCTCTGGTACTCAGGTAAAAGGGCCTTCTGGTACCTGACAAGGGCTATATAATTTATTTTTGTGAAATGTTTCTAAGTGTCTAGTTTAAAATCAGTGTAGAATTTATATAACGATATGTCGATTTGGGATTCCCTATAAGTACAATGTAACTTTCTTCATACACGTTTCAACTTCCATCCCATATTTGTTGCCAGTAAGTTACAAACAAACCGTGAAAGACGTGCCTATACAACGACTAACTATAATAAAAAAATTAAATAAATTTATGAAACTACCATTGGTATTTCGTTTATTCTAATAAAAGCATAGATTACAGAAGGAATTTATAAATGTATTCATCATATATTATGTTTCAATAGTATTTTCTTCACATGAAAAGAGTGTTATATCAATGAAAAACAAGAAATGTATTTCATATTATTATATCTCATAATCAATATAAATTTTAGTTTAGCTATGTTTGGGTGAAACCATGAAATATTTGGCAGAGATTATGTCGAACCCAACAAAACATTGTGTGTTTTTACACATTAAATTTTGGGATGAGTGCCAAGCCGTGGGGCTTTTATTTTCATAACAAATATCTAAGGTGTAGTAAGAATAGATGTCATTGTTTACGCAATTACGGTTATTGGTCACTAACCAAAACTGCACCGACATTTTGCCTAATACACCAACTATACTGTGGTAACAACCAGTTGAAATGTCCCCTCATTTGTGTGTCTTTGCGTAAAAAAACCTGTCAGATATCTCAATGCCAGAAATCTCGATTTTGAAATCGTTGTTGCATTTTTAGGCCAAAGCATGGTAATAAGTTAAAACATGTCATAATAGAAAAGTTATATTTATTGGTTGTGTTCAATGCAACCTTTGGACTTTGACTCAGCATTCGGCCCGGCTCACGCGCGGCCCAGTTAAGATAATGATTGGGTTGCATCTTACACGCATAGGACACAAAGATTTTGTATGACAGTGTGTGTTAAGAAAAAGTAGTATATAAGCTGTAACATATCATCACTACATATTATAAAACAAAGTCCCCCGCCGCGTCTGTCTGTCTGTTCGCGATAAACTGAAAAACTACTGAACGGATTTTCATGCGGTTTCCACTAATAGATAGAGTGATTCATGGGGAAGGTTTAGGTGTATAATTTGTGCCTGTGCGAAGCCGGGGCGGGTTGCTAGTCATAAATAAATCAGATTTGAATTTTATATTCTTGTCTCATTATCCCTCACTGTGGCCAAGACACCTTTAGCCATCTCTGATCAGTCTCGTGAGTCTGCGGGACTGGCAGTGAGTGTACCCTTCGCGAACCAGGAAATCCTGTCTAATCTAATCTGACTATTTATCTGTAACCTTAGCTCGCATGGTGCAAATATCTTGAATTTATTTACATTTATCACTTACTAGGTATATAATAGGTTAGGGCTGTAGGGCTTAGGGTCGTAGGGACTGTTACGCTTGTGGGCCTTAGTAGGTTCCTGTAACTTATCATATAATTTCATGTACCGTCACACCCTTAACAGTATTGCGACTTTACAGGATGTTTGATAGAGTGGATGTACAGGTTGTAAATAGATAAAGTTGCCAATTATTAGTATATGGCAAGGGATTGTGATAGCACATACCTAAAGGTGATTTTCCACCAGAATGGCTAGGCGAAATTTGTATGGCAAATTTTCAATCCTCTCCCAGCGCATCTTTGGTGGAAACAGTGTGTAAAAATGAACCGTATTGCTTCTGATATAGAGTATAAATTAACTTTGCAACAGAAACACGCTTCTCGCGAGAGGCTTATTGTCGTTCGTTGCTACTTATTACCGTGTTGTTACCTGAGAATACCGTCATGATAGTACAAGCCTTTTCTACTAGAGGTTTTTTAGTGGAAAAGGGTCAGTGCGATTTCAATTCTCTTCTCGCCTCGTCTCGTCTCGCCCCTCTGGTGGAAAATCACCTTAACGGCCTACCGTTAAGTTAGTTCCTAAACTTACTTGGCAATAACAGTGGTGATTGGCGATGAAAAGCTGGCAAGGTATTTAGTCGCAGGTTTGTGGGCTCTATTCAGTCTATCACGAAGCTCATGTTCTAACTCGTTGAAATGCCTTAACGTGACTCGCGCGTATAAAGACCACGTGCGAAGACCTAGTGAGGCCGGGGAACGTTTTATTAGCTGAAATCACAAAATAACAAAACTGGTAAAAAACCACTATAAATACATAATAGTCACGTAGTGTGACCTCTCTCGTGAGTACACAGGGTAGGTATACAGTCAAACACGTGCCGCTATTTTTTTTTCAGTAACATAATTTAATATATTGAACAAGACTTCCTAGTAACGGTATTGGTAACTAAAAGGTACGTCACAAGCAATTTATTTTTGTTGGGTAGTAGAATTGGCGGTCGTCTTCCAACTCACCTGATGGAAAGTGACGATGAAGACGAATATGATACACGCCTTTTCAAGAGAAACCTATACATTCTACTCTTGAAAGTTCCAGGATTATAATTGTCTGGAAAAATAGACGCAGCCGTTTATTCCAGACAGGCGAGTCGAACCAAAACGGAGCTGTCATAGCGTTTAGTTAGATTTTATGTGTTTTAAGAATAAAAGGATGGAACCTCTTTCTGCGACTAGTAGTCCGATGAAGGAATGGTGAGGATTTAATTAGATCGAAGGGAGATTCCGCACACTAACCAAAATGAATCCCATAAAAAAAAACCGATAAACAGGCGACTTTACAACGGTGCTCAAGAGTATGTAGTTCCTTATTCGTGAGCACATCGTTGTTTACAAGTTTACCGTCTCTTCGGAAGACAGAGGCCAAAGCTTTAAATTGGTATTTAGCTGAGGCATCCGTAAAGTGACTGCAGTACTCCATGCAAGATCGAACTTAGGCTGTATAGAGATTAAACAGCTGTTCAGAGCTGAAGTACCGCCGGACCTTCGAAATTACTCCCAATTTCTTGGTAGCTGTCTGTGTCATGGACTCGATTATATGTTTTTGATTGTCTATATAATTTTGAGTAAAGCCAAGTATACCAATATTATTTTATATTATTTTCATTTAATTACTTAATTAGTTAAGGTCGCAACAGCTAGCTTATGGCCATCTAATTTATGTAATCTGTCATGGCTGTTAACTAAGGAGATGACGTACGTACGAAAGTTACGTTATATGTGCATACAAACCTCAGCATAATTGAAGAAGAAGTAGAGTATTTGCCAGGCTTGTATAAGTGGTGCGAGCAGCAGGTTGACTAAGGCCAGCCACATAATTTGTCTCTCTAACTGTCGAGCGAGCATCATTCGCTTGGAGTGATCTTTGTAACATTCCCGGAGCTGCCAGCAGTTCTCCCATGGACTCCAAGGACTAGCTGTTAATACCATTAGTTGTGATACACAAGACTTGAAAGATAGTCAAATATTAAATAAGCCATTAGTTAAAAAATTCTTACCACGAGAGGTTTACAAATATTCAAATAACAGACACAAAAGGCACTGACTGGATACAATAATCTATCAATATTAGATTGAGTGTTGATTCTTAATTACGTGATTAAATAGTTTATACATTCACTAAATATGATTGTACTACTTTATTAATAAAACTGGATATACTTACAAAATAATAAAAATTCTAGGTTCCATTTAAGACCTCTGGATAAAAAATGAAAATCGCAAATATGTGGCACGCGTATTTGAAGTGGAAGTAAGTTTTTATTCACCATTGCCACCATATAATTTGTAAATCTGGAACCAACCAGTTTAATTAGGACCATGATCAGAAAAAATATAGTTGAGCATGACAAGTAGAAGACTTAAAAAGAAATTAAAATGATAGTAGTAGATTTACCGTTGTAAGATGCAAAAATAGCAAGAATACATACATATAATGAATAGATTCCTGCCAATTAGTATATATTAGTACAACTTAGGCCTATAAAGAACCACTTATTACTAGGAATAAAAATCAATGATTATTCTATCATTTTAACTAGAATTATTAAAATGACTTTGTACTTTAAAATTAACTTATAAAGTTGATGAGTAACAAAAAATCTATATTTTATTGACAAATTGTTACAGGCAACTAAACTAATTGAACTAAATGGTTGAAATTATGGGTCTAACCACCTTTTTATAAAAATAGAAATAGTTATTCGCGAACAGCTGTATCGTCATTGAAAGTATAAAACTAATCGATATTATCGATAGCTTTCAAAAGTTGCTATAATTACGTGCCTATCCGGATAAACATAAATTTCTTACAGTACGCGACGTCCCTTTCCGTAATCGGACGTAATTGCAAGAGATTTTTGAACTTTTAGTGCGAATTGGAAGGTGAAAATTGTGCATCGCAGCATTGCGTAGCGCAAAATAAAACTAATCACTATAAATCCTTAATATTGCGTTTTTATGATGAACTGACTTTTGCCTAGTGATGAGTATCCATAGAAAGATGTTTTAGTGAGATAATTCAAATTTGCTGTTCAAAAAGAGTTGTCACGACATTTTGTGACCAGTTTCTATTCACATTCGAATAATAAATTTTGTATAAATATCGTATTATTCAATAATTTATACGAATATCAATCATGCACACGCCTTCCCCTTTCGTATGCCAGAAATTCATGAAAGGTACGTACTATGACAATAAAATGTTAAAAGTATAATGTGTGGCACTAAGTTATTATTACTAGCGTATAGAGTAGACATCGCGAAGAAAAAGTTTGTAACGCGAACTGCTAGCAGTTCGTTGGTAAAACTGCAACTCAAAAACGATCGAGCGCTTCTTGTTGATACTGTTTTTTTTTTTTCGTGTGGAAACCCCCACGGGTCATCACCTCACCATGGCTATTGGTGAAGTGGTATGTCGGAACTGAACCGACTAAAATCACACGGTGTTCCGTCACAAGTGAGTCTATCGCAAGGGACTCGGGTATAAGGATTTGACTACAAAATTATTGTTTTAGCGCTGCAGCGTTTTTTTAGTTTTAATTCATATAAAACCGCACATGTATTTTGTTCTAAGTGGGTTCTCTAGTACATAATATCCCGACGGTGTATGGACGTCAGTAAACTTGTTTTCCAAACGTGTGTTATAAACTACAATCATGCAGCTTCGCGACCGTATATGTATTTGAGAATAATTCGAGTCTCCTCCTCGAATAGAGAGGAAAAAAATCTTGTTTATTGTTTACTAGCAACCCGCCCCGGCTTCGCACGGGTACAAATTATACACCAAAACCGTCCTCATTAACCACTATGTCTATTAGTGAAAACTGCATGAAAATCCGTTCAGTAGTTTTTCAGTATATCGCGAACAGACAGACAGACAGACGCGGCGGGGGACTTTTTTTTATAATATATAGTGATAGTGATTAACATTGTTTATAACAATTTTTGAACAATGTTAGTAGGGCATGTAAAAAAAAAACGTCAGAATCGCATCGCAAATGACGGAGATACATCCCGCCGAGGCGGGATACGAAAGTTCATTAGAGCGGGGTCCACAAAAAATTGTTATTACAACCCTTACACGTAAGATAATATAACGTTACAGTTTGCAGAATAATAAAATTCAACTTTTTTTCTAGCAATTGTGCAAGTTTCAAATGTTTATGTTCATAAACAAACAAATGGCGTGATTAACAATTTAAAAAATTATCTCGGCTTCTAAACAATTTACAACAATACCTTTTGTTATTTGCGTAAAAATACCAGCTACCAGAATATGAAATATGAAAAATATATTGATTTGTTATGTTGTTATTAGCAAAAAACGCTATATGCAAAAGTCGAACTTTTTAAAAAACCATTTTGTTTGTGAAAAATTTTAAAAATCGTTACACCAAAAACGTTTTAAAATAGACGTAACATCAGACGAAATGAGCCCCGGAAAACTTTTTATGGCGACAACAGACTAATGCCCGGTTTCTGAAGTTCTCAGTTAAATACCAGTCAACTATTGGTTCAATTAAATAAAGATATGAATTAGATAAACTTCGGTTAACTGTCACCGAGTTTCTGAATACGCAACGGACCATTCAATAACTATTCGATCGATAAGCAGTAGCAAAAGCTGCCACTAGATGGGTCTGTTGAAGTTTGAGAATTTAAAATGTATTTTGTTACTTTAATAAGTCATAAATAATAGGTTTATTAATATTATAATTAATTCTTAATAAAATGAGGTGATCTGGCTATGTTTTAATAATATATTATTCTTATTTGTTAACAAATTGTCTTCGTTTATTAGCGAACGTCAGTGATTGTAATTTTTTTCTACAAAAACGTCGACCCTTTTTTGTGGGTAACCTATGTTCCTTACTGTTCCTGGGTGTTTTTTTTTACTTTGTCATCTGTTGTGGCTCTTGGTACCATCCCAAGTTATCGAACCGATAAACGGCTCACATTGGCCAGTTAAGTTAAACTCAGTTTAAACGGAGTTTGTTTGATGCGGTGTTCGGAAACGCACGCTATGCTAACGAATAGATAAACTTTCGATAAAAGTACCTCAGAAACCGGGCATAAGATTGATTTTTACATTCGAGACCTTTTTAATAAATAAATGCATTTTCTCGGAAAATTATTAATAATATTTGATGAATTTCTTTTTGTAGCTTTATGGTTACACGAGACATAATATGTTAATTAAGTTTCAAGGAACCAGGAATGTTTTTGACAGAATAAAAAATACTGAAATTTTCGATTGTTTCGACCCTTTATATCGATTATTTACAACAATTATAAACCGATTTTAATGTTTAGGGCGTCAAATTGACCGTCTTTATATTGCCTACAAAACGTATATCTTTGAATTCCGTTACTGTAAATTGGCTTAAAACTACGCTTGAAAACCCCGATTTTTCAACAAAAACGATTTAAAAAAAATTATGCGCAACTAGAGATGGGCAAATGCCCAGGCATTTATGGCAAATTGGGAATATTCCTAATATGTGCCGATAAATTTCTTTCCTTGGGCATTTATCTGGGTATATATTTTTGTTTCAACATTAATTAACATAATTGATACTATCTTTGGAAACGAGAGTTAGTTGTTGAGTTTTAATATCGTTTATTGTTTATACATAATTAGAATTTAAGCACAGTATATTTAAAACATACTTAAAAACATATTAAACGATATAAATATTACAAACTTCACGCGAAGCGGTGGTCCGAACACTTGCACCGAGTGGAAGAGGCGGGGCGAAGGATGCGCGCACACACCATGCTGCGCCGCCATTTTGTGGCCATTACAAACGTTACCCGTTAGCGAACTATCCCTCTCTGAATTTTAGCTGTTTATGAAAACCTAAAACCAACGCCCGATATTAAATCTACGATTTTAGATGAAGACTTCTGGTATATGACAGATCAGTCCATCAGTCTTCTTGACCCAATAACAGACAAGGAGGGCAATGGATTCAACATACACGAAGTATTTATGGTGCTTAAAAACAAAGAGAACAATCTTCTTTAGTGGAGAGTAGATGGTGAGAGGAAATTCACGACAAACAAATATACGATAGCGATGGTGATTAATTAGGACAAATAAATCTATACTACAATAAACACATTTTTTGATCATTATGACACCGTTCTGGTGTCATACAAGAATTATGATTCTCTACTGTGATAATAGGTAACCTCACTTTGTGATGAAAGTATATATCAATGTTTTCATTTTCAAACTAGCAAATCCCGTGCGGCTTCGCTCGCGTGTGCTTATTTGTATATTTTGTGCGGATCCCTAATTTTTTTCCAAAAAAAAAGTAGCCTAAGTTACTCCTTATAACACCAACTATCTGCCTGTGAAAGTCCCGTGGAAATCGGTCCACCCGTTCAGATTAGCCGAAACAAACAGACAGTTAGACAAAAATTGAAAAAACTAATTTTTACTCATAGGTATCGTGCAAATAACTGTATGAGCTTAAAAAAACCTATTATTTTGAGATTACAAACAGACATTTATTTATTTGTAGGGATGTATGGATTACAAACAGACACTTCAATTTTATTTTTTTGTATGGATAACTGTGTTCAATCATTAATATTTCTACTTTTATTTCAAATACTATTAAACAATAAAAATATTTTTTTACCCTGTGATTGGGCATATATTCCGGCATAAATAAATATATGCCCAAAATGCCCCAGTTTTTGCCATTTCTGCCCACCGGGCACAAACACATTGCCCATCTCTATGCGCAACTCTAAAAATTTATAGTTTCTTGAAGCAGTATAAAGTAAACATACTCTTGAGATTCATAAATACAGATAAAGACGACATAGAGCATTGCACCTGGACATTACACTCGGTGCAAAATTATAGTCAATAGCCCATGTTTCATTCATTTTTGTACTTGCTATGGTTAAAATAGATTTTCAATTTGTTCTTAATTAAAATAAATCATTAAAAATCTAAATCAGTAAAGCGAGACACCAAGGTTTATATCTGCCTATGTAATCATTTGAAATAATGAAGATTACAGACAATCTATTTGATGTACTTAATAATTTTCGGTGTATGTAGTACATTTTTAATGATGATCAAAAGGAGATAATAGTGGACTGAATAATCCATATTCACTATTTATTACATGAACCAAAAAAATGGTAATGAATGAATCTTCCCTGGCAAAAAGGTTTTTTTTGCTTTTGCTTTACAACAAAAAGCTGTGTATTTGTCATGTTAAACAAGGCTGTATGGAACGAAATTTGAATATGTAAAAGTAATCTAAACTCAATATTTATATAAATAATGTCATGTTAGTCAAATTTCTATAAGTAAGGGTTGTATTATTTTTGTTATGAATGTGTTAGAATGCTTAATATTGGCGTATGTGAATTGAAATATCGCATGATGCACACAAAATTATTATCATAATAAGAATATAAAGTTTATAAATGTAAGTATTAAATAAGACATCACCATTACAATCAATATTATAATTTACTTTCTACTGTGTGTAAATAGCACCTACACATTGATGCTTGACAAGTTTTGTGAGTTTGATAAGTTACAAAAGTTTAGTTTACCTGAGTATTCTATGGTAAATGTCTAATTCGTTGATCTCTTGTTTATGGACGCACATGTGATGCTCGGGTTGCGCTTCTCTTACTCTCTCTTGTACTGTCGACCAGTTTACCCAAACTAAATCACTCTAAAATATATTCCAACAATTTAATTACAGTTTCATATTTATATGTAAATCTTATTTTAACCATTTCTTTGTACTTACCTCTTTAATTCTTAAAGCTTTATTATAGAATAATTTTATGTCATAAGCATGATATAAATGATAGATTGATATAACTAGTCTCATCAACCAAATTATAGCTGAGAGTGTGACAAGACACCACCTGCAAAGGGGAATATAAACATAAGTATATATGTATATAATCTAGTATACTCTCAATTTTATATAAGTGTATTTAAATTGCTTTCACAACCACCACTAATATTTAGTGTATTCAAATAAATATATACTTAGTTACAGGGGAAACCTTTATTTGAAACAGTGAATTTTAGGAGTTTATAATGTAGCACAATTTGAGTGTAGAATAAATTTACAATGAGTATTATACTGTCGCCATTAATAAAAAATCACTTAAATAAATTAAGCACAGAAAATTAATCAATCGCATGTTGCACCTATTGATTTCCTCTAAAAGTAAAAATATTATTTTTGACCACAGAGATATTACTACTAAACAAATTGTTGTGATTTGTAGTAAGCCATAAGTATATAATTGCTTACTACACATTATGTAATAACATCCTTAATAAAATATACCTGTGGGTGCGAGCTGCAAGCATTATATAATAACTCTACACCAGCATATATTATTAAACAGTTTAAACAATAAAATTTAGAATATTTACTCTCGTTTAAAAATAAAACTACTATTAGTATGTTCCTTCTTCTTTATGGCATCTGAGCCAACTAATTTAGACTCTTGTAGTCCTTGCAACTAAAGAAAATGAAATAAATTAATGTTAGTAGTATGCTGTTGGCATTTAAACAAAAAACCTTTAGTGATTCCATGAATATGTAAGTTATGGTAGCATAATACAGTTAGTTAGTTAGTTGTAATTTTCTGTATATTAAATAATCAAAAATTATTATGCTTCACAAATTACCACAAAACATGTAAAGAAATATTTTAGACATTTCATAATGTAAGTGTAAATAAAGTTAGAAGCATTTAAGCACCCTGTTCCATGTGTGAATAGAAAACACCAAGTATCTTGATGGTGGTTAGTCAAATAATCTATTTAAATATATTTACATGTTATTTAAAAACTCTATATCAATGCAGGTGTTTTAGATATAGGCACATGATAGTTGGACATAATTCGCTGTGCTGCATTTATGTAAATAAACGTTTATAAGACTAGTATTATCAACCGAGTTGATTGCAAAAGTTGTGTAATTAACACAGAAAGGCATGTTCTTATTAATGCCCATAACAAATAAATAATATGAGGAGCAAAGTAATTTTGAAATGTTAATAAAGAATAAGAAACTTTTTAATATTTTCATAAAATACAAGGAAATATCCATGATAAATTAAAAAAAATAAACAAAACATACCAAACAATTTATGTTAATTAATTACATTTTTTCTAAAAAGAAAGACAAAAATGTCTCATGGGTATAATGTTTTAAAACTGTTACTTCCTTTTTAAGAACTTAGTCTATAATAGAATTGCAAGGTTGTAAATATATATATATAAATAAATATTATTATATAATTTGTTCCATACTAATAAATAGCTCAATTTGAATGCACAGCTCCACTTATTGGTTTGTGACTACATATATATATATGAAGATATATCAAGATATCCAATACAATATAAGTAATAAAGTATCATGAATACTTACCACTTCCATGAGATATAAGTCACACACACAGATGTTGGGAATATAACATCACTTAAACTAAGTTTTTCAGTTCTGTTGGCATTTGGACCATTTCTAAATAATCTTGTATAATCTACGCAATACACCAAAAATGTGGAAAACCACACTATGAAAATAAACTGCAGCAAATAAAATAAATCTGACATTATCATTGGATAGAATCCACCCCGAATATAATATCTATACATCCTTGTAAAAAATGTGTCCAGATCATCTATGTGAGTCCATCCCCCTGAAATTATAAAACAATCTTTTGGTGCTTACACTACAATATTGTAAAACCTATTTTTTTGTTTTTATATGAAATATAAAACATAAATAACAATAGTAGATATATTTACATGATTCAGATTAAGCAATCTATACATAAACATATTATAAATAGGATACTGATGATTTAGCAAAAAATTGTATAATGGCCTTGAGTAAATATACATCATGCCAAAACATAACAAAGTGTCATATGTTTCATGTGGCAGAGAACAAAGACAAAACAAAATACCACATGCCTTAAACTTAGACTGACCTTTGTTTTTGGGTACTTTATGGATGATGACTTTGTTGGCATCCTCATGTTCGTGGTCCACGGTAACCATCGTAGGGTCTGCATTCGTGGTCTCCACACGTCCCCCCAGTGGCGGGGTCAATTCATTATCAAGTGCGCTGTATGTTACATCGCGTCTGCCGAAGTGAGCCATGGTTTGTTGGCAATAACAAAAAAACTGCACGTTTCTACGTATAATCGCAACAGGAAGATGCCATTTACTATCTACACATACTTGACTTTGTCCCAGTAAGCGTTCAAAATAAGTTCGCAACCTAACAAGTTTGAATATTCATACAAAGGATTACAATTGCAAATTTTTATCACAATATTTTCTTAATATAAACTACAACGTTTGTTCTAATTAAAAAATATCTATTAAGTTCAAGGATACGAGGAATTTTGTAAGTCTCCAACATAAAGATTTAAATACACTCCACAAATAAAATGACGAAAATAAACCACGAATGACAGCTTCGTAATTTTCTCAAACAATAGTTCGTTTTCACGCAGCAGATGTATGTTTATGTAGAAGTGGATCAGTTTACAAATTAGGCTTTGATTTTAACACGTCGTTGTTACGGGTTACTTTAAACAAAAAACCGCTAACATTGGTTAAATATTTTAGGCTTGTTATCTACAAAACTGAATGGATCAATTTATATTTTTTATAAGAGTATGTTTTAAGGTTCTAAATGTTCCTATCTATTCCAATTCTGATTTCATTTTCACAAACAAAACATCTATGCAGAAATGGCATTGCTACATCACTACATTGCTACAATTAAGATACTATATTTATAATATTTGAGTGTCTTTGTCTATCGCCCCAGCTACATATTAATAATATACGTAATAAGGCAGAAGTGTACCTATAGAAATTATCTAAAACAGTCAGCAAAAGTAAAATATGTAGTAAGTGCAGACTACTAAATGCCAATAGAAAGATACCCATCAGCAAACTTAAAATTATTCTGTGACCCTGTTACAATTTTATATTTATAACGTCTACTGACCTGGGTCAATAGTACGAAGGCTCGATAGCTGTCCGTGCTGGAGGTTCCAGCATCTCGTCATTTAGTTTGTCCAACTTCGGCCGGTGAGTATGTACAGCGCCTATTATAATAACAATCGTTTATTTCAGGTGTATGATGGGCCTATATAGATAAATACCTTAATCTAAATATACATACTAAAACATTCTGTGTTAGTAAATAAAACTTAAAACAAAGTTAGTAACATTTCACTGCACTAAGTTTTTGTGCGGTCTATTGGTACTTGTCCATCGAAGCGACGGAATACCACATCTTGCAGCCAAAAGCTTTCATCCAACACCTGGTGCAGATAACAGTTAGGTACTCGCACCACGGACGCCTTGTAGTTGACGTTGTGGCGCGACTCAAGCAGCTGCACCCTCGGCGCGTAATTAAGCACGCACCTTTGCATTAGGGTCCGCAGATGCTTCCTCCTTTGCACAGTCACGAAACCTTCTTCATCAGCCCGAATTATTGAATTTATAGGTAAGGGCTTAGCAGGTGGAGCAGCAGGGGTGCTCGCAGTAACCGTTGGGTCAGCAGGTCGTAGTTCTCACAGCGCTGTGGGAAGAAGCTATGAGGGCCATCCTTAGCCTTTAGAGAATGGCAGCCTAGCCTGATCCTCCAGGAAGATGAGTCTCTTGCTCGCGGAGAATGTAACCGCCCAAATTTGCTTCAGTATTGCAGACAATTCAGAAGTTGACTGTTTTAGTAGTTAGTATCACCTCTGATATGCAGTCAAGCATGTTGGACTGAGACACGGGCTATCACTGCCGGACATGAAATTGCCAACCCTAGCAGACCCGTATACACCGGATACACCGTATATACTCGGTGTAAATTTGGTGTATACTCAGTGTAGTGTATACTTAGGAGTATACGATATATTTGGTGTTTATTGATCACACACTGAGTATAGAAAAAAAATACACCCAATATACTCGGTGTGAATTCGAATCATATACCGCAAGTTTACACCGAGTATAGGTACACTCAAATTTTTTTCAAAATCTCAATTAGGAAACATTTTTAGAGGCTTACAAATACTGACGTAGACCGAAAAGTATTTCATAAGTGTGAAACAATCCAACTTTATACCTGCAGAAAATGTAATTCAATCTACGAAAATTATTCTTAGATTCTTAAGTTTTTGCTTGGGTTATTTGAATATATTGAAATAAAAAAATCAATATACACCTCGTAAGCTTAATGATATCATATGACTTGGCGTAAACTCCTTCCTACCTACTTTTGCAAATTACATCAGTACTCGGCGGGCCGCCGCGGGGACGGAAGAGACGGGGAGCACACACGGCCTCAGGCGCACACTCACTGACCGCTAGCCCATAAACTAAAATATATTGCGCTAGCCGGCGCCGACGAACGCACATTCACCAAAATACCCTCAAGATGAACTAGACGCCCACGCGTTTCTAAGTACTTAATAAATGTAATACGCAAATTTACCATTATATCAAGCCAGTCACTGTCATACTGCATTTTTATTACAACCTCAACACACGAAGACCCGTCTTGAACATTGGCGATCCCGACGAAAAAGCCGTCCCCAGGCGTTCTTCGTTCTTTTGGCTTTTCATCTGTATATTTAGCCGGTATACGCTCTTATGGCGTCTGTAACGCGATAATTATGTCAAGTCTTATTGGTCACTTATAAAAATTTACAACTTCTGGACCTTAAAAATTTCAGCTCACCGAACTTTAAAAAAAAAATCCGATGTATTATACTCGGTGTATATTCAGTGTGAATTCGACACATATACACTATGTATACTTGGTGTGTAATGAGTATATACGGATCCGCTAGGGAAGCCTCGGAATGACAAGAAGGCCAGCATCTCCATCGTTTGTTGTCATGTTTCCAGCCATACTCTCTTTGCCTCAAAGACAATAAAATATGGTTTACTAAGTTCAAAGAGCTTTCGAACTAAATCAATAGATGGCTCTATGTCTTGAAACATTTATGAAATCCATAAAAATAATTATGTTTTCCATTGAGAAGCTCCATGATCTTTTATCAAATGCTGTATTGGCTGTTATCTGTGCCTAGAAATAAAAGCGAACAGGTAGAAAAGGACAGTGCATCCACAATAGCATACATACAGCTATTACAGTCAGACTAGACAAGTCAGTTCAGACTTGTCGCTAGATCCGGAGATACACGCTAGTTAACGTTATCATTGCATCTCATACGGTACGTGCTCGGATTTATTGATTTTTTGGGACAGACAATATATGTGAGTAATTGTTTATCAAAAATGGTTAGTGCTCAATATCCTATTGTATTGTATCATCCTAAACTTATTCTTTTACTCGGCTGAGAATAAGAATTGTGTGGTTCGTAAACATCTTTATAATGAAATAGCAGTTCGCGGGGTTTTGCTACCATGGTTCTGATACGGAGATTTTGTCAATAGAGCAACAACCTTGGTCACAATACAGAGGATTATATCTACTTATTAGAATGCCATTAATCTAAACGAAGTAGGTATGTATGATATGTATGTATGATGATGTTTGGTGTGTAGTAGCAGAGTTAATTGCGTACCTACCAAGTATGGACACGGTATACTTAGAGCATTATATTAATATGTAATTCCACAAACATATTGTTTATTCGTTCGTAGTAATGTTAGCGTACCGTCGATGGTATAAGTCAAAGAGTATACAACACTATGTTAGAAGAGTCGGGACTCTCATACTAAAAAACGATGTATGAAACACTGAGTTATTATTATATATATAATATGGACTTAAATTATAGACTATATTGTGCTGTTTTTTGGTTGCTTGAATTCTTCAAAAACGCACCCAGAAATAACATTTTTTAAATTACCTGGAAACTCCGAAAGGTAAGACTAAAAAAATATGTTTTTGTACCTACTAGTACGTAAATTGTTTCTTTTTTAATAGGTAGATATTTCGCTTTTTCCACCGAGTAAAATACCTGGATTAATAAATAAATAAGTAGATAGGGTAAGTAGATAGGGTGACAGAAGTGACACACGAGTGACCTACCCACACTCGCGTTAAAAAATACTAGTAGGTAGTTTCCTAGGCTAAGCTATCTATTTACTTATGTATTTAGCTACTTACATATATTATTGAATTAGTCGAAATATCATTATGAAATGATTATGAAAGTAAGAAATGGTAGGTACCTACCTAGTAGTAAGATTTACATTATAATTTACTTTATAAATAAGATTTTGTAGTAGCTAGTAAGAGGTTTTGATTATTGTAGGTAGCGCACACACGATGAGATGGTTTGATATTAAGTAACGTTTACAGCGGTTCGACATCGGATAGGTAACCAAAAAAAAAATTTTTTTTTGAGTTGCGCTGAGCTGTAGGGACGTAAATTTCACGGACGGTTACTCATCAGCTGTTTCTTGCATTTTCGTTGAGTAGGAGGTGTTGAAGTTTGTAAGGATTGGAGTTTGGTAACCTTCGGCGACAGCAGTTTATTTCAACACCTAGAATAAAGGAAAATCAATTTTTTTTCAGACGTCTTGAATGGTTGCAACTGATTTGTCAAAATTATTTAGATAGATTCCTTTGTCTTCCTCCTTGTCCATGTTTCCCAAAAGTATTTTTAATTAAACTTTTTATGGGAATGCGGATTTTTTATACTCTTAAATTTAACAATAAAGCTTTTTGTACGTCACAGTCTAGGCGCAAATATTTCTCTGGTTTAAATTTATAAGTGATTTTTTTATTAAATCTACTAATCAAAAAACACGTGTATTTTATTGAACACTACTCATTTCGTTCACAAAGAATTTAATATTTTTTTAATAAAAAATAAATTATAATATTTACAATCACAAAACTAGAAAGAAACTCAAGTAGGTACCTAGATGAAATTATGGGCAGCTAACGCCAGGTATGATTATTTAAATTTTGTAGGCTATTATAACGTAGGTATTTTCGCTTTTGTATGGGAGTCGTACGCAGTAACTATTATCTTATCTGTGACATTTAGGCCGGTGGAATTAGAAAAACGCGTATGTAATTACGCACAGGTTTTCACATAGTAAAACTCGTTTGTTAGTATATCAGGATCATGGTCCTGAATTTCATCCCATTTTTGACGTTCGGAACATTGTCAAATTAACGTTTAATGCGAAAAAATCGCTGGAGTTTCTTGTAATTTTCTCCTACCCTATTATAATTGCGTATATTGAACTTTTTTTATCGTATCGGTGGTAGAAGTCCTGAAAATGTAAGACATAATTAAATTATGATGAATTACGGTCGAAAATCGAAAATTTTTAATTTATTTATAATTTCGAAAAGAAAGCTCCTATGACACTTTCGAAGAATAGGTACGTCTTTTATGCTCCTGAATATATAAAAACTTTTTTAACAAAAAATATACATTGCATGAAACATGTTGCTGCTCGACTAGTACGGAAAGGCCTGAATTTTTGACAAAAACTCTATCGCCTAATTGTCTGAAGAAAAATGCGTATAAAAATGTTAAGTTTGATATTTATTGTGTTGTATTTTATTGATTTGGCACTATCAAAGATAGTTGTGAATTTGTGATATTCTCCTTTTGTTATCGTAGATAACTTATTCTATGTAGTACAAAGATATTGATACAAATAATTAGATAATGCAATGTAGGTATATAAAACTGGTTTCCTTGTGAGAGACTGGAGTCTATACTACCGTTGCCCCTGTGTGACAGATCTCCAGGCCCCATCCCGAATACATGGAATTCGATATACATAGATACATAATGCCAGCAAATTACACAATTGAAGTTATCAGTAACACAGATTCGATCCAAGAAATGTGTAGTGTCTTTGTGAAGATCTAGTCCTAAATCCTTCACTAGGACACACTGCATACTTGCGTCTTTTGTTACTTAGAATATTCAGTCTATACTGTAGATGTATGTGTTTAAGAAGTAGCACATTTAAAATAAAAAGTTGGTGAACGGATAGAAACCCACAACGTTCGTAAAGATCTTTAGTCGGGTAGTGAAAAGGTAGAAATTCACTTACTTTTAATACTGCTCATTGGGATTTTTAAAGATTGAGCATAACAGTTTTAGGCGCTCCTCCCCATATTGTTATACCATACTAGCTGCGCCCCGCGGTTTCACCCGCGTAAGTCCCTCGTTAAGTTTTCTTTTTTGTGCAAACTTCACATAAACCATGTACTAAATAGTCCGAACAAAGCCTAAACATTTGGTTCGGATAGGTGAGCCCTTTCTTGAGTTATAAAATTACAACGAAAAGTGGCATTGATTTTGATGCTATTAAAGATTGGCACAACAGTACACCATTTTTATAATGGGAAAGTCAGTCACATGGCGTAGGTTTTTGAAAATAAAAATTTATTTACGTATTCTCGATGTGTGCATGGAAGTTAAGTTTGCTGTAGACGATAATATCTAAGTACTTGACGGTGTCAGTATTGCTAAGTATTGGACACGTACAGGCCATAGAATAGGCACTATCGCAGGAATGAGCCCTTAGCGTGAGTCCATCGGGTAGTGGTAAATTTTGAGAGTATAGAGAAAAGGTGATATATTTAGTTATTTAAGTAAGTTAAATTCCAAAGTTCACAATTCTGTCTGTGCGCGTTTGCCTAAAACCTGCGTACATAGAATTCTCCTCACGTATAAATTTATTATTTCATTAAATACTATCTAAAATGTTATATTTTGGTGACTTAGACATTTAAATTAATAAAAATAATGTATTCAATAATAAAACTAGTAATTATACTAATTATCCATTTTATTCGTATTATCCGAATAGTTATACACAGGATAACCGGAATCAAAATTACGCGGATATCGGGATGGCATGCCCTAAATGCAAAGTAATCTATAAAAACTCGTACTAAATAAGTACGAGTATATACCCCGGTCAAGTTAACTCCAAAGATAGAGGTGAGCTTGTAAAAAATCGCATAAAGCTGAAAATTAGTACGAATGTTAGGAACGCCATTACAAAAAAATTTAAAACGTTCCCATCGTCAACCTCGTCGACAAGCTTACTGTCTACTTTGACTACCTACACTATTATAGGTAGGAACAATAGATTAAATCATAATTATCAGGGATGTTATAGAACTCCGTAACCGTAACCCAAACTATCGGATATTCGAAATAAAAATCTATCCGAAACCGAAACCGTAACCGATATAAAAGTTTAGAATAATTTCGGATAGAGGTGGATCTTAATAATTTATTTTATCATAATATATACATCAAGATCCAAGTAAATATTTTATAATTATTGTACATGTTTCGACCATTGCTTAGAAGGCTATTTTTTATTGTGATTTTACTGGTATATAATAACCTAGAAATAAAGCCTAGTCATTACCTATCAGTATTTTACGTTTAATTCTTTAAAAATCTAACATCCGCAACCGAAACTATCGGATAATCCGAAATAATCTGATATCCGTAACCGTATAACATTATTCATATATCCGTATGCAGATCTAAAATTTCATATCCGTAACATCCCTGATAATTATTATTTGGGAAGTTTTGGTTGGGTTCTTTTACAGGCCCACTTTAAAGATTTCTCATACAAGACTAATAACACTACTTAACTTTAAAATACCCCAGCATGAAACCAATGTGTATCTGTAGAGTAAGTTACTCTTAATTCAAGACTGTAGTCGAAAAAAAATTAAAAAATATCTCAAAATACTGGTCTGGTTCAGATTCTCATAAAATAGACCAGCAATGATCGGCTAGCATATTATTATCCTAAAAACCTGGGTACCTCTCTGCAAACGACTTTAAAACTTGATGGATGCGAAACGTTCGTCATACATCACTTAGGTACGTTTCCTAGGGGGTCAGGAAAAATGGAAGTGCGCGTGCAAAAATGGATTTTCAGTGTTATATTCATTCCCATTTTACCTTTTTGATTTGGGGTCCGGCACATATTGGACATACTTCTTGCTTTTGTAATTAGAATGCAATTTTTTATTTAGGCAAAAGTAATAGCCCGTTGCATGATTTGTTGGTATCCATTGCATTGCGACACCAAATTGTAAGTAGGTATTTATTTTTTCCTGCAGTCCAGTTTGTAAGCACACTTCTGCAATTTTCGGACACTACTCTATGTACCATTTTTTAACCAAGTTTTGTTATAGGAATTTGAAAGTATTGGAAGAAGGCTCGACGTACCGCTTCTGGAATAGGTTTCTTCATTTTTGTAACGATTATTTTACCGCAAACATTTTACATATCTTTTTTTTTACGTGTGGAAGCCCCCACGGGTCATCATCTCACCGGGGCTAACGGTAAGATGGTATGTCGGACTCGAACCGACTAAAACCACACGGTGTTCCGTCACGGGGTCCTGATGCCGGGGACTCAGGTGTACCCTAGAAAGGAAGTCCCTGTGAGCCCCGGCAGACTTGGCAGGCGACCCCACAAATTTTACCGCAAACATAACAAACGCTATTCGGCTTAATTTACACTGTCTTGAAGACATTTTAAAAAGCATAACATGTTCAACAATAATTGTTGTTGTTCAATAAGTAATTATTACTTTAACTAAGTGACAAACTAAGCCCGACGTACAAATTGGCATAAAAGTACCTACTTCAGGGGATTATTTAAAAAAACCTGATATAAATATATAGTATTTTTTTTAGTAATGGGAACGTAGACACAGCAAATTCACTATAAACGGTCGATGGGTATAAGAACTTTTTTTTTGTAAAGTAGTGTAATCAATATTATTATTATTTTGTCTTGTATGTTTAAAAAATGTCGAGGTTATCAGAAATTGTTAAAGGTAATTTTTATGCAGAAAGTATTGATAATGACTTGGTCTCCCTGCCTTAGGTATTCGACCCTTCAATAGCTGTTATAGTATATAATATTTTAATAACTAATAAAACTATAGTTAAATGTAGGTTTTTCTTTAATAAGTAGGTAATGTATTTAATGAACCATAAATAATACGGAAAGTAAAAAAAAGAAAGTAATGACTGAATAGGTAGGTAGGTACATTGAAATTTTTTAACAGATACTAGATATTTTATTATAATATGTGGTATGTAAACACGGGTTATGGATACCTACCTTTACCAGGGTTATAGGTGGGCCGTATCTCGGGATCAAAACATTTAAACTATACCTTCCGTGTGCCACATTGCATCCATCATGAATGGATTGACGGTGATGCGACGAGAGAAGTCCTCGATTTAGCTTTACCTCGCAAGTTTTCGCTTCAATCTGAGGAATTGTAGATCTTAAGAGGAACGACTAAGTTATTTTAAAGTTATGGATCTGAAATCACGCCGAACCATTTCGGATCTGATATTTCTACATAAATTGCTTAATAATGGTAGTAGCTATAGTAGTATATAGATAGTAAAATAAGTATTAACGTTCCTGTCAGAGTCCCTCGCTACCCCCGCCCATTACTGAAACCACCGCGATGCCGAACAAATTTGGGAAAACACTCGCCGCTGCCGCTTGCTAGGATTGTTCATCAGTACAACACTGTTTCATGTTCCTCGGAAGACATATACGTTTTTTCAAATAAGCAGGGAAAATATAAATCCCTAATCCGCGTGCAGCTCAATGGTATGTAAGAGTAGGTGTTTTACTTCTATGCATTCAACTTGTAATTTAGTTTTTAATTTTAATTTTAAATTCTCTATTTTAGTCGGCTGTATAGTACCGACTAATGTTTGTTACTTTATTTATTAATTATTTTAAACATTTATTGTAAAAGAAAAAACCATGAGGATTTGTATAATTTTCGGCATGATGTGGTCTCTTGTATTACGAAAGTACATTAACTCATTGTTTTTGTAAATTTAATATAGCATGTAAGGTGTATTTCTGGTTGGAGATCCAAATAAACAAAAAAAAAATAAAAAAAATGTTAACGTACAGAGTCCGCCTTCTAACTGAGTCATTTCTAAAAAATAGGGCTTCATACGAATTGGTGGTAATTGCTATTTATATCGTCTGGGCGGCTATACAGCGGATGGATAAGATAAATATAAAGGTAAAAATCAATTTATTTATCAGAATATATATATATATTTTTTATTTATTTATTTATTATCACAACTAATAACAGTAGTTACAAAGGTATTATTACATTATTCATACACATTAGTTATATATAGGTCTCAAATAAAGATTGTGAACCCTGTCTCTTAAACTAGGCAAAGCCTGTATCTTAAAGAGGCAGTATTCGACCAAGATTTTATTTTCTTATTTGTCTTATATTACACAGTTCCTGAAATGGAGTGGTACGTGTGGCGTTTCTGTGTGTGTGTGGGGGGGGGGAGGGGTTGCGTGCGTGTGCGAGTGCGCGCGTGTGTGTGTGTGTGTTTGTTCAAAGTTATACTACGTAGGTTAAAAGTGTTTCTGTTTTATCGTAGTCCTGTTTCAGTAGCCAGTGTGTGATAGTGGTTTTCAGTTGGTGGGTATTTAGACTTAGTATATTATTTATTTCTTTATGTAACTTTTTGTATATATGTTTACTTATCACGTCGAACTAATGTTTTGCAAAAGTGGTTTTGTGTGGTATGCATGATATACCTAATGGTGGTGCGTTTGTGCTGGGTTGGTAATGGTAGGAGATTATGGGTTCTAAGAGTAGATTGGAGGACGAATAACTGTCGTACCGTTAAAACCTTGCATTCAGCATTTAGTTGTGACGTTGGGTGTCTATAAGGTTTCTTAGTCATGACTTTTAGGACTGCTCTCTGAGACCTCTCTGGTTTCAACATGTTCGTCTTAAATGCACCACCCCAAACAGATATACAATACCCCAGTATAGACTGGCACAGTGCAAAATAAACCATCTTTAATGTGTCATGGTCATTCCCTAAGAGTCCTAAAGATGGGAATGAGGCGGGTGGTTCGAGTAGTTATCGCGTCTATCTGTCTGTCCCATTTAAGCCCGCTATGGATTAGGACACCCAGGTACTTTACACTATCAACTCTTGTAAGTGTAGTACAGGAGCACAATGTCTGTGAGGCAGAGCAGGAGTGTGCCTTTATAGTAAAGGTTGGTGGTGGGAGTGTTATTTTTCTTAAGGAGAAAGGGATGTAAGAGGTTTTGGCTAGGTTTAATGTAAGCAGATTTATGTTAAACCACTTTATTATTGTAGACAGGGCCAATTCTGTTTGGGCCCCAACGTCCCCCCAGGTTCGACCATTCACTACGATAGCTGTATCATCTGCATACGCATATAAGTTACAGTTAGGTAATTTTATTCTACACAGGTCATTTACATAAATCTGGAACATGTAGGGCCCAAAATGCTGCCTTGTGGAACACCAAACGTCATTGTCTCCTGGTTACTCAATTGCATGTCAATTTTAACTTGCTGAGTGCGATTGTTTAAATAGTCCCTAAAAATATCAAGTGCAATGCCGCGCACACCCATGGACTCCATTTTTGTAATTAGTTTGGGAATAGAAACCGTGTCGAAGGCTTTAGAAAGGTCTATAAAAACACCTAGACACTTTAACCCATTGTCAAGATTCTTGGCAATAAGTTGCGTCAAATCCAGCACAGCATCTTCCGTCGATACACCAGGCCGAAAGCCGTACTGGTTATCGGCAATAAGCTGGTATTTGTATAGATAATTTCTAAGATTCTTGTTTAGAATCTTTTCAAGAATCTTCGAGAGCGTACTTAGTACCGATATTGGCCTATAGTTATTGACACAGTTTCTGTCCCCTCCCTTGTATATTGGATAAACAATAGCCTTTTTGAGAGCCTTCGGGAAAATACCTGTCTGAATACAGCGATTGCATATGTATGTTATCAGCGGTACCAACACATGACGGCAAATCTTAAGCAATGACAGCGGTATGCCATCCCAGCCCACTGCACAGTCATTACGAAGTTGAATTATAATAGATTCCACTTCGCTTTCGTCGACCTCAAGTGTTGCAAGCGAGTTCGGAGGAGTTTTTTGATTTGAAGATGCAGGTGGTTTGTCATCTTGGTTACCTGAGGGTATGTTGGCAGCAAGGTTCCTTCCCACATTGCTAAAGAAGCTACATAGAAAGTCGTCGTCTCGTCTTTAATGGTTCGTATATCCTCCACTAATGCCGGCATACCGAGTAATTGGCGTTTCATATCCCGTATTTCGCTCAGCACGGTTTCGAGGGTCACCTGCTCCGACGTTGGCACTGCTGGTGATGTGGATCTGCACATGGAGCATTTCCATTGGCTCCTCCTATCCAAGCCAAGTTTTCTCCAGACAGCCTCTGAGATTCCCGCACATCCAAAGTCCAGATGTTTTTTACAGAAGCCACACTGCACACCGTCGATAAAATTATTGTCACACATCCCACACGACTTCATAATTAGCTACTTAGACTCGATTAGCAGGGCAATTGCAGATTTTTTGTTTATCAAAGTTGATGAAGAAAATAACAAAATGTTGACGATTTATGACTTGGAGTAAGGAAGCGTCCAACACAACCGAATGTCCACACGTGTCATGTACTCTTGTTTTCTAAATCCTGAAGACATTTTTCTGAACGAATTAATATCTGTTTATCTCCCACCTGTTTGCGAAGAAAGATAGAACCATTGCTAATCCAGCAAAATGTAAAATTATTATTCTTGGCGAAGGTACCCGTCTGATAGAATAACTTCTTCGTGGTGGCAGGTAGTTGATCGGCGACATAAACGGGTTCATTCGTTCCGGGTATCCCGATTTGTTTAGTATTTAGCTTGTCCTCTTTGAGTTTTTTCTCTGTTGTAGGTACGAAAAGCAGCTAATACTCTCTGTTTTGTGTGTACTGTAGTAAACTCTGCAATAATGGGGCGCGAAGCAGTCGTAGTAGATGATTTCCCAGGAAGTCGATATACGTCTCGGACCTCGGAATCGAGCAGAGGTACTCCCACTAGTTTACCGATGCTGGATAAAGTTTTCAGTAGTTCAGGAGAAGATTCTGTTTCCGTGGTTGGGATGTTTCGTATCTCAATACCTGAAGAACGAGAACGATATTGCAGGTCCATGATTTTCCTTTCCAGGTTTTCAATGTAGGTACGTTGTTCCAGGCGTTCTTTTCTTAACACTTCTACCTCTTTTTTGAGATCTTCATACGATAGGTTCATAAATACCATCGATCGCTCAATCTCTGCATTTGTTTTACAGATCGCAGCATTGGATTCTTGTATTTTAATGTTCTGTGATTTAATTTCTTTTATATCTGTTACCAAGTTTGAGATCAGTGCAGTTTGTTCTGCTAACATCTTTGAGAGATTTATTTCTTGTTCTTGCTTGGAGCAGAAGAGATAATGTCTTGAAATTCTTGTCAACTGAGAACAGGATCGGCTGGGGGTGAATTTTCAGGTCTGGGCGTTTAGTTCTGCTAGTGACGTAATCTCTCATGGTTTTTACCGTATTTATGTCAGGTTCAGACTGGGTTGAAGACAAGTTGTTTTTAGTTTTAGGAGGCGTCCTCTGAGTAGCTGACATTCCAAATGTTTACTATAATTTTAATATTAAAATAGTTTTAATAATAAATGTACTCCTCAAAAAATAAAATAAAACGGACACGAACAAAGGCCCGACTATTATATACACGAACAATCTTTTAAGTTTATTCTTTTAAAGGAGCACATTAATCAAGGCCCACAGCGCTCACATACAAACCTCGCGTCCGAAAGGTCGAAAGTCCGCGGTAAACGGCGTCACTCTCGAATCGAAATTCTTCTGTTGAGTAATAATATTTTATTTGTAATAAATCAAATAATTTACGTTCAAACAGATTTAAATTGAAGTCTTTAAAGCAGATGGTTAATTTATACATATTATCAATTCTAATGGACAGTTTTATGTACTTGTACTAACAGTTTAATATGGTACATATCATTATATATATATATATATATATATATATATATATATATATATAAGGTACATAACTAGGGTTATATATCCTAATGTTAAACCCTAATTAATGTTAATAAATGACTACCTATGTATTTTTCATACTTATCTTTATTATTGCAATGTACCTACCTACTAGTAAAGTATCATCAGCGTGTAAGAAGCATTTATAGGTAGAGTCTGGTAGGTGATTTTCATAAATTAAGAATAACAGTGGTCCCAGGATACTGCCTAGTAGTGGTATTACTACCTACCGCCGCATTAATTAAATGTGTAGCTTGATCGCTGTGAGGTTTTGTATAGCCTTGATAGACAAGGAATTTCTACACATTGATAGCGTTCTGAGATGTAAGTTTCTAACTAATTTAGCGCTTTACCTCGTGTTCTAACTTTTCAAGATTTTGTAGTAAGAGATTGTATGCCACGAAATTAAAATCTTTCGACATGACAAGGAAAATTGATTTAAAGTAAACTAGTGTGGTCGAAGAGTTTTTACTAAAACCGAAATGTTCTGGTCTTAAAATGTCAAGTTTTGTTAAAAAACTAAGTAAATATAAAACATTATGCATTGATTTTTTGAATATGTTTTAAATAATTGGAATTGGGGACGTTAATGGGCGTTGGTTTTCCATTCCGATTTTTCATGCTTTTTATAAAACGGTTTTATCTACCTAGGAAGAAATACGTTTATTAAGGGGCACATTGATAACTTTTGGCACATTTTTAAATTTTTTTTACGTTTAGAACTTTTGTGCTAATATCGTCATAGCCAGAGTTTGTGTTATTGACTGAATTGATTATCTTATAAATGTCAGTATTATCGATTGGATTTAAGACAAAATAGTATTTGGATTTTCTGAAATGTTATTCAAAAATTGATTTTTATATGTAAATGTCTTTTAAGCTTTAGTTAAGTTATTGAAATAATAATTGAGAATTACTCATTTAATTTTATCAGCATTTTTATCCTAGTTAAAATTTCATTTCATTAATTGTTTTCCAAGCTGATTTACAAGTATTTTTTGATTTGGCAAAATATCTATTTTGTATTTTCTGAGCCTGAATTCATCATTTTTAATATCGTTTTGTAAATGTTATACTCATGATATTATTTATGCATGATTTTCTTAGGCCTTTAGTAATCCAATCCGATTTAACAGGTTTATTTGTTATTTTAACATTAATAACAGAGAAACATAGATTATTAAACAATGAGATAGGGTCGTTTAAACCTTCAGTATTACCGGCGGTAAATTAAATGCGCCTGAAGTCGTTGTAGAAAATGGCGATCGCTGTAAATCTCCATTTGCTGCCGGCCGTGGTGCGTTTAATGGACGATAAAGCTCGACTCTGATTACTGCAGGGACATTCTGAAGACAAATCTGAAAGAACTAAACAGATCCCGGGCTGCGGCCCGCCCATCCGATTATAACCAACTGAAGCGCTTCCAAAGCAGCAAAGTCAACATGTGGAACCACCAGCCCAGCAATGAAAGCCATGAAATCATTATGGCTCGGCACCATTTATCTCTGTCCTCGAGCAAAGGCCAACTACTATTTCCAGGCCGACTAGCACTTTCAGGCCAGTAGGTACACAGTTGTCAGCCAACATATTTTGGCAAAAAAAAATCTGCAAAATCAAATGCAAATACGTTTATTTATCTCAATTACAAAACTTATGAACTTCAGAAGCTACATTTATATTAGTGGCTACCAGGAGCGAAACATTTTTTTTACTTCTACATAAACATACTAAAGCATTCAACAGTAATGTGAACGCGCCCCGCGCGTTCACATTACTGTTGAATGTTCCAAGACTATATTTGACTGGAAAAATAGAGGCAGACAGTGCATTCCAGACTTTGGCAGCTCAAACCAAAAAGGAGCTGTCAAAGTGTTTCGTCGTTAGTAGCTTTTTGGTGTGCAGATAATGAAAGGAGCGAGCTTCTGTCTGCGTCTAGCAGTCCGATGAAGGAATGGTGAGGGTTCAATTAGTTCGAAGAGAGCTTTCGCCCACTCACCACAGTGAGTGTGAGTCCTATAAAAAATTGCGTTACAGGTTCTTCGGTCAACAAAGTTTAAAGTTTCAAATTGGTATGTAGCCGAGCCATCCTAAAGGTGACTGACTGCAGTACCTACTCGTACGAATTTGGGCTTCATAGAGTCTAGAGATTAGGCCGTTGTTCAGAGTTGAACTACCTACCGCCGAACCTTCATAATGATTCCCAATTTCTTGGAAGCTGTCTGTGCCTTGTACTCGATTTGTTGACCGAAGTTAAATTATTATGTGACGGTGATGTCCAAAACCTCTAGAAGTATTTTATATTTTGTTACAGTTCGCCAGTGTAAAATAAATATCAAGATGTGCTCAGAAAATTGCCGAGAAAATAGTCATTGCGTCTGCATCAACCAACCAAACCATCCCCCATATACGCTGAGTCTTAACACTCGACCTTGGTTTTACATTGTACGTATGCCTTTGTCGTATTTAATTTTAAATGAAATAAAATTTAAACATTAAATTGGTATAGTCATAATCTACAATACATAAACACTCAAGCACAGGATTTTTTTAATTTTTTCTTTATTGTATCTACACTAGATTACATATCTTAAAAACAAGGAAATGGTATGTACAAAGGTGAAACATTTACTAATTACTTAAATATTTACTATTTGCTAATACTTTATCTCATAAAGGCAAAGCAGTAGCAAGTCACTCTTATTGATAAGTATTATTTAATAGGACCATTATTATATAATAATTATAATTCTAACAAGCAATCCTGACTTTCTACAAGGTTATTCACCTTAACACTGACTAATATCCATGATGGTAGCAGCCATCTATGGAGGTAGTGCAATATGCATGTATGTAAAATTTCTGTTAATTTTGTTCCGGAGCTACCAGGTCAAGACCGTTAGTGGAAAAACCCCTCTCCGAAAACTTACCGACCCTCTATTAGGCGCAGAGAAGGACACGCAGCAAGTTGTTAATATAAAATTTCTCTTTTGCAGCCTCATCTCCTTGCTACGCGGGCAGATAGCGAAGTTCTTCGCCGTTTTATGGCAAGAACAATCGGGCGCAGAACCGCCTAAGCATATGTCATATTATATTAATGAGTTTACTTTGTCTACATGTAGGGGTTAAATAAAACTAGAGAAAATTTTTGTAGTGATAGGTACTTATTATATCCCCGATTGTTTACCACTCAGTATGTCATTAAAGTCCACATAAACTGTAACACATTTTTGTTTCATTTGGTCTCAACGACGAAGCGACCATGCCGAGCCTAAGGTCATCGCAATATTAGATTGGATAGGTAGGTGGAATAAATAGGGCTAGAATATAAACGTCATTTCATTTTAAATCTCGGTTTTTACAAACAATAAAATTTAAAGTGCAAAGTAATTCAATTTCATATTTTTTATTATTGAGATTTATTGTTGACCGTATAACGAAAACTAATTTAAATATAGTTTTTCTATTTGCATATGCATTTTTATAATAAGTATATTATTTATTTTAGCTAAGGAACTCGATCCAAGAATGATGTATTTATACTTCTTTTATATATGCTGTGTTTTGCAGCCCCTAGTAAAGTACGTTTAAACTTTAATGGTCAAACATAGCTGTATCTGTAAACTGTATTCCATTGTCTAATAAAATTATTATTTCCAGCATTTTCAGCGTTTCAGCTAAAAGAAAGCCCCTTGAACGATTTTTGCTGGAACAGGGAGCCAAACAGTATGTTTCATTTAAATTTTTCAAAAGATTTTCCTATTTATTTTTCTTATACTAAGGTTAGCCGTACAATGACGCATTAGTTTCACTTATCTTCTCGTAGATAGGTTCGAATACTCATAGGATATCCATTCAGAATAGTTGTATTGGCGAAGCGTACTTTAACTCTTAGAACTCTAACACAGCTTTAACTCTAACATTTAGCTTCGTGTCCACGCCAAGCCAGAAATGGCCAAAGTCCTTTCAGTCATATAGAAATCATAAAAACCTGTATTAAGACTCCACCCTTATTCAAAATTATTTGAAACTTACATATTAAATTCGGTTACGGTTTCGGATAGATTTATTGTTCGGATATCCGTTTCATTTATGGTTACGGGGCTCCAGTACATCCCTACTCTGGCACAATAAGCTCTGATACAAGCAACATAAGAATGTTTCCTTAGGTGTTTAATAAATAAAAATCATAGGTAAGTTCTTAATATTCATAATTTATTGTACAGTTTATTATTAATGCATTACCCAGGGTTAGTTACAAAAGACTGTGGTAACTACTAAATTATTTGTCTGAAAATTTATGAATAATTAATTTAATACTTAAATTTTATATTTCCTTAACCTACGAGTAAATAAACATCTTTGAATTGTATAATCTATCGTATAATCATATGAGTAAATAATTTTAAAACCTAAAAATTAACAATTTTGTAGTTTTAGTGTTTAATTAGAGATGGAACAGATATCCGGCTATTTAGGATAATAAATTTGGGTCGGATACCGGATATTAAATTTAGATACTTCATTTTAGGTGCATAACATAACAAAATTTAATCGCTACATTTACATTTACAACAATATTAATAGTACTTGTAATAGTAATAGGGCAAAGTCTATGCATTAAGAGGAAACAAACGGTTTCGCTTGTCTTCATAGATAAAGCCATCTTAAGAAAACAGTTTTCCGCTCTATATATAAATTCTGACAAACTTGGTTAACTCCGGGTATTGTGTAGCATTAGCAAATTTTACAAACAGAAGAATGTAGATATACGAGAGCAGTGGCTTGAAAGGAGACGTAGTGACAAAAATGGAATTGGGAATTGAATACGTAAAAAGAGATGAGTGTGGAACGAATGACATAACAAGTATATAAGGCAAACGTTAGTAGGAAGGCCGGTATGGATTAACCACACAGAACATACTATGATCAAATTGGTGATGGTCTGAGAGAAAGATGCGCTTGTATTAAATGTTTAATGACAGTAAAGTAAGCTCATGAGGCATGTAAGAATAGTAGCAGAACTGAAACGAAGGCAGACGCAATTTCATATGAAATTATGTTTTTTCTTGATCCTGAGACTGATTACTATTGTTTTTATTTGATACCTCATTAAAGCAATCGCAGAACGTGTAGTGGTTTTAGTGAGATATCATCTTTCTCATCTTTAGTTATTTTAGCCCATGCTGAAGATTAATTGCTACTGAAGGACTAGTCGCAAGATATTTTTTATAAATTCCAGTAGAATCGTCTGTCTAACTCTTTCAGCTTCAGCAATTCCACGTAATTTTTTTTAAATCTTGAATCAAGTAATTAAACTGACTTAAGAGTCGAAATGACTTTCTAATTCAGTTCTCAACTAGGCCCTCGTGCGTAGTTAATCAGGAAGACTTTGCTCCGTTTTGTTCTTATTTTTTTAAGGTATCCGTCGGATATCCGGCTATCCGACCAGAGAACTATCTGTTCATCTCTAGATTTGATAAATATGCTCAGGAGGATGACAAAAATTAAAGGTTCATAACTTCGTTAGTAAAAATTGATTTCAATATCTTAATTAACTTTAGATATTGATTTATATGTCTTTTAATAAGTGCTAATATTATTGGTTACATAGATGGCCCTTTACAGTATACGTGTTTTGGTGTCTATGGAAACCCCCTCGTGCCGTCACCCCACCGAGGTTTTCGGTGGGGCGGTGTGTTGGAATCGAACCGACGAAAACCACACGCTGTGCCGTACTCCGCCTTAAATAGGAGGGATCCGGGAACAGCTTTTATTAAGACATCCGGACTCCCCTGGCGCCTGCCCGCAAAAGCGCGAGCACTACCATCGGGTAAAACTCTCTCAATTAGGCGACGTCCAGGCACACGCGGACGCCGCCTCCTCGCGATGAATGCAGTGAGGGCCCGACGCTGTGCCGCCCAACTGGGGCAAACCGACAGTGTATGTGGACTCAATTCCCTCATAGCGAAAAGGTGCAGGTACTTTCCGTGCCCGGCAAGTACCTGCGTCAGTCGGAAGGAAAGGGTCCCGTGCTGCCGCCCTGCCCACTCTACGATGACCGGCTGGAGCGCCTCCGCGGCCGCTTCCCGCCCGGAACTCAGCCGTTCGCCAATATACTTCGGCGAGCACTTAAACCTCCAAATCCCACGGGTGTCCTGGCCAACGCGCATGCCACCCCCGTCGACACGTATGGCTATCCGCGTATGGCTCTAAGCAGCAGAACCCTCTGAGGGCGCCAGAGGCGCGCCCTATTCTGGGCAAGTCAGAACCTCTGCCCACACCGGTGCACCGTACAGTGCCATTGACCGGACAATCCCCGTATACAGCCGTCTTGTAGCGACGCTCGGTCCGCCCAAATTGGGCAAAAGTCGCCCAAGGGCGGACGCAGCGCCGTCGAGCTTCGGACGAAGCTGTCGAAAGTGCTCGTCGAAACGCCACCTACCGTCGACGATCAGGCCCAGATATTTAGTGTGGGCCTGAACCGGTACGAGGACCGAGTTGACCACTATGGAGGCGCCAGAAGATCACGACAGGGCCCATGGAATAAAAGGTCCTCCATCTTATCCAGGGCCGCCCGTAAACCCAGCGTCTCAATGCATCCGACCACCAAAGAGACTCCCCTGATGGCCAGGCACGCCGCCTCCTGAAAGTTCACCCCCCGGGCTGTGACCAACGTGTCATCGCCATAACAGATTACGCCCGTTTAAAATTGTGTAAAACGACTATAAAAAAGTAGCTTAAAAACGATTATAACTTCTGTAATTAATAAATTGTTGGTCGATATGATTAATTTATTGTTGTTTTGTTTGTTTTAGACCAATTTTCGGTTCATACAATTACGATCCAATCAGGCAACTGTTCGATATAGCTCCAGACGAAAATAATACCCAACAAAGCTACAACAACGGCTCCTACATATATACAACGGCGTACCCTGAACACGAAGGTATGATGGAACCTGGGGATAATGGGTCATCAACATCACAACGCTACTTCATATTTAGGAAGAATGTTGACACTACATTAAAGATTTCTTTAAGAAAAACAAATGACAACAAAAATGCTACTACTGAAATTAAAGTGCCAGAGAACGTTGTTGGCAAGATAGTAGAAACTAATGAGGTGGAGCCAACAAAACCAAATAATATGGCAGGTGTTTTCAAATAAAAGAGCTGAATTATAATATTTAATTTTTTTTAGACTTATGATGACTAAGTAAAGTATAGTCTAGTATATATGTTAAGATTATATTAAGAACAATGGATCATGAAATAAACAGCACCTTTGATGTCCATATACACACAATCTCCATTTGCAATCCCGACTGTGTTGTATGAAGACAACCTAATGTTTAAAGCTCGCAGTGGTACAAAACATGCTAAAATGTAACGATTGTTTTTTTTTAAAGAATTGAATGATCGAAAATTAACTAAACTTAAAAAAAAAAAATTGGCTGGTATATACGGACTAAGAAGACCGACTCAGAAATATTTTAGTGTCAGAGGGTACATATGTTTAGCGATTTGTACTTAGGGTAAACAAATACCTTTGAGCCATACATATGTTATGCTGATTGGGGGTTAGTTGTGATCCTCGCTACAAGGTGTCAAATACTACAAATACTAAAAACGGAGCACACCCAAAGGTTTATACACGCACTTACACATACACACACACACATACTTCTAATCTTAACTGACTCCACTTATAAAAATTAAAGTTTAAGGTTGCTAATAATTTATTTTTATAAAACATCTTTTAACACAGACTAAATTACGATTAGTGAGGAACCTTGTTAATCAATTTATATCACCATTTTATCCTATTAATGAGTGATTAGAGACATATATTTACTTATTTTCTTTTTTAAGTTGCGAGCGAGCAGACTGGCATATGGTAAGTGACTACCGCCGCCCATAGACACTTGTAATTCAAGAACGTAAAAGAAATGCGTTGCCAGGGTGGGAGTAGGGGAACAGGGGGAGATGTGTAGGGCCTCCAGTAACCTCACTCACACGGCGGAACACAACGAGCTGCTTTGCTTCACGACAGTTTTCTGTGCGGCCATGGTATCGCTCCGGTCGAACCGGCCCATACCTGCCGAAGCATTGCTCTAACTTCCAATAGATTTCATAGGAAAGCATTCGCAGAAGTTGCGGATTTTATTTATCAATTCGATTGATTAGCCATTTAACATATATATTTTTGTGATACAATTCTAATTAAGTATTATAAGTAAAACGTGACTAATTCATGAAAAGGCGATGGTCAATAAAGATGGTGTCTGTAGGTACAAATTAACGATTCTTTCTCTGGCATAGATCAATTTATAAAATATAATAAGGATTTTTATTAAGTAAAAACAGTTATGCATTAAACATTTTAAAATTATAATCTACAAATACGCGACGAGATTCCCATCAGTTGCATTTTTTTAATCACCCTACGAGATGTCTTGGGTATTATATAAAATCTTACATTTCATGAGTTATTTAAAGTTAAGGTTCTGCGGCACACACTCGAAGTATTCAAGAGTAAATGCAGTTTTAAAAAATATATGAAAGTACTCTTCTAGTATGATTGCATTCTTTAATTTTAAGATTTAATTCAGAACTACTAAATGTAGCTAAAATTACTGTAACAACGCTAATATCCCTTTATCTCCGCAATACATTTGAACGAAACACATAAGTGCGAAATGAATTACTCGTTTCCTATCTTTTATACATATATTTCTACTGTACGTGTGTATGTCACTGAATTCCTCCTAAACGGCTGGACCGATTTTAATGAAATTTTTTATGTGTCTTCAGGTGGATTCGAGAATGGTTTAGATTTACGATTGGACCCGGTAGATGGCGCTACGATAGGGTTCCAGGAATAATATTTTTTAAGTTCAGGCAGGACAACGTCTGTCGGGTCCGCTAGTAATATATAAAATATTAAATAATATACTATATATAAGTATATACCATAACCTAGCTAGGAGTACAGAACCTTAACCAAATTATAGTAGTTATAATTAGATTATGATTGATTGTATATGTATACTTCCTTGTACTACTATCTGTTTGATTCATAAAATTTATTATTATATGTATTAATATACCTAATTTATTATTTTAATATTAATACAGATATGCTATTATATTGTAAATTACACTTCTTCGATAGAAAAACGTAGCACAAAGCCTATTAGTGTTTTAACCTTTTGACTGACCTGTTGGTCTAGTGGTTAGTGACCCTAACGGGTGGGGGGAGGGAGTAGTTTTTCGTAAATAACTCGAAAATGACGGCCTATAGTAAAAAATGTTCTTGGTACTAAAGTACTTGTTACTAAAGTAATCTACATAAAATTCTCTACAAAAAAGTTTGAATACATTTTTTTGCTGGGATCAAAATTTAAGATCTTCTTAAGTTTTGAGCCCAGCAATGGAGGGAAGAAAATGGACAATAAAAAATATACATTTCTTTAAGAATGGCACGTATATTCCTAAAAATTAAATTCTTAATTATCTACTAAATCTAAAATATCATTATCATCAAGTCACGGTGTTTTCGATGGGGGCTCCGTTAGTGCATGAGCCGGATCATACGCCGCAGACATTGGAGCAGGCAATGCCTGCTTTCCTGCAGCTGCAACGCACCCCACACCCAGTCGTGCATAATATGGTGTTGAGAATGGAGTCAGGTGCCACAGGGTCGTTGGTTGTTACCGACCTTAGGATGCCATCTTCTCCTCTGGCTCAGCCCCATTGGGTAGGTGGTAGGAGGTTGCCACGTGGTTGTGGGAAGGTGGAGACCAAAATGTTTTCAGTGCGACAACTTCAACAGCTCCCATTCGCCAAGACGATTCTCCTTCTTCACAGCTTCTCCGGATGCGTCACCACCTCGCGGCCTCGGCGATCCATAGAAAGAGCAAAGTGGGAATTGCTTAACTATTCACAGTTATACCAGACCTTACCTAAAAATCTCAGACATTTTCACTGACCCCTTAACATTACCTGAGGGTATTAGACTGTTTCTGGCGATTTACCAAGCCCCTACGCAGGAACAAAACCTCAAAAATACCATACCGCTACTGGGAGAGCATCGAGGAAGCCGAAATCAGTTCTGGCCAGAGTGGCCAGATCCGCCTACCAGAGAAGCTTCAAAGCAGCACTCGTTATGAATGCACCTACAGGTAATTTTATTCACACAAAGTTGTCGAATCCTGTTTTTTTTATAAATTCAAATATCTATTTGATCTTATTACTTTTTTTACAGATACAACAAAATTCTTAAAGAAATGTATTTTTTTTATTGTATATTTTCTTCCCTCCATATCTTCTTAAGTTTTGATCCTAGCAAAAAAAATGTATACTTTTGTTTTTTGTAGACAATTTTGTGTAGATTACTTTAGTTTAAAAACATTATTTACTATCATTTTCGAATCATTTACGAAAAACTACCCCCCTACCCGTTAGCTCCACCCCATCCAACAGTACTTTTAGTTTGCTGTTTAATACACCTTTTCCTACAACTGTGCATTGGCTTTTCACACGAGTTATTTCCCCTATTTTTCTTTCGTTGACTGGACTACAGAACACAGTATACTATCTGTGCTTTGGTTTCACGATGATCTATGATTTGGGTCGTGTGTTCAATTACAGCACCTAGGCATCTCAGATTTGATTTATAGCGCAGTTATTGATAATTATTATAGACTACTTAAATTTGACCTTTGAAATCGCAGCTTTTTTATGGAAATGGGTCACGAGCAGACGAGTCACCTGACGGTAAGTGACTACCGCCGCCCATGACCACCTGCAACTCAAGAGTCACAAGTGCGTTTCCAGCCTTTGAGGTGGGAATAGGCTCTTTTCTTAAAGGTTTGAAGGTGGTATCGGTCCAGAAATACCACTGGCGACAATTTGTCCCATAAAATGGTTGGGCGAAATACTTTAAATACAGGTCTTGTTTGTACTTTATACATAGTACATTGACCCTGCAATCTGTGTACAATTTAATGAGTTAGACTAATTAGTGACAAGTAATAGTTGGAATGAGCGAGTATCAAATGCCTACATTATGTTAGTACTCATTAAAGCCCTATACCATACCATGACTGTTATGAATGTATCATGCAAGAAATAAACACGATATATACTTATTTCCACACTAGAACATAACGCAGTACCTATATGACACCCGAATATAATGTGGTGTGGCTGGCACACAGATAATACTGTCATCGTGGATCAGCTATACTGTAATAATATCTACTGCATTGTATGTGTTGATAAGTGAAGAAACGATCTATAGGAAATTGTTTCTTTTGTATTAACACCAACTATTAGTTTCAGTCGTGGTATAGAACAAAAGGTACATTAGTTAAAGTTATGTAAAATAGGGACCTACTAAATGAAAGTACACTTTTTATTTGTCATTAAAAAAAAAATGTTGACAATTTTTCGGTCGGTATAACGATGTTCTGCTGGTATCCTGAGCAATTTATATAAATATGTTACTATATATACCTACATATTATATAACATTCATACCTTTGGCAAGAATTAATTAACTTAAATTGTGATAACAAATTTATTATGATACTTACAGGTATACAAGCAGTTTATTTTCTATATTCAATCATATTATATGCTATATGCCCGACACCAAACACTACTGATAAAAATGCAATAAAAACTATTGCTCGGAAATACCTGAAACAAATAAAATTATTCAGTATTTAAAAAGTTCTGAGCAATGTATAATAAACATGAGGAAGTAGAATATTCCTCATAGTTAATTCTTCACTAGCTTAATTATATTGATGACATTACGTCTGTAATATTGCTGATTAAAACTAAATGATAGCTTTATAATACTGGTTGCCACAGTACAGGCTCTGCCTAGTTCGGGATCAGACGGCCGTGTGTGATGTGTCTCAAGTTGTTATTATTATTGTTACTTGATGAATCCTAATAACTTAGTCAGTGCAGTCATGGCCCAACCGCTCGAAATATATTGAAATTTTACAAACATATACATGACTGCATCCCAGATTAACACATAGCTATATGGACCATACCATACCTAGAACCAAACAGGCAGAGCCACAGGCCAAAGCTAGTATAAGAATATATCTTACCAAGTGAACTTTGATCTGCTAAGCAACCTAATAATGCTCTCTGTTTGCTGTCTGGTGTAAGCCAGGTCTCCTGAATTATCTATGACGAAGTGAGACTTCGCTACTTTATCCTCAAGCGGCATTTGACAGCTGATACGCTTCCTAGCAACTGCTTCAGGGAATGAATTTCTTTTGCACAATCTCTCTAACTGCTGGTTTTCTTCACTGTAAATTACAAGTGGAAAAGAGAACAGATAATTACAATTTAAGTTGAATATAGCCCTGCATCAGCTCTCAGAAATAAGTAGGGAAATAGCAAGATTCAAATATAAAAAATCATTCTAAGTATATTAAACGATATTAAAATTAGCTAATAGTTTGCCTTTTCTGGACTCATATATATAAAATGTATTTATAATTTGTTAAACTTTTAATCAATACTTTCTAAGATATTTTTGGTTGGTCTTTACAAAAACTTGTTGTTATGTCTTTATAAAAGTACATTTAGTAATAAGTAGCATACATAATCAAGGCAGTAATTATTAAAATGATATATGCGTACAGATATACATATTTTCCAGTACAAACCAATAGTTTTAGTGAAGAATATGGAGAGTGTTTCCTCTTCACAGCCATAGAAAAAAATGTTTGGCAAGGTTTCAATGTTGATAGATTGTTGCTGCAGTCTTTGATGAGATGTTACAAGAGCAGAATATAAAAGAGCAGAAAAAAACAGACTGTAATCCTGATACTGAATGAATGAATTTTTCTTTGCAAAAAAAATTAAATGTTCCATTACATTCAGAATTATAATGGTTAATAGATAAAACAGACAACTACTTTATTGAGTTAATTATTATACCAATAAAGAATTAAAAATAAACTATTTAACTAAGCCGCCCTACTAACAAAAGTAGATAGTGCACTAATTCAGAGTTAGCAAAAACAAACAAAATAAAACAAATATTGCTATTTTACACTTTGAATTTGATGCAATATAATAAATTTAAAATAGCAATATGTGCAAAAACGAAATCTTTAAGCTTTATGTTCTTAAATCATTTGCCTATGACTCTGGTTTAAAACTTGTTAAATAAGTTTGAAAGTTCTATAATTAAGATTATTATATAGCTTTTAGTTTCAGTTTATGACAAGCAGCTAATGAGCTGAGTATATGTTTATAGATTAATGATCCTTACCAAACAACTGTGATTATTTTGTGCATAAAAGTCAACATTTTTCCAGTTTCGAACAACAGTGGCACCTCCATGACCATATATCTGTTTCCTGTGAAAAAATATGATATTGCCATTTTCATCATGGCGCTTTGGATTCTTGGGTGTGTAATAGCATTCAACTTGCGTCGCTTCTCTATATCGTCAAATACTAATTCGCCTAGCCGAGACCTATTCACTTTGCCATCTGGTAGCAAGACCTCATCACCAAAGTAGTCTTTTAACTCTTGCCAGGCCTTTGTTCCTGGCTCTAATACTGAAAAATAATAGATGATTTCTTAAGTAATGACAAAGCAGAGAACCTTTAATATTCAACAAACGGATGTACATATTTATTCAAAGTCTAAAAATGCTTTTTTATTGAACGAGGGCATGACTGAATCATAATGATAACAATGGAAGTGGAGCATGTCTAAAGTATATCCTTTCAAGATTCCACACTCAGCTTGCGCAGGGATATTCAGGTAGACTCTAGACTTAGAGTATAGCTAATCTTACATATTTAATGAACAAAAAATCATTTCCATAATTATGTTGTAACAATAGCGTTACAAAATTACAAATATCAATATGTTTTCTAGCGTGAAAAATATTCATTCATCATTTATACACTAAATACCTATGGCTCATAAACAGTGTCTTTTATTAGTTTCACTTTAAACAAATCTTGGAAGTTATATTTAACCTACTTTCAATTGTCATATTGAAATTAAACTTTGCATGTACATGATAATGGAACTTTTCCGTGGCTACTGTTGGACTCATATGATTCGTTTAGACGAGTCCAACAGATTGCTCTTGGTAACAATAGTCTGTAGATGAAGCCAGGAGGTGGATTGTCCAACTTTTTTTTTACTTTTTTATTTGGTTCACCAATAAAACCTATAAGGTGAGAAACACTGAGTATAGTGACTCCTAGAATGGAGTATACTGTTGACTATTTAACTGTGACTTTGTTTTAAAACTAATTTTATTCAAAGCTATTTTATGAAACTTATCACTACATATTATAAAACAAAATCCCCCGCCTCATCTGTCTGTCTGTTCACGATAAACTAAACAGATTTTCATGCGGTTTTCACTAAGGTGTATAATTTGTTAAGAGTTTGTGTAAATTGATTGTTGAAGATGTCTCTGCTCCTCATGCGAAGCTGGGGCGGGTTGCTAGTATTGAATAAAGAAATTTTTAAAAAGTTTGTATTTACCACCCACAGCCAATATATAAAAAGTTAAAGCATGGAATGGCTTTGTGCAGTAAAATTAATGATTTTTATTTTAAAGAGTAGTTACTGATTTTGTAGTTTTATTTTGTTTTGTATACACATATTGTGGAAAAATTTAATTAAGACTATAGTATAAAGATGATTGTGAATTTTTATGACTAAGTATGTTCAATATTCTTCTATTTTTATCTGCAATCACTTACATGAAATAATAAATGATATTTTCAAAGATGTCGGCCACATCTTTTAAATATTTGATGTTTGTAAGTTTTTGAAGTTAATTTCAACTTGATACCTCTATGGGTTCCTGAGGAAAAGGTTCTTGACAGACAGACAGACGGACAACATAGTGATCCTATAAGGGTTCCTTTTTTCCTTTAGAGAATCGGAACCCTAAAAATGGCCAAATTGTCTTATATGTCAGTGATAATCAGTAACTGATAAAAGTTAATTTTTTACAAGTAAGTTAGCATCACAGCAAGCATTAGTGACGGAAATAAACAAACTTGCAAATAATATATTTTGGTACAATTGCAATGCTGATTGGCAAAATGTCTTAACACAGAACACATACATTAAAACGAAAGTGAACATTGGCTGGAATAGCGACTACTGGCTTAGAACAATATCTAAATAATTATTTGAATACACCAAAATTTTAAGCTGTCGCTAGCCATTGCAGAGCCAGTTGTATACTTATAAGTTCGTATTGAAAGACAGAACCATATTTACCTCTTCTGGCTATTTCATCTGCATCTATGACGGCTATTCCATGCTCTCTAAATATTGAAAGCACAGTACTTTTTCCAGTCGCGAGCCCACCAGTGAGACCTACTATGAACATGGTGTTGTAGATAACGATGATTTATTCCGCCAAAAAATTTTTAAACTGTTGACAGGATTTGGAGTGGCATCGATTACTTTAAAATAATGTAACAACCTATTAATCTATCAGTTAGCTTTCGAATAAACTTGTCATCAATTATGAACTAAAATAACTGACTTAAATTTGTAATAATTGCAATGATTAAAGAATGGAATTACTGAGACACCAAGTGAATATTGACAACAATCATTGACATTGACACGGCAATGGTGTTGCCAATTTTATTTTGAAGTGGATCTTATGGTGCATTCAAACGCACGTCGCGCTGCCTGGCAAACAGCCATGTTCCAAGCAAGTTATTCACACGCTCGCAGGCGTGCTAGTCAGTGCCAACATGGGAGATGACACAGATGTAGATCTCGTGGAAGCTACTGCTTTGAGCTTAATCTATTTTTATTGGAAAAAATCCAGCCCGACATAAATAGGCGTGCGAAATTTTACTTAAAATTATGGTGCGTTTACACGCTCGCGAACCAACATTCAACGAGCACAAGCACGGGCACAAGTATGTGAAAAGGCTGTTTGTGCATGCATGCGTGAATGTGCTCACGCTTGCCGCCGATCGGGACGACTTTTGGGTGCGTTCACACGATCGCGTTCAAACCGACATTCAACGAACACAACACAAGCATGTGAACAGGCTGTTTGTGCATGCTTACGTGAATGTGCTCGCGCTTGCCGCCGATCGGGACGACTCAGTTTTTTGACACACATCAAAGGGTGAATGAACTTGTGCTTGTGTACCTGTTTACACTCGCTCGGCCGCGTTAGTATTATTTGCATCTTCGTGGCGTACGACGGACGACGCAACGACCGAAATTAATTTTTGACGACACCAAATATGTCAGAATGGTCTGAAACTTTATCAAGCACGAATCGAAAGCTAAAGAAGAGTTCAGAAAGATGTTTAGTAAAAATTAATATTGTTTATCAGGGCCAAAAAATTATGAAACAAAATAGTGCCAATTCTTCGGATTAGAGTTACTATTGATTGATTGATTGATAATTAGAGAATTGTAATTAATCGCATATCAATACGATATGCAGTAAATTAAATAGATTTATGTATGCCTTAAAACAGTTACGAAACACAGCTAATGAAGAAGCTTGAAGAAGCCCAATGCTTATCATGATTAAATAACCATAATAATTTAGGTTTATGTTTATTAGAAATAATAAAAAATTATATTCAAAAGTTAGTGAGGATAGTAAATTCATTAAAAGAGATCCCACTAAAATAAGAAACGAATCATGTTAAAGCACTCTTCGGTGTAAAAGTAGGTAGTTATAATTCATGTCAATTAAAAAAAAAATCTAATTTAATGTTTTGGTTACTTGAAAAGTGTTGTTACACCATAAATTATTTTTAGGTTTAAAGAACTTTATTGATACTCAAAGAACATTACAGTCCACTTATTGAGCATAATATAAAATAAAAATAAAGTAATAACAAGAAACAGCGATCGTAGGTCTCTAAATCAATGATTCAAAAAGGTTAAAGAAACAGTTTGGTTTATCTTATGTACTTACATGAAATTATATATTGTTATCTTTGTAGGAAGTCCAATTGTCGTTAATCACAGTAGTGAACATTAGATTGCACTATATAAATTGACATTAATTTATAACATAGTATTCATACACTTTTGCTACTTCGTTTCTAGTATCAGCTAAAAATTTCAGGTAGTTTGAAAATTTAAACCAGATAACGATGATCAAAGCAAATACACAAATTGAAAATTGTTAGCATTCCAAGTTTGCGTAATCAATACTTCATAGTATTGATTACGCAAACTTGGAACTTTTTAGTTGTAAAACCTAATAGTTTTAAGTAAAATTTCGCATGCCTATTTATGTTGGGCTGATTTTTTTCCATAAATATAGACCATCTCAAAGCAGTAGCCCTCACGAGATCTACGTCTGCGTCGTCTCCCACGTTTGCAATGACCTGCAAGCGTGTGAATCAGGGCTGCTAGATTGTATAATTGGATACAAAATTGGTACAATTCGGTTATCTTTTGTGTCCTGTTTGTTTAGTAGATTGCATTGTATAATTGAATACATTGGATTTTTTACTGATGTTCTAGCGTAATAAGTACGTACTATACTACGTGTAAAGAGAGACTTAAAACAAATCATTTCTATACTAAACTGTTGAATCCTTATACGTTAAAGTTAAAACACCTTTTATTGAAAAAATAAAAAAAATAAAATTATATTTATTACTTACCTACTAGGAACCCGCCCCGGCTACGCATGGGTACAAATTATACTCCTAAACCGCTCTGCCCCCGCTTTTTAAATCTCTGATACTTCTAAGATATTCATTTTAATGATATGCTGTAAAGGGCAATTTTGATCTACATAAAATGCACAACGTATCTAAGGTATTTAATTGGATAAGGAATAATACTGTATTGTTTAAAATAGTTTGATAAATAACCCATAATTTTTTTGTAATATGTAAAAGATAAAAATGGTTACTGTGGGTTATCCTTAGGAGATAAACATATACCATCGCGGACTATTTTATTGATCTTTTTAAGATATACAATTTCGTAGTACATTAATTTGATCTATCTCGTAAGGTTTAGCCAGCGTTTGCAATGTAAGCGCACAAAAATATGTTTGTTACGACATGACATTACAAATCTTTGAATTTCTCGACTTTTCTCTACAATAATATGCATGTATACTACATATAAACCTTTCTCTTGAATCACTCTGTCCATTGGTGAAAACCGCATGAAAATCCGTTCAATAGTTTTTCCGTTTATCGCGAACAGACAGACAGATAGACGCGGCGGGGGACTTTGTTTTATAGTATGTAGTGAAAATTAATTTTTGCATGGCGCTTCTTGCCGCCGCAGGCGGTTGGCTCCGCCCACTTGCGCTCAGCCACCGAGGCGCGACTCGACGTGCTCCGGCGCGTCCCGTTTGGTGTGAATCGTACTTAAGAGGCGACTGAAGAAGTAAGCTAGATAGATAGCCACTACGACAAAGAAAAAACTCGAAGCAAAACCCTATTCCAACCCGTATGGCCAGCGCGCAGCGTGGTATAGTAAGCCAATTTCCGTTCAGAAAATTCTATAGATGGGTACGGCCTTCCTACAGAATTTTGAACGTTTATGGGCTCCGATAATGATGATAAATTTAAACGTAAAATTTAAATAGCTTTAAATTTTACATTTTGTTTCTTTTTACTTACCTGTCGTCGCCACATCAAAAACTCTTATTTGTTTTATTAAAATTAGGGACAAAGTATAACAGATGATAACACAGTTCACTATTTAATAAGAATAAGTTAATAGACACTATTTTGACTGGTTATACCGGTAATGCAATGGTATTGGTCGATTGATAAATATTAATGAATAGTGGGGTTATAAAAAGGGTAGCAATGAGTTCAGAACATTGTCTTGAGTGCGAAGAGTGGTACGAACAACTTGGCAGTTACTGGAGTTAGTGATTTTCATATTTTATATCAGTGGTTGTGAGACTGTTTTCCTACATACCTTAGTGAGAAAAGACGATCATGGCCTCTAGCTGCATTAAACAGTGTGGTACAGTAGAAAGAATGTCTGAAGATTGAACTGTATTTCTCTTAATAAGATTACATATTTAGCTGTTAACAAAGACCAACCAGCAAAATGATCTTAACTACCGCTGCTCATAATGGCTCTAGATCTTAAATTTATCGTATAATGGCTTTAGTCAATGCCATCTTATTTGTTAGCGCACTTTACAATGCCTTTACAAGACCACACCGAGAAATGTACGTATAGCAGCACTCTATATGACTTATACTCTCGTCTAAATACTAAAGCATTAATAACGCTCTAACTAAGACTAGCGCGGCTCTATTGAAGTGCATTTATAAGATTCTTACAAGACTATTGGTCTTGAAAACGCTTAGATTAATGCAAACTTTGCTTGAAATTCTGTAAGGTAAGAACGGTTGACTGTTATAGGAGCATTAGCATTAATTTTGACAAAATTTCGTCATTTATGTGGCTTTAGCTCCTAAATTAGTTTTATTTTAGTAATTTACAAGACCAAATTGATATTTTGTGAAAACTTTAAGGTTACGTAACGAACTTAGTTTCTTTTTACTTTTTTTTTTTTCATAAAATAGATATGTAGGTATTTAAAAAAGTGGAAGCAACTTAAACGAAGTGGAGCGTTTAGATGAAAGTTTTTTTAAATGGAAAGAATTACAGAAAAATTGCAGTTTATCTCTCAAGATCCCAAAAAACGCAATATTGACAATAAAGCTAGTGGTTCTATACATTTTTGCAACGAAAAAGCTGAAATGAAAAAAAGAAGTGTCCGAGGAATTGCTTCGGAAAGAGCAACACAAACCATAGCAGCGCTTTTAAATCTAGTGGTTTTATAGATTTATTGATTTCTTCTGGTGATGATTCTGATTCAGATTACCTATGTCTCAAACGTGGTAATGACTGGTACTGGAGAAATTAATGACGAATTTCGAGATAATATCAGAACTTGCGCTTTAAAATGCAATATTCCTCATGCAGATTTGCGTGAGTTGTTTGTAATAATCAATAAAAGAGTACCAAGTACCAATAAGTAAAAAATCCTTTTTATTTCTGTTGAACAGTACCAAACAGCACACTGAATCATTGATACGTTGTTACTTTTCAGCAATTGTTAGCAAACGCGGTACCCATTTGGAAAAAAGCTTATTTATGGCCAAATTTTGATATAAAATAATGAAAACTGCCAGTTGAAATCTTCACTATCTCAGCTATCTCGCGCACTTTTCCCTTCCGATCTTCCTTCACGATTTTCAAGACTTTGTTGAGTCATTGCTTCATTTGGACGACCAGAGCGTTCAGCATCATTTGTGTAAATACGACCGCGTTTGAAATCGGTATACAACCGAAAAATTGTTGGTTTAGACGGTGCAGATTACGGATAACAGTTTATAAGCCACTGCTGTGGTGTATTTTCCCTTTAAAAAACCATGGTTTATCAACACACGAAACTTGTTTCTTCCATTGTTTTCGAAATTACAAAAGTAGCGTCACATAAATATCTGTAAATTAATATTATATATATAAATATCATTTCATGGGTAGTGCTTTCCAAAAATCAGAAATAAATTTAAAATATGCGCCATCTGCAAGTTAATCTCGGGTCTTATTGAACGATCTAGTACATCATGTTTTTTAATTATTGAATGTTATACTTATTTCATAGGATTTTTTTACCGAAACATAGAACAGCTGCTGCGAACACATAACAAATGGGAGAAAATAACAAACGCCTAGGGAAGGCCTGTGCTTGAAACGGGTATCGTAAAAAATATTATTAATGTTGGTGGCTGTGAATTAAGTAATGGCAGTGACAATGAGTCTGATGTCTTTCAAACCATTGGTGCATTGTAGAAATGAGGAAGATGAAAATGTCAAATAAAGTTGAAAATTTAGATTCTGATTTTAATGATTCATATTAAACATAACAATAGATCGGGGGCGCAACAATCCTCAAAAAGTAGGGGTCGTCCAAAAGTTTTGAGGTCTATAAGGACTACAAAAAAGAAAAAAGGTCATCAAATGTATGTTTATAAAACTAGTGCATTCGAAAGACATTGTCCTGTCCGAACGTTATGCTAAGTCTATCAAGTATGGATTTTCTTTTTGGTATCGTAAGTCTACGTCGTAAGATTTCGACAATAAAACAAATACGCTGAAATCTAAAATATTAAAAAAAAACCTTTCGCCTAAAACAAAACTATTTCTAAAACCCGATTGCAGCTGCCTTGTGGGGAAAAATTGTGAATCTAAATCTTACAGAGACTCACTCAAATCCAAAAAAAAAAATCTTCGAGAAATAATAAGAATCCTAGAACCTGGTTGCAGCGCCACTCACCGGGTCCCATCGTGAATGTAAACCATCCAGGGACCTAGTCAAACACACACACACGCTGACACATGCAGCACAGAACTCTCAAGCTGGGCCCCATTTCACGTAATCATCTGTAAAAATTATTGTTTTTGACATGAGAATTGTATAATTTCTGTGAACACATGTTTAACCACATTCTTCTTCTATCATCAAATCATATGAACTAGATGTGATCGTCTTCATTTACATCCTTCGGATATAAGTAGATTTTGGTTTATGAAAAGTTTCAAAGCAGTAATAGTAAAACTGTAATTCAAAAACCAATAATGTCGGAACTTTTATACGTTCATGCAGAGTGAACAAAAGCGAGGGAAGAGGGTTCTATTTGCGCAATAAAGAGGGCCTACGTATTATGGTCATGCGCGTCTGGGCGTGGAAATAATATTAGGGCGGAGTTACTTCGATCGCTGCAACCTGCCCTCTGGTTGTCGACGATACATTTCCCTGACCCTCATAACGCGCTGAACTGTCATCGATAACATGCCTCAACAATTGCACAAGTGCTGAATTTCATTCATAGAATTACTAACCATGTTTTTAGCGAACGAACTTTGTGTTTAAAATTTATTTACGATGTTTAATATGGACGGTGTGAATGGCTCCCGATGTCCTTCAATGGAGAATACGAGTGTAGTGTCATTGCCTGTAAGTGATTCTCCAACATCAGCGTATAGTTCAGATATGTATTTGTATGATGATTCGTCGATGTCAGATGGCAGTCTATATGCCAGCGATCAGGAGAATCTCTCCACACCAAGAAGGCGGTAAGTTAAGGGTTATTTTTTTGTGAACGTTAAGTTCTTTCTAAAATGCTCAGCGGTTTTCCTAATTTTAATTTGCTATTTGTATTACTTGATGCGAAGTGTTAACTACTTAGTTATTTTATTTCAGATTGAAAATGAAAAAAAAATATTTCAAAGCAGTTTGCACTGTCTTTACAAATTTTTAAGTTACTTTTTACATTCAATGTCGTATAATCATGCTTATATTGCCTTGACGTGGTTTTTCTTTGTATGAAATAAGCCCTATATCTAGTCTTGTGATTCTGTGCTTGTTCTTTACAGACGTTCAATATTTGCTTTAAAAATTTTGACATTTATGCCCTTGTATGTTGACCTGTCATTGTAAGTCTATACAATGACAGTTCAAGTTATAACGACCAATGAAATAAACCAAAAATGAATTAGGTATAATAATAACAATAACTTCACACATCTCACACACGGCCGGCTGATTCCAAACTAGGCAGAGCCTGTTCTATGGTAACCAGACTGCTATTAAACATACTTATATATTTCTAAGTACATACATATTTTAGATAAATTACACCCTGACACATAACAAATGATCATGCTCATCACACAACTATTTGTCCTAGGTGGGAATCGAACCACACTAGACTCACAGGCCAATCAATTATGGTCGAAACTCGACCACCAGGTGGTCTCTTATTAGAGTTGCCACCTTTTTTTGGAAAAAATATAGTATATTTATTTAATCTTGCAAAAAATATAGTATTTTCAGAAAATTTTGGAAAAAATATATTACATTCACATTGTCGTTAATATCTTTTACCTAAGACTTCTGTCGCGTTATTGTAAATTTTGTCAAACCGGATGATTGTCTAAAAATTTTATTTTTCTGAATGGTAGGTACTCTTTGATCTTTTCTGTACCATTGACAACGTGTAACCAAAACTTCATGATGATCGGTTGAGTAGTTAAGGTGTGAAAGCGTTACAAACAGTTTCAGTGTGTTCCAGATACAGTTAAAATGGCGACAGACGAGTTAGCAATAAAAATATACCTAATATTTTTCGTACTATATTATTGTTCTATAATATTTAGTACAATTGATCAAAATATAGTACGATACTATATATTATGTTACGGGTAGTAGTGAGTAGGTATCAATAGGTAGATTCTACAGACACTCAAAAAACTTTTACACAACATTATTGCATTTTATGTACATACAGATTTCTAAAATTAAGAATCTAACCTTAGTCACAAAAGTAAAAATTTCCACAATGGAATCTGAAATGGACTCCGTACACAACCCGTACATTGCTACAGGCAATATAGAGGGCGAGGATGAATCTCCTCTGAATAAAATGGGAGTCCGAAGGGGTCTGTCGTACTCTTACCGACTAAAAACCACCCCAGTGTTCCACTGGTTGCCTATCATCGGGGCAGCTAGAATCGCCATTGCCTTCTGCAACCCCCGACAGATATTGACCCGTCTCACCCAAGACAAGTCCCGTCACCCGGTGCGAACTTCACCCGTCAGTAGCACTCTTCTGTGAAGCGCGCGTGGAACACTGCGCACTGCCTCTCAGGGCTGTATCTGTTCGGACGACGACTTCCTCAAAAGTTAATCGCCCGCAGGCGGCAGCCTAAGGAACATGTGAAGAAGGAGGTCATTAAATGCCCACCGGGGCCCGGTACGTCTACTGCGAGCAGAGAGAGTTGTACTTCGCTCTCTCTCCCGTTCTGCCGCCTTCTTTACGGACATCAACTCCTTGCAGAAGGAGGTGACAGCGTTCCATGCGCTCTCGCTCCGGATCATGGAAAAAACCATGGTCGGCAGCGAGAGACGACCCGCAGAACTGACTGCCGCGACGAGATCATGACACTGGCTAGCCCAGGCTGAGCATTCCATCAGCGTGTGAAGCACCCTGCCGTCGTTACAGTTACCATAATGGTGGCACCGTGACGTCAGCTCGCGGCCGATTCGACACAGGTACCTGCCGAAGCAAACGTGTCCGGAAAGCACCTGCGTTATCCGGAAGGTGTGGGCTCCAGTCTCTCTCTTTAGCCTCTCGCTATAGCGGCGTGCCCTAAAATAACTTATGCTAGCGTTACTTATCTAGGTATATGGCAGCTAGCCTATGCTGTGCTGAGCAACAAATATACATATTTATTTATTATATTGCAGGGTTCTTTCTAGGTCGGATTACCGGCGAATGAACAGGCGTCGGTCATCTTCGCTACGGTGCCCACAGCAGCAGATCCAACAGCGGCAAGCCGCGAACATGCGCGAACGTCGACGTATGCAATCTATCAATGACGCATTCGAAGGCTTACGCGCTCACATACCCACGCTGCCATACGAAAAAAGGTTATCTAAAGTGGACACACTGAAGCTGGCTATTGGCTATATTAGCTTCTTAGGTGAACTGGTGAGCATCTTTTAGAAAATAGTTATTATTATATGTTTTAGTATAATATTTCATAGAAAGTTATTCTTAAGTTACAAATAAATAATTAGAATATCTGCTGTAAGTAAGTACCCAACAAACATTTTATAGGTTGCCACGACGTGCCAAATCTAACTTTTGGTTCCTTGCTGGTCGCAAATACGTTGCTATCACGTCGACACGACCGAGAAAAGGCCCATTTTATATCAGTGTCGTAATAGAGTCGCGAAGTGGTTGCATTAGTCACTAAATAGTCATGTAGTGGTCACGTAGATGGTGGTGTTTACTGTAACCGCTTCACGGCATTTTATCGAATTACATATCGCGACTTTATGAGGAATTTTGATTGACTATGACGACAATTTTATATTGTAATACATTATTTTCATTGTCAGTATCCATTTTGTATATTTATGTATGGCTATTTGCATCTTCAAAACTAAAGTGTCCTGTACATTAATCTGTTGGGTAATTAATTTTATCGAGAAATATTAGCAAGTTATCTATAAAAGGAACGCGCCTTATATATTCTTTAAATTATACAATATTTTAACAAATATTTTTAACGAACGTGCTAACAGTTGCCTTTTTACGACTTAGAGTTCAAGACACGACCGTACTACAACGTCTAAATAACTTATTCATTCTGTGCACTTAGCATATATCAGCCATTAACGTAATTAGGGTTCATTTAGAGATTTCGTGTAAAAAAATCAATTGCCCAGCTTTTTTTATTCATTTTAACGTCGAATGTCTGGTTACTGAATTTTTATATACTAATACGACATCCAGTCACTGTAAAGTTATATAAAAGTGATCAAATTGACTGAAAATCATTTAAGAGTGCATTTTGTCACTCTTACACGATCATCACGTAAAAGTAGTTCCCGCGACTCTAATACGATTAATAATGGTGTAAAAGTTGTACCTATAGGCGTTACTAAGACGACAGTACTGGTTATACCGCTAAAAGTTGTATAAAGTCATATACGACAGGTTGTATTGAAGTCGAATAAGATGTCTAATACGACTAAAAAGTCGTATAAAGTTATGAGACACTAAGCCGTATTACATAATGAAATTACGTTTATAGCACTTCGACTAGCGTTAGTTTCACTTATGCGACTAAAATGTTTGTTGGGTATATTTTATCTGATGCATTACCAAAATAGGTTGTAAAGATACATAGTAAAATGAATATTGTTATAACAATAATACTTAATATCTGTAGGTACTTATATTTATTTCTCTCAAAGTATTTCTATCCATAAAACAGGTTTTTTTATAACCGTGAAGAGTGTGTATGTTCAAAACTTTTCTTTTCGTAACCTTTCGTAAGTTTTGTTAAAGAAATTCAAAAGTAACTTACAAAAATCTTGTTCCTACGAAAAATGTTGCATAACATCATGCTTGACGAATGAATGAACTCCTCATAAATCTTGTAACGCAAACAGATTTAGTTTCCGCAAAATTAAAATGCGAAACTGAACTGATGATTGTCCTAAAGTATACGTAGGAACTCAAATAAAAATTTACTGACAACATATCAACGACTTAATAACTCAAAAGTTTTTTTTTTTGTTTTATTTCTTTAATTCGCAGTGTTCTAAGTACAAACGATTTAAATTTAAAAAAAAAAAGACGTGTCCATAATTTCACAGTCGTTTTGTATTGAAACTGTAGTAAAAACTAAACACAATTCGAAAAAATATTGAAGACGTCAGTGCGCGACTGTTTCTGTCTGTTTTTTGCAAAACGCGCCTTCAAAAACAACAGTGTTGTGCAGATTTAAGGTAAATAATTTTTGACTTTGTTAATAAATTTTGAAATTGAATACCATGATTACGTTCAAAAATAACATGTTATTGTTATGTGTACAAATATTTAATTTTTATAGATAAAATTGTAATTTATAAACCTTTAAAAAGTTGTGTTTTGTAAACCTTTAAAAAGTAGTCCTGACGGAACTACTGAACATTTAGTATGTCGTTGACAAACAACGTTGCGCTTTAATATAATTTATTAGAATAACAAATAACAATATTTGTATATGTATAACAGTAACTAATAATAAACTGCCTAACTAATATTTAAAAAATTGCATGTTTTCTTTTTCATGTTGGGTTTTAGCTTTGATTTCTCACAAAATTTGGAATATTAGCATAAGTTTGTTATTGTTTATTATTGAAAGTTTTTTGTTGTGCTTTGAGGCGGTTTGGCATGCTTGCTTCATATTAGGCCAAAATGGCAACGCACTCGTACTATTCTCGTATTTTTACCACCTGAAAAAGCACCGTCTTCAGATAGCAGTAGTTGCTCTGAAAACGAAGTTATAGTACAGAACTCTAACCAACTAGATGATAACGATAATGTCACCAATTGCAGTTCCCAACCAAGATCATAGCCTTCTACTCCACCAATATTGATTTCAATTTCAGATATTTTGTCACCTGTTGTCAGTAATTAACCAGCTACTACAAACTCGTTCTAAAAGAAAAGCAAGTTGTCGAGAATCAAACCTCGATCCTCGACATGGCGGTAGGCCGGAGCTTTCAACCGTCTGAACCACTAGCGTACGGTGTGGCGCAGCAAGCAGAGGCGCGGGCGCGCGCGGATCGGCTCCTAACAAGTTTCAGGAAGCCTCCACACTGAATTTTAAATGAACAACTGGAAAATTCAATCATGCTGCCACGATAGAATTACCTCAATATAACCCTCCTGTCAATGATAGCCTCCAAACACCGTCGGATTATTTTCGAGATTATTTTCCAGAAGATATTTGAGATCACAAATAATACAAATTTATACTTAGTCCAGAGTTTTACAAACAATACAAATGTTACTAAAGATGATCTAATAGACTTTATTTCGATTACACTATTGATGGGAGCTGTTCAAAAGCCTGCCTATCGCGATAATTGGACAAACGGATTGAGGTTTCCCCAAATTGCCGATGTGATGACATTGTTTTCAACAACGATATGAATGACGACCGCTATTTCAAGGTGAGACCTATCATTGAAAGAATTTGCCAAAATTGTTTGCGGTCTACAGAGTCGATGAAATCATGGTGCAGTACATGCATGCGTCGATGTACCGTCCTACCTTACAAGGGCTTGAAGCTGACGCCAATATTTACCAAAGAAACCAAAAAATTGACGCTTCAAGATGGGGATTCGCGCCGGAACCTCTGGTCTTGAAATATATGCGTTCATTCCATATGCAGGTGAAGATACGTTCAGAGGACGTCATTTTACTGAAAATGAAAATAGCCTGGGTCTGGGAGGAAAATTGAAATTGATCAATGTAATAATATCAAAAATAAATAAATGGCTTTCTTATTACTTTTTGTATCATTTCATTAAACTTAATGTATATTATGTGTAATTTGCAATGTAGGTCAAGTACAACATAATAATTGCTACGTAAATACTTATTGGAAAGTTGCGCAGCGTTGTATCTCACCAACATATGTTTTCCAATAAAGTATATAACGATAGTAGAAGTATATATGATTTTTTTCAACATTTATTATGGAGTTTTTAGATCATAAATAAACATCCTTAAATGAAAAAAAAAACTAATTTTAATTTTTTTTTTACCTGCGAACTACCTGGGTTATACAGACTAGTGACTCGTTTTAATGCGTTTTAATGATTATGATTACTATGTAATAGCGATTGCTGCTTGACCAAAATGTGCTGGTGGAGTAGATGTATGTCGCTTTTGCGAAACTTCTTAAAAGCTATAATGAACATCACCACTCGTCACACACTCCATCGTTATAGGCTATCTTGCTATAGTTAAAATAATTAATTGAGTATAACATAATTATTAGGTGCGAGCCGAGAGATGCTCCTCAGAATCCATGTTTTCTGGAGTAAGCAACACACACAATAAGGAAGAGCAGAAGAAAGTCGTCATAAGAGGTAAGATAGGTATTTTTATAATTAAAACAAATATTAAGCATGACGACTAAACTCTCGGACTTGCAAGAAACTGTACCCATATTTTACACGCCCATTTGTATGAACATGAGTCATAAATGCAAATGCTAACGACGAACATGGCCTACGTCTAGGACATTCTGACAACATTCTCACGAAATAAGGGTCAGATAAAAATAGTTATAATAGAGTAATGAAACTAGAAACAGACCTGTAGACTTTATTTTTTTATTATTATATATTCATGATTAGAACAAAGTTAGCCCAACTCAATAAGGTGCGAGCTTATTGTCGTCTACCCAGCGAGAGAGGCTAATCGAAAAAAAACCGACAGCACCTCACAACTTTATAATGGCAAAGGCCATTATGCTATCGGAATTGCTATCGATCTTGTGCGAACACTAACGACATGAACCTAACACCTTACAAAACAATTTATCTTACTTACTTAGTTGTCACTACCAGTAGTCTTTAGTAAAATAAGTTTTATAACGAGCATGTTAATCAACACCGATGTATTAACTGATATGTTTATATATACCATATATATGATATAGATATATATGTCTGTTGTACCCTGTGTTTAGCCCCATAATACAAGTATACGTGTCCACTTAGCTTACAAACAATTATGCACCCATATTACCTAAGCTTAAACTTATAAATTATCATGGGCCGCAGTCCTACAATTTGCCAAAGAGATAAAACGGATTTAATCGACGTCATTACAGTAATTTTGCTGTGGTAATAACGTCATACATAAATGTGCAAATGACGATGTCTAATGGTGCATGACATGCATGCACTGATGGCCGGGTCATGCGGTGCCAGGGCGCGACCCCTGCCATTTGTTTGTGCACCTTTTAATGATCGATACTAATATGTGGGTCCAAAACATTTGCAGAATCAATGGAATGCTTGCATTTGTACTGTTCTAGTTTAATATGATGTTTAAGACCTGTGATATAATTATGTTCGAATTAGAGCTTGAGTCTATCATTGGCATTACCACTTTCCATGAATCGAATCCGACGGTTATGGAATCCAACCTGTAGGTCAATTGAGTAAAAATAATAATATCGTCGGCATCAACATTCTTTAAGGCAAATTTTCCTTTAAAGTTTTTTGGGGTGGTACATATCCAGGGAAATGTACCATCCCTAAATCCTAATTATTTTCCGTAATCCCTAAATCTCGCTCAGCGGTGAGCGAGGTTAAATCTAAGCTACGAAACTATGCGTTTATTTAAACAAGAGCTATACGTGTAGTGGGCCATATTGTGATTTATGTAACTCGGCCAAATTACTGCTAAGCCATTTACATAGAAGATGAGAAAGCACGACGCTGCCTAAGCATGCGAGCGTTTAGAGAGGATAAGAACGACACTAATATCATAAATACAATTTCTCTAAAAAGATTCCGAGCATACCTACCTACTGCTCCATGAACCCAGAGTCTCGACCCCAAATTTCGTAAATACTTAGTTATTTAATAATGATAAAATTAAGAATAAAAAATATCTGTCTTTATATTAATACGTAGGTACGTGAAGAGAATTTTTATGTGGGAGAGCCATGCTTCGGCACGTATGGGCCGGCTCGACTCCGCTCGTTACCAAGGCCTCACAGAAAACCGGCCGTGAAGCAATACTTGCATTGCATTTCGCCGCGTGAGTGAGGTTACCGGAGACCCTAACCCTTCCCTCTCCCTTATTCCCGTCCTTCCCCTCTCCCCCTCTTCCCACCCGTGACCCGTCTGTTCGTTTGCCCCCAATACCATATTTTTTTTTTTTTTTTACCCTTACATTTTTTAGAAAGGACAACGTAGGAACGCGAACGTGACATTTGGAATACTTATCTACTTAAAGTTTATGAACAGAAGAAGTGTAGAAAGCTAAATTTTTTTAAACAACTTTCTAAAATTGTTACAATTTTTTAAAGTTACCTGAAAACGAAGCTATACACATCCAGTATATTGTCCTGTCAGGGTACGTAAGTACTGAAATCTATACAAAGAATTATACAGGTCAATGTAATCAACCAAAAATGAATTATGGTCGACATTCGACCACCAAGCGATCTCAAGTATTTTATATATATATATATATATATATATATATATATATATATATATATATATATATATATATATAATATAAATAGACAAAGACAACAATTCAGTGCAAAACCATTTTATCCTATATTTAGTAACAACCGATTTTCTTTATTTTTTTGTTGACTATTGATGAGTATTAATAATATAAAAAATATTTAAAAGAAATGATTATGGTCTAATTTAGACCATTAGGCGAACTAGCACTAGTATTAACTAGTATACTCTTTCAAAAACTGAGATTGATGAATTTGAACAAAATCTTCTAAAAATTGAAATTTGAAACATGCAACGAACGTCTTTACTTATACATCGCGAAAAAAAGTAAGACGATTGAAACGTGTCGTTAAAATCTTTCAAGTCACGAGCCAACTTATGCGACAAAACAATACCATAAAATCGCTCGTATCGGGTGTCCTTTCAGATTAGTAAAACAACAAGCATGGGTACATCAATACTATTGCAGGTGCGTTTAAAAAAGTTTTAAAGCCCCTGTGGAATCTATAATTTTGGTGTCGTGCGTGATGTAATTATACGATTTTACACGGGAGCTACCCCTGCGGCCCTGTCGTATGGTAGCACATCACGCCGGGCTCATATTATGACATTGCGTGTGATAGTTGTATATTCCCTTATCTCGTACTAAATGTAAATAACACATTTTTGGTCCATCGTTGTTATCGGCGTTCTCACGGTAGTATTGCGTGTTGCGCTTCCCTAACCCACGAGATCATAATTATTTCCTCCCACGGTCCGTTACCGGTGGGATAAAATTTATCATTAGAGTCCCGGAGTAACCCATCACTTAATAACTGTGGATTTTCACCTTTAAGGTACTTAGGTACGATATTGTTAAAAAAACTAATGACTATCTATTCTACTAATGACAATATTAGGTATATTTTATCTGGCTTACGGTCTTCGTTATATTTTATCAAACGTAATTAGTACAGAGCTTGCATTTGGCTATCCACATCGTTTATAGATTCATATCTTTTTATTTTATGTTTATATTATTAAGAAGCAGTGACCGTTATTATTAATGCCTTGCACGTTTTTACATTATCGGTGTCAGTCGCGCCAACCGTGTGGAAGCCTTTTGAAGAAACATTCTGTAGTCTGCAGGGGGATCTACTATTTTAGCCTCCGCGACTAGAAGTCCGTCCTATCAAACCGATTATAAAGAACATTTTGGTTTTAAATTGTGGAGGAAAGACAAAAGTTCATTATTTGCCGGTGAATATCGGTGCGAAGGTACAAAGTATAATCATCGTTTCAGCCATAGGACATCCACATAAAGGCAAAATCTATTCTATGGCTATCAGGTTCTATCCGACTTGTGGGGTTTAAAATTGTCACTAAAGATTAAGGCTCGTCTTGGTCTCAATACAGATACCAGAATTCGAGATGAGATCGAGACGTACTCAATAAAAAGTTATAGTACATTTACTTAACGCTACTCTCATTTTTTTTTATTTTAGTGTACACGATAACTGAAAATAAAATACTTAACTACTAATATTAATCATAACTATGTTATAGACACAATACCTACTATATATAAAATACAAAATATACAAAACGAAAGGTAGGTAGTAAGAAAACTAAAGAAGGATTGAAAACGTAAAAGAACGCTGTGTTCCTTAACAAAATAAAATTCCGGTGTTATTTTAACAAAATAACAAAAAAACTAAAAAAGAGATTAAAAATAAATTAAATTGTTTCAGACCAGAAATAAAATTTTATAAAAAAAACGTCTAGGTCTGCTATCTAACCCATCTATTAACACGAGTTTCGTTACAATAATAAAAAAAAGAAAAAGCTTGGAGCGTAATATAGCAAACAATACGCCCCTAATTTTACATACAAAAGCATTGTACACTTGTGCCGAAAATCGACGCTTCCAAAAGTGTAAACAAGGGTGTAAGTATATTTACGAATCACACCGGAGCAAATTGAAAGATCGCCCTTCGTAAATAGAGCTGGAGTGTATTAGAACACTATTAAGTACTCCATACCACGGTAATGGGTCTCTCGGGTGCATTTAATATAGAAACTAAAGTGTTGAGGGGCATTTATAATTAAGAAGAATTCCACTTTACTTTATACCAGCGACCCGCCTGGTCTTCGCACGGGTGCAATGTAGATACTAATATGGAGTGATTAATAATATTACTAGTGTGATTAGACTATACTACAGGATGTCTTTATATACCATGTTAACAGCTGTTTTTTCATGAAACAATACAAACATGTTTACTCTCGAAAGTGCGACATGTAACTGTCCAAGTGAAATACTAAAATCTAAGCCTGCAACGTTGACTGTTTGACCCGTAACTTACAAAAGATAGCTTTACCGGCAATTGCAGGCGCTTAAATTGGAACGATGAATCCGATGGTATTAAATTGTGTGGTGTAAAAGGTAATTATTATGTACATGAAATGCTCAAGGTAACTAAAGTATTTAATTTGATAAGGACAAATATCGTATCCGTCTAAATAGCTTTCCAAACTCCACATAAGTTTTATCAATTTTTAAAACATTAAAATGGTCATAGAAATTTCATATGCTGTCGCTGACTTTTTTATCGTAGTCCTAATAAAGTACAATTCCATCATACAATTCATACATTATTTTGAATTTCAAATGAATAAGACAAAATTTTCGATGAAAGCTCACAGTCAGCTTAATTTCTTTCGATATCTTGAACAATTATCGTCCTGTTTTAACAAATTAACACAAAAATATATAAAATAATACTAATAAACCTTAGTCTTGAATCCCTCTATTAATGAAAATCGGATAAAAATCCGTTGCGTAGTTTAAAAGATCTAAGCGTACAGACGGACACTACGGACAGACGGCGCGGCGGTAAGCGACATTGTTTTATAATGTAGAGATATTAAGTATAAGTGTATATTTGTTCATAGGGAATGGAAGAGGTAACCTATTGTTTATTAGGTATGCAAACACAATCTGTAATTGTAATAAATAAATTATTTTTATCAATTACTGAACGTAATCCTATGAAGTAATACCATTAATATTTTAATAAATAATCAACAGAAATCTCTAATTATTATTACACGTAATTTCAAATAATTTCACATTTTAGTTGAAGACTAAAACATAAAATCGACTAAAATACCAATTTATTAGTGAAATCACGTTAGTTTTATTGTAAAGACAGCCTTGACAGCATAGTAGATTTACGCTCGGTTTCTGAAACGCTGATCAACGCAAAAATTAACTAATCGTATGTCAAATCCACAGAAATCTGAATAAGGTAATCTTACTTTATTTAGATCTCTGTGGTCAAATATCTTGTACCTACTATCGCTGTAAAATAAAATATACATAGTTAAAAAATATTTTCTTTTTAGTTCAGTTTACTATTAAAGCATGTTTTTTTAGATTTTTAACTATAATATAATTTTTAGCCGTAAAACGAAAAAAAATAACAGTAATCAGGTAACTTAATCTGTAGTATCACAGAATGAATGGTAGGTATATGTTTAACCTGTAAAAATAATTTAATCATTTTGGTAAGGACATTACGACAAATTATGATCTGTTGCCATAACTCACTGCGTATTAAGTAAGTACACCTACGTGTAAACGTCTTAAAGTCCGGATAAAAACGTTGAAAGATTCTGATTCTTAATAACATAAATTGCACTCTCAAGTACCTACAAGATTTTTCAGGATTACAACTTGGGTACGGTTATCTGTAGGGAAACGTAGAAGTGTCTGATTCTAGAAGCTCCTCAATCCTCCACACTTTTTTACGCGTGCAGCTATATTATAACTACAACAATTTAAAAGTAATAAGCTCTATGTCCATTGTAAGCCTATAAACACAGTTTACATCTTTATGCAAAATTGTACTCTATTACAATAGCTTAAAGTTTAGTTTACAAAGAGTCAAGGCCACCCACCGATCGTAGCCTCATATTATCTTTTTCAATTATTAAAAAGCACCTTATCGAAGTGTTATACAGGATTTACTTAGAGATTATTGCGCACGTGCGGCTTTTCACACCCACGCGGCCACGGTTACATATTCTTTATAGGTTACACAAAATAATATAAATTCCGATTCTCGTTTCTAAGTAAAGTCAAATCCCCATAGTAGGTAATCGAAAAACTTAATGATAAATATGACTGGCCTGTTGGTCTAGTGGTTAGTGATCCTGACTGCTAAGTCAGAGGTCGTGGCTTCGATGCCCACCCCAGAACAAATAATTGTGTCATGAGCATGATCATTTTGTTCTGTGTCTGGGTGTAATTTATCTATACCTAATATGTAAGTATTTAGAAATATACAAGTATGTGTATCAGCAGTCAGGTTACCATAGTACAGGCCCTGCCCAGTTTGGAATCAGACGGCGGTGTGTGAGGTGTCTCAACTTATTATAATTACATTATAACAATCATGAAATAGTAGTTATGATATTGTATTCTGAACATTTATTGAAGTTACACTGTTGAGTTCCTGTTGTTGTTCTAAAAGTAATAGTAACAAAAATTGCACCCAGTCAATAAATAAAAATATATATATATACCAGAACTAATGGTAGTGAGCCATAATATACTTATCTAATATCATACTTTGAACACCTACACTCTGGCAAATACATGAATTTGAACGATAACCATCAGTTTTTAAAATAGCCGTATCGCTTTGGACGAGATTTGTTAGCTTATTAGGTTAATTTAAGTAATTCGAAGGTATTAGGTAAATTTATATAAATTTAGGTAATATATGTAGTATACAACACACATTTTGAGTGTAGCTCGGTCATGTAGCCACATATTTTTGTAATGGCCGATAAATTTCTGTGTTGCCGGCACGTTGCAGGACGATCGCATGGGAATCGAAAATACTGACGTATTGCCCGGCCAGTTTTATTGTTGTTTCGTTTTGTCGCATAGATAAATAAGCCGTTCTAAGTGACATGTTTCCTCTGTGCTTTGTTTTTTCTGACTTCCTCAAACCAACTCTGTAGCCCCACCCTGTCCACAAGAGAAAGATATGAGCCTCACAGGTTCAGACATATTGCCGAGATAAGTATATATTTCTCAGACAAAATCTACATTAAAATGTTTTAGTGATAGCCCGACTACAGTTGATTATATTGTAGCTACAATGCAAAGGTGCATTTAAACGGGCAATACTTTTGCTGCAATATGTAGCTACATATTGCAATGCAAATGGTTTAGAAGCGGATTTATCAGAAAATTCAAAGAGTATACAAATACAAGAAAATCTTTCGAATTCAATATACAAGAACCTCAGAATGGATTGTATACTCTTTGGTGTGGATAACGTTTGTTTGGTGTGGATCAAAAAAGTATTTAAAAATTTTGACATCTGTTTTACTTTCGAACAGAAAAAAAATCGTTTTGACCAAAGCAATTTTTGTAATTTTTCATTGTTACATATTTAGTATTTTGAATCTGTTTTATATAATTTTATCTCTATAGTTTAATTAACAAAATGCCTATAAAGCTTTTACTTGCGCGTCAAATATTCGACAGTTTAGGCATACCAACCATTGAAGTGGATATGGTGACAGAACTGGGTCTATTTCGTGTTGGAGTTCCATCAACCGATTTGAAGAAAATTGCGGAAGCTCATGAGCTAAGAGATAACGGTCAAGAGTATCACGGAATGGGCGTGGCAAGTGCTGTGAAAAATATTAATACCATCATTGCTCCCGAACTGATCAAGCAGAATCTTGAAGTTACGATGCAAAGAGAAATTGATCAATTTATGATATCATTGGATGGCACTGAGAATCGATCTAGACTTGGCGCTAATTCAATATTAGCTGTTTCACTTGTCGTCGCCAAAGCTGGAGCAGCAAAGAAAGGTGTACCGCTATACAGACATATTTCAGACATGGCAGGAGTCACAACTATTATTATGCCTGTGCCTCATTTTACTGTATTGACTGGAGGTACTTTATCCTCTAACAAATTGCCTTTTCAAGAATATATAATTATGCCCACTGGAGCGGAATCTTTCGCCGAGGCAATGAGGATCGGCACGGAGATATATCATTTCATCAAAAAAAGTTTATTAACTAAATATGAGATAGAGTCTATCTACGTCAGCGATGAGGGAGGGTTTTCTGCTCCTCTTCAGAGTCACAGAGATGTACTTCTATTTCTTACTAGTGTTATAAAACAATGTGGATATTTAAACAAAGCAGAAATAGCTATTAATGCTAGTGCCTCAGATTTATACAAAGATGGCGCCTACGACTTAGAATTTAAAAATCCTAACACGAATCCTCAAGAGTACATGTCATCTGATAAACTTGCTGAAGTCTTTTTGGATAATATAAAAGAGTTTCCCGTGTGTTCTGTAGAAGATCCGTTTGAGTTTGACGATTGGGCAGCATGGTCAACACTTACGTCCCGCACTCCCACACAAATACTAGCTAATGACTTGACGCAAACTAGCGCACGAAGAATTGGGCTAGCTGTCGAAAAAAAAGCTGCAAATGCAATTACTATGCGATTGAACCAAGCTGGCACATTGACTGAGGTGATAGATAATTATAAATTAGCAAAATCAATCGGTTGCGGCATAGTTTGCATGGACAGATGGGGAGATACCTCTGATGTCTTTTTGGCTGATTTGGTTGTGGGTTTATCAGCTGGCCAAATAAAGTGCGGCGCCCCGGTACGCGGTGAGCGTATTGACAAGTACAACCAGATTCTTAGAATTGAGGAAGAATTAGGAGCGCTAGCAAAATATGCGGGAAAGAATTATCGTGGACAATTAGTTTAAATCTCTCTGTACTCTATAATGTTGATTTAGAGCATGTTTAATAAATAAACACTAACACTGAAAATAAACTTGACGAACACATAAAAACACAAGTGCAGTGAAATGCACGCATCAGATCAATGGATCAGCTAGTGCATTATATATAAATAATAATAATATATTTAGAAATAGTAGGTATTTAAATAAATGTCGAGTAAATAGTATTAGTAGGTATTTGTAACCCGCACAGTAAACTAATAATATTGAAAACAATTATCTTTCCCATTATCAGTACGTACAATACTATCAATGAATTTGTTATCATAAGCGCAACACAATAAAAAATTTACGAGGACAGGTCAACCCTATCAGGGTGTTTCGGAGGGGCTAAAGGACTATAACAGCGCGCACGTGTTCACCCCTCACCGTCGTCCCCCGAACAATAACATGGGGCCTTGGCGCATTCGCGAACAGTTTAGTAGCCCCCCTTGATGCTCTCACAAAAATAATTGTAGATAAATAAACCTCAAGTTTAGCGCTTGGGGGTTCCACACGATTATATGCGGATAATTTAAAGTCCAGCGATTAGTTCTTTTTATTGTTCAACTTATTTTTACGCAGCCTCCTGAACTCACCAAGGAGTAAAAAAATGTAAGACAGAATCAACTTATTTGGTTTCGTGGCCTTGAAGGCAGATTGGGAAGTGATAAAAATAAAATATTCGATATGATTGATATGATTAATGTTTATCATACCATGTTAAGGATTTCTTCGAAGTATCTGTTTAGTAATCGCGAGTATTTCTTAAAAATCTTGAGACTGTAAACTGTAAAACGTAGACAGAGAATGCTATAGACACCTGCAAAGCGTGTCACAGAAAGAGACAAGAAAAAGTCACCTTAATTAGGGTTACCGTGTGAGCAAAAATTTATCCCACAATTTCTGTGATTCTATAGTGTTCCACGAATTGATAAAATTAAAAACTTCTATGTACCTACTAGCGACTTATCCTCGCTTCGTTCGGTTGCGTCCCTAGGTGCGTTTTAATATAGTAAATCAAACTAGGTATATTTTAATATTAAATATAAAATAGAAATTTAGTAATAAGCATTTTACACATATTTTGTTTAAGTTTAAATAATACTTCCCCGTTATTTTTTTCTACTTACTTAAAAACTTGATTAAGTTTTATTATAAATATATATAACCTTTCCGTGAAAAAATATCTAACTGATGGTAAAAACCATATACTTATAGAAATCCGTTGCGTGGTTTACGAGTTAGCGGCAATATAGACAGACAGACGCGGAAAGCGACTTTGTTTTATACTATGTAAAGAAAAGATAAGAGCCTGAAAATAACAATGATAAATCGATTTTTATCGGTATAAGTATGTGATGCGGAGAAATAATAAAGGTGTATGGACATGCTGCCGATGCCGTACTCAAATAAATTGCGGTGAGAGCAGGACGGTGATGATGGATGATGATGATGTGATTCTAAATACCTACCTTTTCTTATGTGATAGTAGGTTCTAGCTTTGAGAGTAAATAATACAATATTGTTTATTAATTAATGTTGTTTATGTTTGTTGTTAATGTTTAATTTCATTTTATTGACTTAACAAGTTATTATTGTCCTTTAAATAAAACAAGTTTCGTATGAATACCTTACAATATTTGTTGATTTTAATTCTGAACATTTAAAAATGTATATTAATAAGTGTTGTAATTAAATATTTCAATATTATTTATTTAATTTTATCTGATATTATAATATTTAATACTATTTTTTAAACTTCATTAATTATTAATATTATTTAGTGTTGCTATTATTACATGCATAACTATAAAGAAGACTAATAATATTAATTATTTATCTAAACAATATTATTTATTTATTTATTTATTATACGGATCTCCAACAGCATACATATTTTACATTAACAATTTACTTGAATATAATTAATTTTTTTAAAGTATTACCAATTACAGGACAACACATCATTCGCTATATAATATTAAAACAGTGTTTTAAAATGCTTAAAACGACTAATAAATAATACAAAAAATATTTATATCTCATACTATTGAGAAACGAATATCTAATATTAAAAAAAGACTAATAAATTTAACAACGATTAAATTAAACTTAACAATTACATTAACTAAATAAATTACAAAAAAAAACTGTACAATTTATATTAAACACTTCTCGCATTTTTTAATAAATTGCAAGAGCCCATCACAAACAATGTCCAAAGATGCCATGCGCTTTGTTATTATTGTTTTATTAGTAATTTAAAAGTTAAAATAATAATTTCAAATTAGATTTCTACCATTTACAGTTAAATTTTTAAGCAAAACTACTGCAACCTTTTTTTATTAAAAATATTAATCTGAATCACTATTATTACGATCCTCACAGTATGAACTAACTACATCTAATGGTCTGTTATGTTTACTTTACAAGTTTCAGATATGTAATAAATACACACTGCAGATTGTATACATTTTTCCCAAAGTGGTTAGTGGCTTATAATTTACAGAAAAGTTGGCAACACCAAAGATCTTAGATTAGAAAGCACAATATTGTTGTTTTTTGCTTTTTACGATTAATTTATGACTAGGGTGTACCCTAGTGTACACACAATATGTAATGTATTACATATTGTGTTCACATATACAATATATGAACACAATAAAATGTTATTGTTACCTACCTAGTAACTGATAAAGAGTGGTATACTTACGAATGAAAAGACAAGTCTGGCATTTTCGTTCCACTGTCACTTTTACACCCTATAACGCTACAACGCAACATGTTTTTTTTTAATGGCTTAAGTACCGAGTTTAAATTGTTCACAATAAAATATAACAAAAATTACTTAACTTTATAGCACTTACAACTGTATTTTACAGGAAGACGATAGCTAGCTGCACAGTAATTGTCAAATTATGTTTAGCAAAGTAGTGTGCTAACCTTGTAAAACGTGGCACGCGCCGTGAAACAAAAAATCTCATCGTTCTGTCCCATTTATTTACACGGCATCAGCATAAGTTGCTCTTTTTCTTGCGCGAATGCGACAAAAAGTCAAACAACGTTCAAAATTCGATTATCAAGGTACTTAAACTCTTTGGAATCTCAGCTCTGTTTAACTATTTACTAAATATCATTTATTATCATACTAGTAATACAGTAGTTGAAACACCAAAATTACTATTAAAGGGAATGGCACATACAAAAGTCGAAATTAACTGGCATTTATTACCGTTACAGACCAGAGCCGATCTTAAATGAAATTAATGACATAAGGTAATCCGTCGAATGCGTACGATAGTACTTACCCATATAGAAATAATCTTTAGCTACGTGGCTAAAAGGCTGTTTCTATATACAATAGTTTAACGGTTAGCGTAGCAGTAACGAAATATAAACACTTTGAAAAGGTAACCGACAAGATTCACATACATCAGTTATATTTTTTAGAGCATTAAAGATACGTAAAGAAAATTTCTGTGAAGGGTTGGCTTTGCTTATGTTCCTTGGGCCTTTGTCAGTGGACAAAGGCCCAAATGTATTCCAGTGCATAGTGATGCACTGGAATACATTTTATGTAGCGTGTACGCCTTAGAGTATAAAATATGTTTCATATTAGGAGTGAAAGGTTACCTTTCAGTATCTGAACACCGCACAACGGGATGCTATTATCAAAATATTAATAAAAAATATGTTTTCAGGCAGCAACTTCCAAGCACATTCGTTGTCATGGTCGAGGCGTGGCGAGAGACCGTCGGGCTCCACTCTACATGCGAAGATTTGGGTGCCAGAAGATCCGAGGATCGGTCCTACAATCACCAACATCATTGAAAAGGAAGAGCTTAGATAAAATATTTTCATGTACTTATTTAATTTATGTAACTATTGATCTCAATTGTTCTTACATAGGTAAACAATGATAAAGTTCTCTATCAATTACTTACATATTATATAATGTCGTCAATTATGAGATTATCTGTAATCACACTATTACATACCTATAACTAACACTACATTCTACATACCATTACTAGTCAGTGCGCAGTTGTGAAGTAGACTAGTCATTGACGATTAAAAATCAAAGTTAGTCAGTATTTATTATAGATATGAACATAAAACTAAATACTTAGTTGTATATATATTATTTTATTGCTATTAAATAACTATACCAACATCAGGAAGTCTGATTTTTACGGTCTAACATTAAATCTTAAGCTTACTAGCAGGGCCCCGCGGTTTCACCGGCGTTAGTCCCGATCCCGTGAAAATATCGAGATAAAAAGTAGGATATGCGTTAATCCAGGTCTCCAGCTATCTACATACCAAGTTTCATCGCAATCGGTTCAGTGGTTTTTGTGTGAAAGAGTAACAAACGTCCATCCCTCCATCCATTCAAACTTTCACATTTATAATATTAGTGGAATACCTAAATTTATTTTATCTGATAAAGAACAGTATGTAGTAAATCACACCTGTCATTATATATAAAATTACAAAAAGTATGATAATGCTTACTAACGAGTAGGAAAATGATGAAAACCGCAGACAGCGGCGTGGCGCATTAAGCAGGTGGACGCTTTCCCAAGGGGGGGAACTGCGTGCTTACTAAACACAGAGCGCTTGGCACGTTCCATAAAGGATTTAGCTGTAAATAATACGGTGTCAATATAAAACCATATTAAGTAGTAGACAAGAAATAGTTTTCCTATAAAAGTTACTACAAATTTATTGTTGGTTATATATTTCCTATTCATTGTGTACTTGTACAAAAACCACACATCATTTTTCCTCTACAGTAGATATACAAAAAAAAATTGGTTCTTAACTTTAATGCAGGCAGCAGGCAAATTTAACTAAGTAAACTGCATAGTTGCGCAGTAGGTATGTCGTATGGGTACCTACTACCTACTATAAAATCTTGCTATCCAAACATTATACTTAAGGCTCCTTATAAAACATTTTTTTTCTCTATGAAGGAACCCGTTTTTTTTATGGATCAACTCGATACAAGAACTGGGTAGATAGGAGTTGTTACACAGGTATAAAAAATATCAGTAAAAGTAAATTAAGCAAATCGGTTGGATAGAACAGCCGGATGGACTCCTAATAAATTTAATATATTTTTTTTAAACACATAGGTAAATAGATTTCTTACTAGTCGAGCCTTAATTATAGAGACAGTATTTTTAATGGCTTATCTTTTAAATATTATTATCCATCCGGCTGTTCAATTCATCCGATTTGCTTAATTTTAATTTCTAAATGAAAGCCATTTATGCACAGATTTATCATCAAGCATTGCAAAAGACCTAACTTTTACCCTTCTCAGGGTAAACGCCATTTCCCTCTGTACTATGTGTTTTCATAGCTTTTTTTGTTCACATCTCCGTTTGTAATTGAGGTACGCGGTTCGTTTTGGTCTTAGATCATTCGTTGGAACGAGCTCTTACATTTGAGATTTTGTTCACTTATATTAATTGAGTTGGCTAGGAACGCATATGGAAAGCCAAGTTTGAATGCTCACCATTCAAACTTGGCTTTCCATATGCGTTTCAAATTACAAAATTTTTCATTCTCATCGTGTATTAAACTAGATTAAGTCACAATTACTCATCACATAAGAGCGTTATTTTTGTATTATATTATTAATACAATGCTACGGTGCAGCACGGGTCGTTGTCGTCGTCGATTTTCGTACCGATTCGTACATGCCTTTCACTCGAAAAGTAAAAAAACCGGACAAGTGCGAGTCTGACTCGCCCACCGATTCCTCAAACAAACAAACTTGTATGTAGATAGTACGTCCATCTCGGGAATCAATTTACAGCTTCAAGGGACCGCAGAATTTCAACTTGATGCCTCCACGGGTTCTTGAGGAACAAATTAACGACTTTCCGATTTTTTCCTTTACTTGCGCTTTGAGACCTTGCTTCTTACCAAACTTCATGATTCTAGTCCACGGATTCCTCAGCAAAAGGGTCTTAACAAACAGACACAGACAGATAGACAGACACAGACAGACAGACAGACAGACGGACAACAAAATGATCTTATAAGGGTTCCTTTTTTTCGTTTTGAGGAACGGAACCCTAAAAAACTTATACTTAGTTAGCAAATAGTTACCAAAACAACACGAGAATTTGAAAACCGAACAAAAATGGTGTTGGCTAGTCATCGGCAGTAAGCAGCTGCAAAGATCTTATAATAAATATAAGTTCATATTTATATAAGCCTTCATCACAACACAAAATAAAAAAAACACGCCACATTTACTTGGTTCCCACCCGTAAATGTGGTCAAAACCAACCAAAGAGCTGAGAAAAAAATGTAATACACAAAACTAATAATAATATAATAAATTAAACAGTCCGGTTACGATAAGAGTAAAATAGATCAATTTATCAGTAGTCTACGCGTTTATACGATGCGAATTCAGAGAGATTCGAGTCAGTTTCTGTATGTCTATAATAATAGGCTGTTAGCATATTACTGAGTCGCCTGAACTGGTACACTCCTTACGTCAGCCCAGGTAACCAGCCATGTGGTAAGGAAAGGGGCATTTCTAGCTCTGTAGCCCATAGGTCCACCGCGATGGTTTTATTGAGCTGTGAAAACAACATACCAATACAATGATAACACTGTAAGTCGTTCACAATGTAGGTACTTAGTTAAATAGGTAGGTATTAATTTATTCAGATTGATAAAAAAACTAATCAGATAAACATACAAACCCTTATAAAATAGAAGAGTAAACAATTAATAAAATCCCTTTATTTTCCACGTTTAGAACTTCGACATAAATACCTTATTGTTAATTCATAAGTCCATTTGCCAGCCTGTAACTAAAGAGTACACAAACACTAGCGGCAATGCTAATAACAGGCTTCGATTGGATTGTCATTTGCAATGTCGTGTTGTAGATTACAGTCAAGCTTGCTTTCGATGTTTGTAAGTTATTCTATATCACATACAGAATAACTATTCTATATGACATACATTGTCTTTAATAATTGTCTTTCGAAATATTCTGTCCGTCATTATACTATATAGTAAAAACATTTCGTGACTTTTAGAACCTTTAGTTCAACTGCGTTAATCGGACAAAGTTAGATTTTGTTTGTAACATTATAAAGATTATAAAATTCATCACAACATTATGTCTTTCACCATAAAATAGAGCATTGAAAGATTCTTACGAAACTCACTAGAGCCACAGAATATATAATAGCGCGCATTATGGATAAGTGAGTAGCGTATTCCGTTCTCTCTGTGATTCAAAGTTATTAAATATCGGTATACAGAGGTCGTGGGTTCGATTCCCACCCAGGAAAAATAATTATGTGATGAGCATAATCTTTTGTTCTCTGTCTGGGTGAAATATTTACCTGTAATATGTATGTATTTAGAAATATACAAGTATGCTTATCAGCAATCTGGTTACCATAGTACAGGCTCTGCCTAATTTGGGATCAGACGGCCGTGTGTGATGTGTATCAAGTTATTATTATTATAGGTAGGCTTTTTTACTGAAAAAGGTGTATCACTAATGCTTTTATAACGTTTAGCTGTTATACATACTACACTACTATTACATTGAGGTGTCATCCAAATAATGTACAAAAAACCTAACAAGTGCGAGTATGACTCGCGCACCGAGGGTTCCGTAAGCCAACAACAAACTTGTATGTAGATAGTACGTTCACCTAGGGAACTCTTGAAGATTTTTGCCTGTTTTTTCCGAGAGACAAATTTTGCAGTTCTAAAAATATTCTTCCATACATTGATCTACGACAAAGTCAACTTTCCAACCGCAAAATATAAGTTTGTAATCACAAAATTATTTTCTTTATGTGATATATCAACAAATTAATGACTTTCGGCTTTTTACCTTTACTTGTGCTGTAGGACCTTGCTTCTTACCAAACTTCATGATTCTAATGGGAAGTATTCAATGGGTTTAGATTTACCTGAGAGGTTCAAATTTGTTAAAATCTAAGGCTTAATGGTCGTATCTTCATATTGCGTTGACTTAGAAACTTAATTTTAAAGCTTCAAGAGCCCCCCGACATAAGTATTTGATGTGAATTTGAGCTTGATGCCTCCACGGGTTTCTGAGGAAATAGGGTCTTGACAGACACACAGACAGATAAACAAATATAACAACAAATTAACGACTTTCGGATTTTTCCCTTTACTTGTGCTGTGAGACCTTGCTTCTTACTAGGTCAATGGGAAGTACCCAGGTTTTGATTTACCTGCGAAATTTTGTTAAATCTAGTGGCGCAATTACACTTGGTCGTTAGCTCGTATTCGATTGCCTATGGAATTCGGACAAACGACTAAGTGTAAATGAACGGAGTCGAGTACGCCCGTCTTCGTACAATCTAGTCCAGCTTTCGTTTTGGTTACCCGAATCAGAACACCCGACGCCGTTTTCCTTTGACTTGTCACGCAGTGCCATGGATAATAATGATCTGTGCGCAGTGCTTACTGCTTTGCATGTCGTTCTAACGTAGTGTTTTTATACTCTTTGCCAGTCGTCACAATGAGTAGTGTTGCTCTTCGACGAAGCATTCATATTGTTTGTGATATTTTATTGATAGAATTGGCTCGCAGAATAAAAAAGAAACGAAGAGTGTGGGTTCGAGATTTATTCAAACAGAGAGATAAATTCGGCGCCTCCTTGATGCTATGCCAACAAATGTTAAATGATAAACAGGAATTTTCAAATTTTTTTGGTGGAAGTCACCAAAAGATTTAATTCCGGCAAATTCAATGCATCTCTGATTTTAATATGTGCATCATTTCTCGCTTGTTTGTCTCTATATTTTGTATCAGTGACTTTCCATAGCACTTCATTCTCACGATACCCTTCAACAAGTTTTAACATTTCTGAATCACACATTTTTCGGTTCATTATTTATCATTTTAAGCAAACAAACATAACAAAAAACACGTTCACACTTGAATCGGTCGATGCACAAAATGGCGGATGACCAATGACATGGCGTCCGCAGGCACATACCTACCTCCCTGAACGCGGGCGCAGAGTCGTTTGCCCATATTCCAGTGACCGAATTCGAGTAAAACAATGTAATTAATGCATCGGGTGCCCGAATTCAAGTAACGTCTTTCGTGCACCCGAATACTAGCTAACGACCAAATGTAATTGCGGCATAAGGCTTAAATGCCCGTATCTTTTGATAGCGCTGACTTAGAAGCTTGATTTTCTATAGTATTTGGTATTAATTTCGACTTCATGCGTCCACGGGTTCCTGAGAAAAGTTAGTCAGAGGGTTCTTGACAGACAGACACACGGACAATAAAGAGATCCTTAAAGGGTTCCTTTTTTCCTTTTGAGTAACGGAACCCTAAAAAGCGGCCTCATTTCTAAGCAGGTTTAATCTCGTCGAGGTAATCTACAGTTCTACACTACACTGACACCGCAACGATATAATGGTAGTTGGACCGGTTAGAGCCTCTATCACTTTCCTGCTTCCTATAGTAAGAAAACTCGATGTTAAGCTACTTTAGAGTCTAAGGGTCAGCAAGTTAACCGGCAGTAGGTAGGTAGATAGAACAATACAACATGATATGGGTACCTTTTGACACTTTATGTAATAACCATCATATTTAATTTGCCTGAATTTATTTTTCTACTTAAATGGAATGGTGAAACATAATTATTTTATCCATGGCCATATTCAGGGTGTGCTGGAGATTGAGGAAATTATTTCCCGATGACGATCCTCGATTTCTTTTTAGTAATTGTATAAAAAATACTCGGTGATTAGTGGTACAAGCTAACACGCTTAGTAATACCATTTGTGAATGCTAGGTGCTAAAGAAAACGTTTCTAGTCGTAATGAGTGAGTAGCATAGTGTGGTCGCCAAACCACACTTTAGTACCAACTCCATTTCATACTAGATAATTGTATAGCAGGATTTTGTTATTTTTTGCAATTGAAGGCCTTACAACTTATTATGATAATGCCCAATATTTTTGATGACCTCTTTATAATATTCTCCATGTGAGATATGAATATTAACTTCCCATAAAATAGAATCCCAAGATCTCGTATACAGTCAACTTCAACAATTTCTTCATGATTTATAATATATCTGGAAGTTATAAGTTTGTAGTCAGTTCCATTAGCGCATTTCAACGATCTGAATGCATGTTAAAAAAAACGATGAATGACGTTAGATTTATTTCTAGTCTCCTTGTATGCTAAAAACATTTCATCATCATACATGTTCCCGCACCGCAAGAATGATATAACCAGTGTCTCTCACGTGTCGTTCTGTTTAGCAGAAGGGTTAACTCTAGATTCTTTTTAGGCGAAAATTATCTGGCACAAATAAAAGAGGCTTAGTCTTAAGTAGGTGCCTAAATAAAAAACCCGCATAAAATATCACTCCAGGCATAACATAGGGTATGTGCTCGATCTAAGGTTATTTTTAAGGTTTTAAGTAGGTTAGTTACATACTTAACTTGTCGTGATTAAAATTTGTTTACGTCTGTAATGTGATGTGATTCGTCTACATGATGCTAGCTGAAATGGTCACATTAATAGTAGGCTAAATACGAGAGGTACCTCAAAACTTAAACTGAATAGGTATATTACCTTTACAGAGTACTCGCTACTCATACTAGGAGTACTGGACGAAAATATAATATTAAAAAAAGAACAATTATATACCATCATTATTTTTAAGAAAAGTATCGAAACTAGAAAGTTATTTAATATCCAAGTACGCAGTGTAGCCTTCGTTGCTATCCTACAGACTGAGGCTTTGGGCGTCGCACGATCGATATGTATGGCAGAAGCAGATTGGTTGCAAATGTCAGTTCTCACGAGGTTAACGCCTCTACCACCCTCACCATCGTTGATACTCAACATCTACTTACGTTCAGCACTCGTTGATCACGCATAATGCACTGCGAACGTTAAATTGATTCGTTATAGATATTCGATACGACTCCGTAAGTCGATATCATTTAAAAAAAAACGTTTATTTATTACCTACCTCATCTTTAAGCTTAATTGAACTTCAGATTTAAAAAATCTTGTCTATATAGTTTATTGCATTCACAAGGATAGATCAGTGACATGAATAAATAAACTCCTTGAGTCTTGTGTTGAACACGTCGCTGAATAGATAAACGTCGTGTGTGATACACATTTATTATTTGATAAATATAATAAATAGATCAAACCGGTGACAAGGCCATAATAATTTGTAGTGTCACCGAGCAACTAATCTATACTTATAATAAATATATCTATATAATTTGATAAAAGTTAAAAATATTTAAACGTAGAGTGGTGGCTATATGTTTCCAGCATTCGATTGAAATTCGTAAGAGTTGTTAAATCACCAGAAGACGTTGTACTCCTTCAGTGCTACCTGTGGACTCTTTAGAATCTTGATGTAAAAGATATGGTATGTTGCTTAATACGAAGAAATGCTTTGTTCGCGTCATTCTTAAATGGTATATGATACATTAAATAACTTTTATATGATCAGACTTGAAAAACGTAGGCAAGATAACGAGTAAAATCTTGAGAGGAAATATCGTCTGCCCTAGATACTACATTTAAAATTCGTGAACCTACCTTCTAGGATTTCTCATAGCTCAGTCACACTCCTCCACACAGGACTGTTTTAGGTGCCAATTCGCAGTTATCTAAAGTGCAAGTTATAAATAGCCGTAATGACCTCATTGATGTGCATTACGATTCGCCTGCCAAGCAAAAATAAGTGCTATGTGGCTGACTGTATAACTGTTGTTACACACAACAGGTTTGTTAGTATAGCTTTGCTCTTTCTTGTTTTTTTTTCGTTGTTTGTTACATTGTTATATCAGCCACAGCTATCTTAGTTTTATCTAGTTTTCCTCTTCTAATCGCTTAATATCATTAATCAAGCTGTTTATCTATAAGAAATTGCTACAATAAATTTGTTCCTCGTTATTTATACTTTAATGTAATGTTGTAAGCAATTGTTGGTGAACCAAATAAATAAAAATTGAACATGAGCCTTTATAAGCACCAGGTATACACCTTACCATCAGGAGGTGCCTTTGCCAATCAAGTTGAAATAACTGTTTCATATTTATTGTGTTATATTTTGTACATTTAGGGACAGTATAAGATAAAGAGATGAGAATGATACACTAGTTTATTCATAATTTTCTTTATTTAATAAACTTTAATATACAAAATCATAGTTTACGACTTTGTAAAATTATATTACCTACTCGACATGATTACTAATTCATTTATAACTTTCAGTGGGTACTGTTTTACATAAGTCACGCTGGCGTATGATTGAATAAACATGGACCGTAACATATTCATAGAATAGATAAATAGTATACAAATATATTAAATAAGCCGCAAAAACATAGCACTACAGTTTTTTGTTGAGTTATAATAAGCGATGCCTAAAAAACCATTAAATACTAAAAGAAAAAATATGTATAAGATACTATAATGTACATAATAGTTCTTATAGAAATTAATTCATAATAACAATAACAACAACGACAGACCTCGAATATGCGCATTTCACACAGTCGAAACCCTTGGAAATGTTATCCATTACGTGAGTTATAGGATCAATTCCAAGATACGTTTTTTAAATAATATTATGCCTTCTCGCACCCAAAAGTTACCTACGTTTGTGTTGCTAACTAGAATTCTAATCAAATGTGTATTTCAAACCTCTTCCTGACTGATATCGCTTAATAATTTAAAAGTTGGCGTCCAAGATTTAATAAAATTTTAACAATCCGATTTAAAAGTCCGAGAAAAAATCTTCGTTAAATAATTTTTTCGTAAGTTTATTTTAAATGGACAATTAACATTATCAGGCTCAATAAGTGAACTTTGACCTACATATTATGAGCTTTAATGTTTTATGGTGGGTGTAAACTTTTACATTGACATGAAAAACATTGAGTATATTATAATTGGCATTTTTTTGCACAATATTTACTTACTACTAACCAAGCAACATTGGTAAAGATAAGGCTATAGCTAATTACAGCCACATTCACTAGTTGAATTCATTTAAGTGTCAATTCCAGACTAGTATCTACACTCTGGGCTATTAGGTATAAATCTATATAATAATGTATTAGTTAAGAGTCGATCAAAATATACAGTTACTTATGAGCTAGTGTAATGATATATCGTGGGATTATGTGCTCATAGAAGCAATTATAACGTGTAGCGAACAGGACAGAAATGAATACAAGGTTAGGCTATCTTCAGGATTGTATGAAATGCGATCACTCACTAATTTTTTTTTTCAATTTTACCGTACATGTTACATCCAATTTAAATAATGCGTATGCTTAGATTCCTACAGATAATGCAAATACGATATTAGAAAGTCGGAGCTCAGTCAGCTTAAGTACAGCTACACACGTGCTCTAAATACATCAAACATGATATATTGTACTAATTCCCTAATTAAAAAAATAGAGACATTATGCTTCTACTGCTCATAATAATAAAGATTAATTAATTTACTAATCTACCCGTACTTGCCTATTTCAATCAGTGTTGCCACAAATAAGCTACCACAACCATTAATGAATAATATAATTGAATGACGAAGTAGGTCAAGAACATGACTAAATAGAATTTAATTTGAAACAACTTGGCGAAGGTATTTCTTTGTTGGTCTTAATATTGTCTTTAATATTAATCAAATGTTCTAATTGGAAAGCAATGAAGACGATTTTCCTTTCAAAAAGAGACAGTTTAAGTTTTTGTTTAGTAATATAACTTAGTGATCTAATTTATAGACGAGTACAAAATATCGTGGGAGAGTCATGCTTCGGCAGGTGTGGGCCGGCTCGACCGGAGTGATACCACGGCTTCACAGAAAACCGGCAGTGAAGCAATGAATGCAATGCTTTTCGCCGAGTGAATGAGGTTACCGAGGCTCCAACCCTCCCCCCCCTACCGCCCTTCCCTTCCCCCTCCCCCTCTTCCACCCTCCCCTCCACCCATCTCCCCTTCCACCCTTCCCCTACTCCCACCTTAAAGGCTGACAACGCACTTGTGACTCTTGAGTTGCAGGTGCCCATGGGCGGCGGTAGTCATTTATAACCAGATGACCCGTGTGCTCGTTTGCCTCCGATATCATAAAGAAAAACAAGATCATTAAGTTACACTTCTCTTCGTTCTTCTGACTCTGACCTTACATACAATATCCAGTTCTTAACTATACTGATAGTCTTTTTTGCTATCTTTGTACTGAAAATGGCAAGAGCTTTTACAACATGCCTGGTTTCAAGAGTACTTTCACACATAATATGCTTGTGGTAAGTAGAGGTCAGAGTAATCCCTAGCAACCCCACCACACATTATTCAGTTGACAACCAACTTACATCACCTTATTTATATGTAACAGCAATTACATTATAAATAAAGTTAACAGGCAACCATCACCACATAAATTTCTAAAAATCAATACAGATGTGCGTTGAAAATAAAATACTAGTTCGATAGACCTGTGTCGTTTACTAAGCGTAGTTAAGTAAAGAAATGATGAAAATACAAGACACATAGGTATATTACAAATGTACAAACTTGAATAAACTATTTTAGTTTAGTTTTATAACTTTTTTGCTTTAGGTACCTAACAAGAAATTGTATTATTAAATACTGTTTCCAAAAATAAAATGAGTTTAGTGCTGATGTAAATGAGTATTTTATTATTATTGTTTTAAGTGCCTAGTGCTATCTCGATCATTTCTGGTCTTTTGTAGCGGAAAAGGAGTGAGTAATTATCTAGAATTTCCAAGATTGAAAAGAATAACTAGGCAAATGAAGAACTTTTACTAGATGTAGCATATCAAAATTGAAAAGAGAGTGAAATAGCAAAAGTTTTACTTTTTGTATCATTTATCTTCTTTCTAAAGTGCTAACTCTTGATTGAAACTCGGTTTAGTGCATGTGCATATATTCATGAACATGTGCAACTTTCTGTGTACCTTGGTCGTTTTTATTATTATATAAATCGCGAGTGCCTATTTTAGCCGAATACCAATTTCATAGAAATCATTCATTTTCTAGTAGTAATGAGAAGAGACAAAGATTGAAAGTTTTAAGGACCAAGATTGAGAACTTTTTAAATAGGTACATACTCAACAGCAAATTGTACTTGGTAAAGGTTTTGGTTTAAATTAGTGACAGTATTAATATCTACACTAATAAAAAGTAAATATATTGGTAAACGCATTACTTGATTGAGAACGACTGAACAGCTTGGTATGCTTATTTTTTAATGTTTGTAATATTCCGAATAAAGGTTTAAGAACTCCAAAAATTTGAAAAGGGGCTTGAAAAATTGTACAATTCGGAAATAATTTTAAGTGCGCTTTCCACTAGAATAAAGATGTTTGTTACTCAATCATGCACTTACCGCAGAAAGGATTTGGCATTAACGTAGGCCTAACATCTACGTACAGGGGCACCGATATCGACGTGAGCATTGCTATGAGCGTGAAAAGCTAGATATATGTAAGTATGTATGTATATATTATTGTATTGGCATACAATTAAGTGATTAGAACGTTTCGGTACATCCAGAGAATTACTCCATTTATTAAAGCCTAACTATGTTATGGTGGATATCTAAACTTAAATTATTGCGTTTTAGGGCGCGAAACTCCAAGGGATTTTAAACATTTATGTAATAAAGGCTTATAAACAAAGGACCACGGCAAGAATAGCAAAAATCCTGATAGATATAAACTTGAATATACTCCCCACCACTTAGATAAGCTCTTCACGTCAAATGGCACCAGGCTCCAACCCATGAACACTATCGTGTAAGTCTTAAGTATTATATAAAGTAAATATTTAATAGCAGTATTAGACCACATTTTTTCATAGAATGTTGATCTGCTTAGCATAGTTTCTAAGTCCTTTTCCATGATGATAATGATGAATTCGTTGAAGAACGTCACGTAGTAACCAGATTGTGTTCCATGCCAAAGCGCGAGAAACATTAACGTAACTAACTGACTGAGGTTACGGTTTCCTAAGAATTTCAGTCGTTTGTAGACATACTCGGCGGCGAAGTAATTGGTATTACAGTTGAAACTTTCGATGTAATGATGGAACTTTGTTGCGCTCTCGAAGCGTAGCAACTTAATGTTGTTGCATCCATCCCACTTGGAAACTGATACTCCACCGTTCGATGTTGTGCCGTTGTAAGACAAACCAAAACGTATGCATGCGGCTGAAACGAATGATTATAAATTAAAATAAGAAATTGCAATTATACCAGAAGTGAACAAACAACAAACTTTGTTCACGTGTGGTATGATTTACGTATAAGGTATTATAATAATAATAATAACTTTCATTGCATAAATACTACATAAATATGTAGTGATAAAATACATTAGAGCTACGCAAGACTTTAATTTACATCATACATTTTTAACCTATATTTGAGCCAAATTGGATTGGATTGGAATAAACCTTAAATATGATGACATATGGTTTGTTTTTGTAAATATTAGAATGCAGAAAAATTGTTATTTTACCTCTATTTCTTAGTTATACTTTACGATTATATTGTCATTGAGTTTGCTGAAAGTCATTCTAACCGCCAAATACGTAATATGTCCAAAAATACCTTTAAACAAGAATTAGCAAATTATAAATTACAACTATACGACTTACAACCCTTTAACTTTTTAACTTTCGCAGATCAACAACATTTATTCCGATGTTTAATGACATTATGCAATCGTTCAATAGAATACAAAAATATTTTACAGTTTTAAAATGAATGAGTAAAATAGTAATCTTATTCAATTAAAAAAGAGCGCCAAATGGTATGCAAGAAGTACATAGGTATGAGCGGATAGCTGCGTGCATTATCTATACTCACAATAAAACTGTAACAGGTCCAATTCTGTACGTTGAAGATATTTTGATTTTTTTTTTGGCGCTCTCTATAATCGTATGGCATTTATCGTGGCCGCGATATCTGACACTCCGATACTTCGTCACAAAAAAATCCTTCTTTTTATGAATACAAAAACATTTTATGAATTTAAACATTAAAATTGAATAATTGATGGTTGTTGTAACTGTTCTTCATATTCTAAACAAAATTTATTGCATCAAAAACTGCAGCAATTTTTTAGAAAAACTGTTGGGGTTTTTTGTTTGGGCACGTTATTTTGAAACTGAGTGTGTTAACTTGAAAAATTACGGATGAATATACACTGCCGAGTTTCTTATATTTAAAAAAATATAACATTCGAAATTCAAACATTTATGAGCGGCCAGGAGCGCAGAACTTCCAGTGTACCCAATGTACCTATACATTTAGATAATTATGTTATTACCTACTTTTTATTTTTAACCTAATTATATACATACAGATGTGTGAGTGTATATATTTTATTCGAAATTAATTTTTGAAGTGAAAACTTCTTTATGCACGTTTGTGCACTTTTGCTATGGGAAAAAAACACTGAACTTCATTCCATAGATCCACTAGAGGGCGCTAATCTAAACATTGAGTTCTGTCAGCTCCTTATTAATTAATGTCACCAACCTGCTAATGTGACGTTTTAAGTTCGTCGTTTCGTTTAGGTTTTCACTTCTGTCGGCAGTCCCATGATTGCCTATTTTTTTTTACTCATTCTGTTTGCTATTATTGTTATCAAGAATATTTTCTGAATGACTTGTTTTGTCCTTTTAGAAATGACACAAAAACAAGCAAACTTTACTTCTTTATGATACATAATATTTGACATGGGGTCATTTAATTTCAAATACGTAAGACCCCAAATTATATATTGTTGAAATGATTTGTTGTCGCCACAACAAAGATTATCAAAGGTGTATAAGTTGCAAACAGGTTATTAATCAAAATAAAAAAATATGTACCATTTAAAATCTTTAACTTTACACATTCCATCTACTTTTATGAAAAACGGAGGCAAAAATACCTGGAAATACATTTATGAAAAACTTGTTATCGGATAGTTTTTTTTTTCAAAAATTCTTATTGTGTTCTATTTTCAAATACACCTTGTCACCTATCATTATAACTTATCATTAATTTAAAAGTTATGACTAATAACAAAAAAACAGCTATAACCATAAAAGGTTATTGTTAAAAGTATCTAGCGAATTTTGTATTCAAATTATTTAAAAAAAGCCATTCAGTAACTACTTATTATAATAAGTAATAACGAAATGTTATTAATGAAACTTATTCAGTCATACGCGCTATATTATGTATGTACAATAGCATCACTCATATTATACATAAGTACCAAGTCAGGCCGTTTTAGTACGTGTGCTTGTTAACAACGTTCGATCTTGACAAGTACGTAATTTTAATCAAAGTTCCAATTATGGCCAGTCATTGAAAAAAATTGAAATTTTTTCCTTGCAATACCTTCATTAAAACTGATTAAAAAACAATAGGTACTGTAATTTGTCAACTATACCCTGACTAATCGCAGATACCTGTGCATATAAATTAACTTCGTTACATTTATGTAACAAGGTTAGTGTTGTAGAATTTCAAAAAAGTGTGATATTAGAGGTGGTAAACGGATATAATCGATAGTGTCACTACATATTATATACGGCCATCTTCGATTTGAAATTTATCATAGTGTAGGTATAGTATTCTACTAGTCAAGCCCTTTCATACCCATATTGAGAGAGTTGTGAAAAAATATGTAATCCGTCATTTCGTGGCGGCGGCCATCTTGGACCGATTTTCATCAAACATAGCGAAGAACAATCCCGACTAATTCACCTTTTAAACAAAAAACAAAATTAAAATCGGTCCATCCGTTCGGGAGCAACGATGCCACAGACAGACAGACACACATACACACGCACACAGACACATGAAACTTATAACACCCCGTCGTTTTTACGTCGGGGGTTAAAAACAAAGTCCCCCGCCGCGTCTGTCATTAATGGTCGGGATAAAAAACCACAAAGTGTCAACGACATCAGACCTCTACATACGTAACCAGTAGCCATTGCAGGTCCTGTGTAAAATTTCTGATGACTCCATCAATTTGGACCAGGGCAAGGTCAGGTGTCATAATACTCTCATAATGTCCTTTTTCACTTAAAACCGTCGGACAGGACTAGGTACGAAAAAGGTTTTAATGAGATGGTACTACCGTAGCTAAATACAATAGTAGTACCCAGGAAAAAACTGCTTCCATTCTTTATCTTTGTAATGGCGTACTTTTCAAAATAAATATTGAATAGAAAAACAACAATAAAATCAATTAAAAGTTGGACTTTCTCTTTTATCATGTCATGAACTGTCTGTCATGGATGACTAAGCCCGCCATCACTTAAATTGCCGAGGTCGGACAAAAACTTCCAAAACCCGGACACATGGGTAAAATCGAGATTCTTTCCCGGACACCTTAAAGTTTTTTTCATATTCCATTAAAATTTTCTATTCATAATTTAAACAGTTTGTTAACTATTCATCTAACAATTATAATTGTAGCCTGGTACACAGTGTCCGGTTTTACCCGGACACTTTTTGAAAACCCTGTCCGGGCGCTCCTCAGACGCCTCTAAACTTGGACAAATCCGGGGAAACCCGAACGGATGGCAGCCCTATGAATGACTCTAGTCGGAAAAAACTAAATATTTCAACCCAGTACACTTCACATCCATCTACAATCAAGCCATTCTGATCTGTTCTCGAACTAGCTGAACACTTTCGGTTTGACACCCATATAAGATGTTAATGGCATCCTCACTATTTCTAAACTCCATAATAGACAATATAATAGGCAGCTCGCGACAGTTTTTATCGACCAATCGTATCACGTATGCCCTTCAAGTTGTTGATTATAGTAGGTTTAACTAAAAAATGGATCTAAGCGAGGTCATGAGAGCGGGACATGTAGCGTGCAATGTCATGTGAAATTGCAAAAAAAAAGTCATTTTTAATCAATCGAATCACGTATGAAATTAAATTTATGAAAAATACGATGCGGACAAGTACAAGATCTACACGTATGCCGACGTGTAGATCGGGTACCTGTGGCTGAACTCAGTCCTCATATTTGCAAAAAAAAATAACAATTTTCGCCAATCGAATGACGTATGCCGTGTATACTAAATGTTTATATTAATTGTGAATATAATTTGTAACTAGTCGGCATGCGTTTAAACTGGGGCCTACATTTTTTTTTTTCAATTTTCGCGTTTGTACAATAAAATTGATTTATAATTCAATTGTATCATTATTAAAAATTGTTGCAAAACACCTTTTTCATTGTAAAACAAAGAAATACAAGCTGGCATACAATTATTTTAGGGTCCCACCGTTCGAGAAACCAAAGAAGTTGCAAATTTTTTATTTTATTTTTTTCAACTTTATCACGTCCGGTTTTTATTGTGTAATCATACATTTTTTATCAAATTCAAAAGAGCACACAAATTCCGCTAGGCAAAAACGCGTGTAAACGTTTTTGAGAAAATGAGATAATAGATTTTTTTTTACACGCGAAACTGTACGAAAATCCGTATTTGCGCGCGCACCCACACATCAATTTTCACGTGTAAACGCACGAAAATACGTTTGTATGTATATTTGTGTGTGTGTTGTGTATGGATAAAATAATTATAAACTTACTTTGCTAAATGTGAAGGAAGCGAGCGATGCTGTGGCTTCATCGCATTGAAATAACTGTAGCAATGGCTGTGGTAACCAACTTCCATTTTCGACGAAAAAGGGGCCAGGTTACATTTTTCGTATTTTAATTTATGCGCTATTCTTAAGCTTTGAGACAAACTACATTTCTGATAGGTCACTTCACTAAATTGCTTAACTTTCCCGGTATCTTCTTGGCAGATAAAACACTTTAGCTGTACTGAAGAGCGATTTTCGCTGGACGTTCCGGGTTCGCTGTCCATCTTGATGTAAGGGCTAATTTCGATTAAAACCATCGGCGCGTTACCATCGATGTATTCCGTAGGCGGGAAAATTTGATCACGCAAATCCAATTATGTCATCTATTTTTTTTTGGCAAATCGTAAGGGAAACCAAAGTGTACGGAAAAATACGAAATTATTTTGTCAATGCGTATGTACAGCATGAAATAATATCATTCTGCTGTTTAAAATAGTATTTTAATAATTTGTTTAATACATATTTATGCATAGTAGCTACAAATTTTTACATTATTAATTTGTAGTATATATACTATATATGTAGTTTACAATAACATAATATGCATTTGTATTGTTTATTATGAAAATAACAGAGAAAGAGCATGTTTTCTCGATTGTTAAAGAAGTAATAGTAGGTACATTAAGGGTGATATACACCCGAGTCGAGATTATCTTTACGCACGTGTTTCGTACAAAATTTTTCATCACAACGAGTGGAAAGAGCGATATTACGCACTATCCGCACAGAGTTATGAAAAATGGTTTTGGTGATAAGATGTAATGGTAGACTCGTACATTGTTTTATTTATATAGGTTATTTTATTTTATATCGATTAGAAATAGCTACGTTTACAACGCTACTGGATATATTATGTAAAGTTAAGAGTTCCGTGATATTAGTACAGTGAAATACCGAATCATCCCAAAACATCGAGTACGCTCCAGACGATATATATCACTCCACATTCATTAATTACGTGAGGCGATATTGGCTATTTTTCAAACCCCCTTCTCCCCTTGGTGGGATGTCGAGATTTTCCTCTCCCTACTCCACTAATATCACTGAGATTTTTCAGAATGCGTATTTTTTATTGTTGATTGAGTTGGATTTATTTAAAAAACAATTTGCTAAATTAATTTTATTTGAAACTAGTATTTAAGACTTCTAAGAACGTAGTCTAGAATTACAGTGAGAAAATCGAACAATAAAATACTTAAGGAGGAACTACTAAAATCCGTAAAAGAATATTCATCCTATTTCAGTCCACAAAGACTCATGTATGATCGCAAGAGTGACTACTGGAACCAACATGTCAATGTAATTTTTCGTAAAATCATCTGCTACTTCAAACTCGCTCTGATTTAGCCACTCTAAACCGTTATCGCTTGCACACAGAAGCTCAGTAGCTTGACGTGTGACAATCCGTGAGGGTCGCACTTTGCGCGCTAGTGCAGCTGGTGCACTATAGACCGCACGCCGTTCTCTGCAGCTCATATGATAGATGAAAGTAAATACTGAATGTACTGCTGCATATATTTTCTAGATCACCACGCCACGTACACTTAGGCAATAGAGGCTGATAAAGGCGTGCAAAGGTTGAATCGCTAGACAATGCCGAATCAAGAAGGCACCAGTCTTTCACTATGGCGAAATTTAGCTATGGCACGATTGTATTATTTTATCATAAACAACTATTTGTGAAAAGTGAATAAATATTTTAATTTTGAATTAAATGTTAAAAATGTGTTTAATGAATCAATAAGCGATAAATATTATTACATATATATATGATTTAGCCATGTTTCAGTCGAGAATCATTTTTTCTTAATTAAACCTAGTTTTCTCACAATGTCACACTGTTTCTTGCGGAAAAAAGATTACGTGATGCGGCTTCTCCCTCACTTGATATTGGGTAAGGTTCGGTTGACCCCCGACCCCCCCCCCCCCCCCCGCGTCACGTAATTAATGGATGTCCCCTAAGGAACTCAGTTTCGTGTAAGGAAAAAATCGTGTATCATTTCGTTCCGTTCGTAACTAGTTACAAAGCTGCGGTTTCTTAGACTGTTTCTTTGTTAAACATCAAAATGGTAAGTTCTTTAGAAATAACTACCGACTACGATGTATGAATAATTCTCATTACTGAGTTCAGACGTCACACAAATAATGACTACAAGAAGAGTGTCATGGCCCTTTTTCTCAGGAAGGTGTTGGTTTATGAAATTGAAAGGGTACTGCCCATTGACCTAGAATCGTATTGGCAATAAGTAAGGTCTCACAGCACGAGTAAAGAGAAAAATCCGAAAGTACCTAGTTAATTTGGTGTTGAATCATTGATTACAAACTTATATTTTACAGTTGGAAAATTAACTGTGACGTATATCGATGTATGGGAGAGTATTTTTGGAACTGCAAAATTAAGTTTGTCTTTCGTAAAAAAGGGACAAAACCTTAAGGATCGATTCCCGAGATGGACGAACTATCTACATAGTACAAACAACTTTGTATGCTGAACCCTGAGTGCACGAGTCAGACTCGTAGCTGCTAAATAGGTACATGAATTTTTATATTACAAGCTTGGCTTGCGTAAGGGTTGCCACCCTTACTATAATATATAGTATCGTACTATGTGTACTAGCCCCCCAAAACTATGTGTATATACACGCACACCCATGACGACGTCCTAAAGGATTGCGATCAGGTGAAGTACAGTACAGAACAACGATGGATGGAGGTGTTTGAAAACGTACAATAAACCGGAATATCATTAAAAACTGTTTGGCCATTGTTCAGCAGCTGGTTTGCTTACCAGGGCAGAATGCGTCTACCAAAGAGCATTTTCGTTGATGAATTCAATATGACCGTCCGAGACAACCTAGATTTCTAACCGATATAACCTATATCAGGGAAATAAATTTCAGAAATATCCTCAGTAAGTATTATTTGTAGAACAATCCCCACCCCGCCCCCCGCCCTTACCCCACATAACAACTATATCCCGCATTTACTTTTCATACACTCGAAATATATAACCTAAATTGAGTCATTGATTTTAATTGAGTCAACATAAGCTGTAAACCCTACACAATAATTGTTCACTATATAGAAAGAAACCAAAAAATACTTCCATGATCAAAAATAGGCAAACGTAGTATACAGTTCACGTCCTCTTGTTTGGCGTTCAAAAATTCGGCACAGGTCTTACCTGAACAAGCGCTCGCGCAGTACTGACTATGAACAGAGTTGTGTAGCTCCTGAGTGAGTGATCTAAAAGATCTAAATCACTCACATCAACATAATGTATCACTCACTTGAATATATCAGTAGCTCAGTTCTTTAGCTCACTAACTCAATAGCTCAATGAGCTTAACCAATGCTCCGGCTCTTTGTTTCATGGACGAGCGGGTGATAGGTAACTACTCAAGTGTCGTCCATTAAGCACGTGAGGCTCGAAAGGTTCGAAAAAAATCACGAAATAACACATGGGGGAAGTAGTTTAGTGAGATTTATTTTTTCATTCAACGCGTGGTTTCTAAACCGAAAACCAATGCAACAGTTGCCAAGGCAATGATTTCCCCGTCCGCCGCTTGTCAGTCGTCAGTAAGTCTGTGATTTTCACCTGATTAAACCTTTCCATTATTATTTTTATGCCAGTCAGAAGCGCAATCTTCAACCGTAATGTCTGTTTAGACATTTTTATCACGGTGCTTAATTTTCCAGCATTAGATTATATCTTTATTTATAGACATTATTCTTATTTTTTTTTAATATTTTATACAGTGGGTTAGTCTAAAACCTCACCACGTATCACCATGGGGTCCAAAAAATGCTAAAAACCATCACGTGATTCACGGACGCCCCCTAACCAATGAGTGAGAGTGTGCATGCATTGCATAGCCGGCTGACGAACATGAAAGTGTACACGCTAATTTCGTATCGATGTAACTAGGTTGTAAGGGAAAACTTTACATTATTTAATTTATAGCAAAGTGTATGTATAAATAAGCATTAGTTACTTATTATTTCAGAACAAATCTGTATGTTTTATTATGATTTAAAGACTCGCTTTGTTCATAATTAACGTTTTGTTTATAGGAACAGATAATATCGTTGTACTAAATGCGAATAAAGAATTATTATTATTATAATTAAAAAAAAATATATATAATAATGCTATGAAAAAAGGTTTCTCATATTGTTTTTATTTATGATCTTTCAAAATTATTGTACATAAAAGTTAATTTTTAAATACGCCAACCTGGGCGTATTTTTATAAGTTTTTGTACAACCAAATCATTGTAATATGTATTAAGAAAAGAAAATTTATGGAAACCGTAAAGATACGAAAACTTAATTAAACTTAATTTAAAGGTGCGAGTGAGTGATATTTGTAACTGAGCTAAACGAGCGAGATGAGGAATTGAATCAATTGAGCTAAATGAGCGAAGTGAGCTAAATCAGCTTAGTGAGCTAAATGAGTGATATACAGGGTGTAAAAAACACCGTACCGAATCCTGAATTGGTCTGAATACACTATGTATTATTATATATATACTATGTATATATCATTTTGATTTAAAAATCATTGCAATTTCCTGCTGAAAAAGTCATCATTTTTTTTAATGTTACATTTTTTTCATTGAAAGTGATATCACAATGAGTAAACAGAACATCTTACCAAAAAAAAATTAATAAATACCGCATACGGCCAAAAATTGCAATGTAATCAAACATTTTATGCAATCAGCTGGTCTTGATGGCGCCTTATTATACGGATTTTTATTTAAATGGCCGAATCTTTTTATTGCAATCACGTGTCGACGTGTTAAAAATGCACGCTCATATCAACCAATGTACGGAAAACCAATGATCTCAAAGCGAGCGTCGGAACAAAACGCGCGTTAGCATGTGAATGACTTGAACAAAATGCGTGTTCGTGTTGTCGCGCGTCTACGTGCGGTAGTAAGACGCGCGTCCAAACCCCGTCATCTGAACGTGGCCTCATGCTTTTTATTGTGGTTTTTTTTTTAGGTAATCCATACATAAATAAAAAAATTGAGGCTGCTATGAACTACATCATTATTTCAGATATATTATTATTTGCTTAGTACTATCGTTCAATCTACGAGCTCAAAAACGTGTCGACGAGCATAGTAGGAAAAACTTGATTCGGAATTTTGAGTTTGTCTATAAAGTTAAGATAAAATTTAGAAAAATGAGGCTGCTATAATCTATGCTAATAACTGTTCTCCATTTTCCAATAAGTTTAAGTGGTTGAAGTTTTTTAGTTGCTCAGAATAAGAACGTCAAAGTTGACCCTTGAAATTGAAATGTAATAATAGTAAGAGTCAGTTTTATTTAAAAACAAAAGTGGAAATCTCGTTATGATTGGTAAATGCGCAACTACGAGTTTAGTTTATTAGTAGTACTGTCATCATTAGAACAAACATAACAATGTTTAATCAATGATAAAATATGAGGTCGCATAGGTTAAGCAGCCTTTACTAATGCAATAAGTTATTTAGTCCTAACAAATGTATAAATATAAAGAAGGCTAACCATTAATACAAACAAATGGCCTTGAACCGGAGTAGTCTCATCACATCATGGTAATGCTATTGTTTCTAGGATTCAAAAACTTGTTTGTTGATTGGTTAAATGAATACGTAGGTATCTATGTTCTATAACCACCTCGTTATGTACCTTCTAGCTAATACTATAATTAATTAGACATTTGAAGTGTCGGTGGTATCGAGTAGGTACCGAGTAAATCAAAGCAAAAATTTAAAACGTCAGGAAGTACCATGCTGGCTGGACTTTTTTATTATCTACTAACTTTTAAAACAACAGGCAATTCAAAGGTATGTATTACGGTATTATTATGTTATATGTGCTAATACCTACTACGTGATCGCGTTCATTCCCGTTAACATAATTAAGTATATACATATTTGGGCGAAAGCTCAATTTCACCACACAGGGTATCCTAGTGTGGTGTTTAAAGATATGAAATAATGTGTTGATTTAAATTCCCTAAATGATTTTTGAAAATTTTGATTTACCTGCGAAATGTTCAAATTTTGGTTTGATTGCGTTGATTTTTTTAGAGCTACCAGAGGCTGCAGGTATTAATTAGTATTTGATGTTAATTTCAATTTGATGCCTCTACGGGTTCCTGAGAAAAAGGTATTGACAGACAGACAGACGGACAACGACGTGGTCCAATAAAGGTTCCTTTTTAGGGTTCCGTTCCTCAAAAGGAAAAAAGGAACCCTTATAGGATCATTTTGATGTCCGTCTATCGGTCTGTCAAGACCCTTTTTCTCAGGAACTCGTGGACGCATCAAATTGAAATTAATACCAAATACATGAGACTGCAGTCCCTTGAAGCTGGGAAAAAATTAGGCTTCTTCGACGCAAGTCTTTACAATGACAGTTCAAGTTATCTGGGTAATGAAATAAAGCAAAAATGAATTACGGTCGAAATTCGAACACCAGGCGATCTCTAGTATAAATATTTTGCAAATATAACGCGCTGCGCATTCGATGTATGGACCAAGTATTAAGTATTTTATTATTCATATTAATACTACATCAGATACCAAAAAAACAGAGCCAAGACCAAAAGGGTTAGGCGCTATGCCACTATCTAGAATTCTACCTGCGGGCGAGCCCCCCTTTGATCAAATGTTAAGGCCGCCCGAATGTATTTTATACCTCCCAAAAAACAAAAATGGGGGTGAATTTTACAAAAGCCACCATGATCCAATGTTCAAACTCGGCCCCCGTTCTTACCTCGGTTGCCGGTTGGGTACATAAACAGAAAAACTTTCAGGTTTTATAAAATGACGAAGGTCTGGCGATCGCGGGCTCTTACTCTAACTACATTACTATCGCAATGAAGTTTGCACCTTGACCTTTACCAAATATTTTGGCGCAAAATGTATAGCAATATTTCTGTAAGATTGCTTACAGAAATATTGCTATACATTTTTACTGAAAAACACGCAATGAACTAACTACATTGGTAGTTCATTGCGTGTTTTTCAGTATGTTCCAACATAGTTAGTACTCTAATAGAAATACGCAATGTACAACTGTTTAGTAGATTAGATCAGAACGGGTTTCTCTCTCAAATTACATAATACTTTGTGAATATTACTTAAAAACATAAGACTTTTTGACTTGACGATGAAATGAATGCAGTCCTGATATTTTTTCAACACGTAATTATCGCGCAACTCGCGTAATTATTGTTTTTTCAGCAGCTACAGTCCTGTCGAAAGTAGGTATATACGCGAGTACAAGAATCTTTGTACACGTTTCTATTAGTTGCGAGCGTTTGTAATATCCAGTAATAACATCGGCGCGCGTGCCCCGCCCACACCACACTTCTAACTTATTCTCAATTTTGTGGCCACCTCCCATGGAGCTTTAGGGTCACTAAAGGTCAACCGCAGCAAATTGTGATAGATGGCGGCTGACTGAGAGCTGGCAGTCATATGTTTTTGTATTTCATGGATAATTTTCTTTCAAATGACTTTCTATTCTTTCTATGACTGGCCTCTTGGTCTAGTAGTGAGTGACCCTGACTGCTGAGCCAGAGGTCGTGGGTTCGATTCACACCCAGGATAAATAATTGTGTGATGAGCATGAACATTTGTTCCGTGTCTAAGTGTAATTTATCTATTATATGTAGGTATTTAGAAATATTTAAGTATGTTTATCAGAAGTCTGGTTACCATAGCACAGGCTGTGCCTAGTCTGGGATCAGACGGCCGTGTGTGAGATGTGTCAAGTTATTATTATTATTGTTTACTTAAAAACCTTAAACTGCAATTTATCAATAAACATCAGTTACAATGTTTAGTCAAAAGTTATTGCGGCTATATTTTGCCAAGCATTTCTTTTGTATGTTATTGTATACCTACCTACATTAAAATTTGGTTTTATCAAAAAACAGATACTTAACTGCAGATTCAAACGGCGGGATGTTAGACTATAGCTGCTTATTATCTACATATACTACAATTGTATTTGAGTTTTATAAATATAAAATAATCAGCATATCTCTTAATGACGTGGATCTACGTCATTAAGAAATAATTATGCTAATTAATATACTTTTAATTTATTCAAAAGTAAAAAGTAATGTGTTAATTATAATTATATAAGTGACGTATAGATTAAACTAAAATAGATTAGTGACCAAAGGCCTTGTCTAGTATCTATAAGTATCTAGATTATAATAAGTTATTTTTTAGAAATTTATTTCTTGAATAATGCTATTTAAAATTAACACATTACTTTTTACTTTTGAATAAATTAAAAGTAGTCACCGTAATAACACAGTCAAGGAACTAAAATACTTAAATTTTGGATTACTGATGATTCGATACCCGCAGTCTGGACTGCGGATGAACTGGACGACTGGACGAAAAAAGAGACTTTTACATTTCGTGTGATATCTCTTTTCCAGTACAATATGTGCCTACAGTTTTTTGTTCTCCATTAAATTACCTATAAACGTCAGCTAACAACGGATTGTGCAACAGGGCCAGATTCAGGAGGGTCTAAGGGCCCTCGCAAGTTTGTATGAAAGCCCTTGGTTTTTTGTACAAGAGACCTGAAATTTGGCAGGGAGGTGTTTATAGGTAGGACACGTAAGTTTAGAACGGATTTTACGACAGGGCCGGATTAAGGAAGTTTAAGGGCTCTTGGAAAATTTTATATGAAAGTTCTTGGTATTTTGTGCTAGAGACCTGGAATTTGGCAGGAAGGTAGTTTATAGGTAGGCTCCGTCAGCTAAGAATTGAGTTTACGACAGGGCCGGATTAAGAAGGTCTAAGGGCTTTAAGATTATGTAGAAGTGGTGGTCATGGTTTTTGTCATTAGATACACAGGGTTGAGTAATTCTGGTTTACAATGAAAATCAATTAATAGGGTTCTGCGATTTTTCATTACGTTACGTACGGTTACGTACTTTTTATTGTTTACCTTTATTTAAGCACTTTAACCTTGCAAGTATAGCTAGGTTATTATAAAGCATGGTTGGAAGGAAACCCTTGCATACTGTTTATGGCTAGGAGATCTATTAATCCTCAATTTTTGTCCCTCAATTTTCCAGAACACATTGTAGATAAATAGTAGAAGTGTATCTGTTTTGCTTATAGATATTGCCCAGTTAGGTTTAAGTACATAAAATAGAATTAGGTATATTGAGTTGAGTGTATCGAGTCGGTAGCATTGAAATAATGACTTAAAAATAGGTTGATGAATGTGACGACACTACTGTAACTCTTTGTATTCCGGACATTTGTACTGACATTGAAACATTGAGCAAATAACCTAGGTGTACCTATTATGTGATTGTTTAGTCTAATAAAGTTTGATCATGGTTTACTAGGTATTCAATTTAGTTGTACCGGAACATAATTCTGATGATCGGAAGATAACTGGTAATGAGAACGGCCTTACCTTCAGTTAATAACCAGCAGGAAATGTATTTGTACAAAGCGAAATGAGCCCACAGTCCACAATAGAAGTGACGGTAAAATATGGAAGTGTCCCAAAACTCGTCCGATAGCATGTATTTCATACTAAAAACGGTTACTGAAATAAAAAAGTACTTATGATTAGATACAAAAAGTCATTCGACACTTGCACACCATCATCATTTAGAAACTGGTAACGAAAGATTTTGTCCTTCTTTACCAATGTCCAAATTATTGATCGATTCTAATTTTCTCGTTGGACATACTAACTGATCGGGTTCGGTAGACTAATAGACATTTTAAACGACAAATAAAGAAATCTGTGATGATGTTGGCTAGAGAAAGTGTGTACCTAAAAAAGAAAAGGTTTTAGACCTGGTGGTTCAATTTCATGGGTTCTGATTGTAAAAGAAAAATTAATCCACCGTATTTTTACTATAATAGTAAGGTATTACATGTTTATTTTTAAGAGGCATATACATATGTATATTTATGTATATGCTGCTTAAAAATAAACATGTAAGACCTTACTATTATGTCATATTTATGATATGTAGATACTTATTATTACGAAAGGCGTCCCGAAACCTGAACACGTGCATAATTTTGTATGTTTAAGTTTCAATACTCTGTCACGATATAAGTCAATATATGCTAAAGAAAACTTTTGCATAATATTGATTGATACAATATTTCATGTTATAATATTTTGAACCTGCCTTAGTGAAAAATATTATGAAAGGTGTTCAGGTAAAGGCCATTGTCCAGGTTCCGCCACCGATTATAAGAACCTCAAAGCGATCAAAAGTTGTTTTGCCATATCGGAGCGGAGATATTTGATTTTGTTTACGTGAAATTTTCAAGTTATATTTTTTCTATTGATACATATTATTACATAGTTACCGCTATTTTTTACAATTCTAAATAACATAAGCCAAGTGATACTTTGTATAAATGTAGTAGAATGAAATCGTCATGGCATCGTAAAATTATTTTCCCACTATAAAGATTCAAAGTTTAACCGTAGAAGGGAAGCCTTCAGATGACATGTCAGTAATTCCCCATTCTGAATTAAAAGATTTTACAGCACTAGCTTACATAAAAGTGGTATTAGACTGGAACTATGTCACTTCTGAGGAAAGTCTAAGAGTTTAGTTACAAACATGTATATGTATATATTTTCTGGATGATCTAAAATAGAAGTCAATCACTAAATCTCTTTCGGGTGGTAGACTATTTAATTCCATTGAGACTTGGCAGTAGTACAGAAGCATAAGTATATGCACTATGGAGACAGTGATGCTTTGAATGTCAATATGAGGTATGCTTCAGAACCAACAAATCTGGAAGCGAATCAGAGTAACCGAGGTAATTTGTTTGTTAATAAGCTGAAATGATTATGTGCAAGTAATAAAGACCAGACAACCAATGTCTACTGGACTGACAACCTGGTATAAGTGACAGAAGTAGAGGAAAACTGCTCATTATAGAAATTCTTGAACAAGGCTTATGTTAAACAGTAAATCAAATCAAAACCATTTATTTCAATTAAACCGTTATAGGTATTTTTGAATTGTCAGGAGTAGTAGTCAGTCAGACTAAGTCAGTCATGAAACTAGTTGTCTGTTCCAATATGTAAAACAGGCAAGAACCTCCAAGGACACTCTTTTTCAACATGTTTTTTAAAAGTCTCTGGATACATTACTTATATGCGCAAATTAAATGTTAGGACAATGTAACATATTGTTCTAAACTATAAACAGTCTTGTAAACTACTACTATATGTAAGTAATAGCAGTTCGGAGCTGACCAGCCCCAACCAACGGCACCCGTTCACGAGTATGACGCACGCGCTAGCCGTCGACCACTTCAACCATATCAATCCATCTTCTATGTGTACTAAAACTCGCTTATAGTAAACTACACAATTTAGCTCCTTGTCCTACACAATGTGTGTGTGTGTGTGTGTAAATGCTATATAAGACAAGGGACCATCCCTTGTCTTACATAGCATTCAACAGTTTCGGTATATCCAACTCCAAATATCTCATCTCCAATATCAATAATGACAAAACATTGATCACACATGAGTATTTAAAAGCCCCCTTCTAAATTTAGTCCAATCCAGTTGGTATGACAAAAAAAATTAATGGGTTTCAGTAACTACTGAGTATTTTTTTTGCCCTTTTCTTTCTCATCTGCAATCAGACCTTAAGCTTTAATCAGATTTGCTGTTTACTTATACATATCACATAAAGGTTGATTACAAAGAAGAAACAAAATAAAAATAACTGCCTAGTGCTTCAATGGTATCTATAATAACATAATTTCTTTTAAAAGGATAATAAAAGTTTAGGCAATTACCTCCAACTTGGAAAGCAATCAAGTAAAGTAGTCCTTGAATTAGTCTCCTCATTGCATACTTCTCATACACAGCTGACTCTGTCTCCAAGGGAAAATTATCAGATATAAAGTCTTTATACCGTCTGAATGAGAAGATGGGTCCAACCAAAAAACAGGCAGGAAAGTAAACAAAGCCCATTAACTCAACAAAAGTAGGTGGTGTCTCTAGGGCTGTGATTTTATTGTTTGCAGAAAGTTCTTCTCCGTTCTTTTTTTTCTGTCCATCCCAAATATCAAATGACAACGCTATTAACTTCAGTGTGAGTACACAGTGAGGCATTGTCCAAGTGATGTCATAATCTTCTGATTCAGTCACTATATACCCAGTGAGGAGGTATGTCATATTAAATACGAAAGTGACTATGGCATTGTTCTTTCCTGGCCCCAGGATTTTTGTTGTTAAATAAATCACAATAGCTGGGATTGCATTGTGGTATAGTGTTGTACCAAAGTTGTAGTAAGCCATGTCTAAACCAGTAAGTATGAAAAATAAATTTCTATATTCCACATGCTGTTTAATAAATTTGTGGTACACAAGAGCTAAAGGGTATCCCATGATAATTGAAATCAGTAGCTTTAATGCTGGTTCTGTGGTCCCTATAATGTCAGCAAAAAATGCAATTGGGCTTAGTCCAACTAAGCCCACTAAAGTAAGAACTAGTCCAAACATTGTTCACAGACCTGCAAAGAAAAGAATTCTAAAGAGAAACATTTTAATTGTAAAAAGATAAAAACACATTTTTTATAATACATTATTCTGAAACTGTATGTACCTACATATATATTAAGAGCTTGAACTGAGAAACCGTTTGAATTAACTCTAGCACATGCCTTAACAGAATAAAATATCACATAATAAAGAAAAGATTGTCTGTCTAATGTCTGTTTATGACATTTAGTTTGCTCATAATGATACAGGGCATATGCTTACAATGTTGATGAGTTGTGACGATGAATCATATACACAGCTTGAGTATGTATATCTACCGATTGATAATGTTTTGTACTATTTTCATGTGAACATTAATGTCTTCAGACTACGCCATAAAATAGCATGGTATATACACAAAATAACAGCATATATCTTAGATTACACAGAATACTGTAACATGTTTTCAGAGACAACTTTTAATTCCTACTTTTAAAGCGATTTTAATGGTAAAAGATTATGTACTGTTTAGTATCGATGGTATCTTATGCGACAGCGTGTAAACTTCGTATAAATAGAGCTATATACATAGTTGTATAAAATACTAACAATCTCGATTGTTTACAATATCAAATTAGCAAAAGCAGGAATGGCTCAGACGTACAGGAATTTGGCATTATCATTAATAGCGAAGTAACGTTCAAACGGAAACAATGAAGGTAGACTAGACGGTGAACAAAAAATGACGATGCAGAATATTGCCCTGAAAGATACGTAACAATAAAATTCAGACACGCAACAGCCTCGAAAGTCAAAAACTTCTAAGGATCAACGCATACACCATTATTATTATACTGACCCATTTCTATGTGTAGGTGCTTATTTTACATTGTTTTGCCTATTAAATAAGAAAATACTTACTTTTCGTGATAAAATAAAAATGACCAAGTACAGGTAGAGAAAGTGTCCACCAGTAATGCGGAGGGACAAGCTGCATATCACAACAATATTATAATACAAAGAAGAACAGTAAGTACTTCATAAAAGAAAAATGACGACAAGATAATATTTGATATTATGTATGCAGTTATTGCAACCGATTGCGTTCCGTTACTGCGGCATTAGTAGTGTGTACAGGGTTGCCAACCTTAGAACTTTTTTTCTTTAACATAAAGTACAAAAAATCTCGTACTTTGGCTTTAAAACCTCGTACATTCATCAGGCATTTAAAATGTTTTAAAACCAACAATCATGAGAGATAAATAAATAAGGGTAAATTTAGCAGACATTTGTTAACTTAAATTTTTTTTTTTCACAGTGAAGTTCGGCGACTATGGTTCGGCAGAGGAGTATGTAACACAAATTCAAAGCTTGAACCAGGATTTACATTAAATTAAAGCTAGCTTGGATTACGAGTTTACCAGAATCGTTATGTTGCCGGACTTCCAAAAGAATTTAACCTTCTGGTAATGTCAATAGAACACTCCAGCGTAAAAATCACTACACTAACAGTAATGGCAGCACTTCCAAGCACTTCATAAGAAGAGTGAACGAAAGGAAACTACAATGACAGCAACAAAGACGGTGGACTCTGATCTTTTTAGCAAAAATATATTTTGCTATTGTATTTTATTTCTCAAATTCCATTAATATCATTTTTGTTGTTGTGTTATTAACTTTCTATGTTATTAACTTTCTTCCAATCAATCTACGGACCCACAATGTTAATTTCCAAGCAATTGAAGGCAAGAAAAAAAAAATTGGTTGCCTGTAAAGTCGGTATACGGGCGAAAGTTTTACGTGACAACGACTTTGAGTGGTAAAATAATAACCATGCCCGAGTGGAAGGGACGCGTGCCTCTCACTCGCTCTCATTGTGAGCGCATAACGTGAGCGGAGCGTAACGCAGTTTCTTGAAGTGTCACCCGGCAAACCAATTTATAAGACGTTGTCACGTCAAAATTAGCGCGTAGAACAATTAATTTTAAAGAAGATTCGGATACTTCGGTATTTGCTAAATTTAAGGAGTCAAGGCACTACTTGAAAACCAAATAGGTAAAAAATTTAAAAGTTGCGTAGTGATTACAGGACAGAGTACATGCAGACATACATTTTGGAATTTCATGAATATGTCATCAGACATGGGTGCCACATACACCACAACAGAATAAAAGGTTCTGGCGAGAAGCGGTTACGTGTGCTGTCAGTTTTAAAAAATAGGTCTCTGACAATAGCTTTGCAGGACAAAGTTCGAGACATGAAGCTCTACTAATACTGGAGGCCAAACGCCGAATATTTTCATGCAATCGGCAGTTTGTATACTCTTTGGCAATCGGTTTAAATTACCTGTATAGGAATTGCATCTCTTTCGTACAATACTCTCTTTCACGCTTACTAAGTACGACTACAGTGACCATAAAATATCGATTATCTGGAAACTAATTAAATATTTTTATGTCATTATTACTACTTTTTGATATTTGACACATAGAAATATACTGTGAAATTATAAAATATATGTGTAAGACTTATTGGGAATATACCTATTTTTTACTGTCTCAAAAAATTACACAAATTTTCATATGCACTAGTAGTTTTATATCTGTTGCAAGTAGTTGTGGCTTCTTGCACTGAGTTAGGCTGATAGCCTAAATTTCAGTACACAGCGGCTCCCCATACCATTTCACCTTGAATACATAGTAATTAAATTTAGTACATAGAAATAATATTTCTAAATTGTTAATTTATGTAAATGTAATGGCTATATATATTATAGTGCCATTAAAAGGAACTGCTTAGAAAATCGCAAAAATACATTTAATGTGTGTGAATGAAAAAACTGCAGGTTATGGGATCCGATCTTGCTTATACGGATTATCAACCCAATATAAAATATAAGTGGCTACATTGTAAAACAAATTGTTATACAAATGCATGCAAGCATGTTTTGTACAGATTTGCATGAATCTAAAATGGTTAAATTAATTGTGCATTCATACTTAAGCAAGCGTTTGTGAACATACCTTAGAAGTCTCATTGATAAAAAATTAAGTGCTATATATAATAATTAGCCATATATAATCATGCGTTTATTAGTTACGTTTTTTTATGTGATAGAGGCAAACGGGCAGATGGGTCGCCTGAACAAAGAAAATCCTGCTCTATCCTTTTCAAGGGCAAGGCCGGCCGGTACAGACTGTAACCTTAAGAACGTGTATGCAACATTTCATGATGATCGGTTGAGTAATAAGTCGTAAAAACGTAACAGAGAGAGTTACTTTCGCATTAATAATATTGGTATAGATTATTACTTAATAATGAATAGTTATAAATATTTTATTTAAGAAGCACACTTAACTGCTTTTTTTGTTTGAAGGTAATAAAATTAACCTACCTTATTTTCAGTAATATCCATTGGTAAAAAAAATATGAACACTCTTTAAGACAAGGATAGAATTCCTATTTGAATTTTCAAGGTCAAACTTATCGATTCGCAGTAAATGTTCAATAGGTGGTCTCCAGTGTTAGTACAACTTCGTGGTTCCAGAGGAGGTATTTACTACTTATAATAGATATTTACAGATGTTAAGGTTGATCTCTCAAACTTGAAAGTTTTTGGTTGTAAAGTTCAAGTTTTGGTTGAAAATAATATTCGCAGAAAATTTGATTCCAAGACTATCGAAATAATTATGACGGGCTACCGTGATAATCAAAAGGCATACCGCTTCATGAATATGAACAATCCAAAACGTGCGATTTTTGCTCGAGGTGCAAGCTTTATTGAAAGTCATTATCAGCCAAATTGAGAAGCACAGTCAGATGATCCTTTATTAGTAGACATGAACATTCAGCAACAAGAAGATGTTCCGCCTGTAGTGACGGTTCCTATTATTGATGCTGATGAAAGTGTTCGTTCTGATAGTCAGAGCACTGAGGAAATCATGACAACTGAAGAGGTAAAGCCGTCATCACCTCCAGAAGAACACTTTTATGATGGTACTGAAGAATCAGTAGTATCATAAAACCAGAAGGTTCAGGTGAAACTGTTCATTAAAACTGATTTCCCTGAGCGAAGATATTCTCTAAGAAACTGCAGACGTCCTAGAAAAGATGAGGATTGATCTATAACTTTCATGTAGTTGGTAATGATCCTGTGACTCTAAAAGATTAAATGAAGTGATCTAGCAAAAATTTGTGGTTGTGGGCAATGAAAAAGGAATATGATTCTTCATCGAAAACGGGACCTGGGAATTAATAAATCGAAGATGGGAACTAAATATGGTATAGTCAAAATGGGTATTTAAACTTAAGATTGGTGCAGATGGCAGCGAGCAGTGTCACAAGGCGAGATTAGTAACTAAAGGCTATTCCCAAAAGCCAGGATAATTGAGATGAGATTCACATACATCACATAGATGTAACCACAGCTTTCCAGCATGGTGGTCTTCCAGAAGATTTATATCTAGAGCAACCTAAATATTTTATCGAGGATGTGCGCAAAGTGTATAAGTTGAAGAAGGCTAGTTAAGGCCTTAAACAAGCTGCTCGTTGGTGAAATGAAAAAATTCATGCACATACATTAGGATTGGGATTTATTCGATCTAAGTGTGATTTAAGTGTTTACACAAAGAAATCTGGAGATGTCATTATAGCTATTGTGCTTTAGGTTGATGATTTTTATATATTTTCTAACAAAATCATTGAGGTTGAGAAAGTAAAGCAAAATATTGGAAATCTCGGAAAAGCCAGATATTGCTTAGGCCTTAGAATCCTGAGAGGTTATAAAAAGGCTTGAACCTTTCTTTCTCAAAAGCGGTGGTAGCGTAATGGCTAAGGCGTCGCCGTCGGTGTGATCAAATTATTGCGGGATTGAACCCCACCCAGTGCACTACCGACGTGAACCCGCGCTTAACACAACCATTTAGCTTAGCTGTGTGACCCACGTTGCTAGTATTCTTTAAAAATATATATATTATATTGAGATTTTATACAAGCATGGCATGCAGTACTGCAAGCCAGTGAGTACTCCTGTTGAGACAAATACTCATTTAAAACCGGGTGAGAAGAATGAAAATTCTGAATACCAAGAGATTATTGGTTCACTTATGTATTTGGCATGTAGTACTAGACCAGACATTTCACATACGGGTACCATGCTAAGTCAGTTCAATAATTTTAATAATTATGGATACTTAGGTGTCTAAAGGGAACGATTGATCTGTCTCCATGTTATAAGAAGTGTCACAATCCCTTGGTTGCTTATGCAGATGCTGATTGGGGCAATGGACCCGATGGTCGATCTTTCACAGGTTATTTCTTAAAGTTCGGTGGTGCTGCTGTATCTTGGCATGCTCGCAAACAGCATTAAGTTGCTTTGAGCAGTACTGAGTAATACATTACTCTTTGTGAGGCAGCCAAAGCCATTGTAAATGTAAAAGGTTTATATACTGAATTAACTGAGATGACAGACTCTGTAACAGTTTTTAGTGATAGTCAGTCTGAAGCATTTCCGTAGATTGATTGGACTAACCGTCGTTATGATTATTTAACAAATTAAATCTTTCGTTTACGGAGAATAAAGTGAGAAGGTGTGGAATTTTTAACTCATCAGATGGCATGATCAGCAATCTCATTTACAAGTCAATTATAATTCAGGACACCTTGTCGACCTTTTTAATTAAAAATTATCAATTAGAAATTTGAGTAGGTATATAGAATTCAAAACCGATTGCAGAATTTATTTTTCAACTAGCATCGCCCCGCGGTTTCACCCGCCTAAGTCCCGGTGCCTTAAGAATATCGAGATAAAAAGTAGCCTATGTGTTAATCCAGGTTTTCAGCTATCTACATACCAAGTTTCATCGCAATTGGTTTTGTAGTTTTTGCGTGCTGCGAGTTCAGTGCTTTTTTCCCAATAGTAAAAATGCACAACAAGCCCAAAGAAGTTTTCACTTCAATAATTATACATGACATCTTTCTATACAACGCACCTTCCACCCGACGATAAACAACATCATAGCGACAGCTTCGCGTAGCTACCGATATCTTTTGGATTTTAATGCAGAGCTCATAATAATAATGTAAACTAAAACATTGGGTCAGTTTCAATAATGTAAACTTAAACTACAGATGTAATATTGTTTTGGAGAATTGTACTCAACTATGATTTATTGTGAAAAAAAAACAATTTTTGGTGAAGCCCTGTCACCATGATTGTGAATGAGGATCATTCACATAACAAAATATTAGATTTATAAATATAAGAGCGTATGCGCTATAACATTCTGATCATTTCGTTTTTTAAATGATTCAAATCCAACAAGAAATGACAAAGTTATTAAGGTTTTCTGTTCGGCTATTTCGAAACGCTTGCTCGGAGCTGCGCTTGGTATGATGACGTCACACGTCGCGAATCACGCCCTCCACTCGTGCAAAATCGCTAGTTTGGTCAGTTTGGTTCAGATTATTCACTATTTCGCTTATGTCGTGGTATGTTACTTATTTAGTTTTTACTATAATTTGATGTTATATTATTAGTATAACAGTATTTATATTGATAGTGAGTATCTATTGATATCTAAATGGATTATTTAAATCATTCAAATATTATCTCTAACAAGTGCAAAGCACAAACCGAACAGCATGTTTTTCGCAGGAAAAAGAAAATGCTTGTTTTGCGTAGCGAGCCCTCGGTTTGAACAAGATAAATCTTTAGCTATACACCAAGTTGACGGCGCTTTTACACATAATCACAGATCGCGTTTATCACATGACAAAATCACCTGCCCGCTCAGGGCATTTTTTTTATGGCTCATGAGCACCTATAACTCAAGAGTCATAAGTGCGTTGCCGCCTTTTAAGGTGGGAGTAGGGGGAGAGGGGGGACGAGTGAGAAGAGTGGAAGGACAGGAATATTGAAGAGGGAAGGATTAGGGCCTCCGGTAACCTCACTCACGCGGCAATAAGCAATGCAAACATTGCTTCACTGCCGGTTTTCTGTGAGGCCGTGGTATCACTCTGGTCGAAAAATCCTCTCTGTAATATCGCGGTGGTGGTCTGAGTACAGCCCTGGGCTTGAATATCCTTGTGTTCGATTGTTTATTTGAGTAGGTAGGCATTAGGCATGAATGAACGAACATCAAAGCTATCCCCGGAAATTCAAATGTTATTAAGAAATGATAGAAACGATGCACAATACGTAGGTATATATACTCTATACGGTCAGTGGATCTATTCGTGAATTTTTGCTGTTTGACATGCGCAGTGCGGCTTTTTCATACTAAATTGTCTACTGCGCATCGAAACTGCTAACTTTGCGAATGATTAGCACTAGACCCGTTGACCATATTGTACCTACTGATATTAGGTAAATACTCTAGCTAGGATACTGTAGGTACCTACTTACGTCAAAATGATCTTCGCAACAGTACCTATAAACCACTTCAGCATGACAGAGGAGTTTTGTTATCTCTCCGCATTGCTTTACACCATTTTTTTTATTATTTGTGCATCTTTCGGCACAGTCAAAAAAAGCTTATTAGGTGCATTAACACTTGTATTTTTGCACTTTGGGACAATGCAATACTTTTGTGACGGCATTGTCACTTTAAAAATAATCTGAAAAATCAGCAATCGTCAAGTCGTTGCACTCACTGCGCTAGACTAAACGCTTACCAAGCTGGCAACGCGAAGGCGACCCGCCACTTTTGCTGATACACGATGAATGACGTCACAGCGTTCACGGTATTTCTCGCGAGCGTTTTTTAAGTTGGTGCACTAAAATCTCTGTATCTTGGTAATTTTTGATCCGATTAAAAAAATGTAAACACAGTATTTATTGTTTTTTTATAGCTATAAATCTGCATACTTAACAAAAAACGTGACTGATCCTCATTGTGATGTCCTTATTCGAAGATGGCTTCATGTAGTTGTTTGTTACCTAAGAGCAATATTATTTGCTCCTTGGCAATATAGCTCTTTGTTTGTTACCAAACATTCAGTTCGGATAGTGATTTACTTTTTGACGTGACAACGTCTTATAAATTGGTTTGCCGGGTGACACTTCAAGAAACTGCGTTACGCTCCGCTCACGTTATGCGCTCACAATGAGAGCGAGTGAGAGGCACGCGTCCCTTCCACTCGGGCATGGTTTTTCATCCTTCTTCCTACTATACGAATGAATATTCACATTAAAATTATTTTACCACTCAAAGTCGTTGTCACGTAAAACTTTCGCCCGTATACCGACTTTACAGGCAACCAATTTTTCTTATCAGGTTGTATCCTTTATTACCCCTTCGCTCTAGAGGTAGATACTTTAACTCATTATCTAGTTAAATGAATGATAGACTTTAGTAGATTAACGAAAATCAATTATTGAACATTGAACAATTATATTATGATGTGTACTGTTGTAATCTATGGCAATCAAAGAGCATAAGGATAAGTAATCTGTGGTATTATATTACCCACACCACAGACAATGACTCAATCGATGATGATGATGGTGGTAAATTTTTGGAAATTCCATAAATATATTTAAAAACATTGTTCCCAAAATAAAAACCTATGGTTTGTTTAACAGAAATTAAGTGATAATTTAATAAATCTTGAAACTTAAGGACGACGAATTCAGGTAAATAGTGTACGTCATAGAAATTAAAGCTTTGCGTTGCGGTGTTTATTTCATGATCTGCTCTTATATATATATATAGGTACCTTGTTAGGTTATAATCTGTTAAGTTACTTAATTCTTTAATAACAATAGTGAGTGTGCAACATGTAGTCTGCAATTTTTTGTGGTTAATTTATGTGTAAATGCTTTTGCTCAATGCTAAATTTGCTGTGCCATCTGATAAAATTAAAAAATAAACTAGGTGAATGAACCTGCTGACTATTGAGTAAATATTGTACAGCTACTGTAATTGTGATAGACTACTTAAGACTTACAAATAAGGTATCAATTAGATCACCTATAATGTGCTGTACCTACTGGTTAGCAAAGATACTGGTACTATTTTCATAGTTGTTATCACTTTACAGGGTTAAAATGGAGTCTGCAGGTGATTGGTGCTTGATTGAAAGTGATCCTGGTGTCTTTACGCAGCTAATTAGGAAATTTGGTAAGTGTTATTTGTCTAATTGTAGATAATAGTAACTAACTTAAATTAAACTGACTCTCACTTACCTAACACCATAAATAACTGTAAAAGAATCTTAGGTTATATTTTTTACATGCTTTATATTAGCTTGACCTGTATCTGTACAGCATAGTTTGCACCAACTCCCAGATGTCCGATCAACTTGAAAATTTGTACACATCAAGGACTGATGACAATACAAGACAACAAGTTTAACCCTTGATACCTAACATTCGTCTTTCCCCTATATACCCTAACCATTCCTCGATTGGATGAACATTGTTTAGGGTGTTTTATATTCACATATCAATATAATTTTTCGTTATGTTTGTTGCATATATATGTGGACCAGCTATTATTATATTATTCTAAGCTGTTAAGAAAAAATACAGAAATTCCTTTTTTTTACCAACACAACAACAGCCAACCACCGACACAACATAGTGCAATATATAGCTGCTGCTCTGTTCGAAATTCGCTGTTAGTTTACTCATAGCCTAAACATGTGACCGACTGCACATTACACTGCACACATAATGTTTACTAATTTGATGTTGCTGATTCTAAATATACCATAATTTTTTTGTAACAGCTCTTGTTTACCAGTTTTAGCTTTCTTTAAAAATTTGCTGTGTTACAGTGTTAATTTTCTGATAATTTAAAAAATATTAAGTTTTCTTACTATAATTTGATATGGCATCATCAAGACGAGTTTGTGGAATGATCCTAATCATTTTTGTTTCATTTGCGGAGAGTATATGTTTAAAGAATACCATTTAAATGTGACAGAATTCGTAAATGAGGCTTACAAAAATTACTTTGGTCACCTGCTGAAAATGAAATACAAGCCTTGGATTCCACAAAAGTTATGCAACACATGCGTTGAGTTAGAAACTTGTTTGTGGAAAAATATGGAAAGGAATAGATTTAGGTATGGAACCGCTATGATATGGAATGAACCACTAAGATGACTGTTATTTTTGTTTGGGGAACATAACTGGCATTAACCGAAAAAAATGGAGCCAAATGGGAATATTCCTGCATACGGTCAGCATATATGTGTTTTTAGTGCTAAAATATCACCTAAACCTCAAGCCGATGCTTTCTTTTTCTATCGAAAAAGTGAGACATTTTTGATGGGTCACAGATAAGATCGTTAATAAAAGTCAAATTTTACGGACATTATGACAGAGATTGAGAAAAAGGCATGGAATTAGTTTGTTTGGTTTGTTCAAAATTTTTTGGGAAATAAGAAAAGCTCTATTCTCAACACGTCGAACACCTAATGAGTCACTTTCAAAGGGTTGGATGTAACATGAGCATCAAGTTACATCCAACCCTTTTTACTCTTTCCCGCCAATTTTGGGGATCTAAGTGAAGAACAGGGCGAGCGATTCCATCAAGACCTTCGTACAATGAAGTAACGCTATCAAGGCTACTGGAACGCACACATGATGGCTGACTATTGTTGGAGCATTCAGAACAGCTCTGCTGTGCCTTCAGCGTCAGCAAGGAAGTCAAATAAAAGAAACTTGTTTTCAACTTAAGAACTAAATTAAATAGGATCATCTTTAAATATATACTGTTTGATTATAAAAAGACCCATGTTTATTTTGGACTGTCGTATTTTTGTCGGCCATTTTGCCGTCGGTGGCGTCGTGGACACGTTATCGTTTGTCGGATATAGCCGACCGTGGCGTTAAAAAGTTAAGCAATAGGAAAGCGGCGGTAGCGTAATTGCGAAGGCGTCGGACTTGCGATCAAGCGGTTGCGGGTTCGAACTCCACCCAGTGCACTACCGACGTGAACCCACTTCTAACACAAGCATTTAGCTTAGCCGGAGGGGTTAACGAGAATGCTAGTAATGTGTAGTAGTCTTTAAAAAGAAACATAAACAATGTTACCTTTTCTTTTTGCCCACTACTGTTTTCGGTAGAGATCTGGTTTTTTTTCCTCAGATCTTCTGTGAAACGATTGTAATAGTGCAGCACCATGTTTACAGCCATCTGGAAATATCCCATTTGTAATAATCTGATCTATAAAAATAACCCAAATTCTTTACCTTGAGCAGCTGCACAATCTTATCGTTGGCAGGACTGAATCAAATCTTGCGTTTCGTTAATGATGGCTGTAACACGATAACCTTCTTGCGTACTTTATGCCCAAAAGGACTCGGCTTTTCACTGTACATAATTCTCTTTTGATTTGTACGTAGCTTATTGCGACGCCCCATAAATTCCCTTATTGAGCTGAAATAACTGCTGTCTCGAAGAGCTGAACGAAATGCTAAGTTTAAACTGAAATAAACATACCGTAATAGTTTAGTCCCTTTCATTCCTACACATAAAAACTGCACTTAAAGTTATTGATCATGCAGTTATCTACAAAAATTGCACTTTTTTCCTAAGATTTACCAGCTCTGAGTAAAAGCGAATTTAAAATTTACTAAAGTTGTATTCTCCGCCGTTTTCGAAACTGATTGTTTATTTTCTTAAAACGTGATTTTTTCGTGAAAAACGGTTGATATTTTAACCTTAACTAAAAAAATGTTTTTTAGCTGTTTTGCTTCTGAATGAGTTTCTGTTCGTTTGTGTACTAGAAAAGTGCAAAATAATAAACAAAATCAAGTATATTAATTTAACCACAAGGGTATATTTTTGATTTGAAAACTTGTTCAATTAAAATTCTTTAATTTTGAATAACTCATAAATAACCATGTTCAGGATATAGTATCCTAAAACTAAATTAGCTCCAAATGTGCTCCACTTCAACCCCTTAAAAGGAATGTATCGTATATTTCCTGTCACCCTGTATAGGCGGCGTAATCGTGCATACAATACAGAACACGACAATTTCAACTATTTAAATCGTTATATTACAGAAATAGCAATTCTTAGGAAAAAAGTGCAGGGACATTTTTTGTAGATAATCGCATGATCTAAAATTTTTGCTTAGCCTCCTTTATGATAAAATTTACCGTTTGGCTGAAAAATGCAAAAAACCTGTATTTGAGAACTTTGACCTTGAATAACTTTTTTGCACACACGAGATCGGCGTGGACTTTTCATATTTCATTTATAATGGTGTTCCTAACATTTGTACCTACCAATTTTCAGCTGTATGCGAATTATTGCAAGTTTACCCATATTTAAATAGCTATCTTGATCTGACTATTGGTCCATAGCTTGTACAGATTGGAAATGTTCAGTGTGTCGAGTTTCAAAGATATTACAAAACCTTAAAATGATATTGAATCTGTATAGCTTAATAAATAAAATTACATGAAACCATCAAAAATAAATATGGCCACGTGTTCAGAAATCGTACTTACTCTGCACTCATAATATTACTATGGCCCAGTTTATTCACTTACTACTTACTTAGACGAAGTCAGAGATTTTTTATTACAGATAATATTTTATTTTTTAAATCTACTCTTGAAATGCTATATTTGAATACGTTAAGACCCGTATAAAACTGTAATTGACAATCATACTCGTACCTACACATCGTGCATCTATATATTATTCGATCTTAGATCTCAGTAAATGTATGAATGCTGGAAAGGTGCAAATTTTAAAAACATGGCAACCAAAAAAATGATTTTATGTCATTTTATTCATTAAGTAGTAGGTAATACGGATTCCACATAACTTTAAAATTTTGCAACATCTTTAAACTTGACGACATAATTGTCTGAACACTTAACATTTCCAACCTGTATAATTCCATAATTATGTTGTATTCTAAAAACGTTAATTATTCAAACGTAAACGTATGGCTAATATTAAAATCTATTGTATCATTCAGGAGCTAAAGGAGTCCAGGTTGAAGAATTATGGACTATTGAAGACGGCATTTTTGAGACTTTGAGGTATGCATTTTCTTAAATATTATATTTATTTTGTGAAAATACAATCTTTGAAAAGTTTGTGTGCATGATGTTACATAGCCTTTCTCAACAAATAAGCTCCTAAACACAAAGTGATGATTAGACCATTACAATAATAAACCTCGTAAAAGTGTACTTGTGCAGGTGTCTAATCCAGGGGTGTCTAACTATAATATTATATTTAAATTGTTTTAGGCCTGTGCATGGACTCATATTTCTGTTCAAATTCCTGCAACATGAGGAGCCTTCAGGCCCAATAGTGACAGATAGACGTCTCGATAAAATATATTTTGCTAAACAGGTATTTTCATTTTTATGTTATATTTAAAAAAGTTAAATAGTATTTTTTTTTTATGGTATAGGGGTCAAACGAGCAGACGGGTCATCTGATGGTACACGACTACCGCCGCCCATGCTCATCAGTAACTCAAGAGTCACAAGTGCGTTGCCGCCCTTTAAGGTGGGAGTAGGAGAAGAGGGGGAGGAGGGAAAGAGGGGAGAGGGGAAGGGCGGGAATAAGGGAGGGGGAAGGGTTAGGGCCTCCGGTAACCTCACTGACGCGGCGAAATGCAATGCAGCATTGCTTCACTGCCGGTTTTCTGTGAGGCCGTGGCTTTAATTCAGGCGTTGATATTTTTATTCAAATTAGTAGGTTTTGCTTTTTGCTAATAAGGGGTCCAACAAAACTCATGTTTTTTTGTAGACGTAATATTGAATTCGTCCAACTTTTATGTAAACTGTTAGTATGCCTCGTGTACCGATCGTCGCATAAGCTTTTTGGGAAGTACTTATGTAATAAGTAACGTACTTATATAAGTTATATAATAAACAAAGTTATCAAAGTTCTGTAATGCTGATATAAAAGAAACTAGCGCAAGTATAACTATACGGTATACATAAGAAGAATAAAGATATTAGGGGTATAACCCAAAAACAAACAACAAATATATTTTTATTTTCAGGTTATAAACAATGCTTGTGCTACACAAGCTGTTGTGAGTCTATTACTAAATTGCGATCATCCAGATGTGGAGCTGGGTCCCGAATTGTCTAAACTCAAAGAGTTCAGCATGTCCTTTGACCCTAGGATGCGAGGATTAACTTTGAGTAACTCACAAACTATACGAAGTGCTCACAACTCTATGGCTCAACAGACACTCTTCGAATTTGATCCCAAAATGGCCTCTAAGGTAAGTTTTGATAACATTTTTAATAAAAGTTACCTAAAATATTATGGGTGTTGTGTGTTTCAGTTGTTTCTGATTTTTTTTCTTTTGTGTTTTGTGTAGTATTGTAAGCTTGGTGATGGTTAACGAGCTAGCAACTGTATTGTTCAAAGTATCTAAAATCGCAAATGAACATAAATGATATTAGAAATCCGAAGAGGCAGCAAGGCTCTCCCAGCGAGAAGTCTGATGTCAGCATAACAATTTGATACTACATGGTGATGCTGACTGTGATGCTTGATTGTGACCTTGGCGTGTTGGTAAATCACCGTGCTTTACGTGTGGCAAATGATTTGTAGGTTTTTTGACATCAAAGCCATATCATATATTGTTACGGAAGCCTAAATTGACCCGCGGGCGCCATCTATTGACAAGTAGAGGAAGTCTCTTGGAAGGAACTTGAGAGATAGGATAGTTTTTATCGCAATTTATATTCACAATATTTTTTTGTAGCATATTATGTACTTATCGTGGCTGCGTAGCTAGTTATTTAGGGTGAAAGCGCTATATCCCTATCAAGTTTCAGTAATACACCACATATTCAAAGTAAAGCCATTATATTCTTTTTGTAATGTTGCCGGCTCCTATAACATTAGTTACAAAATACCTATACTTCCACTTTTTTCTTTGGTAATTATAATTATTTTTTATCAAGTTGCAAGCCATTGTACATGCATTAATTTTTACCGAATTGTTACCGTATTCTTTCAGGATGACGAAGCATATCATTTCGTTGGCTACATGCCCATCGAGGGTCGCTTGTATGAGTTGGATGGCCTCAGAGAAGGTCCCATTGACCATGGGCCCATTGCTCCAGATCAAGATTGGCTTGATGTTGTCCGACCCATTATTTTGAAGAGGATTAACATGTGAGTATATGCATAATAGGTTACATAGTCGAAATCCGACAGTTGTGTGATTTTTTATATAACCAAGAGTTGTTCTCACCATTTGTGTCACAGGCACAAATGTAAAGCCTCAATGGAAATGTACTGAGGTGTTTTCTTAAGTTTTAGAACATCATAGCAACTGGAAGGTGGGTGCTTACAACATGCTACACTTACCTATATTATCCCTCGACATTCTTGACTCTCATTGATTTCACCTTTTACTGTACCTGCCTAACTTTTAAACTGAACTCTAAACTTTACATTTATAACTTTTTATTACTTTTACAGCTACACTGAAGGTGAAATTCATTTCAATCTCATGGCCTTGGTGTCTGATAGAAAAATGATATATCAGAGGCAACTTCAAGAACTGCTAAATGAAACCCAAATGCTTGGCATGGAAACTGATGAAGTAGTGAGTGAAATACCAAGATTAAGGATGTTGATTGAGTATGAAGATGTTAAAATGGCTAAATATGAACAGGAGATGGCTCGTCGGAGGCATAATTATTTGCCGTTTATAATAATGCTGTTAAAGATATTAGCTGAGGAAAGGAAATTAACCCCTCTGCTCGAGAAGGCTAAAGAACGCGCTGCTAAGAAGGGCCCTAAGAAACTGAAAGTATAACACGAACAGTGGGGAGGTCTGCGGGTTGAACGCGTGCGTGGTTCGCGACGCGTTTCCCAGTCCAGCCCCTCACGCGTACTCCCCGCCTCTGAAAACATGCAATACACACTAGGAGATTTAGACTCCATATATACTGAGCAGCAGGACTCGTCACTATTATTAAATACAGAACCACAGCAAATACTAGAACAGGTCATGACTGAATATCAGGACGATTTAGACAGTGGTTCATATGAACCGCCAGAGCCTCAACCTTCGGTTAGTAAAGTTGTAATGACAATTGACTCTGATGATAGCAAAGACTTTATAAGTGAGCCACAAGGTTTGTTGATTGATAACGATGTGGATGTTGACGTTGATGTAGATGTAGATGTTGATGTAGAAATGGATCTTGATATAGACCTAACGGGTCAGCTCGATCTAAATGTAGCTGATACACAGCAAGACCTTGATTACGATTCAGATTAATGTTAGCAATATTATTCTCATCAAAGTAATTAGTAAATAGTGATGAATATCAGTAGCATTCAGATTTAATATATGACCAAATTTGGTCTTATTACTTTCAAAATGTTACATCATATTAGGATAATAAAACAATGTTAATAAAAATAGGTATGTTTATTTACTTACAATATTCATATATGTAACTTATTTGAAACTTCAAATGAAGCAGTAATCCACAAAGAAACTTAAAATATAAATATTAATCCTGTGATTTGTATAAAATTATTTTTGTTTGTATTTTTTCATTTCAATTCTTCTTTGCATATAATATCTTATTATTAACACAATGTTATCGTATAAAGCGAACTATTAATATCTGTGCTATATGTATGCCCTTTTGAATGTTTTATAATTAAAATTAAATTTGTGTAATGTAAAGAAGTAATGGTAGTAGTGATAAGTTGTGTGTTGTATATATGTTATGGGCCAAGTGATTAAACAGGGCACTATTTATAATACCCGAGCGATGTAAATAAAAACAAGTCAAATTGGGTTTTGTAATTAATACTTATTGAAACTTTATTATTTATCACATTGTTGTTATTTGGAATATTGATACATAACTGTGGGACAATTTAATAATTGAGGTACATAACATATACAGACCATGTGTAACCAGTCAGAGCTCGCGTCTTGGCTACTATTTACTAAAAAGCCCAATTGTTTCCTACTTAGTGTAGAATTAAAAGTAAATACATACGGTTTGTATTTTAGAATCTTGATTTGAAAACTTATGTATGTATGTGAAAGTAAGACCAAGTGTATGATACATGAATCAATTAATATTGATTGACATGAATATAAATTAAATTTGAATATACTTTATACTGCATGTTCACTAGCATAGCATAGCAACCTAAGTATGCTGAGATAATTCAATATGCAAAATATTCTAAGTGTATATAATTATAGTGTCGCATAAAAAATTGGAAAATTATCAGTATTTGTGAAGATTCGACCTTATGGCTCTTGAAATACAGTAAAACTAATTATTTTAGTTAAAGATAATATTATTAAGTGTTGTGTACACCTAGGTATATCATTTCAGATTCTACAAAACACCCATTATTTTAGCGATAGAATAAAAGAATATTTAAATTCTCACTGTAAAAAACGTTACAAAAAAAATTATATCCATTTTTTTATGTGAAAATTAAGAAGTTTGTAGCAAAACCTACCTTAATAAAACATAGTTTTACTCTGACCAGTAAGTGGCGGACATCATTTATGAAGCCGGGTCAATTTATTTATTTTAACAGCTTTTATCATATTGACTACTCATGTTGGGTATTTTTTTAACGGGCTGGACATTATGAATAATGGCCTGTCTATTTATCACTTGGTCTATAACATATACTTATGTATAATATACATATTATATATATTCATGTATGTAGTACGTGAATACCAAATGTCGGGCAGCGGTGCGAGGCGTCGCACGAAGTTGCTAGATATATATCAGGTACATTTGTTGTGTATGTGTTTATCTATACCTATTACAACTGAAAAAATGTGCAAAACTAAATATTATTGTTATTTGAAATATCAATTACATTAATTAAACAGTATACAATACAACAATACATGTATTTCTAGACAATTTTTAATTAATGCAGACGAATTTTACGCGCTTATCATTATGTATTATGTTACATATAGGTATTGTCATTTTGTTTGCGTCTTCTCGATCGCTGAATAATAATAATTATTTACATCTTATTTTATTTTATTTTTGCTTAAATCTAAATTATAAACCTAATTAACGAAAGTTTGTTTATGCATCAAGTTTACATGAATAATAAATTAATGAATTTGGGGTGTGATGTGGCACTTTAAAGATAGTCTAGCATCTGTTATTTACATCAGGGGCAATGTACTGGTACAATGGGGAAGATGCGGTGACGCAGTGATGTGAATGATGATTTAGGAGAAATTATTTACAGAGATAGGTACACATATTGAGCTTAGCTGCCTGCTATGTTCTATGTCATTACATGGATTCGCTAAGTAAGCGTTTCTGATTTACCGAATCATCAATATCACTTAAGATTATCACAGATTAGATCGTCAGTACAATTTTGACGGAATAAATTGTTTCAAAATTCAGTAGATATCGTTTAGAGGCTATCGTGTGTCGAATCCAAGTAATGAGTGAACAGAGGCTGGTTGAGTGTTAAAAGGACGCATAGCGCGGCGTTCACGTGTTGGGCTGCAGTCCCTTGGGCTTAATCATCATAGACGCTCGCTTGAGTGTGTAGTCCCAACCTCTCCAACGGAACCATACAATACCTAGAAACAACATGACCATTTAATGATAAATCTATTTTTAATTTTTAGCTCAAGCGTCTCTTGCTCCCATTTAAGGCAGTCTCTTGGCGATAATCTCCTAAATTTATACACCGATTTTAATGAAATTTTGCACAATGTATGCAGTTTGGTCCAAATTGAGAGATAGAATAGTTTTTATCTCAATTTATAGTCGCAATATTTTTTTATTGCTAATTACTCAACCACAGCAGCTCGTGGCCGGATACCTAGTATCATGTAAAACATATTCGTGGTTCTTAAGTTGTAGATATTGACGTACATAGAGACATATTATGGGATACCCACAAAATAAAAGTAATCTATTTCCAAACGCATTAGGATGTAATAGTTGATTGAAGTACTGCTACTTGTTGTGAGTTGTTGTAAGGCGCCCATTACACGGTAGGTTTTGCTTTCAGTTTTGCCACAATCAAAACGGTGACTGACGAATAACATAACTAATGCAGTGATTGACGGTTGCATGACGAGATTTTAATGCCGATATTATTTCATCAATCACTGACGTTTGCTTGAGCGTCTAATGGACGCCTATCACTTCCTGCGTCCCATTCTTTCTATACATCAGACAAGTGAATATACAATCTCACCCCGTAGCCCTTATAGCCCGTAGCTTTGGTATCTGTCTTACTCCTACCAGCGAATTATTTCGCGTATATGGTCAGTTGGAAGTTTGAAAACTATTCATTGGTAACAGTTATGAGCGTGCCAGTACCGTTCTCACATGTTCATCGCTGAGATTGCGAATGAGTGCATGAGAACACAATGCACTCCTAAAGGAGATAATCAAGTATTCATGATAACAATTCTTATAGCGTACCTTGTCTAGCAGTAAGGTCTTGTGGGTCGTGTAGGTAGAGGCCGTTGAGTCCACGGCCGCAAGATTTCCACCACCAGCCCCCCTTCAACATGGAAGCGCAGTTCAACGATGACCTATCATTGTCCCTGTAATCAATAATTTAGAGTAGAAATTAATAGAATAATTTTTTTCCTTATCTAACATAATTAAATTAATAAACCATAAAATCATCTTGTAGTGTTATTAGAAGTACATAAATGTGTGCCAAGTTTCAACAGAATCGGTTCCCAGATGTAAACCTAGTGGGTGAAAAATCTGTTATCGCCCATTTATGTATTATTTAGATTGATATTTTTTTTCAAAATGGGACCACCTTTGAACGATGATACTTTGTATGTATATCCTATACAATAAAAAAGTATTATCGAAATTGAACTACCGTGAACAAAGAGATATGCGTGGTCATACATAAAAAAAGATATGGGTTGACTCGAGAACTTCCACCGTTTTTTCGTCGATTAAAAATTAAATTCAAGTTAAAGTATGTATCTTATACTTTACACTTGAATTTGCATGTATAAACCTCAGAAATTAGGACTCCAATCTATCTTCATCGTTAATCTATAAATAAAAGCGAAAGGATACTCACTTGCTCATCTACTCACTAATCATGAAATCTGGAAAAAGACTTTACCTATGATGGTGAAATTTGTCAGGGGGGTAGTTTATGAGTAGGAGACGTCGGCTAAGAACGGAATTTTCGACAGGGCCGGATTAAGGAGGTCTAAGGGCTCTCGCAAGTTTGTATAAAAGTCCTTGGTTTTTGCAAATAGAGATCTGAAGAGGAAAGTAGTTTATAGAAAGGACACGAGCTTAGAACGGGTTTTACGGCAGCGCCGGATTAAAACGGTCTAAAGGCTCCCGCAAATTTAAATGAAAGACATTGGTTTACTAGCGACCTGAAATTTAGAAGCTAGTTTATAGGTAGGGCACGTGAGCCGTGATGAAAGTCTTTTTTCTTTTTGTTAGAAACCTGAAGTTCGGCAGGTTGGTAATTTATAGGTAAGACACGGGAGCTTAGAACGGATTTTGCGACAGGGCAGGATTAAGGAATCGAAGGGCTCTCACAAGTTTACGTGAAAGTCCTTGGTTTTTTGTACAAGAGTCCTGAAAGTTTGCAGGGAGGTAGTTTACAGGTAGAACCCGTGAGTTTAGACTGGATATAACGACAGGGCCGGATAAAGGAGGTCTAACGGCTCTCGAAAATGTATATGAAAGACATTGGCTTTTTGTACTACAAACCTGAAATTTGGTAGGTAGTCTTAGAAGGATACTTGAGCTTAGAACGGATTTTCCGACAGTTAAAATTAACAAATAGGGTTGTAAGATTTTTCTTCACAGAGACGGCTTAAGGTGGTCAAAGATATTTTTTTCTTTTGTGTTTTCTTTTGATTTCTTTTTTAACCAAAATACAGGTATTGGGCGGACACGTACTTTACACGTAATTTGAACATTTCGCAGGTAAATGAAAACCTATATAGGGTACTTTCCATTGACCTAGAATCATGAAGTAAGAAGTAGGGTCTCACAGCACAAGTAAAGGAAAAAATCCGAAAGTCGTTAATTTATTGTTAAAACATAATAAAAACATTTCTTGATTACGAACTTACATTTTGCGGTTGAAAAGTTGTAAGTTGTTGACAAAAATCTTCGGGAATTGATTCCCGAGATGGACGTATTATCTACATACAAGTTTGTTTGCTTACGGAACCCTCGGTGCGCAGTTTTTTTTATTTATTGTATGAAAACCTCGGTACCACAGGGGTACAAAGTGATTTGTCAAATCTAAGGCTAAAGCGCCGTGTCTTTTGATTGTGTTAACTTAGAAGCTTGATTTTTTACAGCTTCTAGCTTGAAATTAATACCAAATAAAGTTTGAAGCTTTATTTGGTATTAATTTCAACCTGATGTGTCCCGGGGTTCCTGAGAAAAAGAGTTTTGACAGACAGACAGACATATAGACTGATAACAATTTGATTCTAAAAGGGTTCCTTTTTTCCTTTTCAGGAACGGAACCCTAAAAACAAGATTTACTAGAACTAGTTTGTTACAATTACTTGTAATGAAGTGCAACAATATTTCTCCTGGTCTCTTCTCATTAAAATATAAAAAAAAGCTATTTTCTAAAAAGTCATACCTGTTATATGTAGAGAAGGGACTGTTGTTGGACCCGTACCAAGGATCGTTGAGGGAATCGCCAGCGGTGCCTTCATAGCCATCAATTTCAAGTTTATAGTATTCCGCTTCCGAATATATCTTGAAGTGCGAATACTGAGCATACCTGTATGTAAAATTTGTTTGAAGTTACTAGGCTGAACGTCAATAAGATCTCATCATTACTATGTGCTCGGGTATGGTTTCTAAAACGGGGAAAAGGATCTGCATCTCTGCTTTTTCTATACTTTCTTCATGTCTTTGTACCTTGCGATTAGTATGTAGATTCATCTATATAGATATTAGTCCGTGAATAGGAATTCTTTGTATTCCTTTTAAAGCAAAATTCGCGCACGAAGGAATGGGATATTTGGAATTCTTACTTAAAGATTATATATACATTTTCAACAATATGTGTTACAAATTTAATACTTAATTACGTGAAAACGGCCACATCAAGCTACACCCATCCGGTACATACGTTGACCTGTCACAGACTAACGAGTCTATACAATGACAGTTCAAGTTATATTGGCCAATGAAATAAACCAAAAGAGAATTATGGTTAACCATATATATAGGTATTCGACCACTTGGCGAACTCTAGTTTTATTTATTAGTTAAAACAATAACAAACATTATTTTTTTAATCTTTATCCATTTAGCGGCTTTTATTACAAAGTAATATTTTAGCCCCATCGTGGCTTAATCTAAGAAAATAACTAACTATGTTATGGTGGGAGACAGAGGAAGTCGTTGTTGTGCATATATCTCAAATAGGTGTAATTAAAAGTAAGGTTACTCAGAATATTAATGAAAAGTCGTGCATGATTTGTAATAGGACTCTTAACTCAATGTATCACGTAATGAACGTGTGACTACAAAGTAAGAAAACCCAAATAACGATAAGAACAACCATTGTGACTCTAAAGAATTAGGCATTATAAACCAATTAAAATTCACTCTTTATTTATCAATAGTATTTCTAGACGACGCCGACGCGATGATTGGATCATCCAAAATAAAAAATGCTGTAATTGCATTTTATTTCATTTATTATGGCATGTCTAATAATAATTTATCGATCTCAAGGCTTCACCATTTTTATTATCCCTTGCCTAATGTAATTTGTCGTAATGCCAATGTCATGCGAAATCAAGCTCGGCTAGTAGGTACTTCAGATAGGCCTTGTACACGTTAACTACCTACCTATTCAGTGTTCTATTTCACATTGATTGAAATATGATTTGGAATCAGTGTAGATTAGGTTTATCAATAAGAAAATGTCGATGTCTACACAAAAATACACGAAACTTATCGTTGCGACGAGGTATGTAACAGTTTATACGTAATAACAACCATGAGTTTCTATGATGACATGGCCGTTTGCGATATATCAGAGTAATACCTATTTCATTAAGTGACAAATACATAAGCTGTACCCAACAGCGGTATAAAACAACGTTTCTGTTTAGAAATCTATTACTATCACTATTTTCTCTAAAATGTTCAGTGTTTTACGAGTTTTCCGCAGTAGTTCAGTTAAGTTAATCAGTTAAGTTGTTGTTGTGAAAAACTATGGGAATTTTTCAGCGATTTAGTTCCCATTTATTCAAATGGTGTTCAAATTTAGGTATGTTATGTGGTTCGTGAAAAACGTTACAGTATTTCTCTCCAGATATAAAATGAAAACTTGTTATTGTAAGTACCTAATTACTTTTTCCTTTTTTACGTACGTCTAGAATATTACGTGATTTAAATATAGTATATCTATCAGACGTGAATTCTGCATATGCTCTTACCTCTTATTACCGTCGAAATCTTCGAGTTCGACTCGGAGCATATAGTCGTCGTTATTGGTAAGCATGTATATGTTCTCGTTGCCAAGCCAGAACTCTTTGCTAGGGTCTCCGAACCCGTTCTTGTAATCGTTCCAGTCTCGGTTGAAGTTCTCAGCCGGAACCCCGAAGTCATCGCGACGATGGATAACCTATTGACATTGACATAAGTAACTTGAGACACGTGTAACACCAGTTTGAACTGTGGAAAATTAAGGTTCAGGGTAATTTCTCCCCATCCCTATCCCACTTCAACCAAACCTAACCCAACTAGTATATTAGCAAACCGAGGATAAATTATGCGTTTCTCTAAACATTATGTAGTTTTAAATGTTGATTTCCTATGTAGAGGTATTCACTTTTATTATTTATTATATATACTTGTAAGTTATATTTATTACAATGTGAAGAAAGAGAAAAATAATAATAATATCTTAGTCAAACTGTCATTACTAGAAGGTACCGTATTCCTACATACATACATCAAATTAATATCATCGAAATCTGATTATCCGTGTCGAATAATAAGGTATTTTAATAAGTGAAATATAGTTTGCTGTGCTTTAAACTGTTTCGGGCAGGTTCACATCATCGAAACAATTTAAACACATGGTCACAATGCAATTCTACGGCTGCTTTTAACGGCTTTTCAGCTTTCTGTTAAGATCTACTTAGTCTTTTTTTTTTAAGTTAATGATTTGACAACAGTGAGGCGTGACGTCATTCCTTAGTATTTCATACAAAAATGTACCGAACCTATCGTTTTGACGTTTACTAAAAAGATACTGATTTGACTTGACAGTCATCTACCCTCAGATATGATTACGAGTTTTAGTCTTTCTTCGTCGTTGGGACAATGTATTGGGACAATTAAACAGTCAATGTAACCTACATTGACTGTTTAATTGTCCCAATACATTGTGGGCCATTTCCTGGTTAGTCAATTGTAATATGTAGCAATTCTAGGTTCGTATTGTCCTTAATATAATCGTTCTTCGGTCTATAATTTTCTATAAGTAAAAGTGGGTTAGCAATCATTGTCACCGTTCATTTTACCCGCCAAATACCCAGCCGCTGATCAGCCAGTATCTGGTCATTTGGCAGTCGTGCGTGATAGCCCAGCGGCCTGATCTTGGCCGATCGCCCGATAAGGGGACGGTATTAGAGTAACCTACTTATACTGGGAGTATCTGACAATGGAACACTTATTGCATGCATGCAGTTACAAAATGATTTTCTGAAAAAAACTATCCGTGTAAAAGTTTTGACCGTTTGAATTTCCAGGTATTATCACCACCGTTTCTCATAAAGGCTAAAATGTGTAAAGTTAAAGATTCTATAATATTTATTTTGGAGTTATTCACTTCGTTAATGAGTTAATCCATAAAAACTAACATGCATAATTTTTAATTTACTGTCTGTGTACTTACTTTACGATTACTGTGTACTTTATTATTAATTTACTATCTACTATTTACTGTTACACTTCAAGTTGGCAATATTAGTATAGAAGTACGGATCTTTGTAGGCTTGTAGAGTTATGTTATAACTTTTAAATAAATCTACTTTTTTATTCTCTTTCCTAAAATATACTTATTATAATTGGATAAATTGATATCATACTTAACCTTCAGCATACGATTTAAATGAGTTAGGTATGTAATGACTGTGTTAAGTTTGTATATAAATAATCCATTGTGGTTATAACGACCGTTATAAAATCGTGATAACCACAAGGAACATATGTAAAATGCGGTTACTTTAATAGATACCACTCTTTTTTAGTAATAACGATACATATTTATAGTACGGGTATCTTCATGTAATTAATTACTTGAGTTATTGTTCCCATTAATTGGTTGTTACTTACCGTCCAGCCGCCATCAGCAACGTTTTGCTCGCAGTACACCTTCAGGAACCAGTAGGTAGTGCCTCGGATTTGCAAGTAGTACACGCTCGACTCTCGCATACCGCCGTTCATGAGATCCACGCACGAGTATCCCTGCACAATGACATCACATGTTGTAGACATACTTTCTGAATGTTAAACATTGACTCACACATGCGTTTACTTTGGCCATCTGCGGAAACGATAGTGCGGGGGCCCTCTATAAAGTTTCTAAAGATACAATGTCTTGCACAATACTCTGTTCGCAAAGGCACAATATCATATTCGCGATGCGATCAGAATTATAATTCACATGCCTTTAATATGCATAAAGAGAATGAACGTTTCAATGGTTATGGGATCGCAAGTACGCAAACAATGCCGACATTATGTAGGTAAGTATTCGTTACGCAATATTAAATAACTTTCTTTCCATTTTGGTTTGGTGCAAGCAGATTAATTACCGATTCCCTTTGACACTTTCTCGCGATAATTACCATTTGTCTAAATGTCAAATTTTTACAATTTGCTTACAAATATTTTGTAATTTAACAAACAATTTACAATAATTATGCCAATTATAGTGAATGGCCTCTGTACACAATTTACTTACACAGAAGAGAGACCGACATTTTTTTAGGCCAAAAAGAGGTTTATTAATTTAACACCGTGTTTGTGATTATGTAGGTAAGTAACAATGTAAATAAGTACATATGTAGTTTGTTTGTTTGTTTGTTTTTAAAGCGTTACAAATGTTTAACAATTTAGCGGCGGTAGCGTAATGGCTAAGGCGTCGGACTTACGATCGAGTGGTTGCGGGTTCGAACCCCACCCAGTGCACTACCGACGTGAACCCACTCCTAACACAAGCATTTAGCTTAGCTGGAGGGGTTAATAAGAATACTAGTAATATGTGACCCACGTTACTAGTTATTTGACGGTGACAGGTCTAAAACTAAATATGTAGTAGATTAGGCTAACAATCTTTAAAATAAGCGTTAATAAGTATACAACTACTTAGGTGTTTTATAAATGCATATATTTGTACAGGTAACTGTGATACTTTTAATAAAATACCAAACAACATAAAATATAATATTACGGTATATTATAATTTTGATAAATGGTCTCAGAATTGCGTAGTACATCTATCATCTAGTAATTAGATTAGGTATCATTAGAAAGGTACTTTGAAATTCAAGCCCAACAAATACTTACTTAGAACTTAGAACATTTAGCTTGCGGTACCTACTAAAGATTTAGAAATAAAAGCTGCATAGTGAAAGGCTAGTTAGATATGAGTCACTAATTGATTAGACTAGGTAAGTATAAAAAAGTAGAGTTGTTAAGACGTTATCTATAATATATAATCAAACTAAAATGATACGATGTGTTCCAGTTTTTCACGACTAGATGCAATGGCTGAAATTTTGGTGCACTCCGCTTAGCTACCCATTTTTTTTGTACTGTAAGCACTGTTTTTATCTTCATGACAATGATGCTTTTAAGCCATCTTATCTAACTTGGTAAATATGTATTTGTATATTAGATAATAATATCTGGAACTACAGTTATTAAAAGAGTAGGTAATATTGGTAAGTACAGACAAACTATTCTGTAGGAAATCGTAGATGAGCGACTCAGAGAGTTTTTTCTTATATAGAAAGAAAGAAAGAAAGAAAAAGTATTTATTTCTTAATAAGTAACGTTCGTGCTTACAGTATAGTTATGAAACATTTAAAAAAAAAAAAAAAGAAATACAAATAAAAATAAAGAAAAGAAAATTAAATAGAGTGACAATTGCCTTGCACGCACTTGCACGTCACTTATTGAAATTGGTCACCGCTCAGCATTGATGCTGATGGCGCCAGCAAGGAAGTTGCTGTGCGCCAATCAGCGCTGATTTTCAGCGGTGACCGTGTGGAGTAGGTGTGCACATATAAATAAATAAATATACATATATTTTTTATATAATATTTTATATTATGATCTACATAAATAAAGATAAACTGAGCAATATATTCATGGCTATATACACAATCACCGTCAGTCTGTACAGAGCTAGGTCATTAATCATATTCATAACTTTACTATCCTGTCAGAGTCCTATATAACTAAACTTTAAGAATAAATACTCATTCTAGGATACAACTCCTAGGATATATACTTTTTATGTGTCAACGTTTACGTTTTCGAATAATCGCGTGTACGTGTGTTCGCGCATCATCTATCTATTCTCATTTCTCGATGCATTAACTGACGGAGCCCGTGGTTGTCCTGTTTACCTCACCCAAGGACACTCCTTTTGTAATTATAGATCCGAAAGTTCATATACCTAAACTATCCGAGCTTTTCCAAATTAGTTTCGTATCTATATAATTTTAGTGACTAGTTTAAGTTTTCATTAATTTCATTTAAATCAACTCGAACCGTTAAAATAATTATTAATATATTAAGAAATAACTATACAACTATAATTAGTAAAAAACTAACCGTTTAGAATAGAAGCAACATTGAAACAAAACGTTCATTTTTGGAAATCTTTTTAACATCTCATTCATGCGATCTAGAATGCCAATTACGTCGGCATTCACGTCCATGGCATTGTTAGACGATTCATTAATATCACCGCGGTGAACGTTTATTGCTAAACTGTCTATTTGCTGTCCAAATGTGGCATCTGACTGTCTCAGCGAATGCTTTGTTCACGAGAAAATAATTATTCTTTCTTTAAACTGGGTACGTACTTGCGCAATAATTATTTGTTGAGACCACAAGCTTTCCTTCTACCACATAAGTGTTACCTTCCATACTTGTAAGATACTAGCAGCGCCCCAAGGTTTCACCCGCGTAAGTCCCGATGCCGTAGGAATATCGGGATAAAAAGTAGCCTATGCGTTGATCCAGGTCTCCAGCTATCTACATACCAAGTTTCATTGCAATCGGTTTAGTGGTTTTTGCGTCCAAAATCCAAACATCCATCTATTCATCCATCCAAACTTTCACATTTATGATATTAGTGGGATGTGAACTGGCAATGAAGGAATCAGTCCAAGACTTGTTTTTACCCGGCTTTAAAAATGAGGAAGTTTTGAGTTAATTAGATTTTCGTGGGTTTAGGCGGCGATGCGATACTTGTATATACTTACCAAATTTTAAATTATCATTTTGTTGAAGATAAATATATACTGCTATAATTTCAATTTAAAAAATGAGCATTCTAAGGTAAGTATATCATATCGTATCTTACGTAATCTGAAGTATGAATTTCAATCAAGACATTCTCAGAAATTTCTAGACATACCATCGACATCCTTGGTATTAAAAACTTATATGTAGTTTCATTCATTTCAGGCCTCTCTCTTACGCAATGTCAGCTTTATCGGTCAATTTCAAGTTAAATTTATCAGTTTCAAAATAAGACTTCTGTTTAAAGAAACAGTCAGTCAGAAGTGAAAACATAACTTCACAATGTATTTCACATACATACACACACACACATATATATATATATATATATATATATATATATATATATATATATATATATATATATATAACTAGGTTAAAAATAAAAAGTAGGTAATAACATCAAAATGTATACATAGGGTACACTGGAAGTTCTGCGCTCCTGGCCGCTCATAAATGTTTGAATTTCGAATGTTATATTTTTTTAAATATAAGAAAGTCGGCTCCGTCTTACGAATTTTCGATCAGGTCACGTGTCCTGACGCAAGTTTAACATTTTTTACTCATCCCAAAAAGTGCACAACGCCGCTAAAGAAGTTTTCACTTCAAAAATCACGAAATTGTTAGTGCTTGATGTTATTTACGGAGTACTCGTACTATACAACCCTAAAATATGACCTCATCTTTCTATAACACCCTGTAGATTTTAATTCTGATGTTAGAGGTTGGTTGGTGTTTGTGTTAGTTGAATCTCTTAATCTAAAAGTTTTTTGTTTTAGGCTATTACTTATGTCGTTATATAGCTGCTTAAACTGATTTTACTCAAACGAAAAAGGGAGCTACACAATATAAAAATAATTTCACCGGCGCGTAGCATTACAAAGCAATCAGATAAACGTTGCGATTACTGATAACGTTTTCTATGTAACGACTTTCATCTCTGTCGCGGAACAAAACCTTCAATCATTTGGTATTAAGTTCCTATCTTATGTTAGTTGGCGCTATACAGTTAAGGAAGTGCGGCACGGTTCCTACAACGCTCGTGGTGAAACTTGTGGTTACAAAATGTCGACAGTGGATATTTGCCCGCAGTTGTTAATAATGTATAATGCCGTTTATGTAGTAGTCTGTGATTTTATATCATTTCCATTTTATAATTAAAACAAGCTAGACTAAAGCTCGACGGAGATTTCCTTTTCATAAATATCGAGTGGGACAGTAGGTACCTCGGTAGGAAATAGGGTTGTAATATTGAAAAATTAAAATATCTGGGAACAATAATTATTAAATGTAGTATTTTTATAATTAGTATAGAAATAAAATTGGGTACCTTCTGTATTTTTGAAGTGAAAACTTCTTTAGGCACGTTGGGCACTTTTGGTATAGGGAAAAAGCACTGAACTCGTGTGACCGTTGCCCTCAGGTGACATGTATTGTCATGATGACATAATTGATGTGTGTGTGTGTATATGTATATATATGTGTGTGTATGTGTTTTCACTTCTGACGTGTTTATTATAAATATGAAACGTCAACTAATCGGTAGGGATATTTTGCATTTATTTTTTACGAACTTCTAGCCCAAGTGGCTATGGCGAGCCTACTTACTATCAGGAGCTGAAAATATGAATGATAGGTCTGAATTTTGAGATGAGGGTTGACACGGGTAGCCACATGAAATGACCATGAATAATTACTGTTGTCGGGAATGTTTTATTTCGTTTAAATTTCACATAATTGCAAATTTAGCTAACAGTTTTTTCATAATATTATGCTTGTACATAGATGCAGCAAACCCACTTTAGATTCATTTTCCAGTGTGAATGCGACTACTGTCAGTGAGTTACCGTCAAAACCAAATCTAATTAATTAAAACTAGAATTTTTAAATGATCTTGTGTAGTCTAAAGTGGGTCTTTGGAATTTATTCCGACAAATTAACAAAAGACAATAGAGTTTGGTTATTCAAGTTTCCGACAATTCATGTGAAAATTCAAAGCTGAATTCGACGCTGTTTACATATAATAGTAACATGGTACTTCTCACGAAATTATTTTCCGGAAGTATGAATAGCAAAATATTTTAATAATTTGATATAAAGGTAAAACAAGTTACACAATGTATATAGTCTTCACAAAGTAAGAAGTCCGTTTTGAACTGAACCGTGAACTGAATTCACAACATAAAACTGCAATTTATCAACAAAAATCAGTTACAGTATATTTGATTAAAGGTAATTGCAGCTACATATTGCCGGGGAACTCTGGAGTTCTTCTATTGGCATGTGTCATTCATGAAAATTAGTTTTTCTCAAATACCTGCAGATTCAAGCGGGATCTCGTACTATTTTACAGTCACAGTTTATTTTTACAGACTCAGTTGTTGAATTAAGCCTCAACAATGTCAGATTATTTTTATAGAACTTGCAAGAGTGCTGGGTATGTGCTAGGTAGATATACATATCCAGCCAGAGATTGAGGCTTGTAATTTGTCTGTATACGACGTATCCCTAGGACACAATTCTTATTTTCTATCGAATCTTTCTCGTTTATAAACCGAGAATAAAAGACAGTATTGCTATCAGCTGTAACAGTGCTAACAAGAGCTGCATTATTTCTTATTTCCTATTAGGTCACTAAGTATAGTTGCCAAAGATTCAGAATAGGTAGGTCTAACAAATATAATAAAATATAATGTATTGTTTGTTGGGTATTACATGCATCCTACTAGTGTTTAAACACAATATTATCCTGCATAATGCAGTAGGTACCACATAGCTGCAGTAACGCTAAAATCCCTTTAAAAGATTGTGTATGTCCCACGCAGGACATACATAATTACATACCTTGTAAAACATAACACATACCTCACTACACTGATCATAACCACAATAAATAATGAATTCATTTAGCATTGTGTAAAAAACCAATCCACTTTATTTTGAACGCGGCTTGTCGTTTAGTTTATAATTGCATTTTATTGCGTTTTTTTTTAAATTGTTACTAGTGTTAGAGTCACTAGAATGTTGTAGCCGCCTTATAGTCTTATGTTCGTTACTTCTAAGAACGTTAATATTTATTGTGTATTTCATAGTAAGTATACATTGCAATATTACATCGTGGGCGGACAGTGCGTCTAATGTAGGCCAGGAAGTCTCTCGCAAAACTTATAATTAAGGTAAGTTGTGAAACTCCAACAACTCGAAATATTTAGTTGATAAAGTGCCATTTAGTGTTCTATGTACTTTCAAATTTATTATGAATAGTTTAATAGAGTCAACGGGACTCTTTTATATCACTGAGTTTTTAGTACGTTGTACTATGTGGTCACCTTGTTTAATGTGAAAATGATGTATATTTTTTTAGATCATTTTAGTTTTGTTTCAAAAGCAGTACAATAAGTGCACGGTAAAATACAAGGTTTTTGGGTGGGGAATGTAGGGACATTTCAACAGGAGGGCCTGTTGTACTAAAAGTGTAACCTACCTTCAGGCGGGCTCACCGGAAGGTACGGTAAGGTAAGCTAGTTTTAATTTAGCTGTTAAATAAAGTTGAGCGATAGATAGAGAAGAAAAGCTATATTTAGTATAAATTTGTTGATAATCATGATTGATTGAGGAATATCATTCATAACAAAACTTAAGTAAGTGTTATGTGCGACAATTTTTCCACAGTAGTAATTTTCTTGATAGGTAAACTTGTTATAAAACATTACATCACGGAGCTCTACATAACCACCAGTTCTCGTATACTATGAACAATAAACACTTGTAATCATTGGTAATTGTCGCCTGGCGTTGGTGAGAACAGCAAGTTTTTGTGCGGGCACTCACAAAGGCGCGGAAAGCGCGGCCGTGTATACGAGTATGATGCCGAACCAGATTTACGTAACAAGACCCACGCAACTTTCCTTGCACGGAAATGTCGTGTCTGCCAAGCTTACCGCTTTTTCAACATACATCACCATATTCGGATTTTTCTATAAAATATAAGCAGTTCTTATCTCAAATGTACCTACATGTTCAGTGTTAAAGGCATGTACTACATTATTTTTTTTTTAAGAGGAAATCAGTTTGCATTTATTATACATTACTTAATCGTTAAAGACAACGGACGTTATTACGTTCATGTCAAATTTTATTAGGTAGTCGCCCGTAAGGTTGTCCGACATATGTATCTAAAATATTCCGGTAACTACATACCAGACCATTTATTGCGCAGTAGTAAGTTCCTTATTGCTAAATCGGGAGACTTAAATGGCAGTGTATTGGATTATGTAGACAGTGTTCGAGTTGCGTGGATTTAAGTGCCACGAGAGCGACGGCGCTGATTAAAATTCCGACTATATAGCTTAAATATGAACTGTAACTTACCAATGCTTAGATTGACGATTTGCACAAGCCCCTATCCGTTGTCGATGCAATCGCTTCCACTTCACTTAACCTACATTTAGACTAGGATCTACGATAGGTACTGTTAGAGCAGCTGCTTTGAATAATTTAGTTTTTGTTTCAGTTAAAATTTGTTAAGACGCTACGTGGATTGTATCCACCGTGGGCGACGTTGTACCTCATTGGTTTTAGCGCATAATATGAGTGTTTAATAGTAAGTTATAAACTCTTTAGTTTTAAGAGGATTCGGCAGTGGAATATTTTACTTTTTGTTTTTCACTACATGTAGCCAGCCAACTCTTAAGTCATGCCTTAACAGTTACGATACCGTCGCTTAGAAAATTAGGATTGTTAAGTACGGGAGGATATAACAGAATTGTATTTTCTACTTACTTCAATAAAAGATAGAGTATTATTATATTCGCTGGGTTGGCACATTTTATTAATTGAGTCTTTAAGATTTGTTCAGCTATAACAATAGGTGTGTTATAATGAGTAATAATATTCTTTATGTAACTTTGACTCACTTTGACGTCTTTATAGTTGGCGACGATTTCTGAGGCAAAAGTGTTATTGCCGATGATGGGTTTATTCTTGACGCTGGGGAAGATGATGCCACCCTTGCGACTGGCGGGTCGCGGGCTTGTGTTGCCAGTGCTGGCTGGCGTCACGATTACTGTGGCACCTGCATTCGATGTCGAACTGGACGTGCTCGCTGTACTCGACGTGCTGGAGGCGCTCGAAGTGCTCGAGGTACTCGGGCTGCATGCGACATGAATATTAGTTATCATACATCCCTACCTTATGCACCATCATAATACCGCATGTCAGAGTGGAAAAAACTAAAAATTCGCCACAGCTCGCATTATAAAGTCGCTTTAAAATTGTAAATCACATATCGCAAAGGCATTATTAAAAATAGAAAGATGTCACCTGTTGCTAAAGATAGAAGCAGGCGGTATCGTTGTGGCAGCTACAGTACTCGTCGTAGGGTCCGTAATGAGTTCGTCAATGCGGTATCTCGTCGGTGCGTACTCCACAAGCCTGTCAATGGTCGGGTCTAGTAATAATTCAGGAGGTACTGGCCGCTGAGCTAGAGTTGCTACATCGTCTTCCTGTTTCTTTAGTCTTTTTTCAACCATATCCAAATTTTCGATGATAAGATTCGTTTTGAGCCGTAAATCATTGTGGATCTGTCCGATTGCGCGTTCCTGACGTTGAGTCTGCGTTAGTAGTTCATCTGACTTAGGAACCAAGTCATCCACTGAACTTTTCGTACCGACTACCACGTCCCAAACTTCGTCCATCTTTTCAGAGACGCTCATCATGGGTATTATTTTATTGACGAGATTATCAATTTTACTATTTTTCGAGATTGGGGCTTGAGTGCTAGTTGCAGTACGATTCTTAAACAAACTGTTTACATTTATAGAAGCATCTTCAGGTTCAACAATGGCGGCGTGAACATCAGCCATCATATAAAGTACTTTACCTAAGTTCTCAGATACAAGGTTAATGTGGAATTGTAATTTACGATCGACAGTAGATACAGAGTTCCTCAATTGGTCAACTTCCTTTGTGATTTCATGGATAACTTCAGAATTTAATCCTTTTGCTATTTCAATCACATTCAAATTTATTGGTTTCTTTTCACTCGCTTCAGCATTAATATCATCAACGGGCAAAAAATTACTATCGATCTGATTCTTAAGGCCTACGAGCTTTGAGTCGATATTAGAGACTTTTTGATCTAGTGATTCCAGTTTTCGGTCAAGTAGCTGTGCGTCACTTATCTTGTTTGCGTTCGGCCTCTTGACGGCTTTCTCAGTGACAGTTTCCTCCTGTTGACCCATATGACTAAAAAGCTTTAAGTCAAGGTTCCCCAGTTTTGATATTATAGCGTCAGTTTTATGAATATTGTCATTTACTCTCGAGTCTAGTGCTTCGACTCTTCTCATAAGATGTTCTACAGCTTTATCCAAGTTCTCTATCCTTTGCAGCTTCGTCTCCAGTGTACTCACTATCACCTCGAATACGTTGAATATATATTGCTCCCTGAAACAATAAAAAATAGCCATTGTAATTGCTTTGTTTCGTAACATTCCCTACCTACAATAGTTTTACAAGTAGTCAATGCAAAGATAAAGTATTCGTAATGTAAAAAGATAATTTGAATAGTAAGAACATATATGTACGCCTGTTACATGCAGATGTAAAAGCAGGAAAAAATTAAGTGGAGTAAAAGAAAAAAATGTGATGTGGGAGAGCCATGCCTCGGCACGTATGGGCCGGCTCGACTCCGCTCGTTATCACGGCCTCACAGAAAACCGGCCGTGAAGCAATGATTGCATTGCATTTCGCCGCGTGAGTGAGGTTACTGGCCTAACCCTAGCCCTTCCCTCTCCCTTATTCTCGTCCTTCACATCTTCCCACTCTTCCCCCCCTCTCCCTCTTCTCCTACTCCCACCTTAAAAGGCGGCAACACACTTGTGACTCTCGAGTTGCAGGTGCCCATGGGCGGCGGTAGTCATTTACCATCAGGTGACCCGTCGGCTCGTTTGCCCCCTATACCATAAAAAATAAAACGTTATAAAGATTTTCTTTTTAAACCGATTGAAAACGAAACTATACTTTGGCGTCATTTATCAAAGGATACATTTAAATCCAATTCTCGAGATAGCAGCTTACTAGTACAGAAAGAGAGTAAACTTGTTTTATCGCGTGACCTGTTTCATGTGACTTACACACGTTGACTCGCAGTAGAGCCATACTTCGGCTTGAATGGGCCGCCTTGACCGGAGTGATACCACTGCTTTACAGAAAACTGGCGTGAAGCAATGCTTTAATTGTGTTTTTGGTATATTTAAATTAGATATTGTTTCTTCCAAAGCAGTAAAATTACTAATGAACCACAAAAGTTTTACCAGTTCAAACAGTTGAACTGTTTTCGGCAACAAACGCTGAACTAGTAATTATTTATGACAGTAATCACTATGATGTATTTAAGTTCAAAATAACTAAAATAAATCGTGAGATGTAGATATTGAACCAAATACGTTTTTATGTAGTTTATTATATATTATTTTATTTTGTTGTGTCATCGGATCTGTACATATTAGTCAAAATTTTAAATACCTACCTAAATCAGACGCCTGACTAACTCTTAATAATCACTGAGTACAAGTGTGAAGTCCAATGGATCGCATTTCAATCGATGAGGGTAGACAGGGCCAGTAATAACAGAAATGATGAATTTATATCTCATTTTTGGAAAGAGTTGAATATTTGCAAGATTTTTGGACAAAATTGTATTTATGAACGATGGGTATCATTAATATGTTAATAGAGGCATACGAGGGATCTGCAGTATATTTAAGTCATAATTGAATATTTATCGTTATTTAATGGCTAAAATGGATTATTGGTGTTACCAATAATCATATTATTAAAAAAATCCCTTTAACGACTACAAAAGAGCTGAACATCTTCGAACGGCTGATTTTCTTCAATTATATCTAAGAACACTCTCGATCAAGTCACTTTTCAAATAAAAAAAAACCGCATTCAAATCGGTTCATCCGTTTGGGAGCTACGATGCCACAGACAGACACACAGACACACAGACACACACACATGTAAAACTTAGAACACCCCTCTTTTTGCATAGGGGGTTAATTAAATAAACTTGTTTTGGTAAACTTAAATTATAAGTTCGCTTTCTTTTGAAATAACTGAAGTTTATATATCTGAAATTGTAAACATAATAACTCGAAATAATATTAGCGCCTATAACTGTGGATAAGGTAACTATTTTACGATATGATCCCTAATGTTTGACCACATCATGAAGTAACTGTTTATATCGTTACACGCTGATTATATTATCTACTAGCGATCCGCCCCCGGGCTTCGCACGGCTAAAATTTATACACCGAAACCTTCCTCATGAATCACTCTGTCTATTAGTGAAAACCGCATGAAAATCCGTCCAGTAGTTTTTCAGTTTATCGCGAACAGACAGACAGACAGACGCAGCGTGGGACTTTGTTTTAAAATATATGACAATATATTTATTATCTACTAGCCGTCCCCGCAGTTTCACCTGCGTTTATGGTCACTGTTCCGCTCCTATTAGTTGTAGCGTGATGTTTTATAGCCTATAGCCTTCCTCGATAAATAGGCTATCCAACACTAAAAGAATTTTTCAATTCGAACCAATAGTTCCTGAGATTAGCGCTTTCAAGCAAACAAACAAACAAAGTCTTCAGCTTTATAATATTAGTATAGATTGATCTGGCCAAACCATAATTATCAAGATGTAACTGACCTTTTCTCATGAAAAGCGAATATTTCATGAAAAGGTCAGACACATCATGAAGTGATGAATTTCAGAGACCTGGCCACGACATATACGTGTATGTAAATCTATCACTATCAAAGCAGACTTTAATATATTGTTTATAGAGAAATGGTTCAAGCAAGGCGTTTGGATATACTATGTAAGTTAAGAATTTTTTCGAATCGCTTGTAATATTCAACTATTTCATCTTCATTCTCTTGAAGAAAATAGGCAGAAATTTGAGGCGTCTCCAACCTCCACCACCGCCTCCACACGGTACAAAAGATCACGGTTATTTAACGGGATTAGGCTAACGTTTTTTCTACTAATGAGTAAAAGGGTGGTCTGAATGGTGAGAGGAATTCATAAGGGTGGAAAGGATTACTAAAGCTGTACTCTGTGTAAAAATAAATTTAAAAAATGATGTATATATTCCTGAAATCGATATTAGAAGGGAAGATCCAAGTGATCACGATATTAAGTTAAATTACTTTTTTCTTTTGTCTTTTTTTTTTGTTAAGTTAAATTACTTTTTTCCTGGTTTGCATGGTTCTGAATTCGATTATCGACTTCGACTCGTACCTTTCATGGCAAAATTATTAAACATCGATCCAGCTACATAAATAATTTCGAAATCCCAAACAAACCTGCTATTATATAGTGTGACCACGCCACATCGGCCTAAAATGAAGCGAATGGTGTTATGCAAATCCGTATTAAAATTGGCAGTTTGGTAAACCGGCCCAGTAAAATAGTATTTGCTTTAGTAAATTAATCGTCTATTTACGACTTGTCCTATCCGATACGTAAATAACTTCCTGAAAGCGAAATATTTCCTAAAATGTAGCAACGGCATTGATAATATTGCAATACTAGACTCCTTTCAAATACATTAGGTAAGCCTATATTAGCGGCATATTCCAGGATATTTTGCAGAAATTAAACCCAACGAGTGTTGATTAATGAGCCGTTCACTGCAGCTTGTGGGTGAATGGCTTAAACCGGTACTATTTTGTAAATTCAGTTCGGAGTAATTTTCTCATTCACACAGGTTGTTGGCTTCTCAGTAAATGTTTCACTTGAGTCTTGTTGATTTTATTTCCTTAAGTTGGAAGTTCTAGCGAATTAGTAATTTTAATGTAATATGTCCCTTTGGTAAATTGGACCAACCCCATTTCTTTATAGCTAATTTACGGCTCCAACAGGATTTGATTTAATTGTATTCCACCTGCACCTGACATAATTATGATATGTTTTACCTAAAAAAATATCTGTCGGTGAATGCCACTCAATTATAACCTTCATCTATACATTTATAAAGTTTTTTGAAATTGTGTACATATTACAACTGATGTGATGACACAGCTGCCTTAAGTAATGATTAAGAAAATTTAATATTTTAATTAATTTTAAGCCTTATTAAACTAGATAATTAAAAAAGTGACAGTTAGTCTGTATTAATAATAAATAAAAATTCCACAACTGCAAGATTCAATTAATTAAAAAAAAAAACTGTCAGTTGTAGGACTGCACGTCAAAAGTGAAAACATAACTTACACATATAGTATACATATAATTATTATACAGACACCCACACAAACACGTCGGTATTGATATATCTGAGCGTGACGGTCACGCGAGTTCAGCGCTTTTTCCCCATACCAAAAGTGCCCAACGTGCCTAAATAAGTTTTCACTTCAAAAATGCCTTGTTTATAATAATTATAATAATTGTGTTAAAAAATTATTAATAAGTAATTGTGAGTTGCCGATCAGAAGTGTTCATGTTTGAAGAACCTAATGCCATGACATCCACCTCGGCTGCCCTACCTTTCTCCTTCTTCCTCCTTTCCTTATCCCGTTATTTGGAGTTGGGTCTTCTCACTTTCCTGCGCCGATCTTGGGTTGTCGTTTCGTATAATTGAGCTTTCTTAAGGTCCCTTTCAATGGATCTTCACTAGGTTAATAACGGGCGGCTGTATACAGCCTAGGCATGTTTGACAGGCCTGTTGGTCTAGTAGTTAGTAACCCTGATCGCTGAGCCAGAGGTCGTGGGTTCGATGGGTTCCCACCTAAGACAATTTTTTTTTTTAAAGACAAATTTGCTCATGCGTCTTCTTTCTTATCCAGCATTCAGACTTGATTCAGACCCATACAGACTGACGTTTTATACACTTGACCTTTAGTTATGACAGGTATACGTGGGTAACACAGCACGTCAAAAAGTGAGTGCTATTTTGCCATGTGATGATTATCCTGTGAGTAACATCGGCGTCTACGTTGGCTTCGGGTGTAAATATGGAGACGAGATATTTAACTTCCTTAACGGTGGGGATAGGTGTAGTTCCAATAGAGATGGTTTCTGGTATAGTGTTTCCGCTAATCCGGCATTTCAGATATATGGTTTTACGGTTTACTCACACTCGGGCCGTATTTTTGTATTTTACCCCTACTTTTTAATTTAAAGATTTTATTTTTGTTAAGGTAATAAATTAGTCACTTTAGACCCTACAACAAATTATAGATTTAGTGCTGCAAGCCCGCAAGAAACTCATGTTTTTATGGCCTGTACTATACTTTAATAAATCTTATGTAAACTAAATCTAATTAAGAAAATTATAAGTATGAAAATGATGGAGTACCCAGCAGCTTACATCTACATTTTGAAACAAAGTGTCAATCAAAGCAGTTTATTCTCAAGGATTAATATATTGTAAGTAGACTACCGTCTAATTTAATTCTAGTCTGATTTCTGGGATTTCGGGGATTATTCAAAAACTTCCGTAGATAGTAAAGCCTTACATTTTCAAAAATTTGAACATTTCGCGGGTAAAACAAAATCTATAGGGTACTTTTCATTGACCTAGAATCCTGAAATTTAGTAAGAAAGTAAAAAAACAAAACGGGCAAAAACCTTCGAGAATTTATTCCCGAGATGGACGTTCTATTTAGTATCTACATAAAAGCTTGTTTGCTTACGAAACCCTCGGCGCGCGAGTCAGACTCACACTTTTCCGGTTTTTTCGTTCAGGGAGCAGGAAGGTCATTCTAGAGGTCCCTTTTAGTCAGAAATCTGCTTAGTAACCGATACTTTATTTTCTAGGCGTGAATTCTTGGGTCATTTCAATTTTCATCTATATTTGATAACCCATCTTAACTTAATGGTGAAACACTTCCCAGATTTTCAATCCCAAAGATAGTTTGTGTATTCGTTAATGTACCAAAATAATTTACTTGTGCCGAATTCGGCATAAATTCTTTATCTAGTTGCACATTGTATTAGGTAACAGTGAATTACATTTGTTACCAGTGAATAATGTTACAGTAGCTCATTTGGTTCATAATATATGTATTGTTTTTTAATGTAGTAAATATATTGCAATGGTCAACCGCTCCAGTTATAGATCAACAATACGAGTTTGGCAACAATTTACACTCTTCATTTTATTTATTTTATTTTTTGATTAACTCCTCCCTTTTTCATCTCGTTGAGGAAACTGCGATTTGGATCTGCCACACAGTGTATCATCACAGATAAATGCCTGTCCTAGGGAAATTTGGTATTTCTTGAATACCAGTATTTCTTGAGCAACCTGCCATGTGAAACCAAATCTCATACAGGACTTACTCGTGCTTGTTCGTCGCAGGACACAGGCATTTTTGTATTATTATTAATCTTGTGTTCGCTATTTGCCCTTAAAACTATTAAATACAGCCCTTAATTTAAGTTTACATGTTGTAATTCTGCATAAGTCCGCAATTAATATAAATTACGGATTTATGAATCGTATTACTTAAAGGGATTAAGTTTCCCATTTATATTTTGCATAAACGATTTGATGATCAAATCACTAGAGCGACGTCAAGTTGTAATTGAAATACATATTAGATTATACTTATTGTTTATTAATTCTTACTATAAATACCTGCAATTTATATCTAGTCATGTGCCGTATAAATACTAAAATATATAGTGTTTTTGCTAAAATTATTTAAAAATCAACAATAATTTACAATTCTCATGATGAGGAATTTAATGTTCAAGTTATATAAGTGTTTATTAATTGATTAAAATCGCTAACAATTAAAATATATAGGCTTTCATACAACAATGATGTTAAATTCATAATGGTTGTGTCACGGAGGTTCTTCACGCATACAAAAATGTTTGGTAAGCTGTAAGATGTTTTTGCATTGATCATTCTCAGTTTAAATATCATAACCCTTAGTACTAATATGGGGAAGTGTATATGATTCAATTATAGCTATTATTGAATAGCTACATTGAAGTCAAAAACCTATCAATGAATGGCCATGACCGTTCTGATTTATATCTGATAAGTTAGAAAGTTTTAATTTTAAATAAATAATCGACGAGCGAGCGAGGCACATTTGTAAATTTTAACAAACTTTATAAACATAAAATTCCCGGACACAAATTCCACTTAGACTTTAAACAATTATTTATTCAGCATAATATTTACACACAGTAAAACATTCCTTTATTTAACTGGTAGTAGATACCTCAGAGGCAATCGTTCAAACAAATCAGCAAAGAAATATGATAGCATAGGTACCTTATAAGTTATAACAGTAATAAGATATGTAATACGCTCGTATAACATATATCTTATTTTTACAAGACACGTGTCAAAAACTCACCTTACGGACTGTTAGGGTAACCAAGTATTTTAAGGATTCCACTAAGGCACCTACTGCTACCTCGCAGGACGAATTGATTGAGGGCAGAACATTCGCTCTAACGACTCGAATGTGGTTCAGGGTCCCTAGCATTGTATTGGGCTCTGATTGCGAGTGCACAACCCGCGCAACGTTTTGTTACTACTATACACGGAGGAGCCATTGTCAAATGAATATTAGTTCCGTTCATAATGTAATTTAAAAACGCTTTGTCTACACATGAGCGACGTACAAACAGCCCACGCGCCATGACTTTATTTATATTAGTTAAAGCCATTGTAAAACCAGCCGAAAAGTTATTGTCAATCAAGTTTTAGGAGGCTGTCAATGAATATTTTCAGTTTGACCGTAACCTTCTCATTCTTGGTTACACAATAGTGCACTCTCGGTGTTTGTTCTCTGAGGGGATTTCGGCACTAGAAAAAGGTTATTGAACATTTTACCAGTTTCCTCTTGATATACCCAAATTTATGTAATACGTCTTCTTTTAAATGTAGATAGTCTATACATACATAATATGATCGAAGTAACACGCGATGTAACGAACCTAGGGATGTCACGTTACCGAATGTCAAAATTAAACAAATTTATCACTTTAAATTGTTGAAATTTTTAGATTGATAATTAATGATAATTCATAACTTTTATAACACATTAGAACATTCAAGTTCCCTACATCACTTTTTTTTCAAAAGGCCTTTTAATAAAGCCTCAGGCAATAATTTATATTTATTTCAAGAACAGCGGGAAAACTGTAACCACTCATTAACATGTTTCAGTTGGGTCAACAAAAGAAGTTTTCTAGTTCATTGTTGTTTATGCACCGCGATAGATAAATTACGAAGTAGGTAGGTAAGTTACGCCGCCCGCAACATGCATGTTACTATACCTACCTAATACAAGGACTTTATAAGAATGTAGATAAATATAATTAGCATGAACTTAACCGAGATAAACGACAATGGAGCGCTAATATCTCATAAAGTATGTCTAGAAAAAATACCACATATTTTCATGGGAACAAAATGTCATATTATGGTGGAAACCTTGTGGATACATATTTCTTCTTTAGGTATTCGTTATCTACAGATTTTTACGCGACACACTGTGGTTTTATTCGTTAACAGTTTCTTTTTATTAATCGTCAAGGTGGACAAACATTTGAAGAGAGATTTCACGTCGCCTCAAAATACAATATTAAAAGTTAGGCATGTTAAAGATTTTTTATTTTCATACAAAATGACGGAATATGAAAGAAGCAAAATTCAAATGGCAACTGTACAATAGATATAAACAATTGGAGTTGGAAGAAACTTCTTTAGAGACAAATAATCTTTACTAATATTATAAATGCGAAAGTAACTCTGTCTGTCTGTCGCCTTTTTACGCCAAAACTACTGAACCGCTTTAAATGAAATTGGTATACAGAAAGTCTAGAGCCTGAGAAAGGACATAGGCTACTTTTTAATGCGAAAAAAGGGATGTAAAGTGTTGAAAGGTGGGGATGAAAAGTTGTATGGAAGTATCGTCATATTTAGAGCTAGAAGCTTGTAACTTATTTTTTAGGCTGTTGATTCGAAATGAATACACTATTACACGCGGACGAAGTAGCTACATATTCCAAAATATCGGAAGAGACATGCCAGTTCAATCATTTCTATTCTAAAGTTCTCGGTTCTAAAGTTCGATTATAAATTGTTTTGTAATATATGCCAAATTTGATCTAACTGGAGTTTTGTACTATGAATCTCGTAAAAAATGTACAAATTGAAAGAAGGCAATCATAATCACTGTTAATCTGCTGGCAGTATGTCAAAGCTTACTTGAAGTATTACTTCCTTTATGTTAGAAAAACGCAACAAAACCCTTCACAAATGCGTATTTGGGTACTTTCCTAATCTCAAAATTATTATTTTCTGTTAAGAAGGTCAATATAATATCCTGAATATTGTTTTCCGATTTTACTATAAGGTATTAACAATTAGGGATGACATCATGCCTTGTTATTTCAAACACAATTCTAGGAAACATACCGTTTTGAGGTTTATTAGAAAGATTCTGATTTGACTTGACAGTCATCTGCCCCATTGAAATAGAAGCAAACCTTAATTGTGTGTATATATGTAATTATTACTCAACAGATTGTGCGGGTTCACTTTACTTGCTTAAAACTGTAATATGTTGAATAGATACTTTTACGCCCGAATTTGGCATTATTTAATTATTTTTGGTGGACGGAAATGTTACGATAACGGGATGTGATGACGTAAATAGATTCGCCATGTATGTACGTCGTGTGCTAAACTACCTTCATTATTTTATTGCAATTTTATTTCATTACAGCTTTTATAAGTGTTCATTTTAAAGATAAATCTAATGACTTCTTTATTTAATTTATTTTGAAATACATTGCGAGCAATCTAATTCTGTTTAAATGGATGGGGTAGACCTGAAGTGAGGAAAAAAAGGTGTTTTTCACAAGCTTTTCTAAATTTCTAAAGATAGTGACAATTAAACATTCTAAAAAACCTTTAGAAAATTTTGAAAAAGTAGTGAAGCGCAGAAATTTTAAGTTTTCCAGAAATCTAATAAATAAAATGGGACAATTTCAAACACTCCAAACAACAAACGACAAATTCACGCTCGGTAAACATTAATAATATAAGTGGGAATGTGGGTTTAAAACCCGGCCAATTGCGAGTCAGATTCGCGCATAGTACAAGATTTAACACTATGTACTTTTTAAATACTTTCGTAAAAGAACCGCAAGATAGGCGCTAAAACAATAGCTATGGAAATATTTGTAGTTAATGTTCACAGGGTGTGTACTCTGTGAACATTTCAAGATTTCATAATAATATTAGTATCTAAATACTGACAAATATCAGTATTAAACTATTAACTTTATTCAAGACCAATACGACCTTCAAACCTTCAAGAAAAGAGCGTACTCCCATCACCAAGGCCGGCAACGCCCTTGTGACCTTGAGTTGCAGGTGTCCATGGGCACGGTAGTCACTTACAATCAGGTGACCTGTCTGCTCGTTTATATATATATACATGTCACCTATTGTATAATTTCACCAAAAAGGCGATATCAGCACTTATTGTTTAGCATTTGTTAGTACATTGAGCTACCTCGCCATTGTTCAGCATCTAAGATCACGTGTCGCATCGTTCTGGGAACGTATCCGTTGTTCACAAAATTCTATTCTCGCCACACTGAGACACCCACACGACATACTGAGTACTTGGATAGCCCTATTCTTAAGTACTGGTTATCCGTGCACCGTGAAGTAGATCATAAGTAAGCTCGGTTTTTATTTTATTTTATTTTTATCTATCCGTGTCAGCTACGTTAATCATTTTTGTTTGGGCGGCTGATGTAAGGTTCTATTTTATATTTTAACCATTGTATTGTTTTGAAGAACTAGTGCTAAGTGATATAATTTGTAGGTATGTACGTTTAATGTGGGTTTTGTTGCCTAAATAAATTACTTATTATTATTATTATTATCCCCATTAGAGCTTTGCTTCGGAACCAAGAAAACCGGAGAATCTCCGGAGATCACGAAAAACTGATTATTTATTTGAATATTCGGATATTGAATAAATTAAATATAATGTTTATTTTGATTCATTTTCTTTTGAGTTTTGTTTTCTATTGATGTTATTTTTGATAAAAGTTCTTAAAATAGTCCAGTTGAAGAACACAAAGTCATAGTTTAAGGGGCTTGCCTCATTTTTATGCAAATATGTTAATATAAGTCAAATTACACTATTTTACTTTCTGTTAAATTAAAATAATGAACAATCAGAACTTTTATTTTGTATTAAGGTCCACTACTAAGAGATTTCTAAAAGGAGGGAGATTCTTCGGAGAATCTCCGAAGATTTATGAAATCCGGGAAAAAATCTCCGGACATTAAAATCGTCTCCGGTGTAAAGCCCTAACCCCATCTCTACTTATTTATTTAAAACTGCCTGCAGTTTATATTGCACGAGGCGGACTTAATGCATATATCATATATATCTATATATTAATACGTGAAGCGAAAACTTTGGATCCCTTTTTACGAAAATTGGGCGGACGGAGGAGTATGAAATTTCGCACACTTATAGTTTATACAGAGAAGAAGTGACGAATGCTAAAATTTTTGAACAATATTTGCTACAAAGTTAAAAAAAATGCAAAAACGGGTACATACAGCTATGAGTGTCCAGTATATATTTTGACCTGTCATGGTACAAAAGTCTATGCAATGACAGGTGAAGTAATATTGGCCAATGAAATAAACCATGGTCGACATTCGACCACCACGCCATCTCTAGTATGAATAATTGCCTCATAGAGATATCAAAGAACCAATTTCTAATTACCACAGCATTATCACGCCGGGCACACAAAAATTTAAAAAAGTTGGAAGAATTTCTGTGAATTTCGTAAGAATTTGGTGTTGTATAAGCAAGGCTCATGCGAACAACATTATCCTGAATTTAAACCGATAAACGCCATCTACTGGAGGTTATACTGACCTAAGAAATATGTTTTTCCTAAGGAAACCGTGAGATATGGAATAAGAAAATTGTGTTTACAGGTCATGCCAGTAATTAATTGTATTTAATGACACTTTTTTCGTATTGTTTACACAGTAATATATACTTGATCCTAAATAACAAAGGGCAACACCGAATCTTAACAGAAGATTTAGGAACTTTTACACAAATTCCTGGAGGCCAAGTCCTAGCTCAGAAAGATAGTCGTATGCGTTGCAGATGAGTGCAGGATTTAGGACTTAGTTTGTATTTCCTTTCAATGCAATATTGCAGTCTTGGGAGCAACCATCACATTTATAGCTGTAAGAACTTGAGTAGTTTTCAGAAAATTGTTGGAGTTACACAACGTTTGGTACAATCGGTCGAAGCAGAGCTAGACTAGTTTAAAACTTCTTCAGGAAAGTCCATTTTTTATTAGTGCTCAGTTACAAATGACCTATAGGTTCTAAAATAACCGAATCACTTAGCCGCGGTTTCTACTTATCTCATAACGAATAAGACTAAAATCTAAATAAAAATATACCTATGGTGATTTAATAAACACAAATTTAATAATGATCCTTATGTTATATTTCAAAAGATTCTACTAGATGGCTTTGCATTAAAAATTAGCGAAATACTAATAGATATTTTGTTTGTATTATTTTAAATTGTCGATACTTTTTTAATAAGGTTTTAAATAAAATCACTGCAACAAGTTCACGTTTAAATATATATATACCTAATCATTTTTAATGCATTAGCTAATTCATTGTCAAATCGATTAAATAAATACGTATTTATTTCATAAAAAGAGATTGGTCGGTTACTGCATAATCTGCTAGTTAGGAAGGCATCATTTTGAACCTACTAGATGGCTCTATATCAAAATAACCTAAGTTCTGCCAGATGTGTTTTGATTTATTATTATTATGAGGATTTTTAATTTTGAATAAAAATAAATAATGATGTAAATATTAAGAAAGCAACACATAATCATTGAATTGTTATAAACTTTCATTAGCACCGATTCGGCTGTCGATCAATTGCTTAAATTGCATTCGGCTAGAATCGACACCGCCGGAGTCATTGAACTGTGATTTTGACTCGAAACAATCGACAAACATCTCGATTGTTCATTGGCAGGCCGAGACAATCATTGACTCGATTGAAAATGTTATCGACTGCGATTCTTTCGATTGTTCAAACATCTCGACATCACCCATCGCTAATTTTAAGCGTCTGTCTACATTTTACCATGTCGCCATATTAAAATTGAGCAAAAAACAAAATGTTTTCAACTTTATTTAATTTTTATTATTTGTTGTTATAGAGACTATAGTAATACTCACTCTGTGAAAATTTCAGCCTATTACCTACGCTTTAGGAGATACAGCCATTATTAAGATCGAGCAAAAACAAGTTTATTGTAAGCAATGTTTTTATTTTAATGTTTTTTTTTTATTTTTTATTACGTGTTATTATAGCAGGTATAATATTACGATCTCTTTAAAATATTCACGTGTCTGCCTGCCTATTACAGTTCACGAGTTATAGCGATTACTAAGGTCGAGCAAAAAACCTCGAATAAATCACATTTCTTGTATTTTTTTATACCATGTCGGTTTTAAACAAGTCTACGACTCGCCTGATTAAATATTAACTTATAATTAAAATACAATATAATTATTGTCTGTTGTTATAGCGGCTATAGAAATACACACTGAAAAGTTCAACTGTTTACCTATACGGTACATGAGATAAAGCCCGCTGACAGACAAAGGGATGTCGAAAAAATGTGGGAGCCCCATTTAATTTTTAATTTTAATATTAAAATATTTGTTGTTATAATGGCAATAGAAATACATAATCTGTAAAAACTTCAACTGTCTACCCATTACTGTACATGAGATACAGCCCGCTGCCAGACAGACGGTCAGCGGAGGCTTAGTAATAGAGGGTTCTTTTGGTACCGTTTGGATACGGAACCCTAAAACTGACACATTAGTAAAACGATTTTACTAAGAATATCCTACACCTAAAGTAAGAGATGCTGTATGATTAAATATAGGTAAGATTATTGTTTTGAGGTACATAATTGGGTACTATTTTTCTCATTGAGGTGACAGTGAACATACATTTCGTACAAAGGCGGATTACTATCTTGTAATAAATAAAATTTATAATTATTGCGGCCAACAGATACAGTTAATATTTATTGCCTACAATAATCAATTCAATTTATAAATTTAATCAACACAAAAACGACACACGTGTGTCATAAACTGCTTATTACATACATAGATAAATTTATTTCAAGAGCATGAGAAAATGCTGATTGTCTTGCCAGAAATTAGATCATATATTACGAAGTTAATTTGTTTTAATTGCGTTTATTTCTGAACTCTTTTCGGAATAAAATGTAATACTAAAAATGATTGCCTCAAGTTTTTGTTTTAATTTAACTTTTTAATTAAACAGTACTATCGAACGGGGCAACTCTTCTGTGTGTAATATCATGCATGGTAGATATTTTGTGAAACCGGTGTGAAGCGTGACTTGTCATCATTTAGGTTAATTCACATGAGAATGTAATAGGAATAGGCAAGCATTAAGAAACAATTGCAACAGGCGGGTCCATAGATGGGTGAACGATAAAAAATACTCAAGCTCCTATGTACCTAAGAGAGCACATACAGCTGTCAATGCCAGTAACATAACACTAGATGTAGTTGAAAGTCTTTGAAGGTACGGTACGCTAACATTTAACCACCTCCATATTAACCAATTTGATCTGAAAATAATATTGTAAATTTGTTTTATAGCCTCCCAATATTTCGTCGACGAGAATATTTTTGGCGATCCTAAGATGTTAAGCTTAGTTTTAGCGGTAAATTTTTGAAATATTCGCATACCATTTGTCTTCTGCCCATCTGCCAGATACATATATATATATATATATATATATGGTATATTATATTTAGTGGCACTTGTCACCATTAATTGTCGTTACTTCTATTAACTTTTTTGTATCCGTAACTAATAAATAATTAAATTGCCAATAAAATTGCGAGACTCAAATAATATACACATGATAACTACATAAACTATAACTACCTATATTACTACTAGGTAAATAAATCCATTACTACATACTCTTACAATTTTATTGGCACTTCTATAACTATGACAAAATAATTATTGAGTGTTACAATTTCCGTCAATCATACAATCAATTACAGTGTTTGCTGGCGAGTTTTCACTGAGCGAGAAGGTGTATTATAGATGATATTAGCTATTATAACTAGCTAGACACAGAATGTCAATAATTAACCCCAATGCTATAGGGATCGACATGATATCGGTGACCGTACCACACTAACTTCATAAATACCGTCTGCTACAATGGGCATAAGGTCCTTACAGCATTACATTCTTATGTCGTCGATATTCTCTCTATGACGTGTTGCACGCACCAGTTGCGCTGAGCTATTTGGGGAATCTAAGGCTAGGGCTGCGTAAAACCGTCACGCGATTAATCTATCACACGAAGAAATATCAGAATGCCAATTGTTTTTTTTTTGGAGTTTACTCCTTAAGAATCGATTTTCATATAAGGCGCCCGGTATGAAAAAAATATGAAGAGTAAAATTTAGTGATCGGAGGGCAGCGTAACGCTTTAACGCTTTGTTGTGCTTTTTGTGCTTTATTGGAGTTTACTCCTTATCCTCGACGCATGTAAGTAGATATGTGTATATACCTTTATGTAGAAAATATATATGTATGTATATATATATATATATACTGTGAACCTACAGTAAATTGTAAACTCCAGTCGTGGGTCGGAGTTGACACACACCTTTTATGGTAAGTTAAGGTTAAAGTTAGGGCTGTTAGCAATTTCCCTTCAGAATGTGGTGGTCTCTATCGTTCGTTATACACATAGGCAATGAATACAGAGAGCCTCACATATACATACACATGTGGACACGTTCATTTCGGACTACATTGCTTGGAGATGTTTCTTTAGACGTGCTAGGATCATTTAGAACAAGGGAGATCAGCGATTCTTGTATATGTGCTACTAGCAGCGCCCTGCGGTTCCACCCACGTAAGTCCCGATTCCGTGGGAATATCGTGATAAAAAGTAGCCTATATGTTAATCCAGGTCTCCAGCTATCTACATACCAAGTTTCATCGCGATCGGTTCAGTAGTTTTGACGTGAAAGAGTAACAAACATCCATCCATTCATCTATCCATCCATCCATCCATCCATCCAAACTTTCACATTTATAATATTAGTGGGATTGTATGTATGATATCGATATACATAGGATCGCTAGATCGTTAGAGAGAAGCTAGGAGGAGATGTAGTAAGGCGCGATTTTTATACACATACTCATTCTGAAATATATATCTACAATTCGCTAGCTAAGTATTTGTATACTCACTTAATAGGAGACCCACCTATTGAAGTATTTAGTGCACTAAATACCCTGGTTTGCACGACGCGAGAAGTAAACTCGGAAGCTTACGTTCGCTCATATTCGCAAACTAATGTCAACTGTACGTTTACTATATTTATAGTTTAGTTTTATCTTTTATATCGCCTTTTTCTCTGTTATGTTTTCGGTACTCGTTATACATTCACAAGCATTGCGTTATACGCACTGTTTGTGAATGTAGCCTCGCCCTAACAAACGTCTTGTCCAACAGACCGTGCATGACAACTTTTTTTTTTCATTAACTTAGATGAAATCGATAAATAGGTGTCAAAAATGGCGCAAAGCTCAATTCACAGTTTATTGCAGATGAGATAAATTTTTCAAATTTATTTTAACGAATTTACTTCCTTTATTTTGCAGAAATTGAACTATTATCCTTTTTTTTAACGTGTGGAGACCTACGGGTGATCGTTCGTCTCTTAACTGGGTGATGTTCAGACACACACGGACTTCACATCACCCCTTCGCGGGAGATTCTACTGCAGGTGGTGGACATAAAACCCGTCTCATCCACCCGCGGCCACTGTGAGGGCAGCATGAGGTCCTCGTGAGGCCTAGGCTGCTCGGGGGCGTCGGTGGCGAATCGGATCCGCTTGGAGATCTTCCTCCCGGATCTGCTCCGTCCGACTCCGACGACTATAGAAAGAGCGTCGCCCAAGCCGGACATACCTCGAGCGTATGCTGCGCCGCACAAACCTCTCTGCAGTTGTAGCAGGTGGAATTCAATTCCCTCCTAGCAACCAAATGCAAGCAGCCGTGCCCAGAAAGCACCTGCAGCACGTGCTTCAGCCGGAAGGTAAGGGTAATGTGCTGCCGCCGCGCCCACTCGTCTATGACCGGCTGGAGCGCCATCAAGGCAAAGCCAGCACGTGGAGCCTCCAGTCGGGGCGACCATTGATCCATAATAACATACACACGTCGTCAGCTGACATACCTCGGCGAGCACCTCCGCTTCCAAGTCCACCGGAGCTGTTCAAACTGCCGACATGAAATACTGGGTCCACGCAGATTCGGCATATGCCGTTTAAGAGTGGACGCAGCGCCGACAAGCTTCAGGGTGAGCAAGCGAAAGTGCTCGTCGAGTATAAAACCAGGCCCAAATATTTTATATATCCGGACCGGATAGGTACGAGAACCGAATCAACCTTGATGGATCCGTCTGGCGGCGGACGTCGATGACGTCCATGAAAAATAATACTCCCTCTGTGGCCAGGTGTGCCGCTTCCTCGAAGCTTCCTCCTATGGCCGTTACCATCGTGTGATCGTGTACCATCCTATTGTACTATATTAGTTATGTTATTGTTTAACATGTCTAGCGTGTAGAACAACAATATTGAGAAATAATTTAACTAAAATTTTTTCGTCGCTCACGAAGTATGGCGTGGACTGGTAAAATGCGAAGAAGGCTAAAGGAATTATTATGTTTAACTATATTTTTGAGTAAAGAAAAGGTCAGTCAATCCCCTTGAAAAAGTGAGCGCTTGGAAGGCACTACCAATCTGTATCTATAAATTTTCCGATCACATTATTGATATTTTGTACCGTTTGTCAGTCACTAAACCGAATGATTGAAAAATGTGAAGCCGAAGGGTGATGACGCAATTTCTATATCACGACCTGTAATATTGTATGAAAGTAATGGGCTTAAGATGCTTTTTTTTTTTTCTTACCGTGTGGAAACCCCCACGGGTCATCACCTCATCGGAGCTAACGGTAAAGTGATATGTGGGAATCGAACCGACTAAAACCACACGGTGTTTCGTCACAAGTGGGTCTATTGCAGGGGAACCCGGGTATACCCTAGGAGGGAGTCCTCCGGGTACCCCTGCAGACCTTGGCCGCCTTCAGCAGGCGACCACATCATGGAGTACGGGGGGCCTTACCCCCCCCTACAGTTGCTTAACAAGACAACATAATAGTGTTTTTCCATTAAGCAATATAGTAAATGGGGTCACTTCGTTGGTTAACGCAGACAAAATTTATTATTTTTAAAACGAACAGAAAACAAATAACTAACTAACACATAACTATGTTGTTTTTATTTAAACTTTCACCGTTTTGTAGGCATTAAGCTTTAATTCTATCAACAGTAATAAAACATCCAATTACTAATAAAATGGTACTAAAAGTCTTGAAGTTTTTGTAAGAGCCCGTGTCGATGTTCGGTTGTTGGAACTGTTACACGTTACCTTTCGGAAAGCTTCTTAAAAAAAAACTATTTAATTATCCGAAGGTTATATATTTAAATTAGAAATACAAAAATGATTCAGAAATGAATTTACGAAATAAACTGGGGATCCGACCCGAACTGAGTTTGAAGATAGACTGGCTGTTCCCCCGTGTTCCAGCCCTATATCACGGTTCCTTATTGATGGCTCAGCAAGACGAGAGACTGCTGGTCAGGCCGACCGCTTACATTACTGGGGTGTAACAGAACGATGATAATGGTGAAAGAAAGAAATTTATACTTACTAGTGTTTCTAGCATGCTGAGGCCACTATTTCAGTGCCAAGCTGCCTAGAACTTATTAATTTCTTAAGTCTAGACTGACAACCTTCACCAAATCGATGAATACACCATACTAAATAGTAATCGCGTTCTCACCGATACTAAATAATAAATTAGTATCGCGTATTCATAGTTTCGACGAAGGTTAAATGTCTTGGAGTAAACTATAAATCGAGACCTCGATGCTTCCTTTTCAAAGTTTTCTGATAATTTTACATTTCAAATATCTATAGAAAATAATATAATTTATTGTAATAGATTATGTTAGATCAACAGTATTGTGTTATCTCACCGACCCTTAAAGACTTTTATCTTCTTCTTATAAAATTTTATACGCAAACAAAAATTCGAAATTACAGTAAGGATATATACTACTCAAAACAAAATAAGGGCATCTAGCTTATCTATCTAATCTAATACCTTTATACAAGCAATTCTTATCTATACCTATCATCATCATCATCATCATTTTAGTCATAGGACGTCCACTGTTGGACAAGATTATATATATACCTATGTATATATATAATCTGAATCTAGGAAATGGCTTCAACGATTTTGATGAAATTTTGTATACAGATACAGTTTTGCATTTTAAGTTCAACTGCATAGTTGTATTTCCTGTAAAAATGCAATTTCACAAAAAAAATACGATTTTCAAAAAGCTACCGAGCAAAGCTCAGGCCCCCGGGTACCTACTTTGTATTTAAGTGCGCTTTAGTGAACTGATGAATTGTAACAAATTATTATTATGATCTTTGGTGTCTGATCTTTCAAGCTGGTGTTCGTGTTCCTAATTTGAAAAGCATTGGTCATCAGTTATAAAAAAAAAAAAATTGTTTTAATGTTTTGTTTCGATTTTCTTCTTAACGTGTAAAAAAGTTTCATTTTTGAAATTTTAATTGATTAATTAACATCTCGCGTTACTAATGCAACCAATACGAAGGCATCTCTCTCATCTTGTCCATCGAGATTACTGCAACTAGAGCCATTACAATGATTCAAGAAGAACGTGGGCTTGCCAAACCCACCGGTTTTACTCGCAGAGCTATTCAAAATGCATGGTATTGCTTCCCAGAGACCGGCTGTGTTGCCAGAAGACCTGGTTCGTATAACAACAGGACTCGCGAGGATAGGCACGTCCAGTTAAGTGCTCTTCGGAATCGTAAAGTAAAGGTGCGTAAGTTGAAACACCATCTAGGTACGTCTGACAACGGTTACCCGTATAAGTGACCAAACTATTCATAATCGACTTCACGATGACCAGCAAACGTCTTGACGAATGACAACTCGTCGTCTTGACGACGAGTTCTTCGAATTCCTCTGACCACGGCTCAACGTGCAAACCATTTAAGATTCTCCCGTCAGTATTTAAACTGGGTGATTAAGGAGTGGGGCATGGTGCTTTTTACAGATGAGTGCAAAGTAAAACAATTTAATGATGAGCAGCGTATTGGGGTGTGGAGACGACGCGGCGAGCGGTTTTCGGAGTTTTGCATCCACGAAGTTGACCGTTTCGGAGGTCCCAAAGTAATGATTTGGGGTGGGATTAGCTTACACGGTAAAACTGAGCCTATCATTTTAAATACGGGTACCATAATTGCAAAACGTTACATCGAGACGTTCTCAGGCCTCAAGTGATCCCATTTGCACAGCGAGTGGGTCCTCGATTCGTTCTGATACAAGACAATGCCCGTACACACACAGTACGAGCGACCCAAGCTGTACTGGAAGCATCTCATCATCTTATAAATCCATTAGAGCATATTATGAAGGACCAATTAAAACGAAGGGTTAGAGAGAATGAACGACGGGTCTACAATCAGCAGCAGCTGATTGACGTTGCAGATGAAAACGTGAGGAATTTGATCCAGAGTATGCAAACGCTGCTTCGGGAGTGCATTGCTAAGGGAGGGGGACATACTTGTTACTAACAAAAAGAAAAAAAGTAAGAACTGAACTGATTTTCTTTTGTTCATGTTTTCCATTAATTTATTAATTTTACTGTTTTCGTGATACAGTGAAAAAACTTAGTAGCCCTTATTTTGTTTTGAGTAGTACTTAATCTTAAATTAAAATCACCTTTACGTAACATCTGATTTTTTTCCATTTGATGACATTAATTTAATCAATACATCTAATCTTTCTCAATACATACCTAATATATACAGTCGACTCTCGATAATTTGACACTCGTTAATTTGAATCTCTTGATAATTTGAAATTTATTCCCGATCCCTTGAAAATACTCAAGAAATTGAAAAAAAAAATCAATATTAATTGGTACCCTCGGTAATTTGAAGTTGAAGGAATAGTATCTTGCCCGCCAACATGCAATAATTTGAAGCCCAGACTTCCCTTCTCTATAATTTGAAGCGTTTATCATGCACCAGAGGACAAAACGTTTCCGGCAGCGGTTTCATATTGATGTTCTTTGTAAGATGAACGTTTCTGAATAATTTTACAAATATTAAAAATAGTAAATCACGAATTTTTATCAAACTGTTTTTCACTTTTTTTTCTTCCCTCTTGGTTATTTAAACTCCTGTTATTTTGAACTCTTGGTAATTTGAACTATTTCTCTGGTCCCTTGAGTGTCAAATTATCGAGAGTCGACTGTATTATTAGAAATTTTCTTTTTAATCAGACTGTATGTTTTCAAGGTTAGACAGTTTTTTTTACAATTAACAGCCTTTAGTTTCATAATATTAGTTTAGATAACAAAAAAGCTACTTCATAGAGAGAACCGCAAGCATTGATAAGCTTGCTGAAACAAAAAGATGAGAAAGATGATTTAACGCACCAAAACGGTCTTCTATTTATAGTGTTGTATCTCCATAAAAAAAACCCCAGACACCAGAAACTCGTGGGGGAAAACACAACACAAACTAATAAAATAATAATAACTAATAGCTGCTATATACTGCAGAGTGTAGGTACGAAACTGTACCTACATGACATCCTAGTTAATTTAAGAATTAAAATGCCCTTGTCTATCTCTCATAAACCTTGCATGCGATAGACTGGAGGATAAAAACAGACATTGCTGTCGATTCTATTCTCAGACTCACTAAACTAAAACCTAACTTAATTTCTTCATATGAAATGAACCTTGTCTTCTTCGCAACAAGGTCTATTTGTTACTGGCATCAATTTCTTAGCGCCAATAAATTTCACTGAAACCTGTCAACGTATACTCAACTTTATTTCCACGCAGCGAGAGTCCTCATTTATTGAAATGCCGTATAATTGCCGTATAAAAACTTATTCAAAACGAACTAAGATGACGTTACTTTAATCAACACCTACGAATACGCTTACTAAAAACACAGAGCAAAAGAGATGGCATTCAACGGATAGCAGCTCTCGCTATGTGGTATTAAAGTTTATTTAAGCGTGTCAGACTTTAGTCGACAAATAAATTGCTTATTTCGATAGCGACGTATGTTACCTACTTGTTTATATTTGAAATAAGACCTTGTTTCGAAGGATACAAGGTTTACATCTTGTATGAAGAAAATTTAGTCAATTATAGTTAAGAGAGAAATACAAGAGAATTGACACCAATCTGTAAGCGGGAAATAAAACTTTATAGTATTATACTATTCGTTTCAACCTAATACATCTATAACTTTCTACAGATGGAAACGTGAAAACCACTTACTTCGTATAAAACTTTTTATTAGCGTGTTCATTATAATAGTTATTATGTTTTATTAACTACATACAACGTATTACTAATGTTTTAATTGTTGTTCAATATTCGTTAGTTTACCTATTGTATTTTACTAGAGTACTTGTGATTAAGATGATGTAAGACCGCAATCTGTTAGTGATAAAGTTTGTAATCTATTACTTATGTTTTAGGAAGCATGTAACAACATGAGACGCACACTTAGATCAGCGATCGAAGGATGCACATTTTTATTTATACATATTTATTCAACTATATTTAAAATTATTAAATGACAGCTTGTCTAGACCTATATAAAGATTGATACGGACAATACGTGGCCTACGTTTTTAGCCATATTAAACCATATCTGAAGTCGCCCTTTGGTACCACATGAGTAAATATTCAATTTTAACAAATATAATATATAATAGAAGAATAAAAGAACTAATAAATACCTTATGTATTATATAAGTACTAAAACCTTCCTGAAAATATGTGGAATAAGTTAGTGAAACATTCATAAAATAGTTTCGTTACTTTTTAAGAAAATCTTGGACATAACCAATACTGGCCAATACAGAACCTCCTTTGTTTAAGTTGGTTAAAAAATGATACGAAAATTAAATGTAAGACATAGCAACATTTAAAATACGATTTTAAAGAGTTATTGCAGATATTCTGTTTACAATTGCAGAAGTAAATATCTGATTGTAGCATTATATAAAAGATATATATGTCGTATCAAATATTTATGATATGGTGTATAATAATTATGCATCAATAGCCATTATCAAATTCACCTGCGTGTCTAACGTGTATTTAGATAAACGCAAGTTAGACACGCAGACGGATTTACGATGAAAATCCGGAAATTTCCTTAAGTAAACAGTTTGTTTATTCGGTGGTTTACTGTATCGAATCAAATTCGTTTTGTAAAGCAGCGGGCGGTCCTATCTGTATTCATTTCGATAATTTATAATTATACTCATATGATTATATTATACGATATGCTTATCGATTTCGAATATTTAATGAATGTAGGGACCGTTATTTGAGAACTTTACTGGCATTCGTAGAAAGTACGTATTATACAATCGTGAACTATTAATAATTGACAGATTTTTGCATTAGACTTTTTTTGTTTTCACTCTGGCGGTCATAGCATCTTTGTTAATAAGTTATGTTTCTAGTCTTTAAGTCAATTTAATATATACACTTAGATGTGATTGGGTAAGACCTGAATTAGCCATAATACGCAAAGATTTCAAATACTCCGGGATAAAAATATTCTGTAAGTTATTGCCGAAAATTATTGCTATTTATTACCTAACTATATTTTATTCTCCGCTGAGCACATCTTGGTTTCCTTCTAGATTCCTATATAACAATGCAGGACTACCTGAAAGCTAAATTTCATTTAATCTATTCATATTTTGTGATTGTGATTAAATAACAAACATCTTCGCAAACTTTCACATTAAAATCGACATCGATTATTAGTCAGATTAAGGATAATTGAACATAATTACTAAATAAAAAAAAGAGTTATGTAATAATACCATAGATTCAATAATAATAATAATACTATAATCATAAGAAGAGATTCCACATCCCAGTTAGGTATACGTCTTGTAAAGCGCATAGTAAGCTTTGTTGAATTTAGCTGTTTAGCTTAGACAGCGCTGTGTGATTGTCCCACAATTTTACATTATTTCTCGCTTGTGAGGTCTCTCTTCTGAATGTACTTAAGTCTAAGTTTATGTAGAGTAAGTAGGTAATGTAACTTTAAATGTGACATATGCGTTGTCCAATATCTGACACGGGCACATATAATACACATGTCATTATATTCTGTAAGTACATATAAGTTCGGACGCAAAAAGTTAAGGTGCAGGTTTGACGTGTTTGACATATCTCGTAGTTACAAGTATTCGTACCGCACCATATTTCTATCTCGTTACGACTAAATAATTATATCTGATTCTGTTTAAGAATTCGGCCTGTGAGTTGACTAATACGGTCGCGCGGCACATATGTATGTACTCAATATAAACACTTGGATATTATTAATGTCCAGTGTCAATCGGCGGTTGTTAGGCTCGCTCTGATTTTATCTATTAACGTATTAGAAAATAACATAATTGTAATATTGATTTATAATAACCCTTTAACTAGAGGGTTATGCAAAGAGAATATATGTACATTAATTAACCTAATATGGCCGCTCCCTTGTAGCGGTTTTGTCTGTCATCTGTTGAACTATTAATTAATCTGTGGTAAGCTATCGATTACACGCACGCGCAAAAGGAGATTGATACGCAGTTTGTGTATTCGATGTCGACCGTGCTTGACCTTTTTACTAGCGATGTGACGAATACGCGAATATTCGCGTACGTATTCGCAATATACATGCGAATCTTTGGTAAATGTATTTCGCAAACGAAACGAAAAATATATATGGATACAGAATAATATAACTAATAAAATTTTTTGTAAACAAATAATATTGCAACAGTCACGACGTAGGCAACTAAATTATAAATAATTTCTTAGCTTTTATGTGGCAAAATGCGTAAAAAGGTGAGGTATGTAAAAAAGTACAGCTGGACTAAAACTCTTTCATTGGGCACACTTGTGGTTTGAGGTTAACAAATAGTCTCTTGTTATATACCTTCCACCAAAGAGGTGTCTTCTTCATTTTCAATACTTTTGGGAACTCTTTGGATTTGAACGAGAAGGCAAGCTTAAGTCTTAATTTTCAATTCAATTTAAATATTTTTTACGATCTGGTCTTTCTTTGGTTGAAGATAAAAAAATGTCGTACCTTTTTCATGATAGTGGCACCATCCCTAAAATACATAATATATTTTCTTCGGATATTTCCCACTATGACAACATATAAAAACTATATTTTATTTTAACATTCTTTATGATCTATTTGTCATTTCAACATATAAAGGTCAACATATAAAACTATATGTTGAAATAGGTATTATACTAAGGCTATATTTTCATATGATTGTCGGCCATCATTATAAATAAACATCTTCTTTCTAATGTCAGGAACGGTTAGAGGTTTATTGAGCTTGCCCCCGTAATTCGTCGGTGACGTTTTGAAGGTTGTAGTTACTAGAAAACTAAGAAAATACCACGGAGTTAGTAACTATTAATAATTTTAGAGGAGTACCTACTCCAGATAAATCTGTATATATGTATAAATCGATGTGTCTACGTATGTTCCCTATGGACTCCAAAACGGCTGGACCAATTTTGATGAAATTGTCTTCAGATATATCAGATCAGGCAATCTTTAGTGAGTTTGGTAGCGATTGGATCAAGAAGCGAAGCTGGGGCGGGTAGCTAGTTATTAATATACTTACATGTATATAGCTAAATTGATGATGCTTTTAATAGGTGAATACATCAAACTACTTAAAACACGAATAGCTAAAATGAATGTAAAACTTCTGATATATCTTTTTTATAGTGAATGTTGAATGAATTTTCCTCAAAAGTTTAATGTATAACTTCACTTGATGTCCTAACATTTAATGGTAAATGTACGTGAACTCTGTTGTGTTATGTGAAATGTATGTATGAGAATTACTATATTTATATCTCATAGTTTTCATCATAATTTTAGTAATAAGACGTGCACTGCGGGACATAGTTCTCCTGTAATACTTCTACGCATTCGTCAGCAGGGAACTATTATAGTTTGATACGGTAGAGAAATGGTCAACGCGGAAGTATTTGAGGGAGGTGTATATTATGGTCAATGTTTTACACTACACAATCGTTATTTTATACATTCGTTTTATATTTGCTTGAAAATTTTATGTTATGTTAAAAATAAGTTGGCATAATGAAAATATTTAAAGTAGGTTTACGGTTCCATTTCCGTGATTACAGCCCTCTGCGTATTTTACCCAGATTATGTAAATTATACTAAAGGCCAATGAACATACAAGGTAAAGACCAAGATGTTGTCACTTACATACTGCGTAGTTAGGGGTCCAAAAAGGTCCATTAAGTACTGAGAAAGGTTGATTTATCTAGTTATTTTATATTTCGTTTATTTAAGCGTACGTGTACAAATAAAATAATATTTTAAGTACACACCATACAGAATGATCACCTTGAATGTACGTGTGATAAAATTTCCATAACACAACCACAGAAATCGTTATAGTACTACGTACGTTGCGTTATATTATACTTTACTACAACAGCAAAACTACACATGAAGGCAACGAATCCGGGTCACATAAAGATACCTGAAAACCTCGGAAACTAATAATGCTAGATTAGTAAAATAAATTGTGTTTTATAGACAATTAAAGACGCCTTAAATGAAAGTAATTAAGCTTCTTGATTCTTGTAAAGTTGTGGCATCAAAAATATTAAAATAATAAAATTAGAGAGTTGAAGATTGTTAAATATATAATACAAAGTGACAAATAAATATTATATTACTTTAATTAAGAAGTATTTAATTGTTTATTAAACACAATTTATTTGACTAAGCTAGCCATTTTTAGTTTCCGAGATTTTTAGTATCTTTATGTGACCCAGATTCATATCTTTATGTGACTCGAATTTATTGCACCCGAGTGTACTTTTCACATCAAAAAGTTTATGTGTTGTGTTTATTTTGTTAAACACAACAGTTTTCGAGCTGTGTGTGTTTTGAATTTCAACTCTATCAACCGACTCAGGAAATAATACAACACGGCAGCAGTAGTGTTAGCTAACCACAATCTTTTGAATGGTAAAGCGTTAGAAGAATAGTCTCAATTAGAATGCCAAATTGTCGTCCCCTTTTTACATATAAATATATATTATTGTTTGCTACCTTATGTCTGAAATACTGTTTTAAAAAATAACATGTATAACTGAACCTGTAGGTAGAGCATAGAAATATTTTGTAATTGAATGAAGTGTTAGGAGCAGGTTCGACGCGCGATACCATCAGCCTCAAGTTGATTGACGTCGCGCCCACCGGGGAAAGGGGGTTATGTAATGTCACATTAATTATACGTGACTCAGATTTGAGAACCGCTGATGTGTGTAACTGATATTGCCAGTATATGTATCAGTAATATATTAACCTGTTCATTTAGGCATATCAGTAACGGACCTTGCCGCCGTCTTGTCTACCACTGAAGCATCAGACTAATGAGATGTGTGTGTGTCTGTAAAAAAATAATTTGTTACGTTTGCGTAACAAATTATTTATTTCTAAGTGTTCCATCCATCACACCGCAATACCGTTTATTTTAAAGTACATGTATTTAATAAAAATAACCCTGAAAATATTCAATCCATTAAGCTATCGCAGACCGTTACTGGAGTTAAGCTTTTCCCAATCTACGCAAAAATATCCGATCCTTTTATTTTTCACATCCAAGCCACCCTGTCCAACATACGTACAACAAACAACGTATTCTATCACACGTTTACTCTAAATACTCAATCACCGGTATTATAAAACCGTTAAGCCTCGGCTGTCGCTCTCATTTTTACATAGTTACATTATACTGAACAAAGTCTTGCTTAAAAATAAGTAGCGCCTGAGTATTAGGCGATCAGTACTCTACTCTAAGTGAAGAAACATTGTGACCCTAATTACTTTGAGTGTGGGTTAACACCAGGGATGTGTCAAAAGACTATTAGCGTGATATAACACATACCTATTACTAGTATTCTAGATAGTCCTTGGAACTAGTTTGTTCGTACCCTTAATGCTACCGCACCTCTTCTCTTACTGTTCTAGGATGCCGCATAAAATACAAATATTTATAAAGAAAATATGACATAAATGCGATATTTTGTACATAAGGATTTATTTTATAAGTCACTAATTCAACGCTAACCTAACTATGACGCATAGGTTATCCGACGAAAAAATGGAGGAAGTTTTCAAATCAACCCGTATATTTTTATTTTTTATGTACGACCACGTGTAACCTTTTACAGGATCGTCCGATTTCAATAATTTCTTTTTTATTGGATGCCTATTGACTTTTTACCTGTAAACCGATTTTATTGTTACTTAGCATACATATGTAGTTAATTTAGAGACGGAGAGTAGTAGACAGAGATTTGTACCTAGTTTATCTGATGATGGATGCGGAAGCCAGTCGAGGGAACTCCTCAACGGTTTACAGCAGCTATCTCGTGTTTGTTCTTATTAATTTATCTAAATGAGAACTGTAAACCTAATAAAACATTGTTGAAGATGTGTTGTTTAAATATTTATAACAAAAACAATGAATAATTAAAGTTGGTAATTATATTATACATAAGTTAATTAAGTAAGTTGGGTAAGTAAGATTTTTAAATAAGTAACTATTCATTATGATTATATTTTAGCAACAAAAAACTAAAACTTACTTACTGGGACACACATATTTTTCATAAGTGGGATGATAAAAAATATGTACTATTTAAAATCTTTAACTTTACATATTCCACCTGCTTTTATGAGAAACGGAGGCTTGAAACTGTAAATTCAAACGGTCATAACTTTTAAAAGGTTTTTTTTTAAATTGTTTTTGTAAATGCATGCTAGAGTCTCTTACCCTTTCAGTGATTTAAGTAAGTGTTCCACTGTACAAGTACACCCTGTATACTAAATAGTTATTTTCATTACCTCGTTACATGTAGTTCAATAATAATAGATATTTTGTAATAACAGACACGTCTGTCGGTTATCACGGTCAGATTTTTACATAAAAACTGACAATTTTGTAATGGTGAGGCCTTGGCAGTTCTTTGAAATCAAATAAGAAGTCCGGTGTGCAGAATCAGCAACATCGCTGTAAAGTTTCTTGTAGTATAGACAAAATATATCGATGTAAAAGATTTTTTGTATGTACTTCTATTATAATCGTTTAAAATACATCCATTAACTATATAGACATGAACTGCATAAAAGTCTAAGTTTTAAAATTGATTATCAATGAAGAGATGAGGAAATTTGGTATTCATTTTCGAATATTTACATATTTCGAAAATAAACATTTTAGTGTGGTAATTAATGCAAAACTATAATAGTTGTATTTTGTGATAGTTCCGCCCCTAAAAATAGTTACTTTTGTGACGACTGAATGTCGTAGCGCAAACATAGTTACTTCAATATCATCTAACCAAGACACATCGGAAGATCACTTTGTTGAGAAAACCTTCGTAATAAATCTCTCACATGCTTTTGTATCTACACAATGGCGCACCTCTATTTTTACAACATAACTAATATTCTTCTATCAATCACTGTATATTTATTCACATCCGCCGGCAGTATAGCGGGTCTATAGACTATAATACTATAAATTGAACATAATAACACTGTAAAACAATGGGTTCGTTATTACCTAGCTAATCAACAGTGAATGTAGTATGTAATACTAAAAGTGTTTATTGAATGTATTTATCTACAAATAAATTGCTAACGTCTTGGACAAAAGCTGTTCCTAATATTTGGTATAAACCTAGGGCAACCAGATTTTAGACAATATTTCTGACATGACAGGGTCTTAGTACTTGTAGCTGGTTGTTAGGAATTAAACTGGACTTTAAAAATGTCCGGAATTGAGGATATTTAACAGTTTATGATATTATTTCCTTGGTTTCGTGGTATAAGAGGTGTGGTGTAAGTGGTGCGCAAATGGTAATGTGTGATCGTCAGATCGATCATCAGATTGAGAAGTAGCTTATGGATTTTTTAAAGGCCCAGATCCCTAGGACTCTGGGGCTTGAAAACGTGACCAGTAAATGCCAATAGGCTGACTCGGTTACGAAGGAGCATAATAATATACGTAATATACGTACGACTGTTCTATGGGGCTAAATATACAGAATATCGGATTTAAAAAAAAAACAGTTTATCCCACTAATATTATAAATGTGAAAGTTTGGATGGATGGATGGATGGATGGATGTTTGTTACTCTTTCACGCAAAAACCACTGAACCGATTACGGTGAAACTTGGTATGTAGATAGCTGGAGACCTGGATTATGGATATTCTCACGGCATCGGGACTTACGCGGGTGCAGCCGCGGGGCCCAGGTAGTAACGAAATATAACCACATTAATTGTTTTAAAACGTTAATACGAATAGAAACGATAAAATATATTTTTTGTTACCTGCCTTCTTTTTAATCAACATATATATGAAACACGGAGCAGTGTATCTGCTCCGTGATATGAAACATACTATCTAACTGTTTGGTAACTGTCTTTTCCTTTTTAATATCTTTCTCTTTGACTTTTTGTCACCGGTTTTATGATCACACTTTTTTATTTTATAAAATTTCTAGAAATTATTACATTGGACTAAAATAAGGAAACATTGCTTTCGATAGCATGTACTTATTTACACCGTACAATAACTATTATGTAGATAGTGAAATCGCGCCAATATATCTTTACTAATAATATATTTACAACTACAACTAATATAATTACAACTAACGACACGAAATGTAATGTTATATAGGTATAGGCCTGCCATCACTTAAATTGCCGACTCCGGACAAAAACTTTAAAGAATCCAGACCTTAAAAAAACGCCGATTCCATTTAAATTTTTAGCTCGTTAACGATTCATCTAACAATTATAATTGTCCATTGGCACAAAGTGTCAAAAAGTGTCCGACACTTTTTGAAAACCCCGCCCGGACGCTCTCCGGACGCCCTCTAAACTAGGACAAATCCGGGGAAACCCGGACGGATGGCAGCCCTATATAGGTACAATGTTGTGTTGATCAATTGATTTGACTGTGTCTTGAATAACTGCGGTTCAAGAATCACGATTTAACAATTCCATATTAACCAGAAGTAATTAAATTCAATGTTTGTAACTTTCTATCGGTAAATAGAATTACGTTCTCTTGCCTAGTTTGCTGACTTATGTTACCATATTATTTATAGTTTTACGAAGAAGAAAAGGTTTTAGTAGGTAGTATAGCCATACCGAAACAATATATCATCTTGACTTAGACATCAGTTTCGGTTTATTTCTTAAATATTTATACTAACTAGAGATCGCGTGGTGGTCGAATTTCGACCATGGTTTATTTCATTGGCCAATATTACTTGACCTGTCATTGTATAGACTTTTGTACCATGACAGGTCAAAATATATACTGGACACTCATAGCTGTATGTACCCGTTTTTGCATTTTTTTTTAACTTTGTAGCAAATATTGTTCAAAAATTTTAGCATTCGTCACTTCTTCTCTGTATAAACTATAAGTGTGCGAAATTTCATACTCCTCCGTCCGCCCAATTTTCGTAAAAAGGGATCCAAAGTTTTCGCTTCTCGTATTAATATATAGATACTAAATACGGGTGGTATTAAAAACAGCGAGTACTTACTAGTAAAGTGTCATTTTATTTTGTTGCATTAATTAAATAGTTAAGTATGACTGGCCTGTTGGTCACTAGACCAACAGGCCAGTCACTAACCACTAGGTTATTGACCCTGACCGCTATGCTTATAGGTCGTGGGTTCGATTCCCATCTGAGTCTGGGTGTTCTTTGTGTCCGATAGTTCTATGTTAGTAAAGTCCCCCGCGACACCGGAGTAATTCCTAATGCGGGAGTTGTCTTTAAAAAAATAAAATAAAAAAAAACAGTTTACTTGTTTTAAATAAAGGAATCTATACTAATATAATAAAGCTAAAGAGTTTTGTTTGTTTGTTTGTTTAAACGCGCTAATCTCTAATCTAATCTACCAGTCGGATTTGAAAAATAACTTTTGTATTTGATAGCCAGATTCATGAGGTTATCAACCTCTAGGTTTACACCTCTTAACCTTAAATATTGATATTTGTTCAGTAAATCAGAAGAAAAACTGCTCCCGAACTGCTTTATTCGCGAGCGCTGCCACTGCCGTAATGGTTAATAATACGTACTCAATATTCTACAAAAATATTGATCTTTAGCATATTAAAAAAAAGTCCGCGATTCTAAATGTCTCTCTCTTATACAGACGCCACAATAAGGTATGTTTTGACAAAAAATTAATAAGTGATTTATAAGCATTATTATTAGCCATGGCATATTAATCCTTACGAGCGAAAGATACTTCATCGTCAAGACAATTTTATGAAGATCAACTTTGCCCTTTATAGCATGTTATTTAGACGTATAGTTTAGGAGATAATGGAAAATTTAAATAATTCAGCGGCTCGGTTCTCGTGGCCGATTTTGATTTGATTTGATTTTGAAGTGGTATGTCGGAATCGAACCCACTAAAACCACACGGTGTTCCGTCACAAGCGAGCCTTGAAAGGGACTCGGGTATATCACAGGAAAATAGACCCCGAGAACTGAGCTGACCTTTGCCGGCTCTTAAACATTAGGCAGCTACACCTCCGCACGCAATGGCGTGCGGAGGTGCGGGAAGCTTTTGCCTCCTTCCGGTTAAGGGCGTGCCTTGAACACATCGCACCAAATATACTCGGGTAAAACCGCGGCCACAGCTAAGTAGTAAATTATATAAGTAATTCTACTTAAGCCAAAAATATAAAACATAATCTACATTATATATATTATGCATGCGTTGCAATGCCATTTTTTCCTTTTTTGGGCCAGGAACCCACGCGGGCGTCCCCAAAACACCCTATCAAAGTTTCATCACAATCTGATTAATGGTTTCGGAACACATAGAGGACAAACATACAAACATTGATTTTCATTTATATAGATATATAAGATTAGTTTTGATAAAGAGCATGAGCGTTTACTTCAAAATTGCCATCTTAAACAATGGTTCTCCGACATCAGATTTAATATTTTTTACCTTTACCTAGTTTTATTTAAAGTTAATATTTTTAGTTTCAAAGTAACGAATTTTCTAAAAAAATCAGCGTTTCAAGTTACTCATGATTAGGCGTTTTTATCTGTGCCAGAAATAGTAAGTAGATACGTGAACTATCATAAGATAATGCGAAATCAGATGTTTAAAGTTTTTAGTTTTTCAACGCTAGAGCAATGCGGGCATACTCCGCATGTGCTATCAGTCTCACTGAGTGAACCTCAAGATTTATATAGTGATTCACATGGATTGTAATGTAATGTTCAATATCAAAACGATAATATATCTACTGTAGTAAGTTTCTCAACAAAGTAAAGATGTTTAAGAGGCTATAAACACAAGTAATGGCACATTATGTGAGGTTTAAGGTTATTTATAGCTGCACTTATAAGACACATCGTTACAATCGCTATCTATTATCTGCAGATGCAACAAGAAACTAGCAGATTGAATCATGTTTCAATTATAAACTGTGATGGCCTTGCGTTTGGTTTCCGTTGTTGCAAGTTACCGATACAGCGAAGAATATGGATGCAAAGCGCGACAATTATTTAACTTGGGACCAACACACATAAATATTAATCTTAGTACCAAATTTGTTCTACGGTGATAACATTAGAGAAAAAATGTTTGGAAGAAATTGACAGCGTTAATGTGATTAATGATAGAGGATTTCAAAAAGAAAAGTGCAAATAATATTAAAAGCCTGATAGCCTTAAAAGTACCTTTTTTTAATAATTTAAGTCATCGCCAAATATACGGGTTGACTTGATAACCTACTGCGTTTTTTCGTCGGTTCAGAAGTTATGCCACAATACTGCAATAAAAACTGGGGCTATAAAAAGTAGGATAATAATAATATTTTTTTTTTCTCTAATTGTTATAATTATGATTTATCCTAGCGTGTAAATTTATCTACTACAGATTGAAACAGAAAGGCATTAAACTATTCCAGAATGTTTTTGGTACTAACACAGAATTTGTATTGCTACTAGCTGTTTAAGGTAAATTGCGAAACTAGTACCCACGAGGTATTATTTTTTACTTACCCTTTGTAGTTTAGAAAACAAAACTGCCATGATTATTTGTATGGTATATAGTTTCGTCAACGTTTATTACCTGAAACAAAAAATGAATAATTAAATATAAAAAATTATACATAGGACACTTTTACGTAAAAACAATGTTTGACTCAAAACTGTTTTAAAGTCAGTCGTTTAAACTGTGGAAAACTTGTGAAAAGTTCCGGCGCCAAACAAATGTCTTGTAGATCCTGAGTTAGGTAGGTAATGTTATTAAAGCCCTCAAACATACAATTGACCAAGCAAAGTCCTGAAAAATCTAAGAGACTTTTTTATTCGTACTACATATTTTAAACAAAGTCCCCCGCCGCGTCTGTCTGTTCACGATAATCTGAAAAACTATTGAACGGATTTTCATGCGGTTTTCACTAATAGATAGAGTGATTCATGACTAAGGTTAAGGTGTATAATTTGTTAAGATTTTGTGTAAATTGATTGAAATATGTTGATGATTGTTGAAGATGTCTCTGCTACCCATGCGAAGCCGGGGTGGGTTGCTAGCAAAGTTATACTTTGTAATATCCGGTTAAATACCAAATAGATAAGAAACAAGGCTATTTATTATTACTTAATAAAAACGCTGTAAGAAGTATCTACATAATTAAACACACCTTAGTTTGAGAATTGATGATTGCAAATCCGTTACAAATAGTATGTTAAAGTTGCTTAAGGCACTACAGTTCTGAATAGAAGACAATTTGCAATATTTCACCTACAGTAGTAGCCTTACAGGTACATTGAGTAATTAAGCTTTTTGATAAGTACTAGAGCATGTCAGATTCGTTTCTGTTTAGTGGAGTACTAGTGGCGAAATCTAGGCTCCGTTCTACCACGCTCTGACTTATGCAATTATAGGCTAGAACAACCTTAAACATAGATCAGGCATTTACGAGCCTAGTGCAATATAAGGCACTTTATGGTAAGCAGATTCGACTTTAAATCATAAATATATCCAATTTTCTTGCACTACATTTTAGCAAGCAATACTGTTATGCAATGTATTTCCAGCTAAGGCGAAGTAGTCGTAATACCTAAGGTAGCGGACTTGCGATTAATTTGCAGGTTCGAACTCCACCCAGTATTCTACACCGACGGAAGCCCGCTACTGACTTCTAATATAATCACTAACTTAGCAACAACAAAATGGTTGTGACGCAGAACGTCACTTTCGCAAAATGTCATCGCAAAAAAATTGGTCACGGTTTTTTAAATTTTTTTTAAATAAGAATACTAGCAAGGTGGGTCACACATTACTAGTATTCTTGTTAACCCCTCCAGCTAAGCTAAAATGCTTGTGTTAGAAGTGGGTTCACGACGGTAGTGCATTAGGTGGGGTTCGAACCCGCAACCACTTGATCGCAAGTCCGACGCCTTAGCCATTACCGTACCGCCGCCCGCCGCTTAGTTTTACTAGTAATGAATAATCCACGTCACTAGTCGTTTGAAATAAAAACTCAAAACCAAAAAAAAGAAACACCATTCACCCTCCACCACCCACCCTAACAGTAAGTAAATGTTACATACACTTAATGCAATCACTGGACTTGAAATTTAGACTCAATAAGGTTCTTAGTTAAAATAAATTGCCTATTATTTATAGTAACTATTGAAATAGAACCAGTTTAAATTACGGTTTTCCTTTTTCGTAAAATCAAAATCTAGTTCACGCACCTTATTTACAGATACAAATTTTAAACCAGCGATAAATCATATAAATACGTACAATTTTCCCATCATTACTTGTGTAGGTTAGCTCGTAAAAACGTAATTCTTGTTAGTTACATCATGATGATGAAGTACTTGGTATATTGACATTGTATAACGCATTACCGAAACAAATACAGTGGGGTTCAACCGCGATTCTGTAACATAATATGTTAAAAAATTCTTTCAGGATTTTGTTGAGAGACTGACAAACGCTGTGATATGAATTATTTTAGTACTTTTTCTTCCAGCCATCATTTTCCTGAAGTGATTTATCTGTGATTCCTGAAAGTCTCTTTTTAATCACTACATTTTTCTCCCGTGTACTTATGTATCCCTGTGCTCCACGATGGAAAGAATCTAATGAAACTTTAAAATATTTGATTAACTGATGACTCTCACTTAATATCACTTAAGGTCGTGGTGTTTGTTTCTTAGGCTAAAAAGTTAGGTTAGAACTAAGACAATTATCATCATCAGTGCAATATGAAGTTCATTGCTGAATATGAGTCTTGTAGACGAATGGGACGTGATATACCTCCAACGTGAAGGCAATCCACTTCTACTCCTCGAACTAGTAGTGTACTGGGTGGAGTTTAAACCCACAACTTTGGGCCTTAGCATTACATCGTACTGTACCTATATAATTTAGTACTATATTATTATCATCATTGATTGATAATATTTTTTGTTTTCAAAACAGCAAGTCGTACATTTTTGGGATGTCATGTGGATACATGTCGGCGTTGTGCACTTTTTGGGATGGGTAAAAAATGTTAAACTCGCATCAGGATACGTGACCTGATCGAAAATTCGTAAGACGTAGCCGAGTTTCTTATATTTAAAAAATATAACATTCGAAATTCAAACATTTATGAGCGGCCAGGAGCGCAGAACTTGCAGTGTACCCTATTTATACATTTAGATGTGTTATTACCTACTTTTTATTTTTAACCTAATCCCACTAATATTATAAATGTGAAATTTTGGATGGATCGATGGATAGATAGATGGATGTTTGTTACTCTTTCACGCAAAAAACCACTGCACCGATTGCGATGAAACTTGGTATGTAGCTGGAGACCTGGATTAACACATAGGCAACTTTTTATCCCGATGTTCCCACAGGATCAGGACTTACGCGGTTGAAACTGCGGGGCGCTGCTAGTTATATATAAACAGATGTGTGTGTGTATGTATATGCAAATACATTGTAAAGTTATGTTTTCACTTCTGACGTGCTGTCCTACGACTGACTGTTTTAAGGTAGTTATTGAGGTAAAATCTGGAGTGAAATCATACTGTTTGAGAATAACACGGCTCGAGGTGTCCTCGGCACACGAGCTTGCGCAGTACCTACACATTTTAACTTTTTTGCACACAACAGATCCTTAATTACATCTGTGAGTAAACTTGATACACGTCGCATGAATGTTTTGTAATTTTGATTCTCATAATAGCCCTAATAATAATAACGATATATTTTTAACTCCGCAATTATTGTGAAATAAAGAAACTTTATTTAAAAAAAGAGATTTTGTAAGGGGTCATTAAATATGTGGACTTTGTTCGCTGACGGGGGGCCGTAGCACATATAAGTACAAATAAATGTAATAAAACAGAAAATGAGGTTTTATGAAATACAACAATGGAATATAAACCTCGGATTTTAAACATTTTTTGAAACTTATTTAAATTAAGACCAGCTCTGTTGTAAAATAAAACTTTCAAAACAGATAGTTCTCCGACCATTGTAAGTGTTGGCATCATGTAGGTTGGTGGTCCAGTGCTCTGGAAGGAGTAAGGTCCACCTTTGCCGCGATATATTCTGCATATACGCTTCCCTAAGGTACTAAATAAACTTCTATAATCGATATACATACAGACGATCTGTCGTCCTTTCAACAGTCTTCCGTTTATATTATCGTTCGTGTTAGCTGTCAACCCGTCCTTGTTTCAGCGCCTGAAGAGACCTGTATTCAATATCCGATATTTTTGACAAAAAACCGTCTCCAATACAAATCTCCTCAGGGGGCGTATGCTTCAGGAACGTAATACGATAACCAATCATGCAGTGGCTCCTGGATTGTTAGAACCTTTTAACCGTATAAAGATAAGTAGTGCCATAACAACTTTAACATTAGATAGGCACGTAAAGATGTACAAAAAACCTGATACAAACATTCAAGATGAGTTTCAATTATGATAAAGAGGTTTCGTTTTCATAATTACTTACTTTTATGGTCATGCAGCTGCAGTCCAAATAGCTATTAATGGACAAGAGCCGTAGTAGTCATTTACATTATGGACTTAAGTACATATAAGTGTAATAAAACAATACATTACTTAGGCTTGGATCGACTAGTTTATGTTCGTAACAACTTAGGTTTTGCTGTAAAATAGTCTTAGTTGTTAGTCTTCAATAAATTCATGTTAATATACAAACACTTCCTTAAGTCACTGAAAGGGCGTTACTCTAGTATGAAGTTACAATTTTTTTTTTGAAACTCCTCATTTAAAAGTTAACAGTTTAGCAACAGAACAGATTAAATGCAGACTGATAAAGATTCTTTCGGAGCATAAATGTATATTCTTTCAAGTCCTTTTATTACAGTAAAAATGTCATTGTCCAGAAAACTGTCAACAGTCTTATTTACGCTAAGACACTACTAAATTCATTTTCATAAATCAGGAAGAAAAAATTGTTGCTTTGTTTCTTTTGTGTGTCAAATAAGACTTTCGGTGATCACAAATTTTAATATTTTATTGTTTGTAATAATTGTTTCTTAATTAACCAATAATGATCTCGTTTTGTATTTACTCGTAATTTATCAATGAAACCACTTACTTTATGAAAATAAACACTTATTTGATTATTTTCGACATTTCATTTTGACAAAAATGATGACATCAATTTGATGACCCATATTTTAATATTTCGTATCTTCTAATATTTTGAATTATTTTAATTTGATATTTAGTGTATCAGTAACTATTCAAACTACATGTTTGTCATTACTATAACAGAAATAAAACACTTCTTTCGTTTTTTTTGTTCGTTACATATATTATTCGCATCGCAATAGATAAAGGAATCTCACAGTGCGGCCAATCTGTTTCAATGGCCATTAATTACACAACTTAATTCTGAATTAAAAATTTTGCAAGGCAGCGCTCTCAACCATTTTCCTAATGAAATATACCGATGATCACCATTTATTTGTCTAAGTCAGTAGTGGATAAAGGTACCTTCTTTCCGACCTGGAGTTTGGAATGAAGTAAAACTGCGAAGCTAGAGATAAGTAGCACCACGACTTTTAACGGTCACTTATTGAATCACACACCAAAGAGTGATGAAGTACGTAGATGTTCTACAAGCCTGAGCAAGTCTGATTTTGTAAATAATACAGACGTATCAACAAACTGTATGAGAACTAAGTTATCGTAATGTTCGTAACAGACTCTTAAGAATATCGTATTACATCTATACTAATGTGATAATCCTGAAGAGCTTTTCGTATTTTTTTTTAAATACTAGTAACATGGGTCACACTTTATTAGTATTCTTGTTTACCGTAATTTATGGACGATCGACAATCCTTTCAGTACTCCTTGCAGTAGCAGCCCCATACTGTAGTCCTTCCGGAAAACCTCGGCAAGGAGCTCATTCCACAGCCGGAGCGTTCGCGGTCTCTCCTTAGGCTTAAGGGTTCAATACCGGTTGGGAGCTTTAATGGCGTGCGTCGCGTATGCCAATAGGTTTAAATGCTCTGCAACCCGTGCGAAGCCGGGGCCGGTTGCTAGTTTACAATAAACTACAACACGGATTAAACGAAATAACTTTTTTTCTTGCCCATAATGAAGTTCGCCTGTGGTTAAAGTAATATATCGTCGCAGTCGCACGAAAACGGCGGATACGATTTTTTTACGATTTTTGTTTTTGAGATAAGGCTACTGAAAATATTGTAAGTACTTAAAACATTTTTCAAAGCTCATACACACAGTAACATTGTATATCTGACGAAGATTGAAACAGCCGTTTTCAAAATATTAGGGAAAACATCATTTGAAAACTTTAAAGTGCTCACCTGTAAAGTTACTAAACATCAAATCCGTCGTTTTTCTACTACGACGACGATATATATTCTAATGAAATAGTCAACATTGCAGTTATTCAATTTCTCTCTCCACTACTACTCTCTAATGAATGTAATCATGTAACATAAATATGGAAATTGGTATAGATTTGTTATATTCACACATAGGTGCCACAGAAAAATGAAACTGATTCTGATTAGTGTTAAATCTTCGTTAGAACACAAATACTTGTTGATAGGGACAAATTAAGTACTTACGGTGATTAGAGTGTTTACATGTTAGCGCAACTCAAGTGGCATCAAATCAAAGCCAGTGCAAAATGAATTTATTACTTAATAGTACAGTAAAAATACTTTCACAGCACACATTCAAGCAGTTGTCCGCTCTGCCCCTCATTTGCGTAAATATTTATTATCAAGGTGTATTAATGAGAAATTAATAATAGTGGTTACTACTTTATTAACTCAACTAAGTCTGGTTACTAGCCAAATCTAGTATTGTAATAACAATAATATGTTTTTTAAATACACAGTTTACATTCGCACTAGCCGCTTGTGTCATGCTTGCTCATCAATCGTCACTTGAATAAATAGCTTAGAGGAAACATAGATACAAATTGTAAAAGTCTATCAACCATTATATATAGATATAATAAAGTAAAACGACAATTAGTCAATCACTTAATAGATTTAAATAATTGTTGGTATACTTTTATTTATTTATAACATTTAACTGTACTATTGTAAAGTTTATTTCTGTAATATTTCTTAGTTTACAACAGCATTGAGCTGTGGTACTGTCTATGACATAATTGAGAAGAAAATTAATTTTTGAAACGCATGTGGTGCAATCTGGTACAATGATGCTTGCTGAATGCTTGCCGGTGGATAATCTCTAAGCATTGCCCCATGAAGTTTATGTTTAATTTTTCCAGAAAAGATGTACTTATTAGAATAATTAGTGTTTTTATTGAAAAAGCTCTCACGACTTCCTCTTACTAATTTAAAAATAGCTCAGGGTAATTTCTAAAAGCATACTGTTTCTCGAGGGCACTATACTCGCACGGCCTGACATAATTATTGTGAACGCATAGGCCACGAACTAAAAGGATTTACAGTATATTAACAGATTAAGCTTTACTTAATTAGAGCAACACAAAAATTAATTTAAACTTAGTGTTTCATAATTTTTCTAATCAACAAAAATATCATAAGCGTCACTTGTTCACTTAAGTGTTAAAGCGAACTTGCAACTAACAGTCACCATGATAGTTAAAGATTAAATCAAAGCTGTTTAACGTCGTGCAGTTGTTTCAGATTTTCTTGATAAGAACTTTGTCACAGCAAGTCAGACACTTTGATTTATAGTAATTTATACTGTTCAAATAATCTGCAATCACCGACAATTTACCGATTACTTCCATAGTGCCGCGGCCACCGCCATTGCGTAATATTAATGGCTTTATGATAAACCTACCTTTCCCCTTCAACTAAGTAATTGAGTGTGTTCAGTGCAGTTTTGAGAGAAAATATTAAATATTCAATGACTTTTACGTAATATAATATGTTACGAGCCTAATAAAATTAAGAAAAAGCTCAATTTGAATAATAAAGAATATTACCACATTCACGTTAATGTTTTTATGAAATCACTTGCACATTTTTCGTGTAGACAATTATATGTATTAAGTATGTTAATTCCCAAAGTAATAACATCAAATTATACGTGTGAACTAGGTTTAAGTAAAAAAGGTCGTCATTATATATAGGATCACGTAATACTCGGAGTATTGCAGCTGACTACTTGATCACGAACTATAAACTAAAAATGCATAGACCTATTTCTTGTTTCCGTTACGCAGTGAAGTTAGGTATAAACGGTTGAAAAATACAAAGGCAGCAGCTAAGAATAAGGTCACTATTTTCAATGGTGACGTAAACAGCCGTTAAGGAAATGATATGAATGGAAGGTGATATAAATGTAAATTTTGATGAGACTTATCCACTCATACTCTGATTAGAAAATATACGGCCTATGGACGTAACATATAACAGCGCTTAGCCCTTTAAACAAGAAGGTAGGAATAGCGCACTGCGGAGTAATAAGAACAAGGATGAACTTCGCGGAGTGCAGGAATGTCCCACTCTAAAAAAATCTCGGCAAAATTTTCTCACAGCAAGCAATTTACTTACTCTTACTTCTAATATTACAAAACGAAGCAGATGCAAGATTATTTCCCTCTTATAAACATCATTACTACGCGTTTTACCTACAGAATAATTTCTTTCATGCCATAAAAAGAAACAAAGACGGATTCAGATAAATATACCTACTTGTAGGATATTACACCTCTTAGAACACGCCAGATTTGTGCTAGAATTTTAGCCATCCCACTGTGAAATCACACTACAAATGACCTCGATTTATTAGCATTTCGAGTTACAACGGCTTTACGTCCTGAGCTCGCATTTGTGAGTCACGTCCTTGAATTCTCACCTCACCGTCTTCATTAAATTTCTAATTTCACTGCTCGCATCATATGAAGAATTCAGAACGTTAATTAAAGAAAACTTGCAATCTAAAGGTAACAATGCGACATTTATCTATTTTGAAAGTTAGCGTTAGTTTTGCCTATGGATTTGACGTAAATTCCTAACCGAAGGTCGTATTCGACATGTAACGTTCGCCATTTAGTTTTGAACTGAAGCAAGTTACTGTTTATTTTATCATCTTATAGCAGAAAGTTATAACAGATATTGCACGCTTAAATCAATTACCGTATAAGATCTATAAGAGCCTACGAAATTAGGTATATAATTTTGTCCTAAAATATAAAAAGTTGTAAGAAGTTATACACTTGACTGAATGCGTGCAAATGTGTAAGAGTTTTTGCGACGCTTAGTGGAATCGCTTTCTGAATCATATCAAAGGGAAGTTTTAAACGTTATGTATGTGTTCTTATATGTATTATACTTTCCACTTCGTGCAGCTGTGGTTTATTCTTCTGTAATTACATCTGACTCAAAGAAAAAAGCACCAATACATCGCTATGCTTTTCGAAACAAAGACAAATATAATTTCTCAACAAAATAACCAGAGCGGTAGAAACAATGGACGACAACGTTAAGGAGTAAGGGTAAGGGTAGGCAGAAAATGGATGATTGAATCTAGACGTCGTTTATTCGCAGAGCTTTAATATAAGAATTTACCTATTCACCATCAGTGCGACAGACAGTCCTCTGTGCAGAGGATGTCTCAACGCGGAGGAAACGGCCGCCCACGTTATCCTGGAGTGCGAGGGAGTGGCCACACAACGGGGAAGTATCCTCGCGAATGCGAGGTCGCTCCTAGAAGCCTTTGAACGCCCCAGGAGGCTTCTGTGCTTTTGGAATTAGCTAGGTTGGCTCAACTAGTCAGCTTATCCGGACGTATAATGGGTCTATTATACGTTCGTATAAGCTGACTAGTTGAGCCAGCCTAGCTCCTTCCAGAAGCACAAAAGCGGTCGCCTATAAGTCTAAATGCGGAAACAGAGCCCCATATCAAAACCAATATAAGAATTTTTCATAAACATTATAGTAGGCATACTTTGGCCTTTTATAAAAAAAGGAAATAATTAGAGTACAATAAATAAATCAGCGTAGAAAATCTCAGTAAGCTATTCATCCTACACTACTTATTAGGTATTTATGCCTCCTAAGTACACATTATTCTAGAACCTTGATAGAAGAATGATATTAATAGCTGCTTAGTGTTTTTACAAATAAGCTTGTCGAGGTATTATGAACAGGACATCTACTAACACTTATTTATCTTCAGCTGGTGTACATTTTCATATCAAATCTATTGCATTTCAGACCAGGGCCATATTGCTGTTAGTAAAGTATCTTCACGGTCATTTGCATTACATAACATTTGAGGAAAACGATAAATCTTAATCTATTTATTTTGGATTACATACTCGGATAATATTAAAATCGGCAACATAAAGAAGCTTGCTTTCAGAACATGCTTTTTATGAAGTAATATGTAAAAAGAGTTATAAATATGTAATGTATAAAATATATAAACAGAATAAACCAAAACATTCTACGTTAAGTCGAGTCCTTTCGACGTTATCTGTCTTTTAAATAATTAATTATCTAATATTTCAAGTTAAAAGTATTTGGGTAAATGTAAAAAACCCGCTAAGCAATTAGGCATAATGATCGAATAAATAGATAAATACCTTATACCCTAAATTATAGATTTTCATTTAGTTTTCTCTTAAGACGTAAATCAATTTTATAAATCACTCAAGTTACAGTTTATTTTAAAAATATGTGCAGTTTACTCAAGTAATAAATTATTTTATAGTGGGGTACATTTTGTATTTATTATCTAGGACATTAATATAAGTTTTTTTTTAATTCTTTAGTTAATTCTTTTGTCTTATACCAAATTAAATTAATGAAACATTAAATCATTGCACAGTGCCCATTCAAAGTGATTTAAATTGCTGTAGCTGTACTAAGCTGGGACATATTTTCAGTCATATGCATATCCATTTATGACGTAATTACTTACTACTTATTTAAATTTTTAGTTAGATTCTACTTGATATAAACGGGACAGAATCACTAACAATAAAGTAATATTAACTTTAGACTTTTAAATGAAAAAGTCTATTATTTTTTTTCATTTTTAAAGGCTTTTGAGTATGGCCATGAAGGTGCTCATGCTCACAAGGAATTGTGTTTCTTTGATTCTACCGATAGATAGATAACGTACATCGCAGTTGAACAGACTAGAACCAAGAACCTATCGTCTGTCGCCCGGGACTTGAGTATCATTGCAAATAGGTTCGGAAGGTGCCAACTGGTTTTAGCACTTATTATTAGATTATTCTCACTAAAACACATAAAAGTGTAATATAATTTATTAAAGATTTTTTTTAAAATATGCGTTTACTTATGAGAAGCTGATTTTATTTATTTATTCCTTTGAAATAGCTCTTCTTTTTTATCGAATGACAAAAAGTACCCACCTACTATTTTTAACAAAGAAATTTTACATCAAACGTCACTTGATCCTAATTAGCCAAAACTAGTTATGCCGCGTTCTTATAATCAAGAAACGATTCGTTTTGCTTACGGACGGTAAAAAGTCGTTGAATTTTCAACCAAAATTTTACCGTCCGTAAGCAAAACGAAACGTTTCTTGATTATAGGAACGCGGCATTAGTTAAAAACAATAATGAATTCACAGACATTTTTCACACAACAAAATACTCTGTGATCTTTAATACATAACATGTTAAAAAAACACAACTCCATTTTTCAAAACGGATCCCACTAATATTATAAACGTGAAAATTTGTGACGATGTATGGATGTATGGATGTTTGTTACTCTTTCACGCAAAAACCATTGAACCGATTGCGATGAAACTTGGTATGTAGATAGCTGGAGACCTGGTTTAACACGTAGGCTAGGTGTGTTATCCCGGGTTCCAGATGTCTTAATAAAAGCTGTTCCCGGATCCCTCCTATTAAAGGCGCAGTACGGCACATCGTGTGGTTTTAGTCGGTTCGATTCCGACACACCGCCCCACCGAAAACCCCGATGGGGTGACGGCTCGAGAGGGTTTCCAAACGCAAAAAAGGGCTTTTTATTCCGATATTCTCACGGCACCCTGGACTTATTTACTTATCCGGTGAAACTGCGGGGCGCAGCCAGTATTAATATAAAAATCAACCTTTTATAAATATACGTTTGCATTCATCTACAAATATCACTTTGGTACTTACTACAATAAACTTACTTTAATTAAAAAAAAAACACATCTACGTCAACGACAGTTATTGATTTAGTTTTACTTAAATAAAAAAATATAATAATGTTTGTAGGACGAATCTTAGCAAGGCAAAATTTTCTATCTGTCTGTACAAACGAGCTTCTTGTCATGGTGTCCTAATCGTCAGTGAAAAGATAATTAAAATTAAAAAGTGACAATTCGGACAAGTGTCCGAATTTATTTATGTCCGAATTGTCAGCAACCGCATAGATAGATAGAAGCACTTGTCAGTGGCCGTTAACTAGAGTAATTACTGATGTAATAGGTCGGGGAAAAAGTCTTTTGTATTTGTATGTATACAATTTAAGAAAAATCTCTGTATGTACCCTTTGTACAAATTGTCTCTGGCTGGTTTTAATATCAATAAATATAGGACATTAAGGAAAAGAAAAATAAAAAGTATAAAATACTTTTCCACCATTTTTCAATTATTTTCTGTCCCCCAAAATGAGTGAATCTAATGAAGAAATTCGATAAATTTTGAAGTTTTATTACAAAAAAAGAAAAATGCAACTCAAGCTGCGAAAAATATTTTGTGAAGTTTATGGACCTAATGTAGTGTCAGTAAGAGCACAAACTTGGTTCAAGCATTTTCAGTCCGGGAATTTTGATGTCAAAGGTGGTCGCTCTGGTCGCCCTCGTACGGATAAAGTCGATGCCATTTTTTAAAAAGTTGAGCTAAATTGGCATATTAATAGTTACGATATAGCCGAGGAACTGAGAATTGACCACAAAACAGTTTTGATCCATTTGTCTGTCTGGCTCTACAAAAAATCTCGATATTTGGGTGCCACACGAGCTCATTGAAAGAAACCTAATGAATCGTGTACTCATTTGCGATTCTCTATTGAAACATAATTAAACTGAACTATTTTTGAAAAGATTGATCACTGGTGATGAAAAAAAGATCACCTACGGTAAGAATGTGCGAAAAAGATCATGGTCAAAGGGTAGTTAAGATCCACAGACTGTAGTGAAATCCGGATAAACACGCAATAAGGTGATGCTGTGTGTATGGTAGGATTGGAAGGACACCGTTCATTATGAGCTTTTACTGATTTTTGATAATATTTTTGCAGTTTTTTGATAAGAAATCCCAAGATTTGTACAGCAACGGAATTATGTCACTACCTACAAGACGGCAACAAGTTATTGAACAAAATGGCACATGGGTATATATTATAATTAAATGTTATTAATTAATTAAACTTTAACAAAAAAATGTCTTGAATTTGTATATAAAATACGAAGAAACTTTTCCCCGACTTTATATTTATTAGAACAAACGGTGTAAGTCCTTAAACAAATTAAAAACATCTTAACATTTAATTTTATGATATCTTTATATTTTAATCCCCGACGCAAAAAGAGGGGTGTTACAAGCTTGACGTGTCTGTGTATATGTGTATCTGTCTGGGGCATCGTAGCTCCTAAATACTTAGTATCATTAGGTATAAATACATTGCAAAGCATTGATTAAAATCAAATCAACAACTACTACGAAAACATTCTTATCTTATAGAGACAAGCACAGGTGGAATTGAACGGGATTTCAGAGAGGTCGGCGAGTGGTCATTAGTTCATTACACACCGTTTATCAAATGCGCCCGCACAAGGTCTTGTTCTCAGCTTAGCTTAAACTAGCATTATATATAAGTACACATGTATTTAGGACGAACTTTTAAGGATAAAACGAGATGACTGCCGTTCCATCTTCAAAATAAAGAATCTATTCGTGAAAAGTTCATGTGTAATAGAACTATGAGTGGAAAAGTTTGACGTGTCAGCTATAAAAGGAATGTTGGTCATAAATTAAATATAAATACACGTACACACAATTCTAAATCATAAGCATTAATAGTTGACATGTACACATTTGTGCAAGTAAACAAGAATACCAAATATTTAATATAAACGAGGTGTACTGAAAAGTTGTTTATTTTACTTGAAAGAACGGCTTTTGAACATAAAAAAATATTCGAAAAATAATGCCTTTCCTGGTGTCCGTGCACATTTTTAATGATATAAACATGAAAATGCATAATATTTTGTATATTATGCATTTTCATGTTAATATGAACGATTTTGTTTTTTATTATCAGAAAATATGTAAATGAATCATCAAATAATCATGAAATAATTAATAAGTAAATATTAATCCTTTTTGAGATAAACACGTCGACACACAGTAAATACTTAGCTGATATTTTTCATTGGGGATATGAAGACCAAGTTCTATAACTTTTTAAGTGTAAATGTCCACCTGTTTGAAGTTAGGTACCAACGTGGTTGATAAATGAGTGTTAGTGTTGTATATCTACTTCTTAGTAAAAAAAAATACACGAAAAAATTATGTAAATTACTTTTATTAATAATCTCTCTTGAAAAATGTTATATTTAAGTGCAAACCGAATGTTTTGGATATTTACATTATAACCTGTTATTATTAAATACCACCGCGTGTGTTCACGCCACGCATAACGGATTACGTTTTGTATTACACGTTGTTGCTGACCTACTAAATGATAACTATTATACATTATACTCGCAAGCTATGTCCTTCAAAACCAAATATACGAATAAAAAATAAATTAGTTTCATAATGTTCGTTATAAACATAATAGAAATAGGACCAATGAGATGTAATAAATTACTTCCTGGTATATATTGAATTCAAAGATTTATTGCTGTAAAAAACTTTATGATCCTGTTGACTGTTTACGAACATACCAATTGAATTTTAGGACAGAAAAACATATCATTTAAAACTAGATTAGGTACACAGCTATCCTATTACACAAGGTTTAGTTCTTTGCCTTATAATCAGTCATGATGTCCTGTAACCAACCACCCAGCTGTTTTGGAAAGCTGGTTTTGTAAATTACATATTTCGCTTCCGCATTCTTTTAATAACAAGGTACACAGTTTTGATTTACACCCAAATATTTTTCCCCTAACATTTGATTTGATGGTATTCACTTAAATTGGTATCACTGTTCAAACTGCTTACAAGGAATTGTGTTAATTATGTCTATCGATGGATACATCGCATTTGTATGGATTATAAATTATGTAGTACCTATCGTTTATCGCCATCGGCTCGAGTACGATTTCGGATATTTTTGTACATTTTTGACACTATGTAGTTAACATATAACATGAGTACAGCATAAAAATAGGATTTTTTATTGTTGTATGGGATCGGACAAGGATTAAAAGGGAAAACTAAAATATTTGTAGCAGTGATTTTTTATCAATAAACTAAAGCAGTCTGATTTGAATGATGTTACGGGTGTAATAGTGTTTAAAATTAAAACCTTTATTATTTTCGAACTATTTTGCAATATAAAAGTATGACGCGTATCTCAGTTTTTCTAGAGACTTCAGGATGTAGCTATACGTATTTTTTTCTGAAATTTAAGCCAAATTTCGGCTTGATGGCATCGACCATCACTTTCCCTAATTTTCATGTCTCTGGGCCGCGACTATATCGCGTAATGTTTGCCTGTACATTATGTACATAACACTTAAGTGCCTATGTATTTAAAATTACAGATGTCTGATATGTATTGCTGGGGTCGTTTATTAGAAATCTTTAGTAATTAAGAATAGATTAAAATACATAAACATTTTAATGTTTATGTATTAACACTAAAAACTGGTAATCGTCGTAGTCGTCAATGATTTTATTGTATTTTGAAACAAGGAAGTTAACTATACTCATAGTTAACCATACCATTAATTTTACTTTTAAATTTTTGTTAATTTATTCAGCAGAAGATACGGAAATAATAAGTTACAGTTTTAATATTCCTTTAGTGTTATTTCTGTTTGAAAAAATGTCCTTAGGGTTATTTCTGTTCGTTAATATATTCTGTGTACTTCACCTCAATTATGCTTACCTTGTTTTATCTTAATTTTCTCATTCAAAGTCCGGCAACTGTTTATGTTTGAGCGATTAGAAACATCGAATTGACGATGATATTAGCGCCGTGACGCGTTCTAAACGAAGTCAAGCAGGAAACTGGAAACAGTGTGGAGTTCAAGTTTGTCCAGTATGCAATAATATGTGTCAATGACAGATTCACAATTATTTCATAATAGAGATGGCTTTACATACATAACTGTAATTTAACACCGCTTCTGGGTAAAAGCCCAAGTTGATCTGTGACTTGTTCACGGTTATTATTTAATATTGAACAAGAGGCAGGTAAAGTCGTAGCGGTAGGAAAAAGGTCTGTATGTTCGTTTGCTACCTGAGTGGTGTTAAAAAACAGCGCAGTAGTCGATCCTTGATCACGTAAGCGGCGTAATGATAGTAAATACATCTTTTATATAGAGTATTAGTTTTTGTCCTAGGCTTCGATCGCGTAAAATATCTAATTTTTAAATGAAATTTACTCTTAGTCATTTTCTTTTTTATCTCTGGCAACGTGTGTGCAAAATTTCATGATGATCGGATGACCGGTACCTCAGTGCATAAAATATGAACAAACAACATCGATTTTTATATATTAAGACATTTTTATATATAAAAGAGCCTACTCCCATCTCAAAGGCCGGCAACGTACTTGTGACTCTTAAGTTGTAGGTGTCCATGGGCGCTTACCATCAGATGACCCGTCTGCTCCGTATGAATAGACGTTAAACGCAGTTTCACTCGTGATTATGATCACTGCTCGACTCCTAACGGTCGTAGCGTCATGTGACATAGCCTATATGTACTATTCCTCATGAACCTGGCTATCATATAAAATAAGTTTTTTTCGAATGCGACTGGTAGTTTCAGAGATTAGCGTGTTTCAACAAACAAACAAGTAAACAAAAACTTTTGAGCTTTATTATATTAGAATAGATTAACTATCTGTAGTTTTAGTTAGCACTTATCTACATATAATCTTATTTTAAAAGTTAATAGGTACTATTCGAATTGATGCTGCTGTAACACTTTATATGTTTAATAAAGAATGAAATTCGATGAAGTGATTTTGCGTTTTTTATTTATGTTTTGGTATACACATCATTCGAAATTGATATCGAAATGTTAAGCCACATTACTCCAATATTTTATACTGGCAAGCAGCGCCCCGCGGTTTCACCCGCGTAAGTCTAGATCCCGTGGGAATATCGGGATAAAAAGTAGCTTATATGTTAATCCAGGTCTCCAGCTATCTACTTAGCAAGTTTCATCGCAATCGGTTCAGTAGTTTTGGCGTGAAAGAGTAACAAACATACATACATCCATACATACATACATACATCCATACATCCTCACAAACTTTCACGTTTATAATACTAGTAGGATTGCTTGGTATCTCTGCTCGCTAAGAAAAACAAGAGCGATGTTAATTAACACAGTTAAGAAGCTCTGTTTAGTGTTATGAGCATTCAAGTTACAACATATGTTTGAAAATCAATTTTCATAAATTGAATTGAAAACATTACTTTGCATAACAAGAAATATTTAATTGGATTAAACGGTTCTCATAAACAAGAAAATCCATTACGAAAATCAGAGCAGTGCTAAACAAACCTGGTAGGTACACTTTATACATGAGATATGATATCCTTAAATATGTTAATTGTAGTGAAGATTCTCCGAAGGAAATCCACTTATAGCTGTACTTTAATTTAAACAGTTTAAAGTGCAACAAATTTAATGGCAATGTTCGGGTTAACTCCAAGATTAGGAGTAATTGACTGAATAATTTATTTTGGAGTAAATGCTTTTAACTGCAGTCCTATTCTAAGAATATACAATACATGTGAACTATAAATTGCGGCCGAGGTCTGCTTTTCTGAAGACTGAAGACTATAATTATATATTTCCACGGGAATTAACGCGATCACGAAAAGGTATTACATACCTCTGAATTGCCTGAGGTTTCGACCAGGTTGCACTGGCTGTGGTAACAGGCTGAACCGTGGAAATACATAATTATATCATGGAACGCGAAAGTTTAAAAGTTAATAGAGAAGACTAGTTTAGAGAGAATTCAAAAAAAATAATTTATCTCCCTCTGTCTCCCCTCTCTCTCTCATCTCTCTCTCTCTCTCATCTAATACGGCTATTCTCATACTTTATGCCGTCTCTTGTATATTGTCAACCTTGAGTGCATTGTTCTTTTCTAGCCCATCAGGCTTAGTGCGGTGCTGCAACTGCAGAGTAAAACATTTCAATTGTATCATATCAGATTACATTTCACATCACTAGACCTGTTTCTAGCTATGACTTTCACATGATATGGCTATGACAGCTGCACTTCTACATATGTCCATAATACCAAGTTGTGTAGCATGTTGGATAAAAAAGAAATATTTTTTGAGTCGGTCCCATACAATCTTTCTTCGACCCTAAGTGGTGAAATTTAAAGAACAGCGTGATCACGTCAATTTCTTTGTCTTTATCCTTTTCAAGTTAGCAATAGGCAATGTAGCCATGTAGCGTTAAACGAGCCTATTCCATATCTTTCAGCAGACAAAAAAAAATCGAAAATGTAAGTTAAATTCAAATGTCTGGTGATAGGTGGACAGCCAGAACAAAAAACTGCGGGTGGGTATTGCCGCGGGGCGGTGCCAGTTTTAGACAAGTTTGATACGCAACATGGAGTTACCATGTCGCAACACCCGTGCTCGACTCACTCGCACTCACATGGATAACTCGATCAATATCTATTTGTTCGTTAACTCGCGGCCTCGACTAAACTACTGTTTCTTATTTCCTACAGGTGTCGAGCGTCTGACCACCGGTTTCTTGCTATACTTTTGTTCAATTATCAGTTCCGTTCAAATCAATAAATGATTACATTACGAATAATTTATTGATCTGAATACGTATAACACAATACTGTAAATATAGAGTTGCACACAGGAAAGGGGTGTATGTGCGAAGAGGCAAGTTTGGAATCAAACAATATGCACTGCAATAAGTGTTATTATAATGGACGTAATAAATTCTTTCACAACACACACTTTACAACACTCACTTCTTAAACAGAGAGGCATGTCTCCTCGGTCTGATGTCCAGGGCTAAACTCTCCTGCCGCCTCTTGTTTCCTCTCTATTCTTTATGTTAGATTAATTAAAAAAAAAGTCAAAGCTATTCGACATACACTTTATATTAGCAGCGACCTTCTAGCCAGTTCAATCTTTTTTGCGAGATCCGACTTGATATTAAACCTTAGTGTAAAACATGACATACTTTACATTAATATGGATGTCTTGTGTTAACCAAACCTACATCATTTATATACCACTAAACTCATATATTTATTATTTTGCTGCACCATATAAAGATAACCAATGCATTTTTATGTTTAAAAATAATTAGCTAGTTAGCTTGTAAGCTATATTAAATTAACGACTTCCTAATTCAGCACTCGCAACAAGTATCCCGTACATTCATAGCTACTTTTTATCTACAATAAATGTAATAATATTTGGAACTCAGGCTTTATGTTTATTAATACGTTAACTATATTTTGATATGATTATGACCCAGTAATCGAGAGAAAACAAATCGATATCTTGTTGTCGATTGCATAATACGATTGGAACAAAAAGTTCAACGTCCTATTTTATATGAAAACCACTTTTTAAAACCAGTTCCTTAAGTTGAATCTTTTGACAAGTAAAATACAAAATTAACTACATAAGTTTATGTTTACTCACACGTAGATAGGTATACTGCACATTGTGAATGAGATTATATTAATAATTACTATATCGATACTTTATGTAACGCTACCATATACAAATTATGATGTAATCGCTTCAGATGGCAGTGTAAGTCGATTCTATTGCAATATGTGTAGTAAGATAAGGATAGAGTATTTAAAATACTGATTCATTTACGGTTGATTTGTGACAGTCTTGCGCATGAGTCAGTCCCCGGTGCCACGGGCTTCGAGAAATAACTAGTGCTAATAACTACCTACATCAGAAAAGAATTAACACTAACTTAATCATTTTTTGTTTCTTTCCATCGCTGCTGTGATCAGCTGTATCAGCAATCTGTTTCTTTCCAATCTCGAATACATTTACACTTAATTATTATTAAGCGACCCGAATTAACATTGCATATTGCACGTAACAACGTTTTTGCTTAACCTTACCTGAACCATTTTGGTTATTATTTAATTAGATATGAGCGTGTTTAATTTACGTAACAACTTTACTATTTATATAAATTTTTTTTTCCTCACACAACTATTTGCCCTGCCCGGTCTTAACCTGTAATGGGTATTGCGCAACGATACGAGAAAATGCTTTGCAGTCAGATGATTTAATGATAGCAATGATGAGAAAAAATAATTGATTAAGTCGCGAATTATGGTTGATACTTCACTTCTTTTATTGTCTGCAAGAGAAGTTAGAAAGCTACTATAGTACCAATAGTTTAATTAATCTGAACCGACCACGTTGTTACTTGCATAAATATCTGTATTAAGCTGAAAGCCCTTTCCCCGTACCTAGTGAAAGTTTGAAGTGGACATTTAGCGAATCACCCGGTTTTGCAATATGCTCTGTAAGCATGTCGTAATAATAAATACCGGGAAAGGTATTTTATCAAGTGCGTAACAAGGCTAGCCGTAGTCTCGTTGACCAGCGACAATAATTACGGTAATTTTCTTTGGATACTGTAAGTTTTTTGAACAATATATATTTTTTTGCAAGTTTATGTAGCCAGTCAGGTTTTTGCTGATTGACCTTGACCGAGTAAATACACGACCCTGCACTATCTGCTAAGTTCATTGTAATAAACCTCTTCTCCATTGTTTGCTTTTTATTGGTGCCGCAAGTGCAGAATAAAGAAGAGCTTATAATACATAAACGAGCGTTAAGTATACTAAGTTTATGTTATAATATTAATTAACAGGAGTAACGGAGTAAGACTTCAAAGAATTTCAGGCCCGAAAATATACAAGAGACATTCCTTTGCCTATTCTGAACTGTAGCTTAGGTTTATTCGTCTGTGATCTTAAGAAACAAACTATGCTGTTTAGGCTTGGTGACTACGATATAATTAGACATAATATTATACGTTAATGATGTGTATGATGGTCTGGCATCACTGCCATAACTGATGATAACTACATTGCCAAATGCCAACCATATACATAGTTCTCCAGCATAGCACGCAGTAAAATAGTTTTATTGGCAGTAGAATCCTAGCTCTACGACAATATTAATAGGAAATCAATATATAAATGTTGAAATCAGAAGTAGCAATGTATGGCCTGGGGACGGGCGGTGAGCCGTAACCTACTACTCCCGCAGAAGTTGGCCGAGATGGTGGTGTTACGTATGGTTATTGCAACTGCTATCTGTTCGATATGGTATTGATAATAATTAAGTTATTAAATCTTTATAATAAAAAAACTACGAATCATCAACACTCAGCGCGACTGCAGGCATTGTGAATTTAGGACTGTTTCTGCTTGCAACTTGTACTATTCCAGTCAGCATAAAAGTGCAATATTTATGTGTTTTCATTATCTTCAGCTTACTGTCTTAAACTGTTTTGTTGGGTATCTATTTGTAAAGCTTATTATTATATATATTTTGTGTAGATTATCAAGACATATCGATAGTTCGATACGCTTCGATTTTAACGTTTCGAAATAGTAAAATGACGTGACGTGAATCAGTGCTCTGGAAAAATAATCGAAATGTACAGTCTTAAAAATAAGGTTCAGTAATACATTTCGGATCTTTTATATTAGAAATGTATCTATAAGGACACCAAGCATAATTATAGCATACAACACCGTTAGACATACTAAGTACTTAATTCGTAGAATAACTATTTATCCTCTAGAATTCAAATTAACTAAATTAATCATCAACATTAACATTTAGAAGGGGCTGCACATAAACAGTAAATCATTTAATCAATGTTAATCGTTTCGTCGTTTAGCTTTACTTCAACAAATCCATAGGCTCATGGAAACATAATCGCTTAAGCTGACCGTAATGTGTATTTTTATGATCATATTATTATTAATGGACGCGCACGGTACGGTTCCAGAGGAATTTCCTCCCAGGTGCTTCGGCTGTGGAATAAGCTCCCGAGGTTTTCTCGAGGGGCTACCGTATGGGTTTTTTCAAGAAAGTATTATATAGTTTTTAAAAGGTCGGCAACGAATGCGAGTCCTCTGGAAATGCAAGCGTCCATATGTTACGGTAACCGCTGACTAGTAGGCGGGCCGTTTGCTTATAGTCTCAAGATTCACCAACAATTACTTACCCATAGAAACACAATACAGACATTACATGCAATAATAAGAATACAGTATAGCAATTACTTAAAGGTAAACACCCCTACTTGTTTACAATACTGCACATAGTGACGTAAAGAATTTACAATCGGCTTCGAATACCACTCAATACAGCACTGTCTTTCATTATAAACTCATTCATAATATTAATAAATTGGAGAATTAGAGTTAATTCGCTCTGCCTAGTTTGGGATCAGACGGCCGTGTGTGAGAGTATGAAGCGATTATTATTACACTAACTATCTATTTGGTGTCGTGGCAAATATTGGCGCTTAAGTATACTTGCAATCATGGAGTCCTGAGTTCCATTTCCGAGTAGAACAAATTGTAGCAGGTGGCAGGCATGGTGTTTAGAAATATGCTCGATAAACGGCGAAAAGTAATGCTTTTTCCTAACTTCGAGGATGTATATATATACAGGTGTGAGTGTATGAAAAAACAAGTACATAGCGTGTGATAGTGTGTGTGGTAAAGTACCAATAGTGTGTTGTTAAAATCTAAGAACGTATACGGCAGGTACTTAAAGAATTTCATGTTACGCTAAACGGAATACTCCCGGGCATTTGCTTTATGCAATTCCGTGCGTTATCTGTCATTTACTAAAGAAAAGGTAAACCTAAACGCTGCAAAGTGACATGAACAGCACAACACTTAACTGTGTTTTATAATTGACTGGTGTTTGAGTATTTCCCCATAAAAAACAAAATACTTAGATTATAGGTATAAAGTTTTAAGGGTATGTAAGCGATTAGTGCTGGCTGTAGGCATTCGCAATATTAGGGGTGTCCGTGACAGTACCGCGTTGCTGACTTCATATTGTCCCTAAAGCACTACAATGAATCTGTAGGTAGGTCATCGCGATCAAGGAATGTACGTGTTAATATATTGTAAGTGATAAAGTTGGTAATGCTCGCTGAAGGTAGTTCGTTTGGATGCAGCCACTCTATTTGTTTAAGATGTGCTATGCGAGTTTTTGCTATGAAGTTTAAGAGCGATTATAATTAGGCAGAGAGCTTTATGCTCCAGGTTATTTGTATACTTTACATTTTCTACGGTGGACATTATATTGCTGATATGATATAATGATGATGACGATACTTATTGTTTCAGTGCCTACTGGCTTCAAAGCAGTTCTCAGTTATTCCAATAAGGCCTTAATTATAAATATATAGGTAAACTTGTTGATAAGAAGCAAAATAAAAAAAAAAATGCGTCTTAGATTTAAGGAATATAAAATATTTTAAATTGAAAGTGATATCGAACTAACTAGTACGCAGAAGCAGCGTTGCAATGCCATCACAAGATTGCGAAGGATGTAGAATGTTAAAAAACCGCTTTATGAAGCGACGTATCGCATGAATTTATTCGTAAATTATCTGCCACACATCTGACTCTAGGTCTTTGGTGTAGGCGCATTAAGAATGATTGACATTAAAGTACGGCTTATACGAACGTCGAACAGACTACATATTCATGATACTGTCGTCCCGGTTTAATGGCTTGTATGTTATGGCAGACCGATCCAAAAATAGAAAGATTAGAATGAACGCCTGACCACCTTGTTACATTTTCAACAACTGCCTCGAGCTTACCCGCACATACAACTACTTATATAGCCTTCTATTGAAACAAAATAACAAATTTTCTCGATAATTTAATACTGGTTATTACAAACGTGTAGACATGTCGAACTATTACAAATTAAATAGGTTCAGAATATATGTAAATCAAGTAAAATTAACTCTTTTGAAACTTCTTTCCTTCAGGCGCCTATTACATTTACGTATGTACTACTTAACATACTTTTACTTGCCACGGACCTACGTACCCATGGCTAGACGGGGCCTTTGACAGAAGTGTCGACAACTTAGATGTTTTCCTTTCACATTTAAGGGGAAAAAAGTTTTTAAGGTAGAAAAGTCAGGACCTATGTTGTGATTCATTTATATTTTTTTTTATATCATGGGATTGCCTCACCGAGATATACGGACATCCGATGTGGAAATATCCCATTATACGTATAAAAAAAAACTATCCACAAAAAAGTTACTTCCCGCTGCTCCTGCTTCTTAACAGACCATGTTCCTAGTGTTGGGGGGTTTATAAAGGTTTCAATTTCAAGAAATGGCAACACTACTTGTCAAAGAGTGATTGCGGAGAGGATAGCATTTAATGGCTTTAGAGCTTTAACATTATGAAATGAATAGACATAAAATGATGAAAATATTGCGAAGGAGGTTATGAACATGAGTAAATTAGAATACCAATAATATTTTATGAGATCCGATTGTATATGCGTAAAAAGGCGATAAGTTGTATGTTTGTTGCAATATATTTAATGGTTGAACGCAATGACAACAACTTTTTAATGATTTTACGTCGAGTTAATAAATAATCACTGGAAACTAGAGTGGCTTCTTAACACTTTCAACGATTTTATTGAGAGCAGATTGTGTCTGGTCTACCAGATGTTTTCAATTAACCGTTGATATTAGTATTGTGTTCTTGGGTAGGGACCCGTATTGAGATTCGGGATTAAATAACACTCAGTATTGACCATGAGACCAAATTTCATTACGACAATAGAGGAAGTATCTTAGTTTTAAGGTAAGTATTATTTTCTTCGTATAATTATTTTTCATCTACTACTATCTATATCTATCTATCTAAGATAAATCAAAAGATCATTCAGATTTTAGATACCTATTCTAATTATGGCTTATACACCTAAAGGAAATAAAGCCACTTCAACTAGTCATTGCCGTAGTTGAATATATTTTTCGAAAGATTAAGGCGATATACTCAAGTCTACTGCAGGTTACAGATGTATATTATTAGGGGAGCTTCAAATCCTATCAATTTTGGTTGCGACTCTGCACAATTACGTTTTGGGTAGGAATCGATCGGGAACAACCTATAGAACAATATGTAGGGGTAGCGCAGTGATTCTTATGGTAGGAATTTTCATGAAAATTCAAAAACTGCAACACTTTAATCAAGTCAAAGTCAAGTTGCTATTTTGTCTTTAGACACGATCGCATGGTTTGTATCAATTATGTTACATAATTTATTTTGCTCCAAACGACACTTAGCTTTACCAAGTTATTAATTACAATCAAAATAATGTAACAGTATTTCTAGATGTTATTTGGGAGGTTATTCTACGCAACACATAGATCCAGATCCTTCTCGTGGCATTTATTGAAGATGTGGAGGAGGCTGTTAAATGAAGGTCAACGTCCACCCACAAAAAACAAAGAGCAAATATTTTAATCTTTATCTCATAAAGAATAACTGTATGTTTTATAACGATTTTATATAATACTATTTAATAGTTTTACAGTTAGAAATACTTTGGAAGCAATTAAAATGATATAAGTAGTCACGTTAAATGAACATTGTTACAAACTAAAAATTTATACTTCGAATAAGAAAATAAAACATTTGTTTTGTTTGTCTTTGGTCACTATTAAAAATCCAAGATTTTTGTTTTGTTGGAGCTTCGAGGTATCTAAAACTAATTCAATAATGCATAAGGTTAAATAGACAACATATTCATTTACAAATACGAACCATATTATTACATTATCGTTAACCTCGAAACATATTGTTATGACATGTAATATGGAATTCGTATGTAGTACTACACTCATTTATACAGTAAGATTGTGTTTTTCAACCGCGGCGGTGAGTGGTTAACTTTGGCTGTTATTAAAACCATTTAAAATCGATTTGATTCATCACAGTGTGGGGCCACAGTGAAGCTCAAGGTGACATGTGCTATTGATAAACGTCGTTTCATTTCGCCCACATTCATCATTATATAGAATGAAATATCATGATGTCATAAGTTATTTGTCTAACACATAGTTGTTATACGAGGGTTAAGTTCCTAGTTACATATATATGATAAGGCCTAACTTTAAAATAATAATTTTCTATCAGTTATTCTGAATATGTTATTGAATTCAAACTCAAACATTTTTACACGACCAGACTTCCCAAAAAAGGAGTACAAAGTTTTATTTTTATTTTTGCCTGAACAGATTAGGGTATATAGGGTATCATTAGATTCTTTACATTAACCGAGTGACACTGTCTATAATTGTTTTTTCAATCGAATTGGCGGCTGTATTGCGCCATTTTCAAATAGTAAATTCTTCAATTGTTTTTGGCTGGGCAGTCGTGTTTTTTTTTTTAAATTTAGCTTGTTAATAAAGAGTTTATTACATGTTTATGTAAACATTCTAGTGGTTTTTCCGGATTTCAGAATATCTTTATATACATATATTTCTTCTGTGCGTGTAAATGTTACTGAACTCCTCCTAAACGGATGGAAAGATTTTAATGAAATTTTTGGTGTGTCTTCAGGTGGATTTGAGAATGATTTAGATTTACAATTGGACTCGGTAGATGACGCTTCAATAGGGTTACAGAAAAAAAATAAAATTTACGTTCCGGCAGGACAACGTTTACCATAGCGCTTTTGACATACATAACTGTCAGTCGTTTGACAGTTGGTGCGATTCACAGAATGCGCGTTGCAAATATCGTTTAAAACTTTAAAACAGATGCATCGGTCGGAACTATGTTTTTGGAATATTTTTTTTTATTAATTATACTAATTCGAATTCAATATTCGTAGTTAAGACGACAACACGACACAACGTCTGTCGGGTCAGCTAGTGAACATATAAAAAAGCATGATGAAATTCTCGCAGCAATAAATATCCTTGTTATTATCAGCGAACCCCTTCGCTATCGACTGATGTAATCAGTCCGACTATCATCGATGTATATGTACATATATTTTATTAAAGCGATTGCGTTCACCGGCTATTGTACAACAAACTAGACAAGTTACTTGTTGTGAAGATAAAGTTACGTTCTAAGCACAGTGAAAATGGAGCTGGTTTATATAAAAGCATTCTCAGACGAAGTGTGGCATTTAGCTACACTAGTTGCAGTTGGCCTATATTACCTAATGTACAAAGATACGATACCGAGTACCGCTTCCGCGTCAGCGAACTACATTTTAGTGGCCACAAATCAGAACAGGTGAGTAGAGGCTAGGTTTGTGCAATCTCCTGGTATGAGTGCAATTGGCCAATACTGTCAATGTTTGTCCTGCTTACGTCCGACCTAAAACACTCCGGCCACTAGTATCACATTCATGGTCGTAATCATTAAGATACTGTAGAAAATAATATAAGCTCATCAGTTGACTACTTCTAAACAGAATCTAAATGTTAGTTCATAAATATTTTCTTAATATTATTTATTCATATACGCGTCTCCTTACGTTCATCATTAACATAAATTATATCGTCACAAATTTGTCATATATTGCAATTATATATCTTATCTGGAAGTGACCTCTTACAAAACCATCAACAATACTGTTGTTTTTGCAGTAATTTACGCTTAATGTAACTTTTGAAACAATTTACTTTTATCTTGCATAAGTACCATTGTCATCATAATCACTACATATTATAAAACAAAGTCCCCCGCCGCGTCTGTCTGTCTGCCTGTCTGTTCGCGATAAACGGCTAAACTACTGAACGGATTTTCATGCGGTTTTCACCAATGGACAGAGTGAATCAAGAGGAAGATTTATATGTAGTATACATGCATATTATTGTAGAGAAAAGTCGAGAAATTCAAAGATTTGTATCAAACATATTTTTGTGCGCTTACATTGCAAACGCTGGCTAAACCTTACGAGATAGATCAAATTAATGTACTACGGAATTGTATATCTTAAAAAGATCAATAAAAAAGTCCGCGATGGTATATGTTTATATCCTAAGGATAACCCACAGTAACCATTTTTATCTTTTACATATTACCAAAAAATTATGGGTTATTTATCAACCTATTTTAACAATTCAGTATTATTCCTTATCCAATTAAATACATTAGATACGTTGTGCATTTCATGTAGATAAAAATTGCCCTTTACAGCATATTATTAAAATGAATATCTTAGAAGATATCAGACGCGGCGGGAGACTTTGTTTTATAATATGTAGTGATGTACATTTAAATCGTGATCGATTTCTTTATATATATATATATTATTAACTGAAAATAATTCTTTGTACACCTTATTTAACCAAAATTTCGCGAACGTGAAAAGCGAGGAATGTGAAATTTAAAATAAAAACTAAAACTTATAAACAATATGTCGTTGGTTTGCGAGAATAGCGACATAACTAAAAATTATTGATTTTAGAGAATGGCAATGTTTTGTGATTTCCGCTAGAGTATTTTTTTCTAAATATAAAATGAACTTGTCGCTTTCTAACGAACGGTAGCACGAAATAGGCGTCGCATCTCTGTTCACCATAAAATATCAAAGATTTACGATCGTTTGGCATACTTAGTTCAATTCGGCTGAATTTTGAATTATGTCGATATTCTCGCAAACCAGTGATGTGTTAAACTTATAAATTTTGTGAATAAGGCTACAAATGTCAACACGTGTCCAGTATATACGCTGACCCGTCATGGTACAGATTGTACGGATAGTCTGTACAATGACAGTTCGACTTTTACTCGTCGGTTCAACAATGTTAGTGATTTATTGTTGATATTCGATCACCAGGGGACTCCACTAACTAATTACAATGAACGCTACTACAGGAAATGCTGTTATTACTGACACCATCCACCTTATACTGACTTATGTTACTACTATTATAAATTAAGATTACTATTGCTACTACTACCTGTACTATTATCTATTCTGTGCTACTACTCGCATTATAAATGGTCCGTCCATTTATAATAGTAGTATTTTGTTACCCAGTCACATCAGAACGGCTGAACGGATCTAGATGAAATGACACAGTGATAGATTATTAGTTATTAGATTAGATTGAAATAGCATAGGCTACTTTTTATTCCGAAAAAATGTAGCCATCAACTTCTTCAACATCGTAGGATAGATATGCTATTTCGAGTTGTTAGCGGCAATATTTTACCGTCGCCTATTACCCCTTCTTAAAATTCGTAAAGAAAAAGGTAATAGGTAGGTATGTCTTAAAATTGGTTTTAAAATATAAATGTCCATATACACGCCTATCTTCACCTGCCCATCTATCAACAGAGAATCTATAGGACAGTGACCACAGAGGGAAAGTTGATTTTCATCACACAATAGCTTGGGAATTCATTACCTCTTCTAGAGAAATCTTTCTAGCTGTGCATAAATATAGCCCGTGTATATGTCGCAAAGATAGTTGACCTCGCTTTACCTGACTGCAGCTATAGAAAGTACATTATAATTGCTGTTCATTATACTCACTATTGTGAATGGTAATTAAACAGTCGTCATTTAGGCTTTCGATTCCCACCGGGTATGTCTATACAAACCAAACAACTCGGTGTTTCGATGCTGCGGTTTATGTAGCAAACTGTGTTAATAAACTGCTAATTATACCTACGTATATATAATATAACAAAATACACCATTGTTAAAGTAATTTCAGTTTACAAAATAGCCTAGTTGTTGAAATCTGTAAAACTTTCTTCGGTAAAGTACATTAAACTGTTTTAAATTTTTACCATAAATCTTTAGAGGAAAGTTTGAAAAAGATTTTAAGGGCCAGATGGCTGGTAAACCAAGTTATAAGCTCATTTTTTGGCTTCAAGGGATCTTAGATTTCAGTCAATGATATTAGTCGACCTATCGATATTAGAAAATGAGGCTTGAGAAAGAGACGGATAACGTAGTGATCCTTTCAGGAATCTTTTTTCCGTTTGATGTACAAAGTCCTAAAAAACAAGTCAAGTTAAATTATCAAACGTAATAACTTCAAAATGTTAAACATATTTAGTAAAATCATGGAGGTAATGTTAAAAGTTATTATGCAAAAATATATCAATATACTAAGATTACAATGGTTATGTAAGTAAGGAGCGGTAATCAGGCAGTGCAGACGCACCGATGCAGGCCGCGGCGACGAACAACGCACTTGGCTTCAAGTTCGATGCTAGATAATGAGTTCCCAAAGCGTGCAAATTGTTAGGCAGCGCTTTGTTTCCAACATCAAGATTAAAATTGAATAGCATAATGTGCATTTTTGCTGTGTATTTATCTTAAAGTATTAAATGTTATTTTCTGCAAATTGCGATGAGATTAGATTAATTTATTTACAATTACTGTTAACGCGGCTGCTTCAATCTATTGTGCGTGGATTATCTTGAGGCGGCATCTCACATGTGAATAGGAAATATTGTCCCTAAGACCTTAACATCAATTAATAGTGGTTCGTAGTCTGTTACTATAACAATAGAATAACATAACAGTTGGCAGTACATATTTTATTTACCTTTGTATAGGTATTTTTGTACGGCAGGCAGCCCGGGCTTTTCGCCGATCGGCCGCATGGCCCATTCGGCTTGAGGTCGTGAAGGCCATTGGAAAGAGTCTATATGTTATTGTAAAACCCCGAAAACTACGGTAAAACTTAAGATTAGTCAGTGAAACCTAAGATTTACCAACTTTTAATGGTAAAAGTTAGAAATAGTTGTTGATCATCGGTCATTCCGAACTTTTATTTACTCGGTAAATTTTAGGTTTTACCACAGAGACACGGTTAATGTCGAAAAATATACATGATAGCTTTGTGGTTTACCAAGTGGATGGTGCAAAAAGATAGAAATGAATGATGACCAATAAGAGTTGGTAAAGCTGAGGTATTACTGGCAAACCTTAAGATTTACCATAGCTAGTTCGGGCTTTTACAAGCCCGAACTAGCTATGGTATGGTATAATGTAACATATACATTAAAAATCAGTAATTCAGTAATTTAGGCTACTCAATTAGCTGTTTCAGTTATCACTATAACCTACAATGAAGTAGTGCAAGTGTAATGCAAGTGCTGACAAACTGTCTGAAAGAACTACATACAGGTCCTGTATTCTTTTATCTGTCCTATAGATAAATATATGAACACAGGAATACTCATGATGTTAATGGCTGCGACCTTCTGGATGGTGTAGATATTATGACAGCGGAGCTCATATGATTACAGATAGATAGAGTTACACCAAAGCCTCGTTGATATCCCTAAAAAAAATTTTCTGAAAAGTTTGATGTGATGAAAATATTCCTTCAAAAGATGAAATGCGCAAAATTTGTAAAATAATTGTAAATTGTACAGCATGGTAAATGTGATAGTCGTTGTAATGTAAATGTAACAGTGTCATAAGTTTCTAATAAAATGCAAAATGAATAATCCGCTTGAACTTCATTCGATTTGTTTTATAAATTTTGTATTTGGAAATATATTAAATTGAATATTTCCTCGAACATTATGAACTAATTGGTCTCTTTCGAATCGATTAAATGTTGCAAAGGGATGTAGGCGTTGGTTCTTGAAGAAGTCACCGTTTTGCCACCGAGGTGATTTACAATAAACACTATCTTTAATTTATATTTTGTCATACATGACATTGATTGAATATTTATAGTTAAAATATTATATATTGTAGTTGGAGCTAATAAAACCACTCCATTTGCATGCGAATAACACACATAACATGACTTCCATTGAGTAATATGCGCTCAATTAATGGTCATAAAATTATGATTCGAAAATAATTATGAAGGACTGCTAATTTGTCTTAACTACATGAATAAATAACTATAATGAACTTATGTTATATATGTACTGTATGGTTTTGATTTACTGCCGACTCCAGTTTAAGTTATAATAAAGTAGCCGAATATAGCAGAATATAACTAAAAGTTCAAGAAGAACAAAACTGCATCAATTTGAGGTTATGCAAAGTGTGATTACTTTGACAAAAAAACATAAAACGATTTCTTAAAAGATACACCTTCTACTTGGTTAGCATAAGAAAGCATAGGCTCTACGTAGGTAATTAATCAATTTATTATTTGGCGCTGACTCAAGATTAGTTTATTTATAATTGTGATGTGAATGTTAGGTTTGTATCGATGATCACGCCCAAATCACGGATTTCGTTTACTGCACTTAAATATGTGCCATCAATTTCATAATTCGTACAAGTGGTTTCTGTTTGCGGGTGAATTTAATATGAAAGCATTTATTTATATAAAGTTCCATACAGTTTGCATTGCACCTGTCTAAGAATTCCTTAAGGTTAATGAAGAAGGTAAGAATGATTTAATTTAGCGGTAAATTTTAAGATCGTCGGCAAATAATGACATTTTACAGTACTATTTATCTTTTTATTTACTAACGTGACACGACAACTGTTTCCATACAACTATACTATAACATATACTAAATACCCATAACATAAATCTATCTGACTATAAAACTTTGCGCGAGACCGCTTTTACAGTGATCGCCATCGATCGGTATTTTTTGAGACATTCTACAATTGCTATTAATCCGCTAACAGTAGATACGTACACGGTGTTCCATCACAGTCCGTATTGCCAGGGCCTCAGGTGTATTCTTGAATCCTTTCAAGGGTATACCAATCCCTGTGAACCCTGTGACGCCCCCAGGCAAGCGCTCAAGGGAATCGACTTGCTCTCTCCGGCGCCTGGTGTGTCTTCTGCACCACGAGAGAGTACTAGTTCTCTCCCGTTCCCTTTCCGCCACCTCTTGGCATATATTACCTCCTCGTAAAACGAGGCGGCGGAATCCCACGCGCTCTCGCTCTGGACCATGGACATAATCATGGTCTCCAACGAGAGGCTACCCACCGCAGTGGTGGCACACAGGCGTTAGCTTCCGGCCTAACCGACACAGATACTAACCAAAACATCCGGTAGGAGAGGCTGCCATGCCACCTCTCCAGCCCATTCTCAATGACGGGCCTTACCGCTACGATCGTGACGTGCCCTGTGCTGGGTTGCCATGAGCACCTAGAGGAGCTGGGTCCGTTGTACCTCGTTGACAGGTCTCAACTCCTGCTCTTGCGCTTCCCTGCGCCACTGATACAAGGACGCAAGGGATTTCGCCTCTAGGGGGATATTGGCGATATCGAGTGACACCGCCAACATCACCTCGCTCCGAGACACTGCTTCCTCCGCCAGGGGCTTTATGCGCATGATCGCATCCACAGGGGGGCGCCCCTTGCGGAAACCAAATTGGTTATCCGCCAGGTCCGGTCCCAGTCCCGAAGGTTGCTAGACGAGGCATTCCGCGATGAATCGCTCAAAGAGCTTACCCGTCTCATCGAGTAACACAATGGGACGGTAAGCCCGCTACGCTGGGCGTTCCTCCTTCTGAGGTATGTACTTACCCTACCTGTAGTAACTAGTACCTGCCATACGGCGCAGCGTGCGTATAAAGTTTATATTACGCAAGGGTGTCGTGCCGGACGCGGACGTAAATTAAATGTCTACTTGTACTTGTAAATAAAGCAAACTTTAACTTATTCCCGCCGTGAATATTTAATACCGATCTACTAAGCGGTACCAGCTATTTATTTGACAGGTTATTAAATACAAATCTTAGTATTGCATTTTGTAGATATTTCGTGATAGCGAAACATAATTTCTATTCCGTTTTACAAATAATTGCCACCATTATAGATCACAGAACAGGTTTCGTTGTAATATAGAGCTACCTAAAAGTTCCCTAGTATTGATTTAATCACTCCAGTTGCAAGTATTGAGTTAATAAGACTAATTCTCGTCAGTTTAATGAGTAGTTTAAAGATATCTTATGTTTCTAATAATTTAAATACTTTACAATAATAATTAAGACAATTACGATTTCTGTTTGACTCGAGTTTTAATTAACTACAGCATCAATCTATAGTTTACGAAACACATGTTACAAAAAATGATCAATAATTCATCACAATATGTAATTTATGTGGTATTTAGTAGTATTATGAGAACGTATTTGTAGATTTCGAAGCGATTTATCGACAGTATTCGTGACCAGAAGGCTATTTTTCTGGCACAAACTATTAGCGATTCGACGTTGCAATGCCTGCAGTCTTCTGGTCACGTTACCACGCAATGAAATGACATGTCATGCCAAGGAATTTCATGAGGCTTATTAAGGTTTTTAAACATATCGACTCTAGATTTAGTATTTAGTAACATAATTTACCGTATTAGTTTTTTTTTAAATTGAAAATTAGCAGTTCCGCGCGGCTTCGCTCGCGTGTACATATTTATATGTTTTGCGCGGAATCTCAATTCTTTTTCCAAAATAAAAGTAGCGTAAGTTACTCCTTATAACATCAGTTATCGGCCAGTGAAAGTCCGGTGGAAATCGGTCCATCCGTTTAGGATATTAACTGGAACAAACAGACAGGCAGACAAAAATTTAAAAACTGATTTTTAGGCATTGGTATCGTGCAAATAACTGTATGAGCTTAAACAAACTATTATATTGACATTACAAACAGACACTTCAATTTTGTTTATTTGTATTGATGATGTATTGCTATGATAGTATTATTATTTAAGCATTTTGGCTTTAAATGTGGAAGCTTGCAATTGGCATCTGCTACTACGTATTTCATTTTAATACTGTTTAAGCCGTAAGCATCCCAAATAAAATAAAATAAAATGTGAGATAACATAAATTTATTTCAACTCACATAATAATAAAAACTATTTAAAACATGTCATAAAGAAATGCAACTGACGGATTTATGTGTATCGCGGAAAAAATTGGAGTTACTATAAAACGATTAATTACAAAAGTATTTTTATGAAACTTTCACCGTTTTACAGGCAGTTAAACAACTTTTAACATTACTCATTCTATGAATTTTAATAAAAGAAAGCTTCATTGTAAAAGCGAGTTTTAATCACGTGGTGCCAATTCTTTATACTTGGGGCACAAAGAATTGCCCACGCAGTCCCAAGCGGCGCGGCGATACGTAAGGTACATAACATAATACATAAAGACAAAAGAAACAGTTGCATACGCGGTACTTTAAAATCAAGATATAAGAGCAATTTACATAACGCATCCAGTGTGTTACTATTTATTTCTTAAATCGTCAATGAAGGATAAGTAAAGGGCCATGCAGTAGATATTAGAGTAGTTGGAGTGGCTGGTCAAGTGTGAGTTGATAGTAAAGTTTGTAACTATCAGTAAAAGTGCTTTAATCACGAATGTAAATACCGGAAAACGCACACACCATTAAGTAAATACGGTTCATAGGCATTATGGAAGAAAGAAGGCAATTATTTCGTGTCTACATTGCACAGAGTGTTATTACGTTGCTCATCAATCAGATTATGCACATATTTTTACCATCTCCATTTATTATCTTACTCATTCACCGTATTGTACTGTAATTAAGAATTTTTAAGCTTGAAACATGTAAGTGCATGTATTACATATATCTATTTATCTATGGTTACATAACCTACACGTAAATGTAGGTTAGTTTTTACGCCACTATTGTATTTTAGCTCAGAAAACTTTTGATTGGTTTTCATTAATTTACGACCATAGCCTAAATGGATAGTTCTCATTTATGCATTTTTTTGTGCTTCTGTATTACAAAACAAAATATTGGGCAGTATTAGTTTTACAATTTTTATTTACAAATCATGGAAAAAGACCAAATTAATAGAATTAAAAAAAAATCTTACAAAATATAAATATTTTACTAATTTACATATAAAAAAACCCCCTTCAATGATTAGAAAAGGGCTGATAATCTTCCAACGGCTGAACAGATTTTCTTGAATTTATATCTAAGAACACTCCCGACTAATTTACCTTTCAAACAAAAAAAACAAAATCAAAATCGGGTCATCCGTTCGGGAGCTACGATGCCACAGACAGACAGACACACACACAGACACGTCAAACTTATTATAACACCCCATCGTTTTTGCGTCGGGGGTTAAAAAGGCCATTTCCACGGCAAAGGCCGAGTGCAAGGTCCGTTTACTACAAAACAGACTACAATAAAGTTTATTATTACAGTAGCTGTTAGGTACTCGCGACTTCGTGCGCTTAGAATTGAACACTAAAGTTAAATGAAACATCATTTTTGAAGATGTTTTAAAAGAGTTGCATTTTGTGTTGTGCAGTTTGTGTAAATAGTCTTCCAACTCACCTGAATGAAAGTGATGATGAAGACGAAGATAGTACACGCCTATCCAAGAGAAACCTATTCACTCTACTCTTGAACGTTCCAAGATTATAATAGTCTGGAAAAATAAACGCAGGCAGTTAATTCCAGACCTCGGCGACTCGAACCAAAAAGTAGCTGTCAAATTATTTAGTTCGACTTTTTGGTGTTTCGACAATAAAAAGGTAGAACCTCACTCTGCGTCTAGTCGTCCGATGAGGGAATAGTGGGGGTCCAATTAGTTCGAAGAGAACCTTCGCCCACTGACCAAAGTGAATCCTATAGAAAACCGATAAGCAGGCGACTTTACGACGATGCTCAAGAGTATCCAGTGCCCTATTTGTGAGCACATTGTCGTTTATAAGCTTACAGGCTCTTCGGTCGACAGAGTCCAATGCCTATAGTTAATATTTACCTGAAATTGACACCTAACTTGTAGATTTTTTTCTGAATGTCGGTTGTTTTATGAATTGGCCTAGTATTTTATAGCCAGTACCTAATAGAAGTTGTGAAAAAAAATATCGCCATGGATGTCGCCTTGATATAATTTTCCACGAGGGTGAATGCTGTTTAGTAACTTGAATAATATCAATATAAATAATTTGCTATATATTTTCTTGACACAACGTAATAGTTGAGTCCAGGAAAAAAGTCAGGAAGAGATCAGACGTAAGATAATTTGATAATTTCCGTACAAAGATTGTCTGGAAGAAATCGCCGTGTGTAAAAAGAACACTAATTGATATGCCTAAATAATATAATCATGTCAATCAAAAAGTACATCTTTGATACTGTAATGGTTTACAAGAAAGGGAAATAAATAAATAAAAAATCAAGATGTCTTTCACCGTTTCATAAAGACTCATCAATTCAATATCAAACTGATAGAATAACGAACTAATAAATTAGGTGTCTACATAAATAAGGAAAAATTAAATCATACCTACTTCATTCAAATTCCATACAATACCATATATTCCCAAGATTTTTCATGAAAACTACAGTGAAAATGGTTAAGCGTATAAGTGAAACATATCGTAGGATACGACACCTCTCATTTGCTAGTCGCAATCAAAAATTTATTTAAGTATGTCCGTTTTTGGGAATTCCCAAATATTCACTAACCACGAAAAAAATACTATGAATTTTACTAATTAAATTTATAACTATCTACTGTCATACACTGCCTAGTAGATGTAGCGATCCGATCTGACTATAGAGTGTAAGCTTAGTCCTCTAGAATGTAAACGGCTTCCGGTTCCTATAAACTCTCGCAACAGCAGTGGCATCACTCGTGTGATGCCATCGTCAGTAGTCTCCTGTGCCCAACATCGTGCGAAACTAGTGAGTTATGAATTTCTGTTCATTTTGTATTACTAACGTTACATGAAACGAAGGCCAAAGTCATACCGCATGCGTCTATAAAACATGGAGATTGTTTTACGAACTAATCAAAAAAAATATTAGAGGAGGGAAAAGTTTCGGCACATTTTTTAATGTTATTCTTATCTATAAAAAGACCATTTCTTATTTTATAATTATATGGCCCTTAAAATTACATTTGAACACGATAGGTCCTTCCCCACCTTTATATGATTCTTGATAAGGCGTATAACACACGGAGCGGTGCAGCACCGTCGACCGCGGCGGCAAGCGGTATGGCGGTTCAACCTTCTGTGTGGCTGTGTCCGCTGAGTCCTAACGTACTGCACCGCTGCACCGAGCGGAGCCGCGGTTGCCGCGACTTTGCCTCTTTACCGCTCGGAGCATTACAGTTGCAACTCCGTAGTTTTGCGCCGTGAATTTGTGAAGAAAGACGTCCAGAATATTTAAATCTACATATTGTAGCGTAGGTATCTACTTACGCTAGAATATATTATATGATATCAATGTCCATGATAATTTAATAATAGTACTAGTATCTACTCGTACTATTATTATCGAGCAATTTATTAAGGAAATTGAAAATCGACCAGCGATTTGGGTAGTGGTCTTATCTGTAACGCGGTGGAAAGTAGAGGCGGTGACCGCGCGGATCGGCGATGGATCCGCCACTGCCTGTGGTCACCGCAACCGCGGACCGCCGCGGCGGACAACGGTGCTGCACTACTCCGTGTGTTAAACGCCTAATACAATACCAAACTTTAAACATTCAGTAACTCGAGTGCTAAGTAGTAATATAAAATTACAGTCAATGTTTAAGATATTTAAGATTAGCGATGGAAACTTATCCCGTTTTCCAATAGAAAAAGTACAGTATTTTCGTGTAAATAAATCCAGCGGACGGGTTTCAGTAAAGCTTTTTTTTCGATTCAATTCCTCAGTACAAGTAACTTTTACTCAGCTCCGTACGTAAGTACCTACCTAAAACAAGTGACCTTATACTCGACACGTTGATTTCCTTGTTGACTATACAGTACACGATTATGTTGATATGTCAATTGGCTATGTGTATGTACATGAAGGTAATTAGAAAATCTCGTCATTGAACTAGATATCTAAGCATTAACTACATTGAGACCAAAGCGTCAATAGGATCACGTCTGCTCGACATGCTAACCGGCCTCGCTGATCTAAAATAACATTAAGATTTTTAAAGTAAATTGCGATCTGGCAATATATTCAAAGCAAGAACATTCATTTCTTTAAGTTTTTTTTTTCTTTCTGTTGTCTTGTCTGTCTTAAGTAACATTGCATTTGTTCTTCAGTAGACGTAGTGTAAAGTGTGTATGATTAGGGAAAGTGACAAAACAGGACTAATTGCTTTTCAAGGACACCGTTATTCATTTTCCTTTCTAAAATGGGATTTTCCTATTTGGGATTATTGGAAGACTACCTATTTTTAAATTTGGAATTTTTTTTTTCAATGAGAAATCACAACACCTTTTAGTCCGAAAAATTAACATTTGATTGCTTCATCGACGTGCTCTGTCTAATTAGTTTTAAATAAGTCTAAATGTAAATGTTTATATATTTTTTTTTTCAATCGAGTAAATACTCAACTGCCCTGTTAAAATTAGAATCTGAGATAAGTAAATTACGTGGAGGCATTTCTATTGGTGAATCGTGAGGATACCAACTGCGGGTTTTGCGTTCACGATCTCGAGGCTCTATACTATAAGAACGGTACTAAACGTGACTACTGCACAATAATCCTCGATTACAACAAACTGACTGTCGATTGTCTGGCGAAGGTCATTTTAAACGATCTGTGCATATATTTTTTTAAATAGTTCCTCTTATTGTATCCGTAGAATTTAAGCTACTTAAGTAACTTCATAGCGCTTTGAAATAGAATATAGTGTTGTCATTTTACATGTTAATAAAAATAGAAAAATATATCTATAATAGTGTATTTCGATAAATAAATTTATAATATAAAAAATGATTTTTATATGAATGAAATAACAGAAGAAACTTATATCCAATGTTCATATTCAAATCCAATGTGTTTAGGTCTGTGTTTAGTGTGAGTTAAAATAGAAACGAAATAAATAAACACTATTATAATTTTGCATGCGACGTAGTTGCAGTCCCCGGTTAACATATCATATCAGAAAACTAGTAAAGTAGCAATTAGCACAAAAAGAAGAATTGAAAGGAATAAAAATGGAGTACAATCAATTTAAATAAAAAAATCTCCCGACGAACTGAGAACCTACTCCTTTTTTGAAGTTAGTTTAAAAGAACTAACTATATATTTTAAATATTTGTTAACAAACGTTAAACCAATCAGCCAGGATTCTTATCAGCAGCAGATCACGTGGTTTAGAAAATGAATATACATAAAAGCAGAACTTGTCAACGATACAAAACGCATATGACATTTCAAATCTTACTAGAATTGGATGAACCGGTTCTTGAAGACATACCTACAAAAAACAAAACATTTGTTAAAATTTCCATATCTTTAAATTTAAGTTATGAGGAAGCAATTTATTCATTATATAAGATTTTAAGATAAATAGTAAGTACATAATACTAGTGAACACACAATGTTACAATACAACTCAAAAACAAAAGGTGACATTTAGTCTAGCTTATAAACCTTACAGACGACATCATTTTGTTGCTCGATGCTGTAGTCTTCATTTTTCATCATGTTAATTGTTTTAAGAGCGGATATTTCTGGCGTGATTAGAGGACAAGTATTGGAAATGAGACGCTAGGTAAGAAGGGGAGTTAGGAGAGTAGAGAAGGGAGTACAACGTAGTCAACGCCCTTAAACTGCGGGGTGTCTTAGGGGTAACCATGACAGTTGGTTGCGATAAGTAGAAATATGATCGTACTTTCACAGGTTGAATATGAATCGAATACAATTGTTGAGAAGTCGGTCTAGTTTGTTGAGTAGATCTGCATTCAAGTCGAGATAGCAAACACCACCGTAATGTTAAGACTGTTTTAATTTGATTTTTTTAACTGGGGGGATTTTTTTGTACATCGTATAAACGCAGAATGTTGTTATTGAATATATGAACCTTCCCATCCACGGAGACAGATGCCCCAAGGGGTTCCCAGTGTATACAAGAAGCATCTTTAATAAGTCTTTCCAAATTAATGCGTGCGAAACAACGTCGGTACAGCACTTTGGGATTGGGTTTGGGTAATTTAGTTTTCTAAAATATAAAAATCAAGTCATGATGAGAAAAACCAAGTGCTGGGTATTGCCCATGCGTTGAAACGTTGACAGGAGCTGAGGTGATAATAAGATCAAGCAAATTATCTTCACCATTAGAGTTGTGGCTAGTGATTTGAAGGGGTAGAAATGTAAGCTAGTAGATTTTACTAAATTTAAAAGTTTACGTGTTCGAGATGAATTTTGAGAAAAAAGGTCTGTGTTGAAGTCGCCCATGATGATGTGCTTTTACTCAGACCCTAAAGATGCCAATACTGATTTAAATTCAGTGAAGTAATCAACAGCTGGGGAACAATAAAGGACACCTAGAATGATTTTCTCCCTTGACACAAACCTCAAGAAAAAGGTATTCAGCAAACGAATCAAAATAAATAAATTGCAACCCTACCGCCTCTTCTGCCGATCCGATCATTCCGGATAAGAACGAAACCGGTAAGTTGACGTTTGAGCCATGTTTTTTTACCACATTTAAGTATTTTAACCGCATCTATCGTGATACTGATGAGGAAATTAACAACATTTACTGTACTGCGATTGGCTTACTATTACACGACCTTTCGAGTGTATTTTACATTTGTAACAATCAGTCATTGTTTATTGTGTATAGGTAGATACTATTTAATTTGCAAGGTGTGATTTTGGTTGGTGACAACCCGTATAAAAAAGGAGAGGGGAACTGCCCAATTTTGTATATTTTTCAACCACCTTCCTTCAACCTATAAAACGGTTTCCAGGGAAACATTAGTAGAAACATCATTCCAAAATTTAGACTATGGCTAGTTCTTTTAACTCAGAAACTGACTGTTAGACCCCTCTTTGCATCTCAATACAAACTCCTCAACTCACATCAATCTTTTAGTTAAAGAATCTTTAGAATCTAGTAATTTCTACAAATATATTATTGATAATATGCTAAAATGGTACGGATATGCAACTCATCAAAATGATTTTCATTTTCATCAGTATTTACTAAAAAACTTTTAGGTATTTAAGTATTAATGTGCATATACATTAGTACCAAAATATAGTTCTGTAAAGTCTCTACACGTTACTGTTCAATGTATAAGCTATTGCAAGCAGTTTGTATTCATTATGCTAATATGCACATCGCTAATTAATTTAAAATTAATTAATGTTGGAAGTGGAAAGTCGTTGGACGTAACATGCCCGGAAAACATTATGCGCATTGAATGCCAATGGCATCAATAATGAAATTCACGTCACCTAAGTATTGTGTAAAACTTTAGATGCACAAATTGTATGGTTTCTTCACAAAATTCTGCAAAGACTATAAACAAATATGTTCAGCCGGCCTATTAGGGTTGATATTTTCGAATATCATAGTCAATTTTACATATTTACCTATTGGTAATATAGACGTATCCCTACATTGTATGTACTTAGAAGAAATGTTCTGAAGTTATATCAAAAGACTTTAGAGAATTACTATTTGGAATTGGAATCAAAGGTTTAGTCATTTCAAACAATGTAACCTCACCTGGTCTCGACATGGAGGACCTAAACGCATTAATTTTCTATTCTCATATTAGGAGCATCGAAGTTTTAAGATTAAATTTCAAAGAGGTTGGTGGTTAAGTAACTATTGCAGTGTCACAGAAAAATCCGAAAAATTTTCAACGATATCTCGTGACCGTCGAGTCGCATATGATTAAGTAAAGAGTTAATAAGAGCACCGACACATTAAACGGTGCTATACCTAGCATGACATCGTGAAGTAATTCAAGAGCCACGTACTGTAGACTGTAGATTACCAACTCAAAGGAATAAAAAGAAATGAAAAATATTATATTATATTCACCATATTCAGTATGCAAAAGTAATACGTTTTTAATGTATTGCTAAGAGAAAGTGCTGCAATATAAGATTATCTTGGAACCACAGATAACTTTTGCATCTTTACGTAAAACATTTTGTACGCGAGTACTATTGTTGAATTATGCAAATGAAACGGCAATTTATTCATGCATTAGCTTTATTATTTTTATTTGAAAAGTATAAGTTTGCAAATTACACTTTCAAATTGTCTATAATAAAATAATTAATGTTAAAAGTTAAGTCGATCTCTCACATATCTTACATACATTTAGCAACCAACTTATCTTTTCACGCGTTTTCTGCGGTGCTTGCTGGAAATATTTCCATTAGTCACTCAAATTTAAAAAAGCCGTATGTAATAGGTAAGGTACACATGTGTTAGGTATTTTCAGAAATTAAATGTTCAGAAATTTGTATGGATCAAACATTCAATAAATGTGTTCTTTCGAGGATTTTCAAGTAATTTTAATAGAATAAACTGTTCAATATCCATTAAGCTTTAAAATCCCTCACGATTAAGTGAACAACTTTTAATCTTTTTTTTTCATTTATCTAAATTATGAGTATAATAAATCAGAAAATTTAATTATGAACTAAATTAAAAATAATCATTTTTTAGAATAAATTAATACGTATCAATTTGCGTCTATGATTAATTTATTGGTCTGATAGATCACATTTCTTGGTATAGATGCTATACATGTTGGCATTATTAAGTTATTTAACTGTGCGGCAATATAAACGTCGTATATTAAACCTATTAAAACACAAGATTTTCACAGACATGGAGAGAGAAACAGAAATTGTATTTAACCTTTTTCATTTAATGACCATATATTTCCATGTGTTGGGTGTTTTCTACAGATATAACCTACCTATAAAAAGACGAATTAAGAACATCTTCATTTAAAGTCTTTCAAAAATATCAATAATAAACTCAATTTGCTATCGTATCAAAAGAAGCTTAGAAAGTCACAACATCGCATAAACTTTTTATTAATATATTAGAAGGTTAATATAGACTGGTGAAATGATATAATTATTCTAAGCCACAATGTAATACTACTTACTAACTTGTATGGCCGTAGCCTGCTATAGTAGAGTAATGACCTCGTATTGTAAAATAGCCAATCTACAAGCCAGCTCTAATCTAATGTAATGACTCGGCCATTATGTGTAGGGCTTATAATGGGGATCGAACCGCAATACTGGACAGAGTATTTAGGCAAGGAGAACGCTAAAATACATCTGTTCAGAGTTCAGACACTAGTCAAATATAAATTAAGGCAACGATCGAAAACTATCATTATATTATTATATAAAGTTAATATATACTCGTATACAAAAAGTAAGAACAATCTATCTAAAACCATATCATTTGTATATCTGGTCTGGCATTTTTATATTTTAACACAGATACATAGATAACATTGTTTAAAAACATTCTGTCTTTATGTCATTTAACGTAATTTAAACGTCACACCTTAATATAAATAGGTAGCTACTTGAAGGACATAAATATCGCTTGTCAACTTTTCCGCAACGCATTAATATTATTAAAACCAGTTTGGAATGATTCATTAAACAATATATTATATTATATTTGTTAGATATGTGTCTGAATTAACAACGACGCAACAGTATTAGCTAAGGAATTAAATAATATCAGTCTTTATGCAATCCGAAATGTGTGAAATCTTATGAAAACTGTTGTTGCTTGTGACGTCACGTAGCTGATAGAGTAGCTGTAAAAATACATCTACTATGATTCATGATGAGTTAATGAACCCTGAGTAGTGTGGATCAATAAGTTAATCATTATAAAACTAGTTCGAAGGCTGAAGAAGGTTGGAGTAAAAACATACGGGTCAACAGGTGCTAAGCGACTTACCCGGTTTCTGAAAGGCTAATCAAAATATTGTTCAAAGAGAGCTGTCAAGTTAATAGCGGTGTCTTTGACTTTTTGAAACTTGATCGAAGAAAAATTTACTAACAATATTCGAATATTCGAAAGACATTTGACACAAGATTTTGCAGTAAAATTTTATAGCTCTGTTAACTGATGCAATGGTCAAATAAAAGTGCCTAATCATGCTTTCAGCAACTCAATATATATTTGACAAGAGATTTGACATACGATTAGTTCATTTTTGCGTAGATCAGCCTTTCGGAAATCGAGCGTGAGAAAGCTACTTAATGCTAAAAACTTGACAACTATCTATTATTTTTCTTTGCACTATTTCAAAGAGGTAAGACATAAAGTTGAAAAGTTGTTGTATAGTAGTTGCTAAAAATAATTTTATGCTATTTGACATATTGTACAACATCGACGTATTTTTATTGTTACGAGGGTAGAAAAAGACTCAACTGGAATAATACATTACAAATGTTTAATATTTCAAATACAATATCTTTAGTCTGTAGATATGATGTTCGTTATAGATGTAATGTATTGTGTTGTGTGTATTTCTAATGTCAGCAAAACTAGACAAACTTTTTTTTGGTAAGTGTGTAGGTCGTTTTTTTTAGATTTTTAGTCACTACAAGGAAGAAGTCATTAGTGGGTAGCCGTTTTAAAAGAAAATCTATTAGCAAATAAAGAATAATCATAATAAAATAAATTGTGCTAGTACAGTGTACGTAATTATAATTGAAATAAGGGGCGTATTACTTTATTTTAAATGATCGTAAGTCGCTCTTCCTAGGCAGTCTAATGTTAAAGCTTCAGTCTTTTGTAACATGTAGGCATCTAGTTACTAAAACTTAGAATACAAAATGTAATAGGGTTTATACGTACGTAACAAGTTAGATAAATTGGTCCAGTTTACAAAGCAACCCATCCACAAATGTTCATTTACTTGACTCTAACAATTCGTAAACGCGTAATGTGTATGTAATATGTACACACGACGCGGACGTGATGTTCAGCCAGTGGTAGTACTATTGGTTACCAGTATTAACTCATGGAATAAATTACGTCACAGATTTAGTTGTAACATTTCGAAAGATTTCTGATCTCTATGTGGGTGTTTAACAGACGTGCGGTAGTGCGTTAAAACGAATGTACAACCTAACCTAATCTTATGAATGAGAATGTGAGTTTGTTTGTTCTGTTGTAAGGTGTACAGAAAATGAGCTGGACATAGAAGAAAGAAGAAAGAAAGCAAATACGTTTATTCTGGTACAACTAAACGAGACGCTAACAGTCTAGACATAGAGCTGGGTTTTAGGAGATGTACCTAACTTAAGTTTACAAGACGAGAAGTAGTCATCTCGCGGTCGCACCAAAATGGGAGCCCAGTTCAACTTTGTGCCGTGCACTGGTTGGTGCTTGACGCTGATTTTCAACTGGGCTCTAGAGTACCATTCATCCAGAAAAAACTACTGTTTCCAAGGGATACAAGAATTGACTGGCAAAATCTACATAAACGCGTAGCCGCAGGCAAATCCTACTAATATAATAAAGAAAGAGTTGTTATCTGGGTATCCGATCTGGCACGTCGCGGGGCATATCTAATGTCGTGAGCGCTCATGAGCGTTCGTGAGCAGCGGCAACTCGCCCTTCTATGTACACGCTAATCATCCACACTCAAATTAAACGCGTTCCGACATACTCACAAACATTTGGTCATACGTGTCATTATTTTTCATTGAACTAACACGAAAGAAACGGATCACGATCTCGAATAGTAGGCCTTATAGATAGTGGGTTTGTAATAAAATCTACTGAAAAATACGTTGTATATTACGGTCTCTTACACAATGACAAGTCAATTATTTAAGTGTAAAACCATATTCTATAATAATATTCGTTTATTGTCCTATTTTTAACAATTAATTAATTTTTGCCCGCGGCTTCCCTCGCGTAAATGTGATTTTTCCATCCCTCGGGAACAGTGATTTTATTTTATGGGTGAATGGTATCCTATGTCCCTCTCTGTTTCCCTGGGAACGTGTAACTGTGGGAGAGCCATGCTCGACCGGAGTGATACCACATCCTCACAGAAAACCGGCAGTGAAGCAATGTTTGCATTGTATTTCGAGTGAGTGAGGTCCGGAGGCCTTAACCCTTCTCTCTCCCCCTCATCCTCCCTTCTCCCCCACTCCCTCTCGCCCCCTCCCTCTCCCCCCCTCTTCCCCTACTCCCAAGCAAGGCCGGCAAAAGCACTTGTTACTCTTGAGTTGCACTTGAGTGTCACTTACCATCAAGTGACCCGGCTGCTCGTTTGCCCCCTGTCCAGCAGCGCATAAAATACGAACAAACATACACTGATTTTTATATTTGAATACATATATTTTTTTATATTGATTTTTAATATTAAAAAAACATGCGTGTAAATGAATACAACGTTGTGTAAAAATTTCAAAACGATCGGTAAAGAACTTTAGGAGATTTGCGATTTTGAACAATCGAACAGCATATTTTATGTAAGTAGATTAGGTAGGTAAGGTACATAAGACAGATTATACCGGCTACGATATGGTATACGATTGCTGTTGAACAGCTTGTGGTAGATACAATGTGTGATGTTCTTCCAACACAAAGTGTTTTCCGTTCCCTCCAAATGCTAAACCCAAGTTAAATAATGGAGGTTTGTAACTTCCGTACCTTGAACCTGTAAATGTTTGTGTTGTGATTCTTAATAAGAATCGCTATTTACAGTTCAACGTGCGGGAGTTGCGGGATGTCCATTCAGGATTATATCAATTATCGTCAATTTATAGAGAGCGTACTTTAAACAGAGACAACCAAAGATATATTATTGCTTTTTCAGTAGGTAGAAATGTCCTTTTTTATTTAATGAACATCGATCTAAACAGCCACTCTCTGTCTACACATCAGGTAGAAATCAATATATTTTATAATTATTTCAAATAATTTACACCAGGAAGCAGGACTTTGAAATTTGTAAAATTAAATATTATAATAATATCCAAAACACAGATATGCGTTGTTGTGAGTTGCGACTATGCGGAAACCTTAAGCAATTAATGCGTAAACAATTCATTATAATAAGAAGCCTGTTATCATCATTTTAAGTAGGTACCTTACCTATATTATTATAAAACATTAAAACATGAGCTAAACATTTAAATATTTTACAATGATTTTTATGTACTTCCGGTCAATATCTCATATGAGATTATGTAAAGACTTTGTACATTTAGTTATTGCTTTACTTTCAATAGACACTGAGATAGTAAACAGTTTACGATGAAGAAAAATAGACTCCCGCTTGCCTGGTTTTTTTGTATTTTTTACTACACTTGAAATAACAAAACTTTCTGATTGCAAAACTGTGCTTACAACTGACAGTAGTTATAATACAATGGTAGTTTAATTGTTGTAGGAGCGGCGATAGTATAACGGCCAAGTGGAACTTGCGATCAAGAGGTCGCGGGTTCGAACCCCACCCAGCATACAAGACACGAGTACCTATTTAATATAAGTTCTTGGAGGGGTTAACGAGAATACTAGCGAGTTGTGACACACAAGGTGTGTGCTTTTAAGTTCAAGCGATTCATTCGGTAATGAAGAATAAGTAGAATGAAGTAAGTTAAGACTTCACGTGCTTAAAAAGTTACACCGAGCCACAAAAAAACAAGGGAGTCAAAAAGCTTAAAATACTCCGACTCACGTAGATATACGTAGATACACGCCTCACAAGTGCAGAAACATTTTGCTGCCTTTTAACTTTTAAGTAGATTTCGTCAAGTTCTATTTATTACATACTCCGCGGTTTCACCCCCGTAAGTCCCAGTGCCGTGAGAATATCGGGATGAAAAGTAGCCTATGTGTTAATACCGGTCTCCAGCTATCTACATACCAGATTCATCACAATCGGTTGTTACTTTTTGCGTGAAAGAGTACAAACATCCATACATCCATTCATCCTCACAATCTTTCACGTTTATAATATTAGTAGGAAGTGTTGTATCTTTATATTTGTTCCATGGTTGTGATCATAAAGTCGCAGGTAAAAGCGGCGCGAGTAACAAAGGGATGCTTCGTTTTAAAATGCTAAAGGAACCTCTTGAAGGCTTTGAAATTATCAATATTCGAGGCTCCTGGAGAACTACCCACAAGTCCCACAACTACGCCTGTACCTGTACCTATTTATGTTTTTTGTGCGGAATCCTAATTATTTTTTCAAAATAAAAGTAACCGCAGTTACTCCTGAACATCAACTATCTACCAGTAAAGTCCCGTGGAAATCGGTCCATCCCTTCCGGAGATTAGTCGGACCAACCGAGACAAAAAAAATAGATTTTTTGGTATGACTACCGTGTAAATATTTCGATGCATTTAGTAAAAGTAACTGTTATTATGATTTTACACACACTCCGTTTTTATATATTTGTATACCTTATATAGATAAAAAGCTATATATTATAACAATATATATAGATAAAAAGCTATATATTGTAACCTTGTATAGATAAAAAGCTATATATTATAGCTACACCGTACTGGTGTTCGTTTTCATGTTAACAATTGCACTTAAATGTAGTTAGAGACGTAAACCTCATTATGTCAGAGGTGTGACTGGATATCGAAATTGAACCTCCACCGTAATAATTACATACACTACTCAGCAATCACTACTGTTCCTGTGCCTCTGATATTGTGGTCGGTTGCTTAAGCTCGCTCAATATCTATTCTTTGAAGGGTTATATAGATATAGGTGATCGTGGCCGATTTAAATATTCAAACTGTAGAACATACTTAGTAATCTCACGAGCGTAAAGTTGTTTAATATATGTATCTCTTGAAAATTTTGTAAAGTTTGTGCGTATGCCACTCACAAAACTTTTTTTGAAGTGAAAACTTCTTTAGCGGCGTTGAGCACTTTTTGGGATGAGTAAAAAATGTTATACTCGCGTCAGGACACGTGACCTGAGCGAAAATTCGTAAGACGGAGCCGAGTTTCTTATATTTAAAAAAATATAACATTCGAAATTCAAATATTTATGAGCGGCCAGGAGCGCAAGAACTTCCAGTGTACCTACCCTATGTATACATTTAGATATGTTATTACCTACTTTTTATTTTTAACCTAATTATATATATACAGATGTGTGTGTGTGTGTGTGTGTGTATGAATATGCGAATACATTGTGAAGTTATATTTCATATTTTTTCACTTCTGACGTGCAGTCCTACGACTGACTGTTGTTTTTTTTTCTAATACTCGTAGTACTTAGCCTATGGCTACGACAAGTGTCAGCAACGACAATAATAATTGTGACCACATAGACAGGCATACGAATACATGGTTATGATTTATATTAATAGATAAATCGGTCTTTTGAACATTTTTAATCAAATAATTAATGTTACTTTGTGTTACAATTAATTTATTACTTTGATTCTTAAAGGTTAATTGAATTACGATAGCATTTCTCTAGATGTCAATCTAGGGAAGTGCTGCCGACATTCAACATTGTAATTACTGGCGATTAATAAAGAGTGGCCATGAGTTTATTAGTTTGATCTTCTCATATACTCTAACCTATTGCGTTGCAGGCCTTATATTAAATATAAATTTTAATATTACTTAACAGGTTTTTAGTGATCAATCTAAGTTAATAAAAGTCTATCTTCAAGAAATCGTTAGAAGAAATCGGTCTAAAGCGATGTTAGGAGTCTTGCGGCCCAAAAAAGCAAAGCTGTCAAGTGAAAGTAGCTTCTCCCTTATGTGATATTTACAGTTCAATGACAAAATTATATGACGTCATTATATATATATAGTAATGTAAGTACATTACAAACTTATATAGTTCCTCACATTCAGTCACCATAATGATGCTCCTTAGACCAATAAATGATATGAACAAAATAGTGCTGCCAAGTATCATTTTCTCAAGTAAGATTATCGTACAACCTGCTGTAGTTAGTGACCTACAAGTTCAATGGAAGCCGTGAAGCTATACGTGCTATAAGCAAAAGTCACGCGTGGCTCATTACAACAATCCACCTTTTTTAACGCACAATTTATAAAGGTATTGTGAAAATGAATGCCCTTGCTGTTAAAAGTTCAGGGTATGTTAGGTAAAAAAGCATATGTTCCGCATCTTATTCTGTATTGTAATACATTTAAATTATATTTTACAGCATACCACCCGGTTGGAGATAATTTAGTTTTCATTTACATAGATAATTAACTTACCCTAAATTATTTTAAGACAGTTCATGTAACTTTTGCCATTAGATTCAATCTGTGCCTTCCAAACTCACTGTTTTAAAAGTCCATTCATGTATAATGTACATCCACAGAGCTCTGTGACTGTTTGATAATATCTAAAGTGAATAGTGTCAAATATCTAGGCGGACATATTGATCAATATCTTAACTGGCATAGATAGATAAAAGTTCTTTGTAGTAGGACTCGTAAGCTGATTTTTGTTTTAAAAAGTTGCAAAAGTGCTTATAAAAAATACTCTCAGACTGGTATATATTAGTCGATAATCATATAAAACTATCATTAAAGTTCCCATATAAAACTCAGTGTCGTTCTGAGGCGTTTTCCGCCGCATGCGCAGTTACAAAAACGCATCTGTAAAATTTTATAAAACATAGGTAGGTTTAATTTATATAATTATGTCCGAAACTTATTATAATCAGTTAGTTTATTGATATCTACTCTAATTAGGTGTTATTCATTGAAGCGATTGTATAGTAATATACAGTTTTACCGCTAAAATAAATTTTCGGTGCCACATCAATGTTTGTAAAGTGTCAAAATGGAAACAAGCAAATATGATGTTAGGCGTAGCCTTGCCTCGCTCACATATGTACATACCTATATGTTTACGAGAGTGTGAGTTTATACAAGAGTATGACGTGAATACGTGACCTTTTATGCGCTGGCGCAGGGTGGCCCTAATGTACACGAAGTTACATTACAGTTACATTAGATTGTATGAAAGCGTAATTTTTAAGCCTGGCTACATTTTACAAAACTATTTAGTTTCGTATTTATGTAAGCAAATATTTATAAACAACTTAGTATTTACTTTTATTTCGATTTCAGTAATGGCTGACCCTGGATTTCTGTTTTTCCCTCAATACTCTAATTGAGCTTCTTTAACTAAAAATATACAAAGCGTATATACATACACATGTACCCTACTTATTTTCTGACGAACAAACTGTGTTGTATTGAGTAGTTATTAGTAACCCTAGTAAGGCGTCTCATAGGTACATCATAGACATAAACTTACTATAAAAATTCATGCTAGGACTACCGAATCAATACAGATTAAAATTTAAATTTTCTTGTTGATTTTTTATTATAAATATTGTCTAGTAGAAATCGCAACAAGCGCAAAGGCCACCCATTGCAGTACAATGGGTGGCCTTTGCTTTTAAGTTGTAAGTAACTTGTAGTTAATATTAATTAATAGGTTAATAACAGATAATATGATACCATCTGTTAGTTCATTTTTATGTCAACGAAACTATGTTACAGTATTTGACGTATCAAATATCGAATCCTAAACTTATTTCACTTTTACACAAAGTTTTACCTCGTAATTTTTTTTACAATCTTGATGACCTATCTCTATTTTTAACTAATATAAAATTACCTAGACCTTATCTACAGTAAAATTACATTTAGGAATACAGCATTGTTAAAATTGTTAAAATATATCGATTTACACTATGTGGATTGCATAGTGTTTGATGCGATGTTGTAAGATCGCACCGATTGCATTGTCGTTCGTTCTTAAGTCAACTGCAGCAATGAACCGGACAGTGTGAAACTATCGTATCGCAGATACACTAGTAAGTACCTGATACCCACTTGTAATTAGCTAATCGTTCTATTGCACAATTAAAGGCCCGCCGCAGTCACCTATTTATCTCAACTAGTGTAACTATATTACAGCAAAAGTAAAACCAGTTGGACATTAAATTTAATTTCATACGGTTTTTCTACCTATTAATTAATATTAAAACTGTATCGAGCACATATTTTGAATTTAGAGGTAGGTACGGTAGCGTGGGAAATTGTGTAGTAAAAACCCGTTAATTTAATGTTAAATTGAAGTTAAAATATTGTCAATAAAATTTAAATAAAACAAAACTACCATTAGTTTTATTATTTAACATTCTCATTGTCATTTGTAACTGACAAGCACCTACAATAAAATTAAGTTGTTGGATTGTATTGCTAACGAGTTTAAACCACCGAGAATAAAAGACTGGTCTATTCGGTGTCTAAAAAAAGTTAATTTTTTATCTCGGTTACGAGGTTACGTTGCCCGAAAGCCTATTTGTAGGGCACAAAAAACTGTTGCCGATTTGCGCTTGCGTAGCTTGCCGCTATACCTTTGCTGCTTGCCGCACAAGGTTCACCAACCGCTGCCTTATCTACGCCTACCTTACCAACGAATTTTAGAGATTTCGGTAACTCTCGCAACAATTAAATAGACACTTGCTGTCATCATTCATTCTTTCTTTTTGTCAAGAAATACTTGCAAGTTGACAAATAAAATAACTCGAGCTATGCGGGACTAAGTTACAAACAAAATAATAACCGTTTGTCAAAATTATTGTGTAACTATCTACTTATACTGGACAAATGTTTGTCTTTAATCGGCTTATCCAATGACGTAAGGGTATATAGAGAAAATTAGACTGCAATGTAAACTAGTTTACCTTGCTCTATACATTTAAATAGGTAAAAGGGTCAAATGATTTAAAACATTACTTCATAGATAAATATAAGCGTGGCGGAAGGTTTGATTATCTAAGAGATACTCAGGTGTCAATGACATCAACATTATAATGAAATATGAGTGACCCATTGCCTTTCACGATGTTGCGCGGGACTGAATATTCGCTTACAATTTATGCAAGTGACTATTGTTATATAGCAATTTAGGTTTAAAATGTAAATGTGCTATATACCTATTATATACTCACGCTTTCTTTCTCATTATGCAAGGGTTTAAGTTTATTTAATAAATAAAACTAAATTATTACAAAGAAGAAAGCGATTTTATTTATTGATAATATCTGGTAACACAATGTTTATTAAATAAATATTAAATAAAAATTAAATAGTCATGTGTGAGTCCTTCCCACAAAAGGTCGTAAATTTCATAGTATTTTTAACTCAGTTGTATAATAACAATTTTTAGTACTTTCATTCTTTTTTCAAGTTAATGTCATATGTTTTCGTGTGCATAGCTTACATAAAGACTGTGTCGCTAAGTGTAGTTAGTGCTGTGTTAACGAGACCATGACGAATCTATGCAGGTATATACACTGACTGAAGAGTTTTTTGTTTGTTTGTTTAAACACGCTTATCTCAGGAACTATCAGTTAGATTTACATTTTTTTTGTATGGGTTGGAAAGTTCATTTAGAAAGGTTATAGGCTATGTAACCTTACGCTACGTCATTTAGGACCGGAGTAGGGACCATAAACATAGATAAAACTGCGTAGAATGGGTAGTATTTTCTTTTTTTATGGGATAGCAAACGTGGGAGAGTCATGCTTCGGCACGTATGGGCCGGCTCGACCAGAGTGATACCACGGCCTCACAGAAAACCGGCAATAAAGCAATGTTGCATTGCTTTTCGCCTAGTGAGTGAGGTTACCGGAGGCCCTAACCCTTCCCTCTCCCCCCCTTCCTCCTGCCCCTCCCTTTCCCTCTTTCCCCCCTTCCCCTACTCCTACCTCAAAGGCCAGCAACGCACTTGTGACTCTTGAGTTGCAGGTGCCCATGGGCGGTCGTAGTCACTTACTATCAGGTGACCCGTCTGCTCGTTTGCCCCTTTATTTATGGGATAGGGGTACCGCCGCCCAAGGGCACCTGCAACTCAAGAGTCTTTGAGGCTCACGGCCCCCACGGCCTTTGAGGTCTGGAAATATCGCAAGGGACATTTTATGCCACATTTTAAATTATATTAGGTACATAGTTTTAAAGTAAAGAGATCATAATGTAAGAGGATGTTTTGTGTATAATCTAACGTCTTTAGATTTAAGTGCGTCATGTTCTTTATAATCAATTTAACATAATATAATAGTGCATGGTTCAATAAATAATAATTATTAATAATATATACAAAATCACCTGACAACCGTGCGTTTCAAACGTTACAGCTGCAATCTTTGATGCCAAACTGGCTTATTTCAGTTATTGTCATTGTACAGTTTGTACATTTGATAATAATTGTTGTTGAGAGCGAATAACAGAAGACACAGTTTTGCACTAATTTAAATTGTAATAAGTATATTAAAAAGGTTATACTTAAGTTGAAACTGGCTATTTCCTGTCTAAGCTTTATTGCCACTGAGAGCTCAGTCTGCACCAGTGTGCAGACTGAGTTCTCAGTGGCAATAAAATTGAATACAGGCCAGTGCCTATATTCAAATATTACTTAGTAGGAATATGTATTAGTATTGTAAGTGAATCGCCCCCGTCGGGCACTACAGCGCCTCAGCAAATAATCTATACTAATATTATAAAGCTGAAGAGTTTGTTTGTTTGGTTGAACGCGCTAATCTCAGGAACTACTGGCTCGAATTGAAAAATTATTTTAGTGTTGGATAGCCCTTTTATTGACGAAGGCTATATAACATCACGCTACAACCAATAGGAGAGGAGCATCAATGAAAAATATTGCAAAAAACGGGGCAAATTTACAAACGCGGGCGAAGTTGCGTGGGTCAGCTAGTAATAATATATGTAGGTACAGCTTATGTCAAGACTGTACAGTCATCGTTACTCGTTAATAAATTGTCTTTATAGTTTTACTTTAATTATAACGACATTGCGTAATCATTTTTACATGATGCGTTTCAAGGTTTCATTCCTGGAGTTAAATACTCCTAAGATTTTTAAAGTAAATAAAAGCCATACACCAATACATATGTGGGTTTCATCCATAGATTAAAGACGCAGGCGGGCCGTGTGTGTGTGCTTGTTGCCTCAGATAAGTGTAAAAAATCTAAAAGGACACATAGGCACAGACTACATAATAGTTGACATAGGTAACATTGTGAGAAAACATGTGTTTTCTCCTAATCGGAAAGGTAATAGATTATATCAAAATTCGAGATATAAAATGAGCTTCTAGTAGTAGGCAGCTTTTTGAAGGCAAGGTCACACGCTCGAAGATATACCTACAGTAAACCTATGAATACTTAGTACACAAGTCGCTTCTTACCACATTTGGAAACTTGTTTTTGGTCAAATTCAACAAACTGGAGGCCGTTACCGTTTTAATTGGCTCTACTTAGACCTTTTAATTACCATTCTTGTCCCAGTTTTGCCTAGATAACTCGCATACTCCCCCTCTAACTTACGGATAACCTTTAATCATCCCAATATTTCTAGGACACCTTTCATAAACAACTTAACAAAAGAAAATATTTAATAATGGGGCTATTAGCTAGATAACAATCTGGGAACTTAAAAATATATGCTGTTCATTATTAAAAGTTCTAACCAGAGGTAGATAAGCAGTACTTACAAATACGAACCCAACAATTTTCATATTACGATACGATCAAAATAACCTTCCTTGGAGTAACTTAGAGAACATAATTTAAGTTTTCAACAATCGTATTGTTATCGAATCTATCTCAGGCGGCGAGGTGGCAGGCGGCAAAACCGAGGTCAGGCGGGTGACCGGTGAGTCCGGTAATAGCGCATACCACGCACAACAATAGCCACCACCGACCACCGATCGATTCCGACCGACCTGCTTACGGCTTCAGCTCGGAAAGCGCATCGGTGCAATACACACCTATCACGGCAACATTTGGCTCATAGACTGTTTAACGTCCGGGAGACACCATACCGGTTAAAATAGTATAGAGATACAATAAAATTCTAGAATACTGAACTAAAATGTATTTAGAAGAACTGTACTAGAACTGAACTAGAAATGTATTTTATAACTGAACGTATGATGCTCTTTAACATACTAGTGGTATCACCACAATTGACCTTGACCACAACCTAAATATTTCCTAGAAATATCACAAACCGGGAATTTAGACCTTCAACTATTAATTACTGTATTTGCAACAGTGTCTTATCTTATAACGGATATAGAATTGACATGAACATTATAATTAATTTAATCGTTATAGGTACCGTGAATGTTGTCCGCGCAAATAGGCACAACCTTATGAAGGACAATGTTCGAATAGTTCAGCTCATTTAATAGGTGCTAATACAGCAACGAGTTCTGTTGGTAGGTACTTCTAGACACATATATACAAATATACATTATGTTCAAACGTTGAACAACTATTTGTATATGGTAATTGCTTGGCATCCAGCTGCCTACTCATTTGTCTTATAACAATAACACTAATAATAAATTAAAGTAAAAAACAAAAAAAATCTTAAAACCTTTATATATGGAAGTATTTAGAGAGGGCTTTGTTCAACAGTAAACGTTCTTTGTCTCAGGTGGATGTGATGACTGAAAAGTTCCCGAAATATAAATAAAATAGCAAAGAATTTGATATAAAACATTCTTTAAAGAAAAATCAAAAGAAATCGACCTCGAATAGTCAGGTCAAGGGAAGACCGTGATGATGTGTCAAATGAGCGAACTTCATAAACTGATATCGAAAGACCACACGTGTGGAGACCCGATGACCCCTCCGCCTAGACAAGGCTCTTTACTTCACAGGTTACATATATTAACCTAAAAACGGTTCTTATATCGATGCTAATACAGATTATGTAAAACCCGAATATTTCATAGATATATAACCGCCAGTTGACCGTTGACAAAAGGTCACTGCTGATACAGTGCGTTGACTTTCGACTTCTAAAGGAGATTGTAAACATTGGATAGCTTTGCATATTTTTAAACTGTGGATTTGGTTTGCGGTCATTATATCTACAATATTGAATATATTATATATTATGAGATGTTATTTTGTTCTCAGTGTACTGACATTTTACTCTGACGAGGTTACTGTGTTCAGTAACGTCAAACTATGGACGCTCACATACCTAATTCACAGTTCGTTATAGCCAATTATTTAAAAATAAATGAAACGTCGTCTCCCCATTCGGATGTTCAACGAATCAGACAATAAACCACAAAGGTTAGTACGTCCGCCACGAATATTTTTTTCTATCACTACCTACTTAAAAAACTTAGCGGATGAATCTAGCTATTGTTGTGAATTATGTACGAGTATTGAAGAAAAAATGCATAACATTCGTGAGTTACTCAAGCGGGTCAGTCTCACAATGTCAACTTAATTTGCTGTAGCAGCCTCCATTCAGTTAGATGTCGGTCTCTCGAATGTAAAAGTTTAGATAATCTGATGTTTGAAGGTCGACAATTTTGAAATGTAATCCCCTCGAGCTTTATAAAACTCGACTAGCTTGCAGCGGGCGCACCACTAGCATAGTTGTGATTTATATGCGTATTAATGATAGCCGTATCATTGTCGGTTTACTTACGAATATTTAGAGAAACATGGATTACGCAATACAATGAAAGGTGAAAATGAATGAGTCGAAACGTCAAATACATATTTGAAGAACTTTGTGAAAGTTCGGTGTGTGTGTTGTTCGGCCTGGTGACTTAAAGTGTATCACAGTTATGGATTGTTGTAAACAAATAACGAGTATTTAAACAATTGTTTGGCACGAATTGTCGTGTCGAGCTCTGAGCACTAACACTTGTGATGAAATCGTCTTTAGTCGAACGCAATTTAAGAATTATGTTCGAAATCGTTTCAACAGTCTATTCGTAGTTGGCTTATTGTGTATATATTATGCATTAGATGTTAATCGCTTTGGTGATGATGATATTAACCGTGTTCACTGTTATCTTTCTAACGTAATAGGAACAGTAAAGTAGTTGTTTATATCGGTTACTGTATTAAAATAATAAGTAGTAGCGATTATTATGTTACATTTGAGGTTTAATGAAGGTCAACATTAATACACTATTTAATTTGACATCTAAACATCACAACTTAAGTTTGAAAAATGATCAATTATAGAAATTACAAGAAGGCTTTAAGGAACTATTTATGTTAGCCGATCTTTTCAGAGAATCATGGTCAGTCGTCCAATTGTCCGATTTCAAGGTCGTAAGGTTTTTGTCTTCGATCAAGAATAGCTTTCTTGACCGAAATTTTTTGTGGTTTTTGCGTAGGTAGGTATAAAGCTCGCCTGCTTCTTCATTTTACACGTGAGAAATCCTTTTCCTGAGAAATCAGGAACAGTCCACTTTCCGGTAAAAATGTCAATCGGACGAATAAACTTTTCCTATGCAAAAGTGAGTGAACCGTTGCGTCGTGGCCAGAAATGGGCAAACAAGATAAGTTTAAACCCAAAAAAATCAATTAATTCCCTCCCGCAGGGTTTTAAATTGGGGATTATTTATTTGGGGAAATTTATTTATATTATGTTTTGTTAATAGTCGGGGCACAAATTTCTTTTTTTCAAATTGTTAATAGAATATTTGTTTAATCAAAATTACACCAAACAGCGCATAGGCGTGGCAGTCAAATGATCTACACGTATATACTCTCTTTCTTTCGGGGTATATAGCCCGCACTCGCGAGCCGCGGGAAAACAATTCGTTTCGTTGGACAATCTTTGCAATAAAAAAACGCACATTTAGTGCTCAAGCAAATGTCCAGCGTTAAACGAAATCGCCTCACTGCGGAAAGAGCCGCTAAAAGAACTTTCATTTCATACGATCAGAACATTTTATGCAGAAAGACAATAAATTATATTATGATGATCGATCGATCGATGATCAAATTATTGAGTCTCTCCTGTCTCCACATGCTAGTTCACCCAAAGAGGAACAGGGAAATACAAGACTGAGCATTTGAATCAACTTAATCAGGAGCAACGACGTCAAATCTTCGATTCAAATCGATTCTCAATTATGTTTTAATTAATTCTTCATGATGGTGATGATCAAATGATGGCTTTATTTAAATCAAAACTTACTTTCTACTTATTATGTTCATTTACAATCAATTTATTAAGCTATTTATTTCTTTTTCTTATTGCCTTGATTACCTGTAAATTTACTGCAACTGAATTCTTCAGTAAGGAGATCAAGAAGCAAGCAAGTTGCACGATATGACCCAAATTAACAAACATTGCAAGTTAAATAAAAGTTTTTAATAAATACAATCAGTTTAATATTTTACTTTTAAGTGTGTTGCCAATGTTTTCGCAAAATAAACCCACGAATATGCAGATTACTTATATTTTCAACATATTAGTCAAATTAGTGTTAATAATTTAAACCCGCCGTTTGTATTTTTACTTGGGTTTAAATTAAATTCTCAAGTCGCGGCGGCGCGAAGGGAGTGCAAACCAAACAACTTAATGTGTGTTTATAATATTACTAGCTGACCCGACAGACGTTGTCATGTCTTAACTATGAATATAGAATTCGAATTGGTATACTTAATAAACAAATAAAAATTTCAATAAAAAAAAAAATTCCAAAAACATAGTTCCGACCGATCTGTTTTAAACGATATTTGCAGCGCACATTCTGTCAATCGCGCCAACTGTCAAGCGACTGACATTTATGTCAAAAGCGCTAAAATTATATCAGAAAAGTTAATATGTCGTTAAGTTTTCTTAAATTTTCTAAGTTTTTGTGCAATTTTCTTAATTTTTTTAATGTAAGAACCTTCTATAATTTCAATAACTAATACCTCGTATTAGAAAACATTTAAAAAAAGATGAATGAAATCGGTAAAGCCGTTCTCAAGTTATAGCGTGACCAGGAGAAATAGGGGTTCATTTTTATATATTATATAGATTGAAGGATTACTCCTTCAATCTATATAATTGCATGTTTTTCTTCTGTTATTTAATTATTGGAATATTTTAAAGCAACGCATTCATTCAAACAAACGCCACAGTTGTAATGATAGGTTTTATGTACATGCATGTTGTACTGAAGTGAGAATGCATTGCTTCCTATGTACCTTCGTGTGATATTTAGTTTAATAACAGTTTTAAAGTGTCAATAATTACCTTCATGACATTCGCAATTTAATTTAGGAGTTGATATTTATGACAAATATTATCATCTTTAACTTACTATGTTATATATGTATAATGTTGATTGATCGAGTCAAATAAAACCAAAAAAAGGGTGTGTGTACTTTCGTACGCACGTAAGAATTTCATCATTTTTCCATAACGCGCCAAAAGAAGTATAACTTCAAAAATATTCATAAATCATAACAAAGTTAATAAATCATTAGACGACTGGATGGCTAAAATCGTTTTAAGGTTCAACAGAAGACTTCACAAAACACTACTATTATAATGTAAAGTACACGAAACTTTTCGCGAGATAATATTGCGATAGAGACAGTGACGGCATATCTAACTTGACAAGTAATTATATCTGTAGTAAACACAACAAACAATAAATTGCCAAAGAACTGCAATAACTTTATAAAGACCTTATTTTTTACTAAGCAACGTTTATATCACGTCGCCTTGCATGGCGTATCAATACAAATAAATAAAATTGAAGTGTCTGTTTGTAATGGCAAAATAATAGTTTTTTTTAAGCTCATACAGTTATTTGCACGATACCTATGCCTAAAAATCAGTTTATAAAATTTTTGTCTGTCTGTCAGTTTGTTCCAGCTAATCTTTGGAAGGGGTTTACCGATTTCCATGGGACTTTCACAGGCAGATAGCTGGTATTATAAGAAGTAGCTTAGGCTACTTTTATTTTGGAAAAAGAAATATGATTTAATATGAACACGCGAGCGAAGTCGCGCGGGAACTGCTGGCTGGTAAACCGAGATTAAGAGACTAGTAATTAAATATAATTTGATACAAAAAGGCACGATATCAAACGTTTCCGTTCACGGTGCACAGAATACATAGTAGTCCCTACCAGGTTTTACTCTAGTGCCTTCTTATGTGTCGAATACAACACAAAAACTGTTATTAGTAAAGTTTCTTTAGAAAGTATGCCAGGTAATGGAGATTAAATGAATATCAAAATATTTTCCTAAAATCACTGTTTTGCGAATATTACAATACAATATAACATTTTTAAATTTCGCTGGATTGTCTGACGCCGCACCCGGTGCAGACAGTATTTTGTGAATTTATGTAACAGTAGTCGGAGAAAGGCAGAAATCTTGTAAGGTTCAATCATTATTCAGACTTTACAAAAACATCTTGTGAAAACACCTTTGCGCACCTCAGTCTACTTATACTTTTTAGCATTGCCCGTAACCTTCGTTCATATATTATAACCGTTTGATCTCAGCCAGGTGTTTATTAAGTAAAAGTTTTAGAAAAAAAGAAAATTAAAATTAATTTATAAAATAATATTTTATTACTTAAATTTTTAATACATTTTATTTTTAAGGGATAGGGGCTTTATATATGCGGTTTGGTCTACCGTCCACTTTACAAGTTTATTTTATCAAAATGTGTTTTAAGGTCAATGTTGTTACGTGTATGTAAACTTTAACACAAATGTGATAAGCCTATAATTATTTTTTATTAAACATTAGTTTCAAGTTTCAAATGAGCTCTTAAGAGACGTGTGCACAATCTATCGAGGTTAACAGAAATGACTTACAATCACCTGTCATTAATTCGATTTTATATCGCCGATAATAACTGCAAAACAACCTTTAGTTTATTGTTATATTTTAAAAAGCCTATATATATTATATTATATATTTTCATGATTCATTTTAAACTTACTTAAAATATTATTTACGCACGCGGGTATAAGTATTTGGCCTAGATTATAAAAAAGGAGTGTCAGAATCAGAAGTATTTATAATAAACCGTATCATATTGTCACCTAATTATAAAGAGAGGTAGTAATAACCAGGAGAACTAGGAGGTAGTAATGGTTCTTTTAGAGGATGAGCCAATAAAAGCTTTTTCTAAGTTTGCCATAAATTTCCTTAACCAGCCGCGATAATATAACGTGAATAATATATGGGAGAATCCACAACAGTAATTAATTAAAAATAGAAACTGTAAAAGTCATGCTAGGAGTACACAGTTTGAAACTTTAAATATGAGTGATATATTTTCTTGAAATGAAAGTTATATTTTCGTCATAAATGTTATGAGACCGATAAACTAACTGATTATAGAATACACAGCTCTGATTAGCATATTTATGCATATTCACAATCAATATTTTAAACACGCCCATATAAGTAACTGCAAAGGCACAAAAGAATTACCTATATGCATAGATAATGATTTGAAATTAAAACTTATGGCAAGAGAGAGTTAAGATAACCAGAGATCGCCTGGTGGTCGAAGTTCGACCATAATTCATTAACTTTTAAACGTTTTGTTTTATATCATTGACCCGTATAACTTGACCTGTAATTGTATAGAGTTTCCTTACCATGATAGGTCAACATACTGGACACCTGTAGCACTTTGTAGCCGTCTTTGCATTTTTTTTTAATTCATAATAAGTTGATAAACAAATTTAGCCATTTATGCACTTCTTCCTCAAATTAACTTAAGGTTCCGAAATTTCACATAATCCCTTTAAAAAACAAATCTTAAAAAGGGGTACCAAGAACTCTCTTCACTTGAAGAAGCGTGAACCGAAAACTTTGGATCCCTTTTTAAGAACATTGGGCGGGCGGAGGAGTATGAAAAAAAAGTTATACTTAAAGTTTATACAGAGAAGAAGTGACGAATGCTAAAATTTTTGAACAATATTTGCTACGAAGTTAAAAAAATGCAAAAACGGGTACATACAGCTATGAGTGTCCAGTATATATTTTGACCTGTCATGGTACAAAAGTCTATACAATGACAGGTCAAGTAAAAAAATTGGCCAATTAAATAAACCATGGTGGAAATTCGACCACCACGCGATCTCTAGTAATAGTAAATAGACGATGTTAAAAAGCATTTTAATGTGTTTTAACGAAATGTATGACGTTAATGGAGATGTTAACATGACATAAAACTTAAAAGAGATAAACAATCACTTTCAAGGTTACCTTTTACCTTTTAAACTTTGTTATTTTTTAAGTAATCTGTTATATTTACAAGTTAATAGAGAACCTTTAAAAGTAGGGTTATCAGCAGTACCATGTGCTATTGAGGAAATTATTTTTTTTTCTAACGAATACTAGTAACGTGGCCCCTCCAGCTACGCTAAGTGCTTGTGTTAGGAGTGGGTTCACGTCGGTAGTGCACTGGGTGTGGTTCAAACCCGCAACTACTTGATCGCAAGTCCGACGCCTTAGCCATTACGCTACCGCCGCTTTCAAAAATACTGCTTTCAAAAATCTTAATAATACTGTATTTCAGTTAAATAGGCAAAACACCATAGAAATTAGAAACGAACAAATGGTACCTACACTTAATAAAATTGCAAATGCTAGAAGAATGAAAAGAAATATATTTGTTATAATAATCATAAATTTAAAATACCCCTAACTCGAAAATCCCTTCAACGTTTAGAAAAGAGCTGATGATCTTGGAACGACTGAACATATTTTCTTGAATTATATCTAAGAACTCTCTCACCCAAGTCACCTTTCAAACAAAAAAAACGCACTTAAATCGGTCCATTAATTTGGGAGCTACAATGCCACAGACAGACCCACAGATCCGTCAAACTTATAACACCACTCTTTTTGCGTCGGGGCTAAAAATAAACTTAGTTTTGACTTTTTACACCTTTAATTAAAAATACTATATTCAACTTATGAAATAAGTTTGTTATCCGGAACATCTCAGAAGCGGATAAAGTTATCAAGTTATTCATTTCAATACCAAGGTCTACCGGTCGCTTGAATGTGTAAAAAAATCAAGTATCTAAGTCAGTCTGGTCAGAAGACATTCTAAATTGGGACTGGTCAGAAACCTTTAAATTTGCAAATATGTTGGTTTACGCTGGACAATAATAAGCAATGTATTCTGTTATGACGTTTATAATGCATTGTATCTTGCGTTTGTTAAATATTTAAAAGACGTTCGGTATATAAATCAAAACACGGTATCTTAAATGTAAGGATTATGGATTAAAAGCATTATTAATATTTGCCGTTATATAATACATTATCACCAACTTCATAGGCATACGGAACTATCAAATATAATCAAAAGTGTAATACAAAATGTGTATTTATTATTGAAGATCATTGAAGATCATGTCTTAGCAATGATATGGCGTTTTGATTTATATTTTAGATTTCAATAACTTGACAAGCCTTAGAAGAAATGCATTTTATATTCGTATTGAATTCTTCGGGTAGCAGATTGGTTTGTTTATTCAAATTGTGAATTGAAAGATCTTTATTTCCTAAAATCTCTAAAAGTTGCTTAAATAGTCTTTTATTTAAAATAAAAATTATAGATCAACACAATGTCACTTTAAAAATTGGTTGCTTTGTTAAAGGTAAAAAACTATTATAACAATATTAAAAGCGATCGTTAAACGCACTCATCATTCATCTTAGATTTCAGATAATCTAGGCACTAAACAAATATACTACACTCACATTTAACCTTTTAATTCTTTGGTTTAACATTTTATACTCTCCAAATAATTGTATTTGGAGAGTATAAAACGTATACGACGAGAATACAATGATATAAAAGTCATTTCACAGCGTTTAAAAAATTAAATTATTATCTAAACTAACCTAATAGCATTAAGAAAGTTTATTATAAGAACCCCATCCAGCCCACCTGATCCAGCAGATCCAGCCGCTTGCGAGTTCCAATGTCAAATGGGCTTTGTACAGTGCGGTAGTTCTCGTATTAGATACAGCTAAATTGTTATTATACAGTTCTTATTTAATTGGTTTATACAAAAATCTTGGATATTGCTACTAAATGAATTTTCTAGATTTGTATATATATATGATGATCATCAGACAGAACACACAAGAAACTAAAGATAGAAATTTTATTGGAACATTTTTATGCTCTATTTATGGAACAAACGACCCAACATCAGTATTCAAAGACCACTACCGCCCACTTGTTAACTTCAGATGTCAATCTATGTTAAAACATGTCAATGGAAAAGGCATACGGTTGTATTGAGTTTAAGTAGGCTTCCGCGCCACAATCGAGGTGACTTACGTAAAGCGTAGACAGTTACTAGCGATTAGAGCCTTACATTACAAAGGCGAGTATATATCTACTTATGCACTTTTGACTTGATTTGTATTCGGACTGACAGTGTTTGAATGATATCGCAATACTTGCTACTAATGACTCGAACGCTAATTGCATATTGAAGTAAGTTAGCACATGCAGCATTACAAGTGCCTACAGACAATGGAAATAAAATTCATCATATACGTAACTTGTTCTTTTACACACTCTTATTACCTTGAACTGTATGTAATTCATAATTAGACAGAAATAAAAATATAATCAAAATTAAATTGTAATTAAAAGAAATTTAATAATCGCTTTAATGATGTAAAAAGTTAACGCAATAAATATATTTTTTATTGCATTTACTTTTACACCATTAATTAGTATAATTGCATTTCTTTCATTGTGATTTCTACTTAAACTAGGCCCAGCTCACTTCTAGGTCGCATCTCATTCAGTTGAGTTACTACTACCTATTGACCAACGAGGTTGTTTTTATATCGCTAAGGATGCAAAAATATGATCATCACTACATATTATAAAACAAAGTCTCCCGCCGCGTCTGCCTGTCTGTCTGTTCGCGATAAACTGAAAAACTACTGAACGGATTTTCATGCGGTTTTCACTAATAAACAGAGTGATTCATGAGGAAGGTTTAGGTGTATAATTTGTACCCGTGCGAAGCCGGGGCGGGTTGCCAATAAGCCTATAATGTACATTACATCCATTAGCAACAACACCAGGTTAAGTATCACAATTATTGACGGATTCGTTTCCTTATAATATATATGGATAGGAAGCGAAGCCGCGCGGGATCTGCTAGTATATATGTATATATATATACTAGCAGATCCCGCGCGGCTTCGCTCGCGTTTACATATTTACATTTTTGCGCGGAACCCTCATTTTTTTCCAAATTAAAAGTAGCCTAAGTTACTCCTTATAACACCAGCTATCTGAATCTGTTCCGGAGATTAGCCGAAACAAACAGACAGGAAGACAGACAGACAAAAATTGTAAAAAATGTTGTTTTGTTACACGTACCGTGTATGCATCCAAATGCACTTAGTAAGAAGCGGTTATTTTAATATTCCAAACAGACACTCCAATTTTATTTATTTGTATAGATATAGATTGTAGGTATGTTTTTGTATTTTTATTAAACCCTTGCCCTTGGGTAGCAGTAAGGATAGAACCGCTTCAGATCTTAAAACTAATTGAATTATTTATTGAAACGTCACAATGTCTTTGATTGAGTAGAACATACTCTAGGCCCTTTTTTAATCGAAACTTGTATTAAGACAACGAAAATAATACTTAATTCTAAGGTTAACCTTAAGGTTTATATGATAAAACCAAATTTTGGATTTGCTGAAGAGGCGGTTCTTGTCTTCTGAGTGTTGAAAAATGAGACCCCACGCAAATGGGACGTCCCGGCAAAACTAATCTGTCACGGCAACGAACAAAGCAATTCACAACTTGAGTTTGATGCATAATCACTGGCTCTTTAACTTTAACTTATTACTGAAACACAAGAAAATATGATTTATATCAACATAATATCCATGGACTGGTAGAATTATGGTTTGATTTATTTCCAAAATAAAATTGTATCGTATATTATGTAAGAACCGCAGTTTTTAATTCAATAAAAAACCGTACCCAAATCTCCAGCAGTGACACAACCGTCACTCATTATATTTTTATGAAGTTATCGTATAATTCACTGAATAATTTCAAAATAGTTGAGTGTTGTGTTTTTCAAGTAAGAAGTATTACGGTGGTCGTCACGACATCGTTTTATTTCATTTAGAAAAAAACAATTGTGTTCAAGCAACTTTATTATATTAAGTGTTTAATGTGGTAAAGACTTCAATATTTTATGCAGGGATGAAACTATCTATACTAATGTAAAAAACCTACCTACAAGGAAAAATAGAAAAACACCAAAAAAAGGTAGATGAACGTAATGTAATCTTTAGCAAATAATGTTTCAGAATATAATTAAATTAATTAAAGGTTTTGGAAAATTTTAGGATTACTTTTTCTCTACGAATGCATATATATTTATTGAAAAATATACGGTTTTTAAAACAATGTTTAAATTTGCACAATTTCAGTCCACTAGACGGCATTTAATCTATTTCACCTCTTCTTATGTATACCATTTACGAGCTGAATTAGTTTGAAATTAATTTCATTTTAATTCAGGTACAATTTTTTTTTTGCTGAATGTAAATGAAGAATATAATTTTAGCATCTTTTTATGTTAATAGCCGCACACACAACAATGAATATCACAAGTAGTAAAAATTTAACTCAATTACTTGCTAAAAGAGCCGTCATGAAAATTTAATTCAAATATATTTATATATTTTAATACATTTCTTTAAAGCTATTGCACATTTATATGTGTGATGTATGTGTATTGTATATATTAAAAAACATACACACGTCTACAAAAAATAATAAAATAACATTTATGCTGAAATACGTAACAATTGCATATTAATGGTTGAATTTAGTTATGCAAAAGAAATGATAACGTAATAGAATGTACTTACTACATATTAAACATTATACGTATATTCAAAACTGTAAACATAGCTTACATTTACATACAAATACATATATGTATATACAGATACACACACACACATGAATCGTTGACCTAATGATATTTTTTCAGTAAAGGGACAACGTTCACTATTAAATATTGTCTCAATTGGTTTCATGGATATAGGTAGGATATTACATTTCTTTAGCGTATTTCAGTAGATTATATAGCCGGCTAAATGCAGCAAAGATCTTACATAATATGCCAAATACCTACCCAAAAGAAATTATCTTAAAAATATTTTACCTTTACAAACATTTGTAAAATTAGGCTAACAATAACAATTTCTATTGGGTGAATTTATTATATAATACTGTCAGTTAACAGGTAGTCAATGTTCTTCTTCAATGAACAACCGCGCTAACACAAATGAGGCATAACAGTAAAGTATTACTATTCCACTTAATTACATAGGTATATGAAACTGGACGACTTATGTATGTACAAGTCATACCTATATTCCAATGTTACGATTTATATTGTTACCTGATTAGTGCCTATTGATAGGGACGTCTGTTGTATACCACAAAGGTGGCAAACAACTACAGGGGTCGACGAAAAATTATAGCACTAGTCCCGTACACAATTTTGTATTATAAGGAGGTCTCTCAGGTATCGGCTATACTATAAACAACTCTTTTATCGATGTGTATAGTGTCCAATTTCTCTTTGTTAGTAGGATCGCTCTTTTGTAAATACATATAAGAATTCAAAAATCCCTGTAACTGCTTATGTCTACCGTCCCGAAACTGGACCGCAATGCTCTATCTCTTTTCTATCTCGTATAAGAAGGACAAGTGATGAGATGTTTTTCCAAAAAAAAATTGTTTGTATAGGTAATAAAATTACAATTCTTAACCTTATGATAAACTGTTCTATTAGTCAATATTTTTAAATTACAGAATATATGTATGAATGGTTTAAGTAAAAGCTGAATCAAAGTGAATTTATGTTTCTTTATTAAATCACTTTGCTAAACCTATCGAATACTACAGTCAAATGCGGAGAGGGGTTGGAGAACCACGCTTCTTAAGACAGACTTCTTTTGCAGAAGTACACTCCAAAGGAATTCATGCCCTTAATTTTTGACTAGTATTTTAACACGATGAAATTCTAACAAAACATGAATCTACCAGGTAGATTTCTTTCAAACATAAGATAGGTATATCTATTGACAAAAACAGAAAGTTAAGTATATCTAGGTGAAACCAGTCTGTGGGTAAGAGGACTTCGAAATTTAAATTAAGATGAAAACAAGATTCTTATAACACTATTCTGTTAAATCGTTTATATCGGAAAGGTTTATAATTTGGTATCTGGTTATAACTTTACCAGAGTTATTTAAATGTCTACAAGGGTTCTCGAACAAATATTTAATTAGTAATCATTAAAACAAATTGCATTTATGTAAAAAATACTATTAGAAATAGAATAGATACCTTATTTCTGGACTATGCTCTTATTCGCTATTGCCAAGCGTGACGTAAACGTGTTTGATCACGCACGTAGTTAAAGCATCGTATAAGGTAACTTAGTTATGCCCTAGTTCCTATTCAAACATCAACCAAACCCTACATGTTACGTCTACGATTAAACACGTTATCCAATAATTTTCATTTGAATTTCATAATCTAGTATTGTAGTACAAATGTAGAGGCCAAGTAATAACTTGGTCGATCGTGAAGTCCTGAAGGGGTTTTTTTGTTAAGATATTCTTCAGTATTCTTTGGGTAGTGTTAGGTTAACATCAAGATCTTAACCTAACACTACGCAAAAAATGCTGAAGATCCCGAAACAGGTGAAAATCTGAGGGTGCAAGGTCAGGATGCATTAACACTTCCCAACCAAGCTCTCTCAAATGAAGTGTTAATCCGGGTTTCGGTACAGTCTGTGCAGCTTGACTACCCTTTGACCATGACCTTTTTAAGAATAAGATTATATTTATTGCTTATATTTTGTGTACATAGTTGTTATTGTATGAAAACCATTACAGTTTTTAGGCCCAACAGAACTAATTATATAATCTTTAAACTAATTATACAAAACAATTTATTTTTTCATGCAGATTATAAAATACATTTCAGCTAACCATTTTTTTAATGCTACTTTAAATATTTTACCATTTAATTGCTTAATAGTTGGTGGTAACTGATTGTATACACAAATAGCTGTAATATATGTACTTTTATGAAAAATCATATTTTATTTTAGCATGGCACAGTAGCATAATATTATATTTATATTGTTCTCTTGAAGTAGGTACTTATTGCATATTGTTTTTCACGAATAAAAATAACTCTAAAATATAAATGCCCGTTAATGTTAATAAACTTTCGGTTCTAAAGATATTTCTGAGAGATTCCGTACTATGCATATTTTAAATCATCCTAATGCACTTTTCTGGAGAATGAAGGTGGATTCTACATTTGTGGAGTTTCTCCAGTATATAGGTAATTCCGTACGTTAAAAGTGGATAGACGTTTCCAAAATACGCACTTCTTCTGACACTTACATTCGTCTTTTCTGAAAGGACTGATAAAGCCTAACAGGCACTTGAAATTTTTTTAATTACTTTTTCAAAATGAGCCTTCCACTTTAGATGTTGATCAACTGTTAAACCTGGGAAATTTATGTCTTTTTCTTCTTTTATCTTTATTAAAATGGCGGGAAAGTGTTTTTACTTTTCTTATTCTTTTTTGCCATCATGTCAAGCCATTTGATCACATAGCAAATTGTTATTACTTTCTTGTCCTTCTCTTAATGCATCGAAATTGTAAACCTTCGGACGTTGGTAAAAGGCCTATCTATGACTTAATTTTAACTTGAAGTAAATTAGCAAAAACGTTAAAACTTATAGGACTTAATGTAATATAAGAAAAGATAGACAAAAGATATCAAACAGTCTTAACTTTTAAGACTATTTAAAAACCCGACAAGTGCGAGTCTGACTCGCGCACCGAGGTTTCAGTTAGCAAACAAACCTGTATGAAGATAGTACGTTCATCTCGGGAATCGATTCTCGAAGTTCTTTTGCCTGTTTTTCCGAAAGACAAACTTATCTTTACAGTTCAAGAAATACTTTACCACCGCAAAATATAACTCTGTAATCACAGAAAATATATTTTATGTGATATAACAACAAATTAACTACTTTCGGATTTTCTCCTTTATTTGTACTGTCAGACCTTGCTTCTTACCAAATTTCATGATTCTAGGTCAATTGGAAGTACCCTATGGTTTTGATTTACCTGTGAAATGTTTAAATTTGTAAAAATCTAAGGTTTAAATCGCCGTATCTTTTGATTGCGCTTACAGCTTCATGAGACCGCTGAAATACCTATTTGATGTTAATTCCAACTTGATGCCACGAGTTACTGAGAAAAGGGATCTTTACAAACAGACGGCCAGAGGGACAACAAAATGATCCTATATGGGATACTTTTTCCTTTTCTGGAACAAAACTACTAGAAAGTAAAGATTTTGTTTTACTTGCTTACGTGTATGTGAGAAATGTTGAAATTGCAATGTAATACGACTTGACGGTACCCTTTAGTAAAATGTGAGACTGACGGAGGTCTCGACCCTATGCGGTAACACTCAGTTTCTATGCCGGAACTATTAGCATACTTTTAGTTCTGGCCAGCGAACATAGTCGAGAAACATAGTTGACTGGCCTGTTGGTCTAGTGGTTAGTGACCCTTACTGCTGAGCCAGAGGTCGTGGGTTCGATTCCCACCCAGGACAAATAATTGTGTGATGAGCATGATCATTTGTTCTGTGCCTGGGTGTAATTTATCTATAATATGTATGTATTTAGTAATATATAAGTATGTTTATCAGCAGTCTGATTATAGTACAGGCTCTGCCTAGTTTGGGATCAGACAGCCGTGGGTAAGATGTGTCAAATTATAAAGAAAAATTATTATATTTAACAAAAGTACTAATTTAAAACACAATAAGGCTAAGAAATTATGTAATGGTTGGGTACGAATGGTAAGAATTCATTAAATGAAATGCCCATCGTTTTACAATATTGCAAGTGACACTGGTCAGAGTTCTGAATTAAAAATGGGTTTATTTCATTTCTTCTTTCTCGAATCGAAAAAAGTTATTGAATTTAAATATTGATCAATATTTAATTGAATGTAGAGTGACTTTTGCACATCACTTCATAACGGTACGGGTGCAATCCACAGAAATATTTTACTATTATCAAATCTGTCCGTGTTCCGAAAAATTTGCATGTAAATAGAAGAATTAGACTATTTATAAACATGTTGTGATCGGTGGACGGATCTGGTCTCAGACCAGTTCTGAAAGAAGCGACGACGCTAATGTTGACGTACTATACGCCCACGTAAACGCCATTGCCAGATATAGATTACTTCTTTATTATTTTGATTTATAATTTTGCCAAATAAGTTGATAAATGTAGTCATTTATATTATAGGTAAGATCCGTAACAGAAACAAACAGGAAAAAAATAATATTCATAGTAAAATGCATTCCGAACTAATTACGCCTTGATATATATACATAAATATAATGTTTTAGTTAAATCACACTTACAATATTTAATAGAAATCTGCGGCAATACAGCTAAGACTAAATTAGGTGAGCTACAAATTATGCAAAATAAACTCTTAAAATTGATTCTTAGTTATGCACGGCTTTCACCAACACACAAAATTTACAAAGAACCCAAAATTAGGAACCTAAAACAATTATTTACGTAAAATATGTGCATTTTTATCCGAATCTTCTAAAAAAAATCTAGTTTTTCATTCACTAAAGTAAAACACAACCCCACGTAGTACTCGCCGAGCTAGTTTCTTAGTTTTACTTGAAATTAGAACAAATTATGGTAATAAAATATTGACCTATGAAGGGGCACAGCTATAAAATAAATTACCATCGCACATTAAAAATGTACACTCATTTAATCATTTAATGTATTCAAAAGTCAACCAGCTCAATATGTACGTACATCAATCAGATAACTTGACCTCGGGCAAATTAATACATAACATTAGTACCTACCAACAATGATATATTTATTGATTGAAATGACGAACTTGTAACTCTATACTTTAAGTTATTATTGTTCTCAAGTAAGTGACTTTTTTTTCATTGAGAATAAAGATTCTTTAATCAAATATTTAAATACTCATGATAGTTACATCTATCGTATAGCGTCTGGTTTGTTACAGGCTTTGCTACCCCCGGTTATTGGGGACGGTAGAAGCTAAAACTTTGGTAAGAGGAAAATTAATGGTTTTCGTAAAATACGACGGCGATAAAAAGTTATAGTGATGTTTCTAAAGACTAAAAGTGGCAAGTCTATCAAATAGTCAAATATATTCAACTAGGAGCTCCCCGCAGTTTCACCCGCGTTTAAGGTTACTGCTCCGCTCCTATAGGTCGTAGCTTACATAGCCTATTACCTTCCTCAATGAATGCACTATCCAATACATTTTTTTTTTAATCCGATTTGTAGTTTCAAACAAACAAACAATCAGACAAAAAACTCTTCAGCTTTATTATATTCGTATTGATTACACATGGTATTTATACTAGGAAATATTAAAACTTTTTTAGAATGATTATGTAATACCATACTAGGTCCGCAACGGGCTCAAATAGCTATCATTCAATGTACAATCAAGAGATATTATTGTGTCACCAAAAGTCCTTGTTATAGATACGTTTGTGTCATCGAATTATGGCCAGTCACTTCTTCCTGTACGTGTACATAAGTCGACATTGACATTTAAGCGGCACAGCGGACTGACTCGCGCTCACTGATCCGCCAACATACTCAAAAGAGACACACACAAACTGCAAAAGGCCGCTTGTACTGAAAGAACTCCGAGTAATATTTTTAGATCGGTTGCAAAGTTCATATATTGAATGCCATACATTCTCTCGATTAGCGTCCTTGGTTGGTCCACTGTCCCTTCAAGAAGGGCGTTGTAATCGCGATCAACGTTAATATATTGCATCTATTCAACAACAATACATGAATGGAGGATGTCTCAACGTTTAATTAACAATATGTAACATCGTTAGCGATAGCGTAAGGCCGCCTAACGTGAGTAAAGCAAGCCATTGAAGGGTGCAAGTATTCATAGATATTAGAAGCCGTAATTGGCGTCAGAAAAGTAACAATACCGGAGTGTAACCTTGGTCTCGTTTCGAAGCAAGCTGCGCCTCTATCGTCCACCTGTTTGTACTTAGAGCTTAGAAGAAACCGCCCAGCAACATGTTTGTTTTAGAAAGGCTAACGACTCACCCTGATAAGCATATTATAATAAGTATACTTACGTTAAATTTTACTGTTACTATTTTTGTAATGATTGTCATAGGAGCAGATCAGTAAATGTAATTGCCCGTCGCAGTGTTATTATGCTAAAATTTCGCATTCGTTACACAGTATAATAAGAGCAATTTAAGTGAATATTTGAGATCGCAATGGTTTCATCATCGTCTCCCGAGGCGGTCCTGTCACTCCGAGAATGCGATTTCAGCGGATTTCATGCAAGTGTTTATCGGTTCTCGGTGTCTAATGCGCCTGCGTCGGTTCTGTGCAAATCTTGCATAGATAATTACAAAGTCAGATTTAGTATTAGGTATTGTCGGTCAACGCAAGAGGCTAGATGTTGCGTTATTTTATATAGATTGGTTACGCCGAACGCATGCATGCATCAGAATATTAACAATTATACTATAGCACTTTGAGTTATCTATAAATTAAGCATATGCTTTAGTTAATGTGCCATGGAACCAATAGTGTAGATACAGAAAAAACAGGGTAGGTACATGTTCTTTATATAAGATGTACATAAGATATAGCATATGAGATGTATGTATTTTACTTTAAATATTCATTTTACTTTTAAGGATAACTTTTTACAATTGAATTTAATTTTACTTTGCTTACTATTAATCCTAACAATATAATAGCGCATAATAAAACAGTGTTGTTATATATTATTTGATTAAATATGTATTTTTAACTATCTGGTGATGTAAAAGAGTGGCCGTGAGCTTGTTTGCCCGATTTCTTCTCACAAGGCTCAACGATTTGGAAAGGGGCGGTTATAGATCGACACAGGCAGATATGGTAGATATTATCTGTTATCAATTTTCTTTATTTTATAATTTTACATTTGACATAGCAACTATTGTTGCGGTGATTCTGTGTGTGTAGATCTATATTTTTTTAAATTTAGTTTAAAAAAAAAGACATTTTGAAAGAATTTTATGAAATAAAGATATTTGACTTCAACTTGATCAAATAGCGAGTTAAACAGAAAAAAAATAGTGAAATAAAAATTATATATATAGTTATATTAATATTTACCATAATTGAAATGTAAAAAAAAAAACATTTGCGAATTTAATATTTGCCAAGTGATCTTTTATACAAATATATTTATTGCCGAATAATACATTTGTCACCTGAAAAGATTGTCAAACCGTTTTTCGTCAAACTTTAGTGTAGGCACATTACATTTACATTAGTGTAATAAACTGCATTTATGTAGTAGTATATGTATACTTCGCTAAGTTGGTGTAAAAGGCGGAAATGCTGATGAAATAGGTAGCCCTTTGTTTTTCAATTGCTTATCTAGCCAGTAACAGGCGAGTTTTCCTTTTTCTGTGGGGTAGAGGTAGGGCTGCCATCCGTCCGGGTTTCCCCGGATTTGTCCTAGTTTAGAGGGCGTCCGGGGAGCGTCCGGGCGGGGTTTTCAAAAAGTGTCCGGGCAAAACCCGGACACTGCGTGGCAGGGGACAATTATAATTGTTAGATGAATCGTTAACAAGCTAGAAATTTAAATAGAATTGGCGTTTTTTTTAATGTGTCCGGGAAAGAATCTCGATTTCACCCATGTGTCCGGGATTTTTTACGTTTATGTCCGGCCTCGGCAATTTAAGTGATGGCAGGCCTAGGTATAGGGCCAACTTAGCCCGACAAAACGATAATGATAAAGATTTCTGAGTTAAGAAAAAAAAGATAGTGTAAAGGACATTGGGCAAAGCAGATTTCTGCTGGCTTAGAGTTATATTTCTCATGATGAGTATTTAGAGACATCGGTAATTATACCAATTATACTTACCACTTACTATAAGGTAAGTTGTGTGCATGTTTAACGATTTAGTTGTAGATAATGCGATCCACAGTAATATGTGCTTTACGGGACATGAATTATGTCACTTTATAAATGGCACAGCAGACCCTTAGACGCGCATCTAAGGCCCTGACAGTATGTAGTGACGCTTTTAACTTAAAGCGTACATCTACATGTTCTTACAAACAGTAACTTAAAAAAACAATCGCTAAACTGGTTGGTACTGTACCTTTATATTGTATTTAAATAATTATATCATAATAAGTTTGATATACGGAACTGGAAGTGAATGTGGCCATGATATTGTCCGCCTTTCAATTAGCTTTAACACAAGCTGTAAATATGTAGAAAAAAAGACACGTACTGTAGAGAAATGTAAGTATATAACCAATTCACAAGACTGGCAACTATGTCTGACGAGAATGTGGAAAGCGGAGAGTATGTAGACAACACGCACCCCGCCGCGATTTACTTGACTGGTTGTAGTGCATTCAGTATTGGTATATACAGAAATCTGTAGAATGGATTAACCGGAAAATAATGAAATCGCCGAGTTAAGTCACCCACCTTACATTCTTGTTGCTGCGTTTAATTGAAACGTTTGACGTAATAAGCCTTAATTTTGAAAACAAGAGTCACAGGGATCTGCACTATCAGAGACATCAAAACTAAACTTTTCTTCAGCTGAAAGTTACATATATTTTGCCACATTGAATAATGGTAGGTAAGAAACTGTAGTTCTTCATATTTTTAAACTATTTCTAAATAAAACATTAAATAGGTTAAATAGATTCATCATAATTCATAAGCTATTCGGTACCATTGTTTTTGTTCTGGAGCTTTCTGATAAATAAAGAACAGCATTAGCTACTTATATTTCTTTTTCTCTATAAAAGGAATACTATTAGTTATGCTGAGTCTGTACATTCATATAAAAGAGTAATATTAAAAAAAGTAAACGCATATGATCGTTGTTCGGCCATATGTTTACACATACACTTAGGTATCACGAAAATAATAGGTTCATAAGAACTTCTGGAAAATTAGTACTTATTATATCTTAATACAGATATTATTTTATGTTCAAGTAACACAAAGAGTCATTTAAACCCATATATATAAAAATCAATGCCACTTTTCGTTGTAATCTTATAACTCAAGAACGGGCTCACCTATCCAAACCAAATGTTTAGGCTTTGTTCGGACTATTTAGTAGATGGTTTATGTGAAGTTTGCACAAAAAAGAAAACTTAACGAGGGACTTACGCGGGTGAAACCGCGGGGCGCAGCTAGTATTTTATATTTAATAAGGCAATACTGATGTGTATTTATAAACCATTAAATTTCTTTATAAAGAACTAGCAGCGCCCCGCAGTTTCACCCGTGTAAGTCTCGATCCCGTGGGAATATCGGGATAAAAAGCCTATGCGTTAATCCAGGTCTCCAGCTATCTACATACCAAGTTTAATCGCAATCGGTTTAGTGGTTTTTGCGTGAAAGAGTAACAAACATCCATCCATCCATCCATCCAAACTTTCACATTTATAATATTAGTGGGATAGTGGGATTAGTGTTCTGAAAATTTATTGTTACGTTATGCAACGGCATAATGTTCTTTGCAATTTTAAGGAAGCTCATATATCAAATTTCAATACAAGACAATAGAAATGAGAGAGTCGTTTATTTTTGAAGAACATTAAATGCTGGCCAACATTAATAGACACGTGACACATATTATTGTTTTTTTTTACTTTTATTCAATAATGCTTTTTGTTAACTTTGTTGTCACTATGCTTTTACGTGAGTAAAATAAACCTTATTTTGTACCCTGATACAAAATTAAATACATCACTTATACAGTTATATAAAGTTAACGTTAAACTTTCTTATATGGAATGTATATAATTAGGTATGTTTCATTGACTACGAGACGGCCATTGCTGTATATATTCCTTTAGCAAAGAGAGACTTCCACAAATCGATATCAATATGATATCGATTTGTTTCTTTCTGTTCATAGTCGATATAATCCCCACAGGTCATTATTTTATTCAACTTTAACAAAAAATATCGGTTAAATTAAAACAAATTAGGTTGCATTTCCCATTGGAACAGTTTGATATCTTAGGCTTCTGTTATTTGTAGTGCGTTGCGAAAACTATTAAACCAATGTTCGACCATAATCGTTCATCTAACTAGAAAAAAAAAATTATTCCGAATATTTTTTGTTTTTTTTTTTATCTATGGACTCTATCTTGCGTGTGCCTATTTACATAATAAATATGTGTGAAATGTTAAAAGTCACGAAAACAGAACCTTTTTAATAAACTGTGAGGCGCCATAAGTAGTGCAGTGCGTGTTTGGGTCCAAGTACCCGCTTACTGCGGACCGTGACCATGTGTTTGCCAAATTGGGTGTATAAAAATGTAATATGAATAGTACATTATGCTAACTTGTACATTGTGTAATTTCATTATGAAAAAGGAATGCAATACTAGTATGTTACAATTTAATTTAACTTTATTTATTGGACATTTTAAATATTGTGCAGGCGCTAATAAAGTCTTATATTATTACAAACCATGTTTCTCCATAAAGGTATGTGTGATTAGATATAAAAAAACGAAACTCAAGAAGACACTGGCCTGCGAACAAAGCTGTATATTTAAATAAATATAAAGCTTTGTTCGCAGGCATAAACGTATTAAATAATACTTTTGAATAGGCTAGTGAATTATTATTTAGGAACAAGCGTTGAATTCTATGGAATGATTAAAGACCTCTATTTTAAAAGTATTACTTTATTCGATGTAATCGTTCTATAATACTATATCTATATACAATTTAATGGGATACATTGCACACAACTTTCCTTGACAAAAATATATTATTTCGTATCATAGGGTCATGCGAGACTAGACTATTGGTGGTGTTCCAGGTCTCTAAAGCGTCTCTCAAGGGTAACCAGCTGTGTGTTATTTGCAAGAAAAAAGTTCAAAAGGAATTAGAAAACACTTCAGCAAATAGACGAGTCGCAGCCGTCGCGTCGCCGCTGCCTTCACTTGAATTTGCGTATTAATTAATTTGCTCGTTTCTATGTTTGGCGCCGACTCATAATTATTTAGGTTTTTACATTAGTGTAGGAGTTTAGTTAATCTAACAAGTTTATTTTTCGCTTTTCGGTTCCTTTCTTCTTTCGTCGGTTTAATTTTTTGTTAAAAAGTTTTTATACGTATGTATGTACACACAAATGAAAATCCTTAATTTACTTTATACTGTCAGAGTATAGTCGATGAGGTGCCCACCTCTCAGACACCAATCGCACCAAATTTTGAAACCCAATAGATAGATGACATAATGAGCTTAATACGTTGAAATGTTTTCAAACTGTCATTTCATCATAATTGATTAGACAATATTATATGCATACGAGTAACACCACGTGTTTTATTCTGTACTAGGTAATACTACCAAATTTAACGGTCGGTCGGTTAATCGGTTTGTTTGAAGGTGCTAATCTCAGGTTCTACCGATTCAATTTGTAAACATTTTTGCGATAACCTGTTCAATGAGGAAGATTTATGAGAATACGGTAGTTCCTTTTATATAAAATAACAACCTGTTATACCGTGCTATAGTTGCTATCTATACTACCTGTTATATTAAAATAAATTTAAAAATAAATAATAAAGTTGAAAATAATAATGCATATAATCTGTTAAAATCTTTTTAAGTCAAATAATATATTTTATCCACAGGCAATTACTCTATTGAGCATTAAACCGCGAACTATTTGTTTTAAAATTTCTGGTAGGTAAATATTTCATGGATTTAAACTTTAAAACGAAATATAAAGCTTATCTTTGGATTTTAAAAAGTGGTACCAAATCAGCTATTAATCTTACATGGAGGACATTCTTTATTGTAATTTCAAATTATATTTACAATTTACATACCCATTAATTAAATTAAACTCATTTATATAAATATAAAAAAGATTATATATATCAATGATTAAACTTTTAACAATATTACATCATTTATTGCAATGGGAGTTACGTATATTTATGTGTACATATTTAATAAATATGTGTATCTTAAGTTTATTTGGATGTATTTTCTTTATTTATGTGATATTATCAAGAAGTTTACTACAAGTTTACTAAACATTACAAAAAACTTTAAACAAAATTAAGTGTTGGGCTTTCTTACATAAAGATAAATGTATTCCGTATTTATAATGACATCGTAGAAACAAATAAATACCGTCTGGTAGGTAGGGATAGATCACGGGTATATAAGAACATATATATATAGTTAGTTTACAATCCTATATGGGGTACATAATATGAGTTCTAAAAGTTCACGTCTACAATTAGTGTCTTCGACTTCTTTCTACATTTGCTAACATAATTTCTGGCGTAAATGGTGGCTAAAATAATGCATGATTGTAATATGTAAGATTCGACAAGACTGATCCTAAACCTAATTTAAGCTTCACAATTGATTTTTTTACCTTTGTTTGGTTCTGTGTCACAAATAATATAATACATAATGTCATAAGGCCTAAAGGCGTATAGCAAACCAGTTCAAAAAATATTTATATTAATTACAAGGTGTGTAAATTCTGTGGCGGCAATATAACTGCGTAATATTGTCATACATAAATGGTATAACATTTATATAAACAGAATATAACTAGATAATAGAAATAACTTTTATTATTGATAGGCAAGAAGGATAGAACACGATTTTAAGGTTTTCCCCAATCCGGTATATTGTGTTTATATATCTATTTATAAAAAAATAATGTCACGTTGTTTGCGATGAAAGTTTGATTCAACTTGAAAGATAGGATAGTTTTTATTTCAATTTAGAATCACAATATTTTTTATTGCAAATTATTTAACCACAGCCACGCGTGGCCGAGTAGCTAGTATAATATATTATTTTATATTATTTTAGAACAAAGGTTAGAAGTCAAAAGGTACGGTAAAAAGTAAAGGTTTAACTGATAATATCTTTCCTGACTCGAAAACCGGACGCGGGTCAGGTCCTGTATCTTACACAAAATGCGTTTACAGTATTTTCACGAGGAAACCTTTAAATAAGCATTTAATTGACCTAATAATCAGAATTATATTGTAATATACTAGCAACCCGCCCCGGCTTCGCACGGGTACAAATTATACACCAAAACCTTCTTCATGAATCACTCTGTCTATTAGTGAAAACCGCATGAAAAACCGTTCAGTAGTTTTTCAGTTTATCGCAAACAGACAGACAGACGCGGCGGAGGATTTACAACAACCGTTTTGGATTACTTGTATGTTACTTGAGCAATGGAAGAAATATATTCAAGAGTTATTCGAAAAAGATGAAAACGATGAGGAAATGATTTTGTGTGAGGAAGTGAGATTTGAAAATAATAAAATAAGTTTGAATGAGATACTCAAAGCGATAAAAAGTATGAAAGCAGGAAAAACTGTAGGGTATGTTGTTAATATGTTGAGGGCTGTCGAGGAACTTACTGTAGACCTACCTGGCCTGTTTAACCTTTGCTGGGCAGAAGGCCAAATTCCAAGTGACCAGACAAAGACAGTAATTGTGTCCTTATACAAAGGGGAGGAATGGTAGCAGGAGTGCAGAAACTATAGCGGTATCAGCCTTCTAAGTGTGGTTGGTGTAGAATTGATCAGATTAGGTATGCTAGAATTTTGATAGATAGAGTCGAGCATTTGATTTGGGATGTGCAAGCGGGATTCAGAAGAAGAATAGGATCACTGAAAATTTTAGTAAAAAACCAGCAGGCGTTTTGCTTTTTCTTAGATCTGGATAGCTTAGCTTACGAGAGTAGGGTATGGGTGAAGAAACATGAAAGTAATTGATGCCGTGGAAATGAGTTTACTGAGAAGTGTAATATAAGATTGACTGATAGAGTGAGTAATGATGAGGTATGAAAATGGTGTGGGTTGAAAGAAGATATATTGAGAAGAGTTGAGAAAGAAATGCTGCGATGGTTTGGGCATGTTGAAAGGATCAGTGAGGAGCGAAGGGCTAAAGGAAGTTATAAGGCTCTTGTGAATGTGCAAGTCGGCACGGGCAGGCCCCGAAAGACGTTTACTAACCAGATCGGCAGCGTACTGAAGAAGGGTCTAGTTAAAAGCACTCATAACCGCCGAGCGTGTATGAAAGGTACGATGGTTGTAGTACTTAAGGATACTATTATTAACAGTGTTTATATTTAGCAATGTTAGAACCTCATGTTTATAACAGTAAGTATATAACCTAAGATTATGTTAACTAATAATACTACATAATTATAGTAAATGTCGTATGACTCTTCAAGGTAGTAAAAGACCGCTAAAGCAACGTCTGTTCGTACCTGTGTAATCGTTAGTTCGCTTTCAGCTCTAGCGTAATTGACATAATTTCGATTTTTGGTTTTATTTGTATAAAATAACCTTTAGTCTCGGAACAAGGCACAACCTGTAGTAGGTACATAATTTTACAGAGTGCAGACGTAATCAGTCATTGTTAATTAGGTAACTCAATAAGGAATCTTTTATCTGTTTGAATGAAATCTGATTAAATCAAATAGAAACAAATATTCTCTTAAACATGTTTGGGCTGTTTAATTAAATGAGATCTTAATTAACATTTCCGATAAATCAAATTATACATCATCAAAGTAAAAAATCTTAATTCCGACGACGAATATACAGAGTGTATTAAATAAATTAAAAAATATGTAGGATTTAATCGTTAACTCTACTCGTTCCACCTGCTTTCATGAAGGACGGAGGTAAAAATACCTGGAAGTTCAAATGGTCATAATTTGTAAACAGATAGATGTTTTTCAAAAAGTCTTATTGTAACTGCATGCTAGAGTCATGCCCTTTCAGTGATTTAAGTAAGTGTTCCTTTTTCAAAAACACACTGTATATGACTGGTTAATGCGAAATTTGAATGCCGACAGTAATAATTATAATATTTTTTATTAATTGGAAATTATTAACGTCGGTGACTTTTGATTCTACATTGCACAATATTACTAATTTAGGTAAGTATGTTTGTTTTTCATCATAACGTCATGTTTGGTTGGTATCATTTAACTGTTTACATGACATCCACGTTCACTAATACTAATCCCAACTAGCTTAAGACTTGGACATTCAATATAAATATAACGTACTTACAGAACAAATTATTTCAAAACTGGGGCGTAGTATTTCATTGATACCGCGTTGACATCGTGCGGATAGCTAAAGCAGTCGTACTTGACAAGTTAATGCACAAAAGCTTATGTTCGCTTACTGTTGCTTAACAAGGGACGGCCAGCGAGTATCACATAATTCTCACTCAATGTTAACTGAATCTAACTACTGTAACTACTCCCTTGAGACCAATACATTTACTCAATACGTTGTTAATCGTTTCTTTACACTCTACACATATATTGTAACCGGTTGGTTAAGAAATTGTACTCAAACTGCAATATTTAATTAAAAATATGGACAAGACCATAATTTGGAATCACTTTTGCAATTTTAGGATTAGTGTCAAAGTTATTCACATTATATTGTCGGATCTATAAATATCATTTCAGTTATTAATATATTAAACTGACCTGTTTCTAACTGAAGATCTGGAAGCGAGGGTGAGATTCCTTTGGGGCAAGCGCGGGGCTGCAGAGGGCGCCGGCGCAACTTGCGGCGCAGGCGGGGAGGTACGGGGCAAGCGGCTTCCCGCAGCCGCCGCACCCGCAGCTAACAGCACCACCATCCACCACCTGGACATCACGAGACACGGTACGCACGAGATGCGCAAATCACGCTCACAAACGTACTGTCACACGGCCGCGAGCCGACTCACAGCGTCTTACGCGCACGCATCGACGTTCACTTTTGTTGTGCTGTAGAACGCCCCACTCCGATGAAAGTGGGCTTTCACTGCCGAATGTTGACAGAGCTGCCAGCCGCTAGTAATATAGCATTTGCCGGCTTCTAGTCTCACTGATCAACTGCGACGCCCTATGAAATGAAATATAACCTGGTTTCGGAGATTATTTTTAATTTATAATAATCTCAGGAATTAAATCCTGGGCCTTATGATGAGGAATAAAACATATGCATGTCGTTTATACCTATATTATACGACTGTGTTCGCAAACAAGCACACGAACCTGATAGTAAGAGACCAGAGATGTTTCCGGTTTATTGATAATGAACCTACTGCCCATTCGATTATGTATCGCAATAGTGGTTGTTAATAGGGTGCCAAGAGTATAGGGTTTCTACTCGAGAATTCTCGAGACATTTATCTTTAGTAAAAAAATCTCAACGCCTCGAGAACTCGAGAAATCAATTTTGTGCGCTAGGTAACTAAAAAAACGGAAGCTTATAATGCTCTTGTATTTTCGAAAGCCTATTTTAGAAGGAAAAACCGTTGAATTAAAATTGGATTTCTTTGTTGATTATTTTGCGGGTTACTGGTTTATTTCACAAAACTCCAATAAAAAAAAAATGTATTGACAGTTAATTATGATTTGTTTAGTGATGTTATCAACATAATAGTTATATATAAAAAACATTTTTATTTTTATAAATATAAAAAACATTTTTAGTTTAAGTTGGTAGCAATATTTTTGTTTTGTTAAACAAGTTTTAATATTGTTTATTTTATTTTACTAATTATTTTTAATCCAATTAATGACTTGTAGGCACATTTGGGAACTGGTATTGACCCATAAATTATAAAAAAGTTAAGTACTACCCTGCTCTTTACTTTTTATAAAGACCAGCCGTGTATAGTTTGTTCAGTTTATGGTTTGTTGTTGGTTTGTTAATTAATAAGTGCAATGTAGGGTAACTAAAAAATTACCATTTGATTTAATTGATCTCACCTATTAGTATAATTTGTAATAAAGCCAAAATTTCAATTTATTTTATTAAAAAATTCAAAATTTCTTAAGAAACTCGAGAAATCCTGGTCGAAAATTCTCAAGCCATGCAGAAATAAAAAAGGTCAAAACCAGAAACGAGAAAAATCAATTACCTCTTTACCACTGAACTGTGAAAGGGATTACATTGTATTCCAGTGGAATTAATTAAGATCTAAAAGCCAACCACTAAACACAAAAATTCACGTGTATAGGTTACAAAAATTCAACAAAAATATAAAATAAATCTCCCAAGACTAGGAAATTAACGAAAAATTTCCCAGGGATAATGAAGGGATGACAGAAATAATCTGACCGTCAGACCCACAGCAGTTCATCGGTGTCGTCACACTCTGACGACACCGTCCATTTGGAAGAACACAAAATCGCAAGCCTTCTCATCAAGCGACACATCAATACAGCACCTTTTCTGGACCATATATTGTGAGATGCGCTACCGTTTCCAACACCACCAATTTCAGCAAACCTCTGGCGGGTTTGCTACAGTACCTTCATTCACGGAGGTTTTTTTCCTCCCTCTAGACTCATTTTGATAATATAAGGTATATGATCCAAGCTTAAACATAAGTATTGTATCTATTGACTACACTTATGGAGACTTGAAAAAGGAGTAGATAAGTCTGCTACGTAATAGGAAATGCTGAATTGTACGCACTTAGCTTTGACAACGAAGTAGACTTTTATTTGACTAGATGATGAGTACTTTAAACTGCCAAGGACTTGTAGTAACTGTTAAAAGTTCCCAAAGTCTCCTTAGAATTCACACATAAAATATGATCATCTATTCATCTACTACTACTGACAGTGACACCTAATTTATCAATCTCTATCTTCTATCTTGGTTCATAATTCAACTAATATTATGTACGCATATTATCTAATAATTACTGAACAACCACGCTGACCGTAACGATGAAATTCATTACATTTGTGCCACGCATAATGATTTTTATTAAATTGTTAATGAGACAAACGCTAAACGAGATCGAATTGAAATTGTTATAAGGAAATTCAGAAATACAAGTTATTTCGCCATTTGAAAACTAAGTAATTTGTATAATTTATGATATGTTGTAATATAACTGCATACATAATTAAGACAAATACAAAAACATGTACTAAACAAATATTTCTTCTCGGTACGAAGTTCAACTATAATTGAGTTAAAAGTTTTATATTTTAATTCTTGCGGTACCCATTTTTCCAGCTTTTTCACTTTTCCAATTTGATTAATGTGAATTAAAATTGTTTTAACACTTACACCGAAGCTTGCCGCACCGAAGCAATTCTGATGTGGTTTGCGAAGGATCCACTTCTACGATCCCTTTTAATTCTTTATTATCAATTAGGTTCTCCCGCCGTCCACGAGGTTTGTTCTGTAGGTTAAAATTTCCAAAACGAAAACGTTAGAACCAAAAGCGTACTTTGACAAATGGCAATTTTCATATGGAACCTATGTATATTATAATGTGGATATATAAAAAAAAACAAATTGACGACAAGGAATTGCTTGTTTGATTTTTAAATGAATTTTCTAAATGAAAATGGTGAAGCCTAATTTATCAATCTCAATCTCAATTAGGATCTCGTTATACATTCGTGTAATTATTTTGTACTAGCTTTTGCCCGCGGCCTCGCTCGCCTTAATGTAGAATTTGTCAATCAATTCACAACAACTCGTGCACCTCTGTGACAAAACCCCACACGCATTGGTGTGGCTGGCTACTGCTTAAGAGGCGACCCAAGGCGAGGTGATAACCCGCGTTGGTTTCCACACAATAAACATTCGACTGATTATGTAAAGTCCGTTAAGGTGTTTCTTTCTCTGGATTCCAAATTCTTCATCACATCTTCCCCAAATTCGCATTAACAAAAACGGGTAATATTTGACAGAGATCTGAGGTAACTTACACAAAAAGAAAAATCCTCTTTTTTTAAAGTAACAAATATATTTGCTTAAGATGAAAGTATTGTTTAAAAAGAAACATTGTCATAAACACTTTACTGTTTATGACAATGTGTCTTTTTAAACAACATTTCAAACCATTGTATAGGATGTAGGCAAAATACTACGAGACTGCGAAGTGAGCATATGCAACGGAAACACCCCATGTGAAATACAGTTCTGTCAAATGTCAAACTGTTCATCGGATTCGACCAACGACCATTTGAATGTAAGGAAACTTTGTTCACTCTGGGTACCGCACTTGATGACTGATGCGCTGAGGGAGCAGCGTCTGATTTCTGTCTCTCGTGATATGTTAAAAAATATTTGAAGACGGCTGATCCAACTACGTGGACTTCGACTGTTACATGTGATAAATTACCTTATTATTTCGACGTTCCTACTAAATCCTAGAGTAAAAATCTGTGAAAATTCCCCAATCCGTAAACAAAAACTTGTTACTGTATTTTTTTTACTAACAGAGGAATATCGGCTACGGTTGTGATTGATAAAAAGGAGACTGCAAGGTAAACACTCCTGCGTGGCAGGAATATTTACCTCGAGTAATAGAAACCTTAAAAAATGAACGACCAAACTTAACGCTCCTACACATCGACCTGGCAAAACTACGGACTATTTGCACCAAGTTGAAATCAAATTGCTATGACAGCCTCTTTATGGTCCGCTTTTAGAGCCATGCGACTTTGCACTATTCCCGTATATAAAAAAAAAACAACAAAAATGTCATAAAGCTTTTAAGTGATGAGGAGCTTTTGAGGTGTTATGTATGCGGCTGTGTTCCAGAGAGATACTCGAGCAATGTATTCAGTACCTGGTTTACACCTATGAAGACCTGTAATACTGCCAGTGGAGACTACTTCTTTGTACTAAAATACGACAAAACTTATTTAACGCTGTAGTATACCTAATATGTATAATAATAATAATTATATAAAGTAATTAAGCGGCCATTTTTAGTTATTAGGATTATAACTCGCGGACATTCTTGTTCTAAATAGAGAATTTCCCCAAAATATCTTCACTTCCTTGTTGCTATAGATTCCCTTAACAACAAGGAAGTGAAGATATTTATGAGAAAATACAAATTTGATTTTAAATATCTTCATTTCCTTGTCAATCCTGTCTGGCCATGAATTATAATAATTATAATAAAATGATTAGACAAGTACTTATTATTCTTAAAACGAGTATTATTTGAATTTCCTCAAAACAAATGACGTTCTGTTTTTTTAGGGTTCCGTTCCGCAAGACGAAAAAAGGAACTGAAATTAATACCAAATACTTATGTCTGCGGTCCCTTGAAACTATTAAAAATTCAAACTTGTAAGTCAACGCGATCAAAAGGTACGGCCATTAGGCCTTAGATTTTAACACATTTGAACATTTGACAGGTAAATCAAAGACTATAGGGTACTTCCCATTGACCTAGAATCATGGAATTTGGTAAGAAGCAAGGTCTGAAATCCAAGTATAGGAAAAAATCCGAATGACGTTAATTTGTTGTTATATCATAACAAAAATTGATTGTTGTGATTACAAACGGTTGGAAAGTTGACTTTGTCGTATATCGATGTATGGGAGAGTATTTTTAGATCTGCAAAGTTAAGATTGTTTTTCGGCAAAAACGGGCAAAAGTCTTCAAGAATTGATGCCCTTGATGGACGCACTACCTACACGTTTGTTTGCTTACGGAACCCTCGATGCGCGAGTCGTACTCGCACTTGTCTGGTTTTTTTAACGTTATTAATGTGCTAGTGTCAATGTTAACACAATATAAGTTTATTAATATTATCGACAATGTTGATAATATGGACATTTAATGTAATGACTCTCATTATATTAAAGAGTACAACGTCTGACTAGGGTAGCCACTCTTGGGCTACAATTCTCAACGAATATAATTCAAGACAAACTCGTAGATAGTAAACCAAACTCCTGGGGCTGTCTCCCGATTCTCCGACTGTCTTACAGAGAGAATCGGTGACAGCCATGGAAAATGCTAGTTCCATATGTATGTATGTGTCACCAGATCCAAATAGGTTAGATGTCTTTCATTAGTTTTTGAATTTCTACAGACTACTTCCTATAGGAAACCTCGTCATTTAACACCACCCTGTGGGCACCCCCCAACTAATTTGGCTGCCTGTAATTCACCTGCGAACCGTACTACTCGTTGGCTGAGCATATTGGTGATACAGTCTATGAGCATTTGTCTCATCTTGTGTCGCTCCAATGCGGCTCTAATGCTAGTAAATGAGATCTGTCAAACGCTACATCAATGAAGGTCCCAAGAAAGATGCCCTTTTGTTGTACAGCTGCCTCTATTTGTCCTACAACCCGATGAAGTGCTGATTCTGTAGATTTACCTCAACTATAAGCATGCTGGTTGCTATGTAGCGGTATGTTTCTAAGCGCTGCTTCTCTCAGCTCTCTTTCACACAGTCTCTCCAATGTCTTAAGAATATCACTTTCACTTCCTTCTATCCTTTAGGAACGTACCTTAGTGCAAGGCACGCTTGTTACAAGGCGGCCAGTATCCTAATGACGGATTCTCCCCCCCCCCCCCCCCCCACTGAAGCAGTGCAGAGAAAATACCATCTGGTAGAGCCGCTTTAAATGGATAGTTCGTCTTAAATCTTGCGTCGAGTGGTTAGGCTGACTTAAAGAGTTCAAAGGACTTTCTAATTCGGCTTTTAACGAGGTGAGGCCCTCTTGCGTTGTAAATCAGTTTCAGCTTTATCTGTTTTTTAAGGCAGCAACGTGTGGCATTACTTTACTACATTACTCACAGGAAAGGCAAGGTGACAATGTTCATATCCAGCCAAACAGCTATCCGTTTCATCTCAAAATGTGAATTTAATATGAACCTGTAACGCTCCCCAAGTCTTTAGCTGTGTACACAGCTGAGCATCCCTTTGTATAATGTTGTAATTTTACCAAGATCTACGAAAATATGACTGCGGCAAAGACGGATTAATAATAAGACTGAAAAAACTATATCCGTGACTGGCATTCACAATAATTAGGTAGGTACTAAAGATAGCTTCATAGAATCATGTATATATTTCGGGAAAGTAGATATCCGCAAGGCATCTGGTGTTTTATCTAAAGAGGCACGGTGAATACCTCTTTTTTTACCTTTAGCATCGTAGATAATTCCGTCCCAAAGCATTGTACCCATTAGTTGGTATGTCAAACACAATACATATATATACGATTTAAGGTATTATTTAAATCATAAGAATATATTACCATTATAATACATTATAATATATTAATTTTAAGCCAAACGAATTCTTTTAAAATTCAAAAACATTAAAATTCTACTAATTTTGTTTACACAAACATGGTAATCATAATCACGTGTTAACAGGAAATGTGGTAGTACCTTGAATTGTGAATGAAGGATGCGCCTTTAATTCTGCGGATGCTAGATAAACAATATAATATAGGTACCCATGTAATATTTATTAATGTAGATAGGGAAATATTGGAAAATAATTTTAAAGTTTAATGATAATATTATCTATATATTAATACGTGAAGCGAAAACTTCGGATTCCTTTTTACGAAAATTGGGCGGACTGAGGAGTATGAAATTTCGCACGCTTATAGTTGTTTATACAGAGAAGTGACGAATGCTAACATTTTTGAACAATATTTGCTACAAAGTTAAAAAAATGCAAAAACGGGTACATACAGCTATGAGTGTCCAGTATATATTTTGACCTGTCATGGTACAAAAGTCTATACAATGACAGGTCAAGTAATATTGGCCAAGGAAATAAACCATAGTCGAAATTCGACCACCACGCGATCTCTAGTAAATAGATAGAATAATCGTTAATCAAAATATAGATATAAAATTATATTTTCGGAAGCTAATGTGTATTGTGTAATTTGTCTGTTTTACTATTTGGCGCCAATAATTTCTTAGTCTGAGTACCTATTTCGAGCTTGTTCATATGTCAAACGAGAACGTGTTGCATACCAACAAAGACTGGTTCTTCAAGGGCTACCCTTACTGCCTTGCTTGTTATATTTGTCTCATCGAATTATATTGTAGTCTGTAGTCAAATTAGAAGGGGAAGTTATCACAGGAATGACAACGCTTTCAACTTTTATACCCCTATAGCAGCGCCCAGCATCGGTTTCACCCGCGTAAGTTCCGATCCCGTGGGAATATCGGGTTAAAAAATAGCCTATGCGTTAATCCAGGTCTCCAGCTATCTACATACCAAGTTTCATCGCAATCGGTTTTGTAGTTTTTGCGTGAAAGAGTAACAAACATCCGTCCATCATTCCATTCATCAATCCATCCATCCAAACTTTCACCTTTATAATATTAGTGGGATTAAAATTATGACAACCATTATAAAAATCAAAAGCACTGCGAAGCGTTCTTCCGTATTATAATCAAGATGCATCAAAATTTCATAAAGGTGCATTACTTTATGAATTACAGAGTGCCTATATAGTTATAAGTATAAGACCTACTAGACATAAAATCCCACTAATATTATAAATGTGAAAGTTTGGATGGATGGATTGATGGATGGATGTTTGTAACTCTTTCACGCAAAAACCACTAAACCGATTGCGATGAAACTTGGTATGTAGATAGCGGGAGACCTGGATTAACGCATAGGCTACTTTTTATCTCGATATTCCCACAGGATCGGGACTTAAACGGGTGAAACCGCGGGGCGCTGCTAGTATTTTATACTTACACTACTTTTACTAACTAACGATATTCTTCTAGACTTTAGAGTCTAGCTAGACCTTTTACAACTGAACGTATAAAAAAATCATTTAAAACCGTTAAGTAGTAAAGATAACATTACAGAATTACATAAAATAGTTAACATATTTTCTAGCATGAAAAATATCCGTTCAGCATTTATAAGCTAAATAGCCATAGCTCATGAACCTTGTAGGTACTTAATTAACACGTTTTTATCAGTTTCACTTGAAACTATTTAACCAAACCTTGGAAGTCAAATTTAGCCTACTTCTAATTGTCGCATCGAAATAAAACTTTATATGTAGATATATGTAGGTCGGATGATAATACTATAATTTGGCATCTTGGAGCTGAGCTGATGATGGAAGTGCCCTTCGAGTTTGGGCTCATATGATTCGTTTTCACGAGCCCAACAGATTGGGCTTAGTAACGATAATCTGATGATGCAACCAGAATATAGATAGTGGAATGGTTTTTTACTTTGAATTGGGTTCACTATTAAAACATTTTTTTTTGTTTTTTCTAAGCTATAATATATATTAGCTAACTAAGTCAAAGTTAAATATCTTTGTTTCATAAAATTCTTTAAAATTTTGTTTGACACGCAGAATAGACATATAGAATTGTTACCAAAGATACTAAAACATCTTTGTACCAAAAAAATTGGTTGTCCGTAAAGTCGGTTTACGCACGATAATTTTACGTGATAACGTTATGACGAATAACGAAAGAAAACAGTGGAAGAGAGATAGATGCGTCACAAGCCGAACGCTTAGGCCAATCCTGCCTCTCTATCGCTTGTACCGCGCTCTCGTTTGCATGCTCGGCTTTGGCGGTATCTGGTTACCTCTCACAGAAATCATGTAAATTGGCCACCAAGATCGTGCGATTTGACCCCGTCAGACTTTTTCTTGTGGGGTTTTCTGAAGTCGCAGGTCTATGCCAATAGGCCGCAATCAACCGAAGCCCTCAAAGTCATCATAACCATCCATGAGCCATCGCTCAAATTCAGTCGGATTTATTAAATTATTTATTTTATAGAAAACAATCTAACAAAAATTGAGTTAACTAAATTTTTGTGAGATTACACTACTGGGCTTAAGGCGGGCTTAAGCCCTGACCAGTAGTGTCTGTAATAGGAAAAAACCCCAGAAAATGTTCTGTTATGTCAGCCTTGTTATTATTTACATTTAAAAGAACGTACTGTAACGATATTTGTTCTTTGTCTGCAATATCTAGAGTGCAATCTAAAATAATTGAAAAATATTTAGATTGTTTCAATTCCAAAACAATAGGCTTGGCTCTCTCTCTCTCTGGCGCTCGGCATCCCCTAAGGTTACTGCGGGGGTGTGCAACGCACACCCTGCACTGCAGGATATTTTAGTTTGAATAAACTAAAATTATTATCTCATTATAGAGTCTTCTTCACCATCTCGCCTATAAAAAATCATCCTTTGCAAAAAATCACGTCCATCTTTCGTTGACCGGAAAAAGCATGAACCAACAAAGACACCGCGTTTGTACTTGTTTATAGTATTTATTGAAGTAGGGGTATATCTTTAATAATGATGTACACTGTACTTTCCTAAATGTTAGAACCATTATTCCCGGCAAGAAACCTATTTGTGTAAATTGTAGCACCCACCAGTACAGAGACAAGTATACTTACCTGTAATACCTATAGAATAATACACACATTGATCATTAAAGTTATTTAATTATTTTTGCAATACATTTATAGGCATGTTCAGATAAGTAAACTACACATTCGCGGCTGCCTGCGGCAACAATATGCGCATGGGCGTAACAAGCATATTCGCTAACCATTACGGTAAGAGTGCACTTCTATTAATGAATATCAATGCAGCTAGAATATATGGGGCAAGGCAGTGCCCCGCCAAGTTGAGCAACAAAAAACAAAGGCATCGCCGTATCATCGTTTTCTCGAAGTCATTTAGGACATTTTCGACCTTATGTAACTTCATTGTGGATAAAGCTAGAAAAGTTAATGGATTTTCAGTAACTAAGAGGGCATAATGTAGTGTTACACATACTGCAATAAACATATTGCAATTTCAGTTTCGTTTTCTAGATAAACAAATTGCCTTAGTACTTTGTAATTCTATATATAGATATGGGATTACAAGGTTACTTTTGCAGTTCATTAAATTTTTCGTCACTTACACTACCTAAAGCGATATATAGGTAGGTATACTGTCATTGACTAACGGTGATTCCTTTAATATACAAAAAGAATTATATTTACTAATGATGTCTTATATTGAAACGGTCGCTATAAAATGTTGTCACAAATTAAGTAACAATAAGATCTTACAAATTTTAAGTGCAAAAACTGCGTTGCGATTTGCGAGACTTGGTTTTTTTTTGTTATGTTTTTAATGGGATACATAATAATATACTTATCCAAATTAACATCAAAACAACTTATCCCGATTAATATCGCAGTGGTATAAATAACTAGATGTAAATAACTAGTATGTTTATTTGAGGTGTGATTGCTTAGATATTGATGCTACCGCAAGCAGTTGTGCTTCGTAGTAATCTGAACAGCCCTAAAAACCTTTCTACATGAAATCGATGAACAATATAAATATGTAGGTAGTTACAAAGTTAGATAAATCTTCAAGTAGAGATTTGACTACGTTGAGTTTAGAAAACTATAAGTTCACTGCAATGTACACCACGCATATTATTTAATTAGGCTGCTGGCAGCTGTTACAATACAATATTATAAACAATTTACAATATTAAAAATAAAAACAAATAATGGTACAAACGACGGTTTTATCGCTAGTTGCGATTTCTTACAGACAACCTTTAGATGGACAGATGTCCATCTAAAGGTTGGTCTATAAGAGATCGCAACTGGCATGGAGATTGGTTTGTAATTTCTTTTTTGTTTTAATATTTGTGTTGTATTTATTGTACACCGAAAATGTTGTTTGTTTGAAAACGCTGATTGAGTAGGTATATATATATATCTACACATATATATATATATACTTGCTATGGGGATTATAAAACTCAACACAGCCAAATCTGAAATCCAAGGGGCTTGTAAACTTGTTGTGCTTTAATTTCTTTACTTATTTACTCCAACTTTCTTTGGCTTGATTTCTTTGCTCCCACGTGTACACAGAATGTTTCTAAATATACAATTTATATATACCTAAATATAATGTACAAATATTAGTACATATTTTATTTATTTATTAAATTCACCAACAATTTTATAGAGGAATTCATTACACATGATACAATTTCGAGTTTTAAGACTAATGAATGGGGTGGTTTAGCCGGTGTACCTTTGGTTTTGAGCCAATGCGCAGTTATAGCGTATATAATATATAATTTATTAAGAAAAAAATGCATTAGTCATTTAAAAAGCAACTTCTACTTTGTTTGTTCAAATTAACTTTACGCAATCTTAAATTTATATCATTATAACGCGTACTTCCTCGTCAGTGAGCCTCCGAAAATCAAGCAGTGCACTGTCTTATACAACGAAAGTTTAGCGCGTGGAACTTTTTTACAAGGGATGTTACAAATTTGTTGATTATTTGGTAATCAACAACTTTATAAGTCTTATTAGTTGTTACTTGTACTTTTATTTGGATTGAAATTAATGAAAACTTTGTCATTATAAAATTAAATGTACTGGCCGGATATTTAGATAAAAATTAGGCACTCATCTGCCGGACCGGTCTGCTGGTATGCCGAAAACCAAAAGATAGTCCTCTAATTTTTATACTAATATTATAATTAATTAAATTTTATGTCACTAAATGCTAATGCACTAAATAATAAAATATAATATTTGCTTAGTTCTTTAGTCAGATTTCGGCCACATGTTATCAGCAACTATTTTGCAAAAAGCTCTTTTTAATTGTTGAATATTGGACGGCCAACAATAGGAGCTACTTTTTGGCGAGTAAAAGAATATGCACCTAAATCATATATTTTTATGCATTTGAAACGAAATATCAGTTAAACAAGACCTAAACTCCCTTCCCAAACACTTGTTTCGTTAACTAGGCATCAAAAAGCGGCCTGACATTTTTAAAACGGCCTAACGATACGTCAAAGTGAGTTGCCGGCAATTGCTATAAAAACGGCCTGATATTATTTAATTTCGTAAATACTATGTTACATATTTAGTATTAAAAAGTGTTTTACTTTCAAATAGAAAAAAAATCGGACAGAAACTAAAATCCATGGAAAAAGAAAATTCTACAATAACTTTGGCTGATTTAATATCATCTAATCTTTGATTTTCTTTATTTTTACTGTTACTGTTAATCAAAATTTTGTGTTACTTGAAGACTTCGTCGTTGACGACTTTTAGTATTCGTTTTATTCGATAATAAATAGAAATTACAGGATAGTGGCCGAGATCCAGGTGAATTAGGGGCCGGCAATTAGAGTTAGTAGCTGAACACGGGCTAAATCACCATTTGCAAGAATATTTTTTTTTTACAATTTTAACATAACATTTGTAAATAAAGGACATACAAATATCAAAACTATGTAATCTGTCACACCTAAAAATATTTAAATTATTGATATGCGAAAAAAAAATTGCCTTCTAACCGATGGCATTTACCACAGAAGGCTCTGTGGTAAATGCCATTAGTTAGAAGGCAATTCACATAAATGGCCGAAAACAGGCGGAATTACTCTACAGCGTGCATTCAATATTTGTAATAAATGGTAAATGTGAATTATTTATACAAGTGTAAGTAATAAATTTGACGGTATTTAATCACAGTTACAAAATAATTAACAGTTATTTTACTTATAAATAATATATAAAAAATTGCAGCACTATATTCTCATTCATAATATATTTCGTTTGGAAGTGAAAGTGGCTCGTTGTTTTAGTAAGTTTTCGAATAATAATCTGAGAAATGTATGTGATTTGTCGGCTGATATGTTAAGCAAATTGTGCAAGATTTAATTACAACCCTACACATTCAGGGAATCGTCGAATTATATCCAAGAACCGTGCTTCAAATTGGATGCACACACAATTACGTCATTGTTGCTAGATGTTAATTTCGAAAAACGAGTATGTTTTGGTTCTCAGGCCACGAGTATTTTGATAATATACGTTTATCTGTTTTAATTTTATAGCGTTACTTCATGGTTCATGCGTAATATACCTACTTAGCAATTTGAATTTACTTTAAATTTTCCAAAACACCTCTGTCGCTCTTGCGAAATCAAAAAATCGAAAATACGACCGTTTATAACCCAAACAAATCTATATGCCATTTTCTTTGCCACTTGTCTTGCTGATGATTTGTTTACGGGAGACAGATGCTCAGGGATTAGACTGGTTGCTTGTCATCGCTGTACCCCCGCGCGAGCATTTAAGGGTATTGTAGAGTTGACCCTGTTGTAGCTTATGGATGCCGCCAAAAAATGGATCGCGCTTATTCAAGCTATTAGACTCATCAATATACTTAATTTTGGTTACACGCATGATATTCCAGTCTTTCATGTCACAAGAAACAGTTCTGCCTAACTCCTGAGGGATAAAAATAAGATTTACTGCTTTTTTCACGAAGACATTGTATTTCAATATTTTTGAAACGAGCATTTTGTTCTAATGTGTATGTATATCAGGTCGTTTATTGTAGAATTGTAGGCTTGTCTAAAGCTTCTTTACGATGACCTCGAACTGTTCATTGACAAATTGCACCCCTTGTTTTACGTCTAACATCATCACATACTTCTTAAATCTCTTTTCCTCCATTGTAAATATATAGGGAAAGATGCACTATAACTATCGTAAAACTTTGACATACAAAAGTGCCTATAACTACCATCATAGTTTTCATTGTGATTAATCACAACTGATCTCATCCAAAATCAAGTACGAATACCTAGGTACCCCAATCACAAGTTTTTTTTCCATGATCTAATTACCTATGATTATTATAGTAAATTAAATGAGAATTTAGAAACATCCTATATTCAAAAGGGATACAGTGTGTTACCCACCCTGTATTCCCCGCAACCCTGGTGGCCATAATATCAACATTTATAAAAGTCCCTAGTAAATTACACAAGGGGGGTTAAAAGTAGTAAACATCATAAAAGTATGAGAAACAATAGTACCTAGTATACACAGTAGATATTATAGTTATATAATGATAAGAGAGAGAGACGAATATGAGACATCTATCTATTATGTAAAGGAATATATCTCTATGTATATGTGTAGCTTGTAAGGCTAAAGTTAAATGTATATTTACTATACAGTACATATACACTTAGCTATAGTTGAATTAACATAATATATGTAGTTCACAACATTAACTATTTGATTAATCCACAAGTCGGAGAGTCCATGTAACTGCATGAAGGAATTAGACGTGTTGAAACGAGGTCTGAAACAAACAATGGACAAATAAGTGCAACAGATAGTTGGCCTACAACAAGCTCTTAACCTTCTATACATAGGTATAAATAAAATTAAAGTGTCTCTCTGTGATCTTGAAATATAGGTTTTTTCTTAAGCAGTAACTAAAGAAAAGCATTACCGGTATTGCCCTGATTTGACCTGACCTGACCTGACCTTTTTGAGATGACCTTAGACTTCCTAAACTTTGTATCACCCGTTTTCTATCATAGGAGTATCTCCTATGGCATCAAACAAGCACTTTGATGCGAAAGTGAACACAGCCTGCATTGTTTACGCCAATGCAAGCGACTCCTCAGTGAAAGCTGAATTATCACGTATGGTGCCGTTTCCTGGTGGCAAACAACAGAGCTAAGCACTGTCTGTTGACTGTTTATACAACACGAGACAGCTATTTTATATGGCAGTTATTATTATTTAGCATGGCATATAACTCACTCACAAATTCAATTTTGTTTCCATTCAAAGTTTCTGATGATGACAAAAGCTCTTACTTTCGTTTTATGTTATCAACGAAATATCTACTGATCTGCCTTCCATGCCTTTTTGTTTTTCTTTAAGGCACTTTTATACAATAGTGACAGTGTCTCTTTTATACAATAGTGCAGATTTGACTTCAGAAGTATTGATTTGTGATGCTCCAAAAAGCATACAAATAGCGTTCTCAAAAGTTTTGGAGCAAATGTAAGATAAAAAAGATAAGAATGTGTCCCATGCAAAAAAAAACGAGTTGAAAAATCAGTGAACAAATTATTGTACAAACAAATATCTTGTCTGACCTAGATGCTTTACAGTGTTCATCTTCTTCTGATGTCTTTGACCCTGCTTGTAAATGTTTTTAAGCGAAGTGGAAAGATCAACAGGAATTTATTAAATACTTTCAAAAGGAATGGCTAATTATGAATCGCAATTGGTATTTAGGAGTCCTACCAGGTACAACTAACAACGCATTGGAAGCATTTAATCGAACTAATAAAGACGAAAGTACCTTGCGGGAGCTTCACTCATTGTCACTCTTCCTGGTGGTAGCAAAAGATATCGTGATAGACTGGTCGAACAATTATGTTATAAGTAATAAGTTCGTTTCCCCAGAACCCGTCCCGTCAAACAGATAACTGAAACAACGACATACTACAGGATCGTAGAGTTTGAGTGAGTGATTGAGTGTAAAACTTCCGATGTATACTGGGAATTTTTTTATGATTATAAGCAATAGTTTTTCAGGGAATAGAAATTAATGCTACCAATCAACAGTGATGATTGTTTCGCTAACCAGTAGATGTAACTGGCCGAAGTAACTGGTAGAAGTATTTATTTAAGAAATGTTTTCTTAAATAAATACTTGTTGATTGCTAAAATCAGATTAAAGTACGTGGAACCACCTCCTGAAGGAATATTCCTATTGGAATGAATCCTCGGTGGATCTGAACACGCGCACTCGGCGACCACTCGTCGCTCGATGCGTACACGTCACTTTTACCCGCGAATTTTTGCTCGCACGTGTAGTTTAAAAACGTAAAAAATGTCTGGGAAATGGGATTTTGACACGACCGTGAAGTTCATACAACTGTATAAATTGCATCCCTGTTTATGGGATTTCTCCGATCCATATCAGCGTTTCACTTGTACCTAGTACCGGGTATAAACTGAACTGACTGACTCTCTCGCCGCAATTTAAAAAATATGTATAAACACTCACTCGGCCACAGCACTGTCTCGGCCCAATGACATTTTGCTGTCTCGCCATTCTACTCGGTAGATTTAATCAGGCTATTAGCACTTGTGTTGCAGTAGGTAATATTGAGAGTAATCTTTATTAATATCTATTTGGCAATATTGTAAAATATTTGTTTTGAAATTAACTTTAAAGGGTCTATTTATCTTTATGGCGTAGAATAAAAAGGACAGTTCTTACACATACATTTCTACAATACTTTGTGAAAACACAATTTGGAGCAATTATTCGTTTCGACAGGTTAACTATTTCGAATTCATTGGTCGTAAAATAGGTATACATCTGGTTGGCGTTTTAAGACAAGCCAAAAAAAGTAGCAACTTCCACGTAGTAAGCATAGGTCTACTTTGTATTCTTTTTTATAAATACTAGGTAAATAAAAATTTAGGGAAACTACTTAACTTACTTTTTTAATTATTTTCATCTGCCATGGCCATATAGACTCGCGCACGCCGAACGATGACACCTTTAGGAATAAAGTTTTCACATTTATTATCACGAAGATATTCTCCGGCATTATCTGTATCATTATCTTTCGTGGTGGTATTATCTTTCGTGGTGGTATTATCTTCCGTGGTGGTATTATCTTTCATGGTGGTATTATCTTTCCTGGCAGTATTATCTTTTCTGGTGGTGTTATCTTTCCTGGTGGTGTTATCCTTCCTGATGGTGTTATCTTTCCTGGTGGTATTATCTTTCCTGGTGGTATTATCTTTCCTGGTGGTATTATCTTTCCTGGTGGTATTATCTTTCCTGGTGGTATTATCTTTCCTAGTGGTATTATCTTTCTTGGTGGTATTATCTTGCCTGGTGGTGTTATCTTGCCTGGTGGTATTATCTTTCCGGGTGATATTATCTTTCCGGATGGTATTATCTTTCCGGGTGGTATTATCTTTCCGGGCGTTATTATCTTTCCGGGTGGTTTTATCTTTCCGGGTGGTCTTATCTCTCTTACTGGTGGTCAGGTCTAAGATTATGGGTTCAGCGTCTTGCATTTCTTCAGGGCTAATATCTTCTTTCAATAATTTAAAGAGCCTGATCTTGTATCCTTTTAATTCAGTGAAGACCGACATTTTAAGTAGATGCTTACAATTACTGTTGCACTTCACTAAACTTGTTATTATTACTCAGTATTCTGGGGATTATTTCACCTTTCTTGAACCAATAAATTAGTGGACCACAATTTCAACAGCTATGTGGAAAACGCGAGATCAAAAAGACATCTATAGAAAGATATCCACGATCAATACCGACATGCGCACTGAGATAGTGTTCTTTGTAAAGTAAGGATTTTGGATATAATCTAACACCCTTACTTTACAAAGAAAACAATACCAAGTAGATGGCACTATAATTATTACGTTATCAAATTATTTAAGTATTTTGAAAAGAAGTGCCAAATATAATGTGTAAGGTATTTCCCTCTCTCTCACTTTTTCCTTTATGTCAGGGGAAGGAAAGTGACACGCAACCTCGGCTCTTTGCCTTATTCGGTGTGCTGTTTTATTTCTTCAGTTAGCCAAACAACCCAACCATCGGATTTTTTCATAATTTATAACTGTGTCAAATATGATAAGGTAAATTAAAATAAGGTATTAAAAATTAATTGCTGTTTTATAGCCGGCCACTCAATAGATACATCCACTGGATTAGAATCTTAAAGTATGGAAAACTACGCTTTGGGCAAATCAAAACTTCAATTATTGGAAATAGAGTTCAGCTATATGCTAAAAGTATGGATATAATAAAAAAACCTTATTTAAATAATTTTTCAATCCTGGCAAATGCTGTAGGTAATCGATATTGCAATATCGGGGAGATACGCATGCGTGACTATAAAAAGGGGTATATGTTTATTTAGGTCACTTACAGACGCCGGTAATAACACAAAATAGAATACAGTAGCATTCTAGATATTTGGGTGATAATTTTTAATTAACCATGAATTACTACGGAGAAGTATTGAAAGTGATGGAAGATCAGAATAGGATTGAAAGGCGTCTGACTCGGCTCGAGGAACAAACGGAGATAATAGAACGATACGCAAGGCAAGATACTGTAGAAATTAATGGGATACCAGAGGAGACGCTCGAAAACCTTACTAGTGTCATTATACGCTTAAGTAGTTACATATGCTGTGACATCACAAATGAAGACATCATCTCATCCAAACGAATTCGTAACAGACACCCTCGCCCCATCATCGTCAGATTCACAAATAGAAGAGTTCGTGATCGATTTATAGCTTCGGCCATTAATTTTAACCTAGCTCATCCGAATGACAAACTGAATACACGTCATTTAGGATTCGATAGCATCAAGATTCCTGTACTCCTATCCTCATACCCTTCGAGGTTAAACAAAATTCATCGGGAGCGAGCTAGGAATGCTGCGAGGACAAACAGGATGAAAGTTCAAAGAGTCCCCTATCAGCCTGGCCGGAAAACGCTTCGACGACGGAATAAAAGTGTAAAAACTCTTCGTACCCTGTCGTTAATCGCAATTAATAAACACATAAAATTGTAAACTAACGTGTAATAATTGATAATGATAGAATGTCATAATAATTAATTTAAATATTCATTAAAAATCGATGTGATAGTCATTTAAGTAGGTTTAAGGTAGGGTAAATCGTGTTTTTAACATAAAAGCTATTGGTCCATTAACTCATATTTGATATGAATTGGGTGTTATTTACTTTAATTAGCTGCTAAATTTAAAAATATTTAATCGCTTATGTCGCGAAACTTTTAATAAAAACAATTAGTTTTATAAAATTTTAAAGTCCGAGGAGCACAGCCATTTTAGAGACAGGCTTTGTGAACTAATGATATTATTATTAATATAACGATGGTCTCAAAATTGTACTTGCTATGTAAAATTGGTAACAGTTACTTAATTTTAAATAAGTATACAAATTCATAATTTTGTATCATGTGACAAGTCGACCCTTAATATTTTTTTATTGTTTTTCATTACATATGAATATCTGTTTTTTTTTTTTTAAATTACTTATTAAAATTAATAAATTTTTTTTTGTCATGTTTTGGGGTATCCTGTAATTTAGAATGGTTTGATAATGGCTTGTCTTTCGGTGAGAGAAATTTAAATGGTATTTCAATTTATTTAAATTAAAGTGACATTAACCTCGGTTCTTTGCCTTATTCGGTGTGCACAAATTCAAATTTAATAATTTTTTTCATAAAACTGATCATCAATTAATTTTTTCATTCAGCTAACAAAACAACCATCGGATTTTTCCATCAGTTCCAATTCCAACCGCTAATATTTATAACTTTGTGTCGAATATCAGACAAACACAAAATTAAGATTAGGAGGATGCGGTATTTTAAATTATTTGTTGTTTTATAACCGGTCACTCTATAGATACATTCACAGAATAAGGAGTTAATTAAAATATATATATATATCAATGATTGTAAATAGAGTTCGGCTGTATAGGTAGAGCCCAACTCAATTTTTTTTTTTGTAGGCCATAACATAAAAAAGTCATGAATACCTATGTACTTATATTTGTATAGCATAATATATGTCAGCTAAGATTAATCGGATTATCTCAGAATTACATGATGCATTGATTCTTAATTGTAATAGTTTTATTGTCTTCCCGTGTGGATATCAGTTGGTTTCCGAATTATACCTACGATTTTTATATCCAATTATACAAACTAGCAGCCCTGGTCAATTCAACAGTAAGTATTTTATTTTTATTAATACTAGCTGACCCGCAGACGTTGTCCGGGCCAATACGCGTATTTAATACAATATATTTTTCAACACACTTATTTTATATTTTTTATAAATATTTTAGAAATAATCGGATTCTATACATCAATCGATATTTTAATTCAAAATCAACAGTTGTAAATAATACTATTTGTACATAAAGTTGACATACCTTTGAACACGAATCATAAAAATAAAAACTAAATACTACTAATATATATATATATATATATATATATATTTCAATTTTATATGTACCTACGTAGAAATGGACATGGCTATAATTACCTACCGTAATTAATCATTTCATTATTTGGCCCCGACTCAAAATAAGTTTATAAAAAATTTGATAGTTTATGTAAATAAGCTCAAGACTTAAGAGATTTATTTATTTATTGCTTTTTAGTTATTTCGTCGGTTTAATTTTTTGTTAAAAGAAAAGAAAAAAGTTATTTTCATTTGATGATTTTTTTTCATCATCAGCTCAGCTACATGATATGATGATTTCTGAACGCATATACCTGATAAAGTAATGATAAGTGAACAGAAACACTATTTGTTCCTCCAATTTTAGAGGGTTTCCCTCAATTTTATCAGATCCTGACTTCCTTGACATGGGACCACCCTTGAGGTATACCCTATCTAACAAAAAAATAATAATCAAAATCGGTTCATAAATAACGGAGAGGGCTGAACAAACATTAAAAAAAAAAAATATATATATATACGGTCGAATTGAGAACCCTTTTTTTTCGTCGGTTAACAAAAATGAATTTAAGGATTTGCTGCTCAACCAGGTGTCACTTAAGCTTTCAGGGTACCTGTCTTGCTAATTAGTTTTTTGTATGATATGACAATGCATAGGATGCGCGGGCCATGTTATCGTAGTGTCGTTCGTATATCGTACTCATCATCTGCCTACCCTTGCCCCAATTATATTTGGGGTCGATGCAATATGTTTTATTCTTCCATTCTATTCTATCATTCGTCATTTCACTGCTTAATCCATTTCTTCTTTCACACAGTCCATCCATCTTTTCTTTGGTCGTCCTCTTCTCTTGTATTCATCAACATCCAAACATAAAACTCTTTTCACCACATTTTGCTCATCCCTCCCCATCACATGCCCATACCATGATAACCTATTGCTCCTCAGCTACAATAATAATCAGCTACAATTTTATGGTATTACTGTAAAAAATTTTACGTGCAAAATAAGGTTACATATCACACTTTGTTTTGTGGTATGGAGAGGTTTCAAAATCCACCGTGATATGGGCAGGTTTCCATTGTGGTCATTGACTTTGTAAGTTCATAAGTACTGGCTTCTTATTGGGCAGTAATGCGTACCTAAACGGGTTGAAACAACATTGGAATATTTCTCGGTACTACCGATGTCTGCAAGGACGGTATAAACAAAATATTTTGGGCCATACCTATTCAAAATAAAAAGTAATTTGACTTTAACATAATTATATTCTTTCATGCTTTCAGCAGCGAATAGGAGAATGTGCAAAACAAATTCTTGTACTTTCAAGACACTTCGAAATCTATTATAATTTTGATTAATTTCTTCTGTTCTGAAATTTGTTCTTTATACTGTAAAAACGTGGGACTTTGGCGATGAAGTTTCATCCTCTGTTCTGGATAACAGGATCATCTGTAATTTGGGATTATTAATATCATTTGTACTTTCACAACTGTCGCTACATTAATTGGATTAATTCGAAGCCTAACACGATTTTTTTAGCACATCGCCACAACACAGAACCGTCTTTATCTTTTCCAAACATACTGATATCCAGCCCGGTAAAGAGACGGCCACCTCTTTTTGAGATAGCTATGTGAACAGGATCAGAAGTTGAGGTATGGTCTTGACGGGAGTCTTGGTTAGTGAGTCAAGTCTTTCTATAAAATGCCAAGTAGCCGTCTACTGTGTCAGTAGTAGGAAGCCATAAATAGCGGTGCCTCAGCGAGTCATCCACTTCCCCATCGTCCACCCTGGGACCGTCTACAGCCGCCATCTGTTGCGTGACTACTACCTCGAGCTGTAGCGCCTGTAGCTGCTAATTATTGCAGGGCGAAAGACGGGTGTTCTGCGCCTTAACACAGAACCTTCTCACTAGGGTGGATACCTGAATAAAACCGGGTAAGGCTGTAAACCCGAAGATGGCAGCCCCGCCAGCAGATTAAGACACAGTCGGTTTAATTACGCTCTTTTCTGAAAATAAATGATTAAATAATCAAACAAACTAACACAGAACAAAACCAGACCGATCATACATCGACGACTTTTAGTATGAAAATAGAGATACAAATTGCTTATTGGAATGTGTGAATGCTACACGAAGACTGTAGACTGGCTCAAGTGGAAAAAGAGACGCTCAGATACAATTTGCATACCTTGGTCTTAGCGAAGTTGCGCAAAAATGGATTCGGTGAACAGAGAACATCTAAAGGCTTAACTTTGATTTACTTCGGGCATGGAAAATGTTTTTCGGCGCAGGCGCAAAGAAGTCTCCTGAAATGGAAACAAAATTCAGAACAATTTATCTCTGCCCACTTCAATTCCAAAGGTCGCAAAATCACGGTAATACAGTGCGACGCTACTAGACACACTACGCCGCAACAGACGAAGAGAAGGATGACTTCTATAATTGTTTAAATTCGGCCACTGGCTGCGGACTACAACTTGGAAAAAAAATGGTTTAGGAGCTCGGAACGACAATGGAGAACGGTTTATCGAATTTTGTCAAAATTACGACGGAGTGGAAGCGCATCAAAGTGGTTTACAAAGAAACCAGTTCCATTGTCTTAGTACATAAGACTGATTAGCGTGACGAATGGAAATCCCAATCAACCTAGTACCTCATTGAAGCAAGGAAAGAACTCCATCTTAAAATCCTTAAAGCTTTTGACAGGGATGAGCTTGAATCGCTCAGAGAGCAGTATAGGCAGATATGCAAATGCATATACGGCAACATAATGTGGGATAGGAGAGTCTGGGCTAACGCTATAGCCGATCAAGCACAGATTGCTGCTAATATGGGCAATCTGATATGAGGTGTACAACGGCAAGAAAACCTTGTCAAGCAACATACATCACAAAAAGAAACTCTTACGCGATAAGAGCGGCAAGCTCATTACAGCTGTCATTATCATTGTCTCGTCAGGATCTACTACTCTGCTAGATATTGACTCAAACCCACCCGATCAAAAACCGAAGTTGAGACGGCCCTGGTCCGGGCCCTTCTTTAAAAACAATAAAGCGCCAGGTCTCAAGGAAATGCTAAAATCCAATGTACTTACCGCTGTCGAGTCACTGACATCTCTCTTGGAGAGAGTATGGGTAAGCTTCCCGATGACTGGAACAAGGGCCTCATAATCACTGTCCCCTAGAAAGGTGAACTAAAGGCGGAGGAATTAGAGAAGAATCACCTGCTCTCACTACCATCTAAGCTCCTGAGCAGGATTACACTGGTTAGATTGTCAAAAGCAGTTGGGCCACTATTGCGGAAGGAACAAGCAGAATTTCGTCCAAGCCGCTCTTGCATTGAACAAATAAACACTGCGGATTCGAGTTGCAGAATGTCAAAGGGAAATATATCTTACCTTTGTCGACGTCAAAAAAGCCACGGTGAAATGGTTCAACGTTTGGTCACATCTTGACAAGATAGGAGTCCCTCTAAAGATCAGAGACCATGTATAAGAATTATTCTTGTAGAGTAGGTAATGGCGGCCTAATCTCAGCTCACATTGAAGTGCACGCATGAGTCAGACAAGGCTGTCCTGTCACCCTTGCTTTTTTCTCATCGTTCTGAATGGTATAATGCATAGAGCAAAGGATGGCAAGCCTCGAGGCATACAATAGGGGTTGACGGACCAACTAGACGGCCTGGATTACGGTGGCCTTCTCGCAATTGCGACCCGTATGGAAGTCCGGGAAACTAACGCAAAGAGTGAAACTCAAGATATTTCGCTTCAATGTCAAAACCAGAATGAAGGTTACCAAAACATCTCGCAGCAAATCCAGGTCTTGAACCGTTGTCTCCGGCAGATAATCGGCATTTTTTGGCCGGACAAAATATCCAACGACCACCTGATGAAACTTCCGCAATGAGACACCGACCGATCGACCGACGTGGATCGGTTACTCGGGACTCTCCGAAGGGCAAGACAGGCCCTAAAGTGGACTCCCAAAGCGAAAAGGAAACTTGGTCGCCCCAAGCAAACCTGGCGTCGCTCTGTGACCGCGGAGATGAAGAGGCTTACCTGGCCCGAGATGAAGCTCATAACCCAAGACCGAGCGAGATGCCAGCGCACTGTGGCCGCCTTCTGCACTATCTAAGAGCTATAGGACAGGAAGAAGATGTGAACAGGAGGTTCCCCATGTGACGTCGATGGTGCTTTCATGTGATGAACCTACAACAAGAAATTATTACTATGTATTACTTATTTTACACGCTAGCTTGACCTGTATCTACCTATCTATATACCGGAATCTTCAACGTAGTTTTCACCAACTACAAGACGTCCGATTAACTTGAAAATTTGCACACGTATTAAAAACCGATGACAATACAAGACTTAAAAATAAGAAAATAAAATATAGTTTAGAAATTCTAAAAAAATACGTTATAATTTTATTATCCAACCGAACTAAAATGTAGAAAATAATTATTAAACATTTTGTGTTAAAAAAAGCGTAGGATGCTTGACACTAAATGTTACTAATACGTAGTTCATTCGTTCATTACAATTGTTAATATTAAATTGTCAGGAACATTTAATTTTGCCCAACAATGGGCACAAGGAAAAGCAACTTAAGACGAAACCTGTACGAAACAAACGACTTTACTGTGCTTCTTATGAGCCTTTCCAGTTTCTTTAATTTACAAATTTGCCATTTTCAAAAAACATTATTTCAACCATATACGAGACATTGTGGATACAAAAAATGGAATTGAAATATTCTTGAATTTGTTTTCTGTTAATGGGCAATATCTCAGTATTTTCGATTCCAACGCGATCCTCCGACAACGTGCCTGAAACACAAGAAGTCATCGGCCGGGCCACATTCTAAATATTGTCGTATATTGTAGTCAATCAATAATCAATGTTGTTCCCATTTAAATTTGAAGAAAATATTACACCTGTAATGGTGGTAACTTCGATTGATTAAATACAAAGTGCATCATATGTTCAGGGCCTTTAAGGCCTGGGGGCTCCTCCGGCCCTGGGGCCCGTGGTATTTTGCCCACTCTGCCACCCTATTGTTACGCCACTGTACATAGTAAAAGTATTGCCCGTTTAGATGTACCCTCAGTAGTCATTAATATAGTCGTTACTCCTTACTAGTGATGTGCCGTCACCATTTTTCTATTACCAATATTTTACTACATATATGGAATTATTCCCAGTAAGTTTCTATTATTACCGGTATATATTTCATTTGTTTGAAACGTGCACGCGCAGCTGTTACTAGGTCGCTTTTCGCACTTGTACAAGTTGTGCAACGCACAGCACAGTATTTGTCTTCCTATACTATAGCTATCTCTTTCACTTTTATTAGTAACGCGGGGCGCAACTTTCAACCAGCACGTGAAAAACATGTCTTTAGACCAATGGCCCTCATGTTTTCAAAAATGGTTTGACCGAATGAAAAAGTGTTTAAAATGTAATGGAGAATACTTCAAAAAGCAGTAAATATATTACTTTACATGTAAATTGTTGTATTAATGAGTTACGCAAAGCTTTCAGTGTACCTCACGTATATCCAGACAAGACTTGACAAGTTACTGTATGGGAAGTTACTCAATAAGTTTCTCGAGGAGTATTGGGAAAATAATATTTAAAATCAAAATTTTGGTTGTATTTAAACTAAAAGTGTTAGAAGTCTTATCGGATCACATAACCACAAGAAAAAATTCCATGTTACCCTAAATTACTATTTTTTTAGAATTTTACTGGGAAAATACTCGACTGGAGTAAATTACTGGTAACGGCACATCACTACTCCCTATAGACTTAATAATTATAATGAAATCAAATTAATATATAATTTGGAAACAATTTTTATTTCATAACTAACAATTTTATAAAACTGCGTTAAGTATTAATACTGTAAACGCACATAAATTAGCAAATATAGAACTATTCAAGGTATGGGGTACAAATAAATTTTAATCACATTTTATGCTTGTGACAACAGCTACATCTTCGGGCAAGGAGTCTTTCGCAAGTATTTCTTGCCAGAGGGTAGAGAGATCTCTTTAACTCCCTGAGGAAATACTGTAGCAATTTGATCTTGAGGTACAGCGGGCAGAACCATGCAGTCGTCTCCCACCTAGAAATTAAATAAATATTTGTAATTGTAAAGTACTGTACCATATGGAGCTGGGACTGTGTGCCACTCTTGGAAAGAAAATGAATTTGATTAGACCCTAAGCGATTTTAATGATGTAACTAAATAATAAATTAGTTTATTATCAAAAGAATATAAGGATAATATAACAGTTTTAATGAATATATAAATAGCCTAGGTATGGGGTATTTAATTTTTTTACTAAAAATTAATTAAGTGCTTTTGTAATTATATTGCATACAAAAAGAAGATTGTAATTTACTAAATAATCATAGTAGAAATATATACGTATACTCGAAGTGTTGATAAAATGGAGTACAAAAGCAGTATCTGTTGCTTTTTCCTAATCCTATCGATTCCCCCACACAGCGCCAGTTAAAAAAACACTGCATAGTTATAGCCTTTGCAACTATTATTAAATAACATTTGCTAAGTAGTCCGGTCAAAATAGACATTCACCCTTGCATAAATTCCCAAGAAGCTGAAAATTTACATGAACGTTAGGGATACCATTATTATGAAATTGTTTAAAGTCCCCATCGATCCCACATGTGCAAAATTTTTTATTCAAAGTCAAAGTTAGCAAATATGACTTTTTTGAGTTTTTCAGCCAAACGGTAAGTTTTATGATAAAAATAGCTGAGACAAAGTTGTTGATCATGCAATTTTGAAAAGTAAATTTTCTGCATCTTGGGAATTTATGCAAGGGTACCCCTATTTTTAGGGCTAATTTGACCGGACTAAAGGATAAAGCTGCGATCAAGAAGGGTCGCGCATCCTTTCGATATGCTTCGCTTGTGTATACTGGTTGATTGGTTAATGGTTTATCGATAAACTTGTTGATCTCTTACATAGAGCACAGTTGTCTGTTTTTTTAAATAAAATCCGACAAAAAGAATTTTGTAAGGCGTCAATTACACGGTAGGCTGTCAGTTTTACCTCAATCAAGACGGTGATTGACGAATAACCTATCTAACACAGTGATTGATGGTTGCATGATATTGATTGCCCAAAATCTGGATATTGATTGCGAAACCATCGATCAAGACTTTTGAGTGAACGTGTACCTACTGTCTTTCTCAGTACCCCTGACGTTTATACAAAATTTTATGATGATCGGTTGAGTAGTTACAACGTGAAAGCGTAACAAACAAACTCACTTTCATATTTATAATATTAGTTAGGATTTAAGTTTCCATTAAGGACTCTAGCAATGTATAAATTACTTTGACGACGTGACCGTAATAGTCTGTTTTTAGTTATAAGTATGATATACTACTTTAGTAGACATTACATACACTCACTTTTAATGTTATGAATTTGATTTTAGGAATGAAAATTTAGCAAAATTGTTACTAATTTAAAGAACCAATTAAACGCTTCATTAGAGGACGTTAAAAAGAAAATAAATACAATTCGATCATACTACCTAAGTGAACTGAAAAAAAATTGTCGGCTAAAATATGGCTATAGTGATCCCTTTTTTATGTTTTCTCTCATATTTACAATCAAAATTGCAATACAGGCTTCTTTTATGACTATCCATAGAGGTAATCTTGAGTGAACACCGGTATTCTCTTCAAAATCTCTGGTATGATTGACGTCAGAGTGAGCATCTAATGTCGATATTATTTCATCAATCACCAACAATCATTCAATCATGATTTTTAGAATGGATTGACTCTTGCATGAGCGTGTAACGGACGCCTATAAGTATTTACATTTTTAAGTTATGAATACAGTGAAGTCCTATTCATGTTGTCCCTGAAGAATGATTGCTATTTCCTAAAGCCAAAGCGTGATTTTATAGAAAGAAAAAGCTTACTTGCCAATCCACGGGTGTAGCGATTTTAGCTTTATCTGTAATCTGCAAGGAGTCCAGAACACGCAGAATCTCACTAAAACGAGAAATAGTATTAATAAATGTAAAATAAAAATAATACATGTAAAAATTAATAAATTTCATGTACTGACAGACAGACTGGCCTGATGGTGTAGTGGTTAGTGACCCTGACCGCTATGCTTATAGGTCGTGGGTTCGATTCCCACCTGAGTCTGGGTGTTCTTTGTGTCCGTTGTTTCTATGTTTGTAAAGTCCCCCGCGACACAGGAGTAATTCCTAATGCGGCAGTTGTCTTTTTCAAAAAAAAAAATGTACAAATGTAATTTAATACGGCCAATTTTCAGTGTGTGTAAAAGTGTCTCAATATTTTTGTTGCAATATGTAGATACTAATATTTACGGCAATCAAAAAGCTTTTAATGCAGATTACTATTTCCAGCCATTCAAAAACATTTTTATGCAATATATAAATAGAAAAATATTGCCCATATAGAGGCACCTTGAGTGTAATATCATCCCCATCGCTTCCAAGGATTTTCAAGTGGGTCCCTATTTGCATGGCTGCTCTTCACTATGATGCAAACAAATATTATTGTTGACTTAGGAAGGTAATATAAGATTTTTATAGAGATGGATTATTTGATCAAACTTTGGAAAACTATTGGACAAATTAAGAGCCTCATTTATTAGAACACCACAAACACACTAATTCAATATCAAATTCTGAAACTGTAGATAGAATATATTCGGTATTCGTTACAACCTTTTTTACAAATCACTACATATTATAAAACTAAAGTCTCCCACCGCGTCTGTCTGTCTGTATGTTCGCGATAAACTGAAAAACTACTGAACGGATTTTCATGCGGTTTTCACTAATAGACAGAGTGATTCATGAGGAAGGTTTTGGTGTATAATTTGTACATGTGCGAAGCCGGGGCGGGTTGCTAGTGATAGAATAAATAATAAACGCCAAAACAAAATGGCAGTCAGTAATTACAATATTCACAGCCAGATGTTCTTAGTTGTTTAGCTGAGAACTCTGAATAATTAAAAGTCATTCAATTAGTCAATATTCCCAGCTATACAAATGGACAGCTGAAACAGAATTGGGAATAAGTCCAACCAAATAGCGTTTTATGTTTAATTAATGTTTTAAATGATTCGTAAGACAGTAGTGTATGTATTATTCGAGGACACCTACTGTCGAAATAAGAAAAAAACACTGTATCAATAGCTCTAACCGGCGCAGTAATAGATTTTATTTAATTATTTAGAAACTAGCAACCCGCCCGGCCCCGCCGGGGCTTCGCACGGGTACAAATTATACACCTAAACCTTCCTCATGAATCACTCTGTCTATTAGTGAAAACCGCATGAAAATCCGTTCAGTAGTTTTTCAGTTTATCGCGAACAGACAGACAGACGCGGCCAGGGCTTTGTTTTATAATATGTAGTGATGTGTAGTTCCAACTCTAATAGCGTAGTTTTAATTTTGCTTTCTACACTCCTCCATGTATAGTTTCATATTACAAATACGAATACATTAAACATACGGTTTCCACATACTGCCTATATTCAGCACATATGTAAATCAGCCGTTTGTTTACGTATGGCATATTTCTACTTTGGTAGCAAATAAAATACTCGCACACCTACGTAATAGAGCAAAATTGAGCAAAATTAAACAAAAAAAAAAAAATTTTAGAATGTTAACGTTTATAGAGCTATATACTCTTTGAACTTCAATAACGTTCAAACCTAATGCATTGCGGACGTGTTTCGAACTTATGCCGATAGAAATGTTTATTTCGTAGCTTTGTGACCACATCCAACCATTTCCTTACTTGTCGACTTACAAAACTTCTCAATCGACCATGAAACTCCATGCACGTCATAAAAGCTTTTTCATTTAAATGAACTACGACGATGACAATCCGCTTGGTTGGTTACTGATTGTTACTGTCATACTTTTATCATACACGGTATCACAAATTTATATTATTACTTTTGATTGATATATTAAGAAGTGGATGACTTAAGAATGGGCTAGGAAGTGGACTTAATACGCGATCAAACCATCGTAAAAAGCAAATGCCAAATAATAATGATAGTAATTATTTCTGGCAGATTTGTTGACCATCCATAACATATTACATCAGATTTAGATAGTGATGAAGTCATATAATCACAAAAAATACTCACGTGAAGTTTCTGCCAGTAGTGGCTGGATATAGTAACTGCAGTCTGAATTTCTTGAGAGGATCTATGATGAACACCGCACGTGCTGATAGTGGGATGCCTTTGTTGTCAAGTTCATCTTTATCTACCATGCCTAACTTCATGGCTAAATGTCTGTTCTTGTCTTCTATAATAGGATAAGGAAATTTCTCATCTTCATTGAGACCTGTAACCATATTATAATTTTATATTACACATGAGGAATCTTAATGTTATAAAACTGAAGCGTTTGTTTGGTTGAATCTCTAATCTCAGGAACTACTGGTTCGAATTGAAAAATTATTTTAGTGTAGGTTAGCCCATTTATCAAGGAAGGCTATGGGCTATATAACATCACGCTACGACCAATAGGCGCGGAGCATCAATGAAAAATTATGCAAAAACGGGGAAAATTTACAAACGCGAATCAAAGATTGATGTCATTATTTTTATTTACCAATGTTAATGAGACAAAATAAATTATTTCGCCAAGTGTCGCAATAAAATAAGTTTTACTTTAGCCACCGAAAATTGTATATAATCTTTTAAAAAAGTATCACCGACTTCAATGTGCCTAAATTATGATAAATTGTAATAAGGAGCCATCCACAAATGACGATGACGTCGCACGAATTTTTTACCTCCTCGTCCTTGTAACAGGTGGTCACATTTGTGGAACTCACTGTGAGACATCACATATTTTGCAATTTTGCGCTCAGAACTGAAAACTTTTTTAGTATAGATTATTTTTATAACTGCGAAGGGACAAGTATACATAGCTCTCAGTAGAGTCAAAACTTTAGAAGGAATAGCTCTATCTGATTTAGAACCCTCTAAACTGTTAAGTAAACGCCACAATGAATGAGCATTAGCAGAAATGCACCGGTATCGAGAAATCTCATTTCTGACGAAAGGAAGGACACCGGGCGAGAACCTTCTTTCTCCTTTTTTGAAATCGGTTAAATATTAATGTTAATTTGAAATTTTTAGTGGAAAGTAGATGTATTTTGTTTAACTATTTATAATATGGGTAGGCCAACTAAACGCACTGTTCCAATGAGACAGCGAGGGTTAGGAGTAAACGAAAATATCATAGATGTATACAATTTTTAGATATTTGTTTATTTTTCAAAAACGCTTAACCGATTTCGATAATATTTAAATGGGACCACTTGGAAAGTATACCCTTTGAAACAAAAAAGAATTTTCGAAATTGATTCAAGATTCGGGGTGAACATATATAAAAAAAGTTTCCGACGAATTGAGAACCTCCTCCTTTTTTGAAGTCGGTTAATAACTTAAAACATTGAAAATTGTCATCTAGTTTTATTTTAACGTTTTTAATTTATATTATAATTGTCAAATTACCATTAAAAGTAAATGATTCGACAATACTAAGGCACACCTTAGTATTTCATACAAAAATGTACGTAAGCTATCGCTTTGACTTTCTTTTTTTTATTTATTTATAATATGTCCTGCAGATAAATTGCATGAGGCGGGCTTAATTCCGTAGGCATTTTCTACCAGTCAACCTTTGGGTGGGACAGACGTGTGTGGCAGGTGTATAATTATAATTAAAATTGCGATTGCAAATTTAGAAAGTGAAGAACAATATTAGAAACATATATATTCCATAAATAAAACTGCTTAAAAATACAATACATGAAATAAACTAAATAAAATATAATATTTATATAATAAATATATTATACTATATAAATACATACACATATCTACATACATTTACAAAGTGTTATTCAGATGATTGTACCAATAAGTCTGTGTAAAGCTGTCGTACTTTAACCTTGAAAGTTTGTCGGATAGTGGACATCCTGATTTTTAGTGTGAGCGCATTCCAGAGGTTCACAACTTGGACAGTGAAGGACGAATGAACTATGCTGGAGTTCTCAAACGGCGGCGTTATGGGTAACCAAGCCCTTATGGGTAACCAAGACAGTTGGTTGCGATAGGTAGATACATAATCATACTTTCGCAGGTTGAATACGAACCGTACGAACGTTGAGAAGTCGTAGTTTGTTGAGTAGATCTGCATTCAAGTCAAGATGGCAAACATCACCATAGTCGACAACAGGGAACACCAAAGTCTGTACAAGCAACATTTTTGTCTTGGCTGGGAGAAAATTTCTTAAACAATAAAGACTATACAAGGTGTTAGTTACCTTCTGACCGACTGTGGCTACTTCTGTTTGCCAGCTTAGTGTAGTACTTTCACTAAAAGATACTGATTTGACTTGACAGTCCTCTACCCTATTAATGATCTAAGAGTTGTACTCTCAGGGTCTAAGACAATTTAACTTTCTCCGAGATGTATTATTGCTGTTGTGCCTGGCGCAAAAGAGAAGTCAGGAGTCCCAGTAATGGAAACTTGAAAAAAATTGGTTGTTTTAGAATCATTTTGTGGCTTAAAAACGAACTGAAGACAGCCTACAGCCAATCAATGGTTGTTCATGTAATTTACACATAGGTTTATTAGTGCCAAACCAACTTAAAATTGAAAAGGAATAACATTTTTGTGGTAATCTTAAAAAAAAATTATGCCTATATGTAATAATAAAACTTGAGAATTAAATATATTATATACTTGTTCAGTGTCTGGGTGTAATTTATATATAATATGTATGTATTTAGAAATATATAAGTCTGTTTATCAGCAGTCCACAGGCTCTGCCTAGTTTGGTATCAGACAGCCGTGTGTGAAGTTATTATTATTACCATGGAAGTTTATATTAGCAACATTAGTAAAACACTTTATGGTAATTTTGTATGCATATTCTAACGAAAACAAGTTGTAATTGTCAGAAATAGCATTCATGATGACAAATATTATATTAGCCTATTAATGAAAAAAAATTATATTATTTCCATTTCATTTTTACCCTTATCGACTTTTTGTTAAGGATTATACAATGTCTTAAAATAGCAAGGTACTGAAACATTGTCATATATGCAAAATTATTCTTATGCATTTATTCAGTTATTTTATTTTCCATTACCTGAATAAAACTGGATATCTTTGCACCACTCTTCATGAGAAGCAATAGAATCACAAGATAGTCCAATCACTTTGGTATTGCGTTTGGTAAACTCTGGTAGTAGAGTTAACACTTTAGCCAACTCTGTAGTGCAAACAGGGGTGAAGTCCGATGGATGGGAAAATAGTACACCCCATCTGAAAATTTTAATATTTTTTTCTGTATTTAAATCCTTACAAAGAAATATCTGAAGCCAGTAACAAGAACTAGTAATACCTACAGACTGAAAACTCTAAGTTTTAAACACCACTTTAAAATTATAATATAGGATCAACTTACGAGTCACCAAGCCAGGTGTAAAAATCTAGTTCTCCTGCCGTAGTGTTAGCAGTGAAATTGGGAAAAGTATCACCCAAATACAACATTTTTAGGTTACGCTTTATTTACTTCACAATATTATACGTTACGAACTTATTAAGCTCTTCAGTCCTGCAAAATTTAGATCCAAAAGACCAGAAAGACAAATTAGCAATAAATTTTGCTAATAGAAACTACAGTCATTTGAATTTAATTTTTTTTCTTTCCTGCCGGTTAATATTTAGCGACAATATTTATTGCCAGCCTGTGCTTAACTGTACTGTCAGCTGTGTGTGTGTGTGCTATTCTGGTAAAACTCCGGATAATACAGTTTCTATGAATTGTCTATGCATTTTATAGGACCAAGTAGAGGTGAACCTTCGGATTAGATTTGCATACTAAAAGCCTATATGGTAACATTATAAAAACCATAATGGCGTGTTTACCGACCTGATGGTGCGTTTACACGCTCGCGTTCAAACCGACATTCAACGAGCACAAGCACGGGCACACGTGTGAACAGGCTGTTTGTGCATGCTTGCGTGAATAAGTAAGTGCGTTAGCTGTGTGGCAGGCTGCGTGCCGGGCGGCATGCCAGGCTGCGCGGTGTGCGTGTAAACCCACCATCGGGCCGTGTGCACTCCCCTCTCGTCTCTTCGGTCCCCGCGGCGCGGCGCCCCGCGGAGTAGTGTGATTCGCAACAGTAGGTAGGAAGGAGTTTACGATAAGTTATATGATATCATCAAGCTTACGAGATTTATACTATTTTTTTATTTCAATATATTCAAATAACCCAACTAAAAACTTAAGAATCTAAGAATAATTTTCGTAAATTGAATCAAATTTTCTGCAGGTATAAAGTTGGATTGTTTCACACTTATGAAATACTTTTTGGTCTAGTATTTGTAAGCCTCTAAAAAATTTTCCTAATTGAGATTTAAAAAAAAAATTGAGTGTATACTCGGTGTAAGCTTGCGGTATATGATTCGAATTCACACCGAGTATATACGGTGTATCCGGTATATACGGGTCTGCTAGGGTTCACCAAAATACCTCAAGACGAACTAGACGCGAACGCGTTACTAAGTACTTAATTAATGTAATACGCAAATTTACCATTATATCAAGCCAGTCACTGTCATGCTGCATTTTATTACAACCCCAACACATGAAGTAGACCCGTCTTTAACATTGGCGTTCCCGACGAAAAAGCGGTCCCCAAGCGTTCTTCATTCTTTTGGCTTTTCAGCGGTATAATTAGCTGGTATACGGATACGCTGGTATGTTCACGTCTTATTGGTCACTTATAAAAATTTTCAACATTTGGACTTTAAAAAATTCCAGCTCACGGGACTTTAAAAAATTCTCGGTCTATACTCGGTATATATTCAAGGTGAATTAGACACATATACACTATGTATATTTGGTGTGTACTAAGTGTGTACGGATCCGTTAGGGTTTTTTTTTTATTTTTGACTGCATCGAACCTAATGAAAAATTAAGAAGGTGTTTGTTTTGTAAAAGTAGTCAGTAGCCAGCTAAAAACCAGCACGTTGCTTGGCAGCTGAATGATTTTGCTTGGTACATTTCATATATCACTTATCACTCTAGTGATGTGATGATCTATTATGATTGTCTCTTATTATTTTACGTACGTAAGCTACAAGCTGTTTATCTGCTAAATGTAAACTTATTTTTTAACAAACTCCTTAATAATCTGTCGTTAGGAGGTTTAGTGTATCAGGAAAAACTTATTTCGTTTTCGTGCAAACCTTCGATCATAATTATACACCATTGATATTTGACCGGCGCTCAAAGAATGTCACCAACTTTGCTAAAATGGGTTGAAAGCACAATGTCAATGTGACGGATAAAGCGCAGTAAAAAAATGCAAGCACGATACTTCAGAAATACAAAAGAACACTGAAATCGAAAAGTATAATATTTGTATAATCATTTTAATATTGAAAGTTTAATAATGGCACTGCAACAATAGATAATTTTAAAAATTGATTCTTATTTTGAAATGGGAATACGACACGGTTTACTAATGATAAGCATAAAATATAATGTCATAATTTATATTGGCATAATGATCATTACGCATAATATTATTAGGCATAAATGTTTTGACCAGAATGTTAATTGCCATAAATACTGTTGGTATAATAATAATGAAGCATAATTTTATAAAGCATAATGATATTTACATAAAAATAGGGCTTAATATTTTATATAAAAATTATAAACTAAACTAACCTAACATTCAAAATAAAATTATTGGCTACATAATGAGAGTCAAAAATCAAAATCAAAATTATTTATTTCAAGTAAACCCATTGTAGGTATTTTTGAATTGTCCGGAGTAGAAGTCAGTCAGCATAAGTTTGTCGTGAAGCTAGTTGCCTGTTCCAATTCGTAAATCCTATGGAGAAGAACATGCAAGAAACTCCAAGGGCACTCTTTTTCAAAAAAGTTTTTTACTAATTACTTGATACATTGATTATAAGCGCAATTTAATGTGAGGCAATTTAACATACTATTTTTCTAAAATATAAAAAAATCACAGAGCTGCTAGGCAACATAGGAAATTACCTTAATACTTAAGTGACTACACAGTTCTCACATGTACTCATATGATAATTAAATTTTTTTTAATTAATAAAAATAAAAAACCTATCATAACTACAATATCAACAGTGTATAAAATAATATCAATGTTCTATAAAATTACAATGCCAATAATAACAATCAAATATCAATAAATTTGTACGTCAGATAAAAATGTACAATGTGACTGTAGAGCAGAACCAGCATTCTGCCAAGCATTTTTATCATCTAAATAATGATCTAGTTTATAATATGCTCGTTTACATAGCGTGCATTTTATACAAGTTTTAAATTTCTTCTCATTTAGTTGAAGAATATTGTCAGGTATTTTATTACAGAATTTAACGCAGTACCCCATAAAAGATGTTTGCACTTTTGCTAGCCTACATTTTGGTTGAACTAATTTATGGCCATCTCTATTATGTCTTTCACGCCGTTTTGTAAAGGAATCCAGTTTTTATTTCTAACATACACGATGTTTTCATAAATATATTGACAAGGCACCATCAGGGTATTAATTTCCTTAAATGGATCCTTAAGAGATTCGTGACTACGTAGATTATAAATGGCTCTGAGAGCTCTTTTTTGCAGAATGAATATCGATTTTGTATCTGCAGCACACCGAAAAAATAAAATACCTTAAGACATAACACTGTAGAAATACTAAAATAAAATACTACTAGAGCATACTAGTCGTGCAGTAACTATGTCTGTGAACTGGCGGACTTTCCTACAGCATATGTTGCAGAACTTAGCATACGCCTAATTGTAACTTTATACACCTAATTATGACTTTTTATATTTATGGCTCATGATTATTAAACGAATAAATATTATGCCTTAAAAACTTAAGCAACTCCAAATTATGAAGAACCAATTTAGGCCAAATGACAGTTTTGGTAAATTTTACCATTAATGCCAAAGTATTTCTATGCCAAGTATTTTTATGCTAGAGTATTATTATGGTAATAAAAGTTATGCGAAAACGTTATGCCTAACAATATTATACCTTAAAATTGTATGTATTGTGTATTGCATGATTCACATTCAACAATGGTTTAAAACACAAAGAAGAATGAGAATAGCTATTAAATTGTACATAAAACTATAAATATTAAGAAAACAAAAAAGTGTGTGTGTGCAATTCACACATGGCAGAAGTAAAACTTCAGCAAAGTAGCCTACGAGAGAAAGAGAAATAAAATAATTTTCATTAATTTTCAAATAATTTATTAATGTTAATAAATTTAATTTTAGATAATTTATATTAAAGTTATTGGTGAAATTAACACAGGTGTGTTAAATAACAAACAAGATAAATATTCATAAATATGTAGAATTCAGCCTGCTAGAGAATGAGATAGAATACAAGTATACAGTGTTTCCTATAACCTTTGAAACGAGACAAATATATTCATAAATAGAATTTAGCCTGCGAGATAATGAGATAGGATACAAGTATAGTTAGCACCAGTTCTATAATTTTTTTGGACTTGTTTTTCTACATGAATAGTTCGTTAAGCCTTCTTCATTGGTCTTAAAAACTTTTTTTTTCGTTCATGGTTTAATTAACAAAAAAAGGTTTGTGGCGAATTGTCACTTGCCCATATAGCATAGAAAAGAAACGTCGAGTCTATGCCCAAGACGGAAGTGTAGAGTTTTGTAAAACTCTATGCTCTCTCTTGTCCCGGCTTTCGAACAACACAGAACGTTTTCTTGCTCTGAAGGTCACTCACCTTCCTGTCTAACTTACGTCCCGCCAAGGACACGCACGATGCTCGATGAAAAACGATCGTGAACAGTCTTGACGTACGTCATAATTATTATTAAATTGCTTGCTGGACTTGCAGGACCCGTTTTCCAGCCAGTGAGTACCCCCACCACACACCGTACCCTAAAGGTAAATTATTTTAAAGGCCATACTTACCTTCGTGCCTGACGTACGTCCCGCCAAGGACACGGTGCCCGACGTAGCATACACACGCATCGTGCCGACGTACGTCCGCTCAACGCCACGGTGCTGTTGCCAATGCCATTTTCCTAAATCACCCCAAAATAATCGTCAAATTCCCCAGTTTGGGGACAAAAAACCTGGAGTCGTAATGTAATTAATACGACAAAAAATTCCTTATTCCCAGCATTTTCCTCGCAATGATGGTATCCCCACAAATTTCCCAATCAAATCAAATCATTTATTATTTTGTAGAAAGCACTTTTACAATGGTGTTGTCAATCGGTTTGAAATTCCCCGTATTTTGGGGAATTATCCACAAATTAGCAATATAATGTATATTATATACATAAGCATGTGGTGGGGGTACTCGCTGGATGCAAAACGCGTCGTGCAAGTCCAGCAAGCAATTAATAATAATTATGACGTACGTCAAGACTATTTACGATCGTTTTGCATCGTGCATCGTGCGTGTCCTTGGCGGGACGTACGTAAGACACGATGATGAGTAGGGTCTTTTACCTATTTGTGTAATTAAGAACTAAAGTATTAAGTATTGTATAAAGTGTGTGTTATAAGTTGAGTGATGTATAGTTCTGAAAATTACATATATTTTATCTACCACACTGTTGTGTTACTTAACTGACCAAAAACCGACCTACCACCGGACAGGACTATGACAACCAAACCACCAAATTGGTGACCCTCGACTGCGTTGCAAGTGGAGTCAGCAGCATCCGACGCCTTTTCCAGACAGCTTCGACATTCGAGGCGACCACGGACCATAATCCGTCGCAAGGATCGCAACATCTTCGTGCCAGCCCGCCCCAGCCCCGTTGCAGAACGGCGTCTCTGATTTTTGGAATTGGCTGGCTCGTACATCAGCTGTTTTCCTCGTCACTTGGTAAAAGGGCGATACCAAGCAACAAGTTTCGACGTACGCGCCGCAAATGGGAGCGCAATCAAAACCTATGGCCCCATTATTCTACGTTTAAACTTAGGTTTACGCTGGGTATTTAGGTGGAATTTTATTATTGCAGATGTTAGCACACCCATCATCGGCTCAGATTTTTTAGCGAAATATCATCTTATGCCAGACTGCCGTAACCAGCAACTGCTCGATGGCCACACCAAGCTCTCGGTAGGCGCCACATTCGCTGAGACCGACCAAGCAAGTGTGAAGACAGTTGTGGCCGAGTCTCCCCTCGCCAACCTGCTGCTGGAGTTTCCGGATATCATGCGACCGTGCTACCACGCATAGTGAAACATGCGACCGTGCACCGCGTCATCACTAGTGATGGTCCACCGATTTCGTGCCGCCTACGCAGACTCGCACTGCAGAAACTCCAGATCGCAAAGAAGGAGTTCGAGGAGATGAACAGCTGTGGAACAGCTCGACCCTCAAGCAGTCCCTGGGCATCACCGCTACACCTGGCTCGCAAGGGGGAGCACGGATGGCGTCCTTGCGGGGATTAAACGTCAGAACCGTCCCTGACCGCTACCCCGTGCGCCACATCGTCGACTTCGCATACAACCTGGCGGGCGCTACGGTCTTCAGTACTAGTTCCTGTTCCCGAGGCTTCAAGAGTTTGGTGTTGTTGTCAACCCATCAAAGGACGTGCTTGCAGCTCAAGAGGTGACATTCCTTGGTTACCGTATCAACAAGGATGGTTCCAGTCCGCCTCCGGAGAGGATTGAAGCCCTGCAGAATTTCCCTCAGCCTAAAACGGTTGAAGGCCTTCGCAGGTTCTTAGGCATGGTAAACTTTTACCGCCGATTCCTCCCAGAAGCAGCAAAGCTGCAAGCACCGCTCATCGACGCACTAGCTGTAACCAAGCTGAAAAGCCCCAAACCCATGCCCTGGACCCCGGAGCTTGAGCAAGCGTTCAACAGCTGCAAAACCCATCTTGTTTCTGCTACGCTCCTGGCCCACCCCATCGCTGATGCTCCACTGGGGCTCTTCACCGATGCGTCATCCAGCCACTTTGGAGCCTGCCTGCTGCAAAACATCAGCGGCCACTCGCAACCACTTGCTTTCTTCAGCAAGAAGCTGACGCCAAAGCATTTCACCTGGCCAGCCTATTACCGGGGGCTGCTAGCTGTTTACGAGGCGGTACAACACTTCCGCCAAGTGTTAGAGGCCCAGCACGCAAGCATCTACACTGATCACAAGCCCTTGATCTATGCGTTCACTCAACGGGGTGAAAAATTGCCCCCGGTCCAGCTCAACCAACTTTCCTTCATCTCCCAGTTTACAACGGATATAGTTCACGTCAGTGGGAAGGACAACGTCGTCGCAGATGCCTTGTCTCGCGTTGAGACCATTTGTCTCGAGGAAAACTTCGCCACCCTCGCCGAAGAACAAACGACTGATGAAGAACTCCGCAAGATGCAGACTAGCTCATCGCTGAAACTGGAAAACGTCATTCCTGGAACCGATATCGCCATTTTACGTGACACCGCTACCGGAAAGTCACGACCATACTTGACACCATCTTTCTGTCGCTCGTACTTCGCCAAGCTGCATAACCTTAGCCATTCCGGTGCATGAACATCCACACGCTTGGTCGTTGAGCGATTTGTGTGACCTGGCATGAATAAGGATTGCCGCAGCTGGGCGCGATCCTGCCTTGGTTGCCAACGCAGTAAGGTCTCCAGGCACACCATCGGCGTGATGGTACATTTCCTTTACCAACTAAACGTTTCCGCCACTTCCATATCAACATCATCGGCCCACTTCCCCACAGCAGAGGCTTCCAGTACTGCCTAACAGCCGTCGACCGGTTCACTAGATGGCCCGAGGCTTGGCCGATGACCACTATGACGGCGGAAGAATGCGCAGAGACATTTTTCAGAGAGTGGATCTCTCGATTTGGCGTTCTCTCTCTCGTTACGACGGACCAGGAACGTCAATTCGAATCTTCTTTGTTTCAGAGCCTCCTCCAGCACTGTGGCACCAAACGCGTATGCACCACGAGCTACCATCCGTGTGCGAATGGTTTAGTGGAGCGCATGCACAGGTAATTGAAAGCTGTCCTGATGTGCCGACGCCTGGCACAAAGCCCTACCTGTTGTCCTATTAGGCGTGCGCTCCAGTATAAAAGATGACTTACAGGCATCTTCGGCCGAGCTTGTGTACGGGGAACCCCTATATCTGCCAGGCGAGTTCATCGCTCCAACTGCACCGTCGGACCACGTTCATGACCCCATACCCCCCCCCAGTTGCGTGGCTATATGGCCCAATTGAGGCTAACTCCACCATCGCGCCACGGTCAACGAGTGACCTTTGTTTACAAGGACCTGGACTCGACGTACCGCGTGTTCTTGCGGGATGACTCCGTCCGACCTTCGTTGCGTCTGCCTTAGTCGGGTCCGTATAAAGTTGTTGCCCGCACTGATAAAACCATCACTATCGCCATCGGTGAAAGAAACGTCGAGGTGAGCCTTGATCGTGTAAAGACTGTTGTGTTACTTAACTCACCGAAGACCGACCTGCCACCGGACAGAAACGGAAAACCAAACCACCAAAGGTTTGATAGAACAATGAAGGACACTTTTGATGTGAAACATCTATAGCCGCACGTAAAACTGATTACTGGCGTGGTGACGCATGCCGTGGCGACGCGTCGCCACGCTATATGATGGTATATATATACAGTCTATATGCAGTAGAGTGTACGGTGTGGCGACGCATCGCCATGCGCAATCGACTGTGCGATTCTCTCTTTTGATTCGACTTTAACAAAATAATGTCGATGTTTCACATCTGCCAGGCGTCCCCTGACGGCTCACTTTTTTTTTTTTTTCGAAAGAGAAGATTTTCGAAATACGAAATTATGTTAAAATCTTAATATTGCATAAAATTAATGACAGTTTAGGAAAATGATTTTAACTTGCAAGTGATAAATAGATGTTGTAAAAAGTCGATTTTCATCCCACATCAAAAGGAAATTAATGTAATCGATTATTTTTAGTACACCTCTATTCTTTCAATCAATGGCGTCACCGTCAATGACCCAACCCGCTACGTACAGTTTTGTAATTTTCAGCTTATTTACAACGTGTTACAATTAAAATTCTTGATTAAAATTGATTACATCTTTAAAAGGTGAGTGAAATGTAAGACAATTGTTGTAATTAGTCTTTATTTATCCGAAAACACTAGTTACTTGTGATTGAATTCTACACAAAATGGACGTCAAAGCTATTGTGACGTGATTATGTAAAAAATACTTATCAATATTGGAAATAATTGCTCCAGCACGTAGATCAAATACTTTGCTAGAGAATGTGATCGGTTAGAATGTGCCAAACCACTTTGTATTTCATGTTTTGTGTATATTTATGTGGAACAAGTCACGGCGGAAACGTACAGGAAATATGTGAGTCGCGGCACATAGACACCACTATCAGACTGTCGATTCATCTAGAGAAAATACCTTTGTTATTTCTTCCTGTATTACATACAATTAATATACTTTATTATTTACATGACCCTCTTCTAGGTCAATGCCCTCTATATTTAACTTAGCTCTGTACCTTCTACTGTATCCTGTATTTTCTTTGCTTTGCGAGTTCACCTATATTATGATACGCCTATACATATGCGTCAGATATTACAAGTCTTGTGTGTAGCTCTGTGGATCTAAAAAAGTAAATATTGTGTTTATTTCGATAGTTTTAATGGTTGTGTATTTTGTTTATCAGAGTAATTACATATGAAATATGGGAGGGGTGCAATTCATAACTTAATTAAAACATGTTAGGTTTGAAATGAACAGTATATGGCATTCAATAGTCATCACTAAAACAATCAGCAATCAGCGCTACAAACAATGGACACATATTGTTAATATAGTGATAATGTAGGTACAAATAAGCAGCAACTGGCTCTAGCGAATGTGCATTGTTTTGCATAGAAATATTACACCTGCGAATTGAATAACAGATTTAACTGATTCATTAACTAGATATAATGGACCCTACAAAAGTATTTATTTAATTTCAGCTTCACTGCATATTATAAAACAAAGTCCCCAATCGCGTGTATCTGTCTGTCTGTTCGCGATAAACTGAAAATCTACTGAACTGATTTTCATGATTTTTACTAATAGACAGAGTGATTTATGAGGAAGGTTTAGGTGTATAATTTGTACCCGTGCGAAGCTGGGACGGGTTGCTAGTAAATAATAATAATTAGTGTGTAAAACAAAAAATCTTACTACTAAACTTAATCTTTTAGTGTTGCATATGAGGAATTAAATTTATTGTTTTTTTTTAATTGCATTTATATCAAGAACTAATAACTTGATACAAATAAGATGCTAAAACTATTTTTAGCATCTTATTTGTATCAAGTTATTAGTTCTAAAACCTATGTTTTCGAAAGACAACAAAAATACCAAAAACTTGTCTTATAAAAATGAGTTACTTCAGACATATTTTGGTGTTGTTGAACTTTATCCTGCTAATTTTGAAGATAGTGTTTGTTAGTACAATAACAAAACTAAACATCATGTGTCATTATGAATGACATGTAATAACTTGTTTTAATGACAGATTTAGCATATTCTACAAACCTAATTTACATATCATACTTAAATAAGTAATTAAATGCTATAATTAAAAAAAACGTGAGTGGTGTCACAAAAGCCCATAATTTATGGTGACCACTTTCCACATGGCAAGCCATGTGGTTTTTTTTTTTTACTTTAGACACAAAGATAATGCAATCATTCTTTATAAATTGCCTATTCTTGGTGCCACAATAAGTATTCAATTAATTACAGAACTTGTAAGCAAGTGTTTGTGTATATTACAAAAAATACTTGATAAATTTTAGCTAGTTATACTGATCTTCATAATATGAAAGAAAAAAACTACTTCACTTGCTAATGAGAATCATTAGAATACACTTAAGTAATACACACAAATACACTAAAATATAATCTAGATAGGTTTGGACATTGTTTCCTATTCTAGTGATAACATCATTATGGAATGCATTGTTTTAAAGCATGAGTAATTTATTGTGTGTGTGCACCAAGTAGTAAAATGTAGAATAAAATTCAATGTTGATAAAGTACTCATGAGCTTTTATATGGTCTAAGAGCTAGCAACATAGTACTAAGTTTAGCACCTGAGAACGTTTGCGTTTATTAGTGCGCATCCTCTTCCTGCAAGTAAAAATACCCAATTTAAAAATCAATTTAAGATTTTTTCTTCTTTTTATGCCATTTTAGTAATGTTAATTGGTTTCGAAGCAGAAAAAAAAATAAAAAAAAATCGTGTTATTTTCAATAACCGAAATATGTAATAGAATAAAATAGTCTTTATTGCACACCATATAAAAATAATAATGGATCTTAAATTTATTACTAAATTTTTGTCTGGAAAATTAATATAACGCCCATTGTGGCTAACAATGGGCATTATATTAATTTGCCAGACAAAAATTCGGTTGTTGTTTCGTTGTTTACATGCCAGGGATTACGTGATTATTTACAATTACTTTGTTATAAATATCTTTTTAATTTTTTGGTATAGTCCAAAACTAAAAATAGCTTGTACTATACATTCAAGAAGACGGATAAACATATTTAGACATTTTTTTTGTTAATGCATACATATTGTGCATAGAAACACCCAGCAATGTAAATAGATATATTAATGCATAAAAAGGTATAAAAAAGCAAAAAATACTTAATATGATTTTTTAATCAGGTATTTTTTTGTGCACTGATAAATGCTACCTTTCTCAGGTGTCCGACTTAGGACTTCAATATGTAGAGAGGGATGCTGTGTTATAAAATATTGTATCATACCATGGGTGCTTATGTACAATACAAAATTGGTCTACTGAATACATTGTTTTGACTTATATCACTTCGTCTATTAGTGAAAACGGCATTAAAATCCGTGGCGTAGTTTAAAATATCTAAGCGTACAGACGGCGGGAAGCGACTTTGTACTATGTAAAGAAAATGCAGTATCTTAAATGTGTTATCAAGGACGTAAATCTATTCATCGGTCAATATAATGTGCACAATAAAGTGTAGTGACTGCTACCTGAAGTCTGTCACAAATATTTTTGCATGTTTGTATATTGAATGTCAATAGAGTATTCAGCGAATTCAGTCAGTTTTCTTACCTCATTTTTTCTTTTCATAGGTACTTAAAAGTACTTGTCTTTAAAATAATTTGGTAAAAGTACAGCATTTAAGCAAGATCAGTAACTCTGTTATATGTATGGAACTTGTTGTTACTTATAACTGCAATTGTTTATTTTGTATATATACTATTAATAAAGAAAAGTGTCTAATGAACATTTTTAACTTTGTTACAGGTTCACTTGTTGCTATGGTCACAGAATCGCCTTGGCACGAAATAATCAACAAGTAAAAGTTCATAATAAACTGGTGACAATCAAGTGTTAGACGAGATGCAGACGATAAAGTGTGTCGTAGTGGGAGACGGCGCGGTCGGAAAAACATGCCTACTCATTAGTTACACCACCAACAAGTTTCCGTCGGAATACGTGCCAACTGTGTTTGATAACTATGCAGTCACTGTCATGATAGGAGGGGAACCATACACCTTGGGACTCTTTGATACTGCTGGTAAATATAAGGACTTCATAGCTTCAACTTTCAATGAGATGAATAATCATCACCATCTGCCTACCCATGTCGCAATTTTATTTGGGATCTGTGTAATATGTGTTATTCTTCCATTCTGCTCTATCGTTCGTCATTTCACTTCTTACTGCCTTTCTAGCGATATCTTCTTTCACACAGTCCACCTATCTTTTTTTTGGTCGTCCTCTTCTCTTGTACCCGTCAACATTCATACATAAAACTCTTTTCACCACCACATCACATATCCATACCACGATAACATATAGCTCCTCAGCTTTTCATCCATTAGTGCTACTTTCAGGCTCCCCCTAAAATATTTATTTCTCACCTTGTCCATCCTAGTCACACTACACATCCATCTCAACATTCGCATTTCGGGCACGTGCAGGCGTCTCTCATTCGTTCTCTTTGTGGGCCAACTTTCAGATCCGTACAGGACGGCAGGTCTGAGCCAATGAAATGAGTAATAATTGTAATAATTACTCTAGTTTCGACTTCCAAATAAATATTTTTTGGGTTATAAGATAACTTTGGAGATGAATACTAGGTTTTCATGCTAGCTGGACTGCATTTTCTTCCAACTCTTAGTATTCCTAAGTTTATTCTAAAGAACATCAATTTTACACTTAGTGACTGCTATTATTATTTTTTTATCTTTGGTAATGTATATGCCATGGCACAGAGAGCTGTTTTTTTAATCAATCACCTGTCTACGATAGCCTGGCCTGTTCCATTTTGTCTAGCCTGAAAGGGTCATGTTAGAATGAAAATTGTCTAGAACCCAATTTTTTTTGTTCAAGTGTTATTATGATCTCTACCTTAGTTGACGTACTTCTTAATTAAACTTGAACATGTAAAACATAAAATTTACTAACAACACTATAAATATGTTATTAGTATATTTTCAATAATTACTATATTTGTATTTAACAGGTCAGGAGGATTATGACAGGTTGCGGCCGCTCAGTTATCCACAAACGGATGTTTTCCTTGTTTGCTTCAGTGTAGTAAGCCCCAGTTCATTTGAAAATGTCAAGGAAAAAGTAAGTACTACATACATAATTTTCTTACTGTTCAACAGATAAGTAGGAATGAAGACTATGTAAAGGCAATATTGAACTACTTAAATCATTATGGAAACTTTATCAATTACTTTCTATAACTATACAAATTACCAACAATAGAAAATGTATGGCACTCTGATAATCGGAGTGGCAGAGTTTTATTAGACTAAATAATAAAATGATTATCCTTGTAATGTGTGGCCGATATTATTAAAATTACCATTGAACAAGGTAAAGTGTATACAACAAGATCTAAGATTACATTATTCCTCAATCTGCTCTAGTTTCACTAATTTGAATATGCTCTTTCCAACTATTAAATTTCAAATGCAAGATAAAATATTTATACCCTTTTTTTCAATGAGTTAAAAATCCTTTTTTCCTTCTCGAGAGTGAACATCAATATTTAATAAAACTTTCAGTGGGTGCCAGAAATTACTCATCATCAACAAAAGACGCCGTTCCTGCTTGTGGGTACTCAGATAGACTTGCGAGATGACTCTGCGACACTGGAAAAGCTAGCAAAGATAAAGCAAAAACCTGTCTCACCAGAACAGGGTGAGAAACTCGCGAAGGAACTCAAAGCTGTCAAATACGTAGAGTGCTCAGCCCTCACACAGGTTTGTCTTTAATGTATTGATTTTTTGATCATTATCAGTTTCAAGATCAAAAATGTAAACCGAAATTTATAGCACATTTTATTAACTTTCCATCAACCCTGTGGTGCTACTAATATTGAATTGTTTTTATATTTATTTAGCAGACTTGGGCCGAACTTTCAATTTGAATGCTTAGTTATATTGTCAGATAACATTTAATTCTCAGATAGCAAGTATTAGAAATCTTCAATGGTCATTAACTTATGGCCAGTGTTTATAAATGTTACTACCTTCGAGAGTTCAGTTAGTCAACTTTTGAAAGTACATACTTTCCCTTCATATCACATCTTTCCCACCTTTGGAAGCATGTTTATAATTTCGTTTAAATAAGCTAGTCTTAAAAGCACACATGCAGCAGCACGGTTGTCATTAACTGTTTGTTTGAAACCCAAAAAAATATCGGATGTTTTTAATTAATATTTTTCTATTCTCAAATAATACATTAAATATTATATCGCAAGTTACAAATATTATCTTTACCATTAAGTATTCATACATATGTCATGTAAGTTACGTATTAATCAAATATAATGGTATATAGTTATAGTTTAAAAAACTAAAAAACACGCTTTTATAGAAAATTCAACTAAAAAATAAAAAAATTAATCGAATTATTGCATTGTCATCAGTCTTTGACAGGTGTGCAAAATTTGAATGAAATCTGGCTGTTTAAAGTGGGTCAAAATCGTGCCCAAAAGAGTTGGTCACAAACATACAAACAAACATACATACAAGTGAAACTAATATAAAGCGTGTAATATAGGCTACCAGTCAAACATCATGTTGCCTTTTCACACTATACTAGTATTTTATTAAGTTGTTGACCAGAATGGTTTGTTACGGAAGTATAATAAAATAGTCTTGTTATCATATTATAAAAATAATATATTATTATATTATTTTAGGATATTAATAGCCTAGCCATTGGCCCTACATCAGAGAACTAGACATTAATAGCCTAGCCATTGGCCCTACATCAGACAACTAGACATTAATAACCTAGCCATTGGCCCTACAACAGAGAACTAGACAGTTTAAAATAACCTTTATATGAATCATATAAAAACCCACCTTGAGTGGAGTTTTACTGATTTTTCTACATGTTTTCTGTTTTATCTTCAGCATGTATAAAAGTAGCTGAACCGAAAACACCGTGTCTTTTTCAATAACATTGACAATACGTGGGTATTATGTTTCAGAATGTAATGATTGATAAAACAAACTATCAAAGTACTATATTGATAATAAACATGATTGTGTTTCATTCTGTGTTTGTATAATTTATGGTGTTAAAGTGTAAACATGATTTTGTGAACACTTATTGTCTACAAGTGTTAAACAAATATGGTTTATGCTGCTCTTTATTCCATGCTGCAATTCTATTTAAACAAGGCACAAGCTGCATACTGAGATCTAGTTGCATATCAATGAGTAGGTAGTCAGTTTTAATGTGAGATACAGATACATATTATGTAATACAGAGGTCAGCATTCAAGGAGTTGAGATACTATTCATATCCTGATTTTCACTTACACTGATAGTCTACTACAAACTGACCATTTCAATTTCACTTGAAATACACATTGAACTATTTTCCTACTTCTACATTTGACAAGACTGCATACCAAGAAGTACCTACCTTAAATCAAGTTGAAATATTATACAAGATGCTAAGGTAATCGAATCAGAAGTGTTCCAACTAAGGCGATTTGACATTGTCTCTGAACGTGTCTCTGTAGTGTAAAAAAAACTGGGTTCTACAGTGATGATGACCCGTAGACGTGATTATGACGTACAATGTTTATTAAACTTAATGTACAATGGGTTGTGATTATATCGTACTGGAATCGACTGAAACCGTACGCTGTCCTCGACACCAAACCAGAACTTGCTATTAATGATGGTATCGCCGCGAGACAGACACTATTTACGGGTATCGGCCATCAGATGAATAATTAGATTCATCCATTTGGCAACTTTTGAGGTTAGATTTCGAGAACAGTTTTAAGCCTCCGCGATGAAAAGTGTTTAAGTTTAAATATATATTTTTCTAAAATATTTGACTATGAAAAGTTTGTTAATAAAACATTTCCTTCGACATCAGTAGGAACGAAGAGAATCAGAGAGATCACTACATTGCGAATTTGGACTACTGTTTGTCGGGGACACAACGGACTTTCTTTACATTCTATCTTGCTCCGGTAATTTTTAACAGAGGTTTTGTTCCTCGTAATTACCACGAGCCACTATTCCCGTTCGTATTTTTTATTTCACACTTTTCGCTTATATATTTGACTAATAAATTATTATTAACGTCTGACTTTTAAAGTAATGAACAAATTGTACAAATATTTTTCTATTTCTATTTCCTAAACGTCAGGAATATTATTTGTTAAACTTAAAATATTGAAACAAATTCTTTTAGCACGCTAGTTGAAGATTCAAACACATCACAGTGCGATGATGATGAAACATACATATCTACAGCCTTGGCCAAAACTATTAAGCACCTATGACATCTTTCAGTTTTTTGAGTAGTATCAAATCAAAATAAAATAATACGATTTATATAGGTTTAATCAATATTTTGTGGGCCCACCCTTTGCCTTAAATACGGCGGTTTTTTTTTGTATAGAGCTTCTTCAGCAGTAATCGCGTTCTATATATACCAGGTGCAGGAAGCAATTCAGCTATTTGTTATTTATTGTGTGGCTCCGAATTCTGCTCTTTAATAAACCCCATAAATGTTCTAAGGAGTTAAATTATAATTATCTTTTAAAAAAAGTATCACCGACTTTAATATGCCTAAATCATGATAAATTGTAATAAGGGGCCATCCATAAATTACGTCACACGAATTTGGACCTCCCCGTTCTTGTAACAGGTGGTCACATTTGTGAAACCCTCCCCTTACTGTGAGACGTCACATTTTTGAAAACACCTAGAATTGAAAACTTTTTAGTATAAATTATTTTTAAAACTGCGAAGGGACAAGTATACGTGGTTCTCAGCAGAGTCAAAACTTTAGAAGGAATAGCTCTATCTGATTTAGAACCCTCTAAACTGTTATGTAAACCCCGTAAAGAACGAGCATTAGCAGAAATGCACCGATTGAGAAATCTCATTTCTGACGAAAGGTAGACACCGGGAGAGAACCTACTCCTTTTTTGAAGTCGGTTAAAATTAATTTCATTTTGAAATTTTTAGTAGAAAGTAAATGTATTTTGTTTAAATATAATATGGGTAGGCCAACTAGGTTTTTAAACCATATTATTAAATGTTATTAGAGCATTAAACTGACTGACTCCCTTCAAAGTTTGATTCGACTGACCACATTTGAATAGATTTGGTTTTTTGCTATACTTTCAGTGCACGTGCGAAATTTGTAGGGTGCTCAATACTTTTGACCAATGCTGTACATATACTATCTCAGCACTGGTGCAATCAGAGTTTCTTGTAGAACCGGATCTTACTAAAATACATACCTACTAGCGCAATTTAAAATCATTCTCCCTGGAATTAAGTTGTTTCGAATTATTATCGTATTCATCTTTTTCTTTAGTATGTACTTTTTTAAGTCATTTTATTTTTAATTCGTATAAACCTTTACAGAAAGGATTGAAGAACGTTTTCGACGAGGCCATATTAGCAGCTTTGGAGCCTCCGGAGCCCGCCAGGAAAAAGAAATGCGTTCTTTTGTAATCTGTCGAGAGGCAGGGGCCTCGCTAACCACCGCGCGACGTGAGCCGTAACCATACTCGGCCACACAACGCAACATTTTAGTATTTTACCATATAATATTATTAATAACGAAACCGACCTTCGAACAAGTAATCAATTAATTATTATTTATAATGATTATTAAGTCATTGGTACCTATTATCATTATCTTTCATTATTATTAATACTCTTCAGGAACTGTCCATATTTCAAGTGATATTGGAACATTGTATGGATTCTAAAAGCTGAAGCCAAATTTTTCACGCTTTTTACTCGAAAGTTAACGACGAAAAATGAACTTTTGATTAATGTATAAAACAATGTTATTTAAGATTTGAATAAAGATTGAAATTATAATTTAAATTACTGATTTTGGTGGTAAAGCAGTGTTGTTAAGTATTGTATTTTCCCATGTGAAGATGGAAATTGTAACACAATCCGTGTGAATTATATGGGATAATAAAACTTCAAAAGTAGGTGTGCGAGTTCGCGGGCAAATATATATATGTATATACATATATATATTTTATTTTATGTAAAAAGACCGTTCACTTCTATGACTGATATAAAAAAATAACCTTAACTTTGGTATTTGTATGGTTAATGTAATGATCGGATAACGAATTTGCCTATGCTGTGTAAGCTGGAATCGATGAAGCAACTTCATGCACAATATTTGCTATGCACAGTGCGAACTATGTATTTTTATAAGTATTACTTGATAACATACTGACTTTTATGAAAATCAACGTATTTTAATTAATGCTACGCCTGTCCTGATGGGCAGTCGTCCATGTCTGTGTGTTAATATATTATTTCGATGTGTTCTTTATAGTTTAAAATATAAGTTATGGATATATATTGTTACAGGATTTTTTACTAAAATCGACAATTAGCATAATATTTCAAATAACGGCATTTTGTAATAGCTAGAAACTTCGTGAATTCGAACGAAAAGATATATAAAGATTTATGTTTATACAGAGTATAATTAAATATTCTCCGTATGAGTTATGCTGCGGGTTTGTCTTCAAGATTATCTTTCAACAATAATACCATATTACATATAACCACAATTTCTTATAGTTTCCTTAAAATAGTTTACCTAATGGAAATAAACGCAAGACAAGCAGGCAGAGTTAATTCCATGACGGAATTCACTTAAGTGAGCGGCGGCATGGACGTACATGTTGCAATTGTATTCATTCATTGAGAATTCATAAGAGTTGCCCTGCTTTTCGCGTGTTTAGAACATGATACAATGGTAAACAGCTCCATAGGTTTTCCGCACAAATGTTGCCATTCTTACTAGAAACGGAATTCGTATCTTTATCTTTATTTATTGAGATAGTTACTTTGCTACCAATACATCACGTAAAATGTTAGCTTTAATTGACTTATTTATAAATTATCTATATGACATAAATGGAGTAATATGTAATGTGTAACGATAATTATCGTTAATAATGGTGTAATACAAGTTTCTATTGATGAATGATAGTCTCAAACACAGAACCGTCGCATAATCATGATAGGCCATCTCACATTATAGGTTCTGCTGATTGTTTAGGCAAGTGAGATAATAATGGTAACACCCTGGGACATTACGCAGCGCTATCTAGGCCCGAACTAAGCAGAGCTTGTACTGTGGGTAGAACACGGAAATACATGCATAGATACATTTTTTTAAATGAACTGATATTTACTAAACTTCCATTCCAATTCCATGTAATAATTTTGCATTTATACAGCATTAGAAATATGTCTAATGTCATAAAGATCGTCCGTTATACAATGACGTAATACAAATTCTAGCAATTAAAAAACTTGTAGTTCTGTGTGTTATACAATTTACTCACATACATGTTTATGAGCGTGACTTAGTCATCTTATATTCGATACTAGAAACGTTTACAAGCTCAATGAGCTCCATATGCCAGGGTTCATATAAGAAAGATCATCACGGGTAAATCCTCTCGTTAAAGTGGTACATTGTGTAAAAAATGAGAATTTTAGCTGATCTTTTTTATAAATAATATCAGCTTTGAATTAACAATTTTAATAGGTACTCTGAATAAAGTATGGACGCTGTCCATGCAGATACTATTGTAATGGGTGCAATTAACTATAATAAATTATAAAACATCATATAGACTTTGGGACTAAATGTATATGTTACTGTGAATGTCCGAAGCGCAGTGTATGTTATGATACCCTGGTGTCTGCTAACATCCACGAAACTAGCACACGGTCATTCACTAGTGAATGTTAGCATACACCACATGGTGTTTTCATTATGAGCGACAACAATATAAAAATTTGATGAGTTACTATTGATTTAGAAAAAATAAAATTTGCATAAACAGAAATTCTGGGCAGGTATAACACCGATTGATACAATAAATAAAGTTATTTTGGTAAAATGTTCCATTTATATTTTCACGGATTCGCCGGTGTATGTTGGATTCAAATAATGGAACAATTCGGACAAATCGGACTTTACCATCGCATTTGGTGATTGTCCAGATACACCGGTGCAATGTTTAAGACCATTCACTAATATCGGACACACAGTGACATATGCACTTATAGCAAATATATGTACTCAAAATTATAACTACATTTTTGTATATATAAGCTATTGTGTACTTTTTTACGCATTGGAAAAGGTAACATTTTTTCTGAATTAATATTTATTTCGCGTTCTTTGTTATTTACAAGAGCGATGATTATTTTGTATGATTATGCATTAACAGTGCAGTTATGTTCTTTGTGTCAAGATGTAGTTAATAGGTGTATATGGAATAAATATATAATGAGATTGACATCAAGTTTTATTTAAACATGATACAACCTTATCCCTAATGGGCATTTTTCAGAAAAAAAGCACCTATGTAGATTTGACGTGTCCTGTGACTTTCATAGTTAGTTATTTATTCATGCCTGGTTCCTACAGTCAAGAAACGATTCGTGATTTACCGTCCGTAAGCAAAACGAATCGTTTCTTGATTATAGGAACCGGGCATCAGAGAATATTTTTTCCCGAGTTTTAAATTTTTTTTATAAAGTAGCTATTATTATTATTCTGTGTTATTTTAAAACTTATGGAAATTAAAATATGATTTTCTTGTAATTATAAAAGCAACAATTTTAACTTTCGTGGAAACAAAACTGAGGGAAGGAGACGTAAGGGTTATCCCCCTTGTCACCTTCCCTCAGGTTGCTTTTTAGCATCGATGTGGTAGCACCTTACTCGCCCGATACAATCACGGGATTTGAAGAGTAAACATCCCACGCCTTTGGATGACCTCTTTCCCTGACGCATCTACCACCGACACTGAATGTCTAAATATTACTACCAAGGACGTGTTTACAGCTGTCTGTTCCTTTCACAGTGGATCTGCCAGCGGCCTCGATGGCTTGACAGCGCAACATAAAGATTTGGTGAGTTCAAGCGCCGGGGAGGCTGGTGATGCTCTCTTGAAGGAGCTGACAGCTTTAGTAAATCTTATGTTCTCCGGCAATGTGGATGATGGCATCATTAATGTCTTATACGGAGCAAAATTATGTGCTCTACGTAAAAACGATGGTGGCATTCGTCCGATTGCCGTAGGGTGTACCTTGCGGCGTATGGTGGCCAAAATTTGCTGTAAATATTACAGCGCCGAACTTGCAGCAAAATTACAGCCAGTGCAACTTGGTTTTGGCTCAAAAGATGGTTGTGAGGCTGCCATTCACGCCGTTTTCACGTACCTTGGCAGTAACGAAGGGGTGGTAATCTTGAAGGTTGACCTGGCAAATGTCTTCAATTCTATAAATAGGGTCACTGTTAACCCAAGCAAAATTGGAAAACCCTAAAATTCATAATTTTTTTTGGCAATGTTATAGATATCCTACAAAATTATTGTACAAGGACAATCTTTTGAAATCGGCCGTTGGATGTCAGCAGGGTGACTCTCTGGGAACAGTCATCTTCAGTTTAGCGATACATGTACACCCCATTATTAAGGAGATAAAGTCAAAATTCAACATTTCGTACCTTGATGACAGAACCCTGGGAGGGAAAGAAGAGACAGTTTTACGAGATTTAGCTTTCATAAAAGGTTAAATTTAAATCCATAGGCCAAAGAGTATACAACTTCAACTTCAACTTTTGGATTGTGGCTAAAGAGTATACAAACACTACGTCCATAGGCTTAGAACTCAACTCTGACAAATGCGATTTTTTTATTTGTGACAAGACAGAGACTGTGCAGAAATTCAATTCATTGGCACCTAACATAAAAGTTTTAGAAAAAACGTCTCTCCGCCTTCTTGGGTCCCCGGTCTTGGAAGATGGTTTTCAAGCTTTCATAGAAGACAAAATTGAAAGTTTTGGTGATTTTCCGGAACGTACTTACTTACTTAAATTCATCAGTCAGTCCATTACCATTTACTACACTCCGTTTTTGCCTTTTCGTACCCAAATTTACTCCCGCGCTTCGATCATCGCAACTTTGGCAACATTTAACACTTTTAGAAAAAAATTACAAAATTATTCAAAACACCCAGCAAAATTTTAAATATGACTTTGAAAGACCGAGCTTGGCTCCAAGCATCCTTACCAGTTCATTTGGGTGGTTTTGGCGTTCGCAAAATTTCAGATGTCAGCCTTCCAGCATTTTTGTCTTCGGTCCACGGCACAGAAGAGTTAACCAGGAAAATTCTAACAAACACACTGGTTAATTCCGAAATGTCCTGCAAGACCGATGCCATTAATGCTTGGCAGATAGCTTGTCCCAATACTGTTAATTAATTGATCCATTCTCTCAGAGGCCATGGGACGCACCGTTATGCTTTAATAAAAAAAAAAAATTAACGCCACATCCAATGTTGCAGAGCGCGCTCGTTTATTGGCTGTGGGAGAATGGGATTCAGGCCTATGGATTCAGGCACTTCCATCGCCTAACATAGGCACCTTGTTGGACGATAACACATTCTGCCTTGCCACTTGCCTTCGTTTAGGAGCTCCTTGTGTTTCTCCGCATCTTTGTCACTGTGGAGAAGCTGTCGACAGTCTCGGACATCATGGCCTTTACAGAAGAAGCAGAAGCGCAGGCCGTATATCTCGACATACCAACCTTAACGACATAATCCGTCGTGCGCTTGTTACCGCCGGTGTGCCAGCCGTACGTGAACCCAATGGTCTGATACTAGACGATGGAAGAGAGCAGATGGTATGTCGTTACTGTCATGGAAGGTGGGTAGGCCTTTGGTGTGGGACGCAACCTGCGTTGACACCCTCGCGCCATCACATCTTCCAAGTACAGCTGGTTGTGCTGGCGCTGCTGCTGCATCAGCAGAAAGCCTCCAACGGCGTAAATACAGTAATTTAATCGGTAACTATGTTTTTGAGCCGTTTGGGGTCAAAACACAAAAAATCATGGGATCCAAGTACTCGTTCGGTTTATAAGGAACGACTGATCGACACTTCTCATGACCAGAAGGTGGGCCTTTTTCTTGCACAGATCTTGGCAATGCTGCCAGCCTTCTGGGAACACTGACTGTAGGCAGTAAATAGTCATTCGTCATCATACATTAATTATTAATTAAAAAGTTTTCATTTTTCTTTAAGTCTCTAATATGAATTATATCAGCAGGCTTAGGAATAATTAAAGATTTAAATTAACCTCCAAAAAAAATATAAACATATATGGAGATAGCTTAATATTAATATTGGTAAAATAAGGCAACATGCTATGCGATTTTGTCGTGTTCCACGATCTCCTTGCTAAGTCTATAGGTAAAAATTATAGATCCCTCGGTTTTTTGGACGATGTTCGATTATTAACCTCAAAGACTCGTTAAATTCATATTTTCCGCTCTAAAATAAGCAAGTAAAGGTCGAAACATCAATAAAATATAAATTCGTGTTATCCTACGAAATCGCGTATGGTGGAAATTCCGACTACGCTACGGTATTTTTTAGACCTGTAATAATCCTTCTGAAACAAATAGTGTATTTGAATTTTCGTAACAGTTTCTTTGGTATCGACAATAGCAATTTTATTTTAGTAGCTTAGTTTGAAAGATATTAATGTAAAAAGTGTTCACGTCACGCCGTGCTCAAATTTTTTGTTCCACCTATACGACGGTTTTATTCAAGGTACATAAATATTATTGTTTTAACTTTGTTTATAAAGTTAAATACATTAACCTTTAATTTAGATTACTTTTTAATACCTGGTATATTTACATCAATTTATTTACTGTTACAGTTTAAAATTAAATTAACCAAATACGCCACATCCACTACGTCACGTGTTGTACTAGTGGAACTGGAAAATTATGTAATGGAATTCTGAGGCATAGATTACGTGAAATGTGTAATATGATTGAATCTTAATTAAAATATTTATTTATAAAAAAAAAAAATGTTCTATTTGTCTTGGTGGTAAGCAGTGATAGTAATATTTGAGAGTTTATTTTGTTATTGTATTACCATATTTGGCTGTGTTGTGTGTGTACCACAATGTTTAAGTGATCACCTCGCCACTACGCCGCGCCGAGTGTTGTGGGTTCAAATCCCATACGGGACTAAAATTTGTGTGACCCACAAATAGCTATCCCGAGCCTGAGTTTTCTTTGTGTCCTTTGTCTGAATGTTTGTGAAGCCCCCGCGACACAGGAATATTCCTAATGCTGGAGTTGTCTTTTTAAAGAAAGAAAGTAAGTTGATTTAAATTAAAGGTGTACTATGTAGACCATATGTAGGTACCTAATGACCTAAACGTGACTTTAAATTCCCCTTACGTCACGTCGCATGTCCTAATAAATCTATATATATACTTATTGTATGTATATAGAAATTGTATTCGAAGTGAAAAGTACCGAAATATAATTATATAATAACCCTTAAAAACTGAGGATAATTATAGTGTTTATATTTTGTTGAGAGGTCTATTATGTTTATTTTGATATAACAAAGGTAATTTTCGAAATGTACTTGTATTTTCATTAAAATAACGACTCTTATATATATAATTTGTGACGTATTGGAATTCTCTAGTGTAAACATCAGTTTCAAATCAGTTATTTCGGAATTTCGTAATGTTTTTGATATGAATATACTTTTATTACAATTTAAATTAATTATCAAACGCATTTAATCACAATTAAATGAAAACATTTTTTTTAAAGTGGAATTTCATTACTTGACGTGCAAATTTTCTGAAAAACGCCCTAATATAATAAAGTAAGTAGTACGATCAACTACTTTTTTACTTTATTTAGTTTTTGTAACATAATTCATAATAGTTCATAATGAATACGATGCTCTGGATGTATCTGCTATAGGAAACTAGCCTAGCAGCCTTGACCTAGAGGAACGCTCATTGTGACTTGAGGTCGTTTACAGCTACGAGTTCTTAACCCACACAAAAATTAAATTGATTATTTAGTAAAGTTGCTCTAAGCCCAGCTTTGCGCCCCATAAAGCAATGTTTGCATAATGTAATTTTATTTAACGACTTTGCAGAGAAATCTAATCATTGGTGCTCGATCCTAATTATAAACTACCTACAGTTTTGAAAGCTTCCCCATTGGCGAATTCGACACCTTAAAATAAAGCATGTTCTACACAGGTATCCGGGTATCCGTAGTATTCGAGATAAAGGAAATCTGACATATTTTATTCTCACAAAATAAATGGCTAATTAAGAGTTTACGTCTACGATGAGTCTACTCTACCTACTTCATCAAACATTTACTGACAGCACTATCAAAAATTATGTATGGAAACATCAGTAACAACTTTGATTATCTACATTATATTATCAAAGAGTAACAATAATATGTTTAGTGGTATGAGTGATTTGGTAATCCATATCACTATCCTTCAAATAAGTAAACAGTTTTTGTAGAGTTATGGTACTTTTTTCCCCTAGTAAATGAATATAATAGTATTCTAAATAGGATGTTATAATGTGTTATTTGGGCATGCAGGCACGGTGAATTTCATATACCTACTCATTTGTGTGTAAACTCATCACACATACTCCACTGAATAATATGGGACTATAAGATGAAAACAGTTTATAAGTACTTTTAAATAGTGAAGGTAAGTACTTAGGTACCTACATGAAACCTTGAAATTTTGGTGTAAAACATTCAATATAACGTCGGTCAGGTATCTCTTTGAGTTGTATTCTCTTCGGATATAGTTGAAGATTGTCGCTAGTCATAAAGTTAGGTAGGCTGTAGGTATCCAAACATACCAACTATAGAGTAGGTATACAAAAACTATGTGTATCCGCCCTGATCCGCCCACATGCACATAGATTTTCAGTAAAAACGAGGTAAAATGCCAAAACCTGATGCTTTCTTGTTCAAACTGTTATTATTTTGACAACTTTGACGTTGATTTTCTTTTACTATTCTAACATCCTTTTAATACCTTTATAGGTATTGCTATTTAGCCGTTTATTTTCAAATTAGCATCGAGCTTTAAAGTGGAGTGCTGTTAAAATTTCAAGTTAATATGGGCGACGTATATAAAATCCCTAAAGGTAGGTAAAAGTTTTCATATCCCAGCGCTTATGAAGGCCTTTCAGTGTAGATTATGTATTGCAATCCGGAAAACAGGATCCGGCGTCATTAGACGTCAGCCAGATCTGATATCATTTTACCGGGTCTGGTCATCAGATCCAGCAAAAAATAAACGAATCCAATGATGATTTGATGGATTCTCGCGCATTGTTATTGTGCAGTCACACAACCTTATTCCACATTCGAATTGCGAGTCGACAGTATGGAAGTTGAAAGGTCCTTTTAGCCGCTGGTTTTATTATTAAAATTATTATTATCCGAGTGGATTGCAATCGCTACCTTTGAAGCTGCCTAAGGTGCCTTGTAGGTAAATCAGCTGATGTGAAAATATTATATTTTTAGCTCGTGTTTATGTAGAGTAACGTTTAACTACAGTTTTTAAAGAAAAGCATGCACGCATTAAATAACATAATATACATAAATATATATATTTTTTTAATAAGAGGTTGTACGAGAAACATCGTTTCGCCACGTCAGTAAGGGTAATTTTAGAAAAAGAATATTTTGAAACTTTGTTATTAAGTCTAAATACTAAGTCTATGATATTTTAGTATTTTTACTTCCTCAGCCCCAATGCGTATTTAAATTGAAAAATATTTATCCGCGAGATATTAACATTCCATTCAGTAATGAAAATAATAAAAAGTGGAAGTGGAAAAATATGGCATAACTCGTTTAAAAACGGTCGGATTTCATAACATAATTAAGAGCTAAGCAAAATGAAGTCGACGGGGGACTTCGGACTATACAGCTGTACTTAGGTAGGTATATTAAATATAATTACGTTAACTTCCAGACAAGCGTCACAGGAGCTCAAGCAGCCTGGCTGGTGTCGTATTAGATGGCACACGTTCTGAACGTAAACTGGACTTGAATGGTGCGTCACTTATAATTGTTCTGATTTTATCTTAGTCCTGGGGAGACTTCCACAAAGAGTGGTGTTGCGATGCCTGCCTATCCCGGTCACGCTGCCTCCCTAACCCAGTCGCGCTGCTTGCCGCCTTAAACTGGTCATAATGATTTGCATCTGTGGGTCCTACCCTATCCATTTCCATCCTAATTTCCGTAGGCGACGTCATGACGATGAGGCCGGCCTTCATTTACGCTTACATACTTCCTTCGGAGAGGCGCTCACGTCTTTTTTTTTCATTGCTATTATATTAGATTATTGAATCACTATAAATAATTCCCCAGCATCTATAAAAAAATCTTAATGCCTAAAAATGGCAATTGAAGCAAAAATGGCAACTTTGATGTTAGTCACAGCTAGGACAAGCCTAGTAGATAAGCTAGGACTTTGTACAGGTACTTATAAATTGAACTCAAATCCATTTAACAGTCCTAACTGTTAAATGGAGTTGAGTTCAATTTATAAGTCTCTCCTTAAACCTTAAACCTTTTTTCCTTGTTCCACTCTGTCTAAACATGTATCTACTTACTGAGCGACGAGTCCACATCGGTAGCGTAATGGCTAAGGCGTCGGACTTACGATCAAGTGGTTGTGGGTGCGCTACTGACGTAAACCAACTCCTTTTTTAGGTGCGCGGGGGAACCCCCTCGGGCCGTCACCCCAGCGGGGTTCTCGGTGGGCCGGTGTGTCGGAATCGAACCGACTAAAACCACACAGTTTGCCATACTGCACCTAAAATCCGGATGTCTGTTCCCGGACCCCTCCTGGTCCGGGAACAGACATCCGGACCTCTCTTAGCGCCTGCCCACCGGGCATCTTGGGGTTATAATCTCCCAATTAGGCCACTTCCAGGCACACGCGGACGACACCTCCTCGCAGGGGGCCACTATTGCGGGTGGAGTGGAAAACCCGTCCGAGGGATTAGGCCATTAAGTGGTTGCGGGTTCGAACCCCGCCCAGTGCATTACCGACGTGAACCCACTCATTTTTTTATTGCATTTAGCTTAGCTTTTTTAAACGAGCAGACGGGTCACCTTATGGTAAGTGACTAACGTCGCCTATGGACATCTACAACTCAAGAGTCACAAGTGCGTTGCCGGCCTTTGAGATGGGAGTACGCTCTTATCTTGAAGGTTTGAAGGTCGTATTGGTCCGGAAATACCGCAGAGATTGGTTGTGCGAGGCAAAAAATTACTGGTGAACCGCACAGTGGTGAATTGCCAATTATCCAGGTGATGGAGATGAAAGTTTTGTCGCGTTGAACGATTGCGAAACGCTGCGGCCGGTAAAAGTCCGAACAATTCCTCGGAGCACTCCTCATGGTCCATGCGATAAAGAATGCAGAGTGAAGCTACATCTCTATGCAACGCCAAGGGGTCAAACCGATCTGAAATATCCTGGCAATGGACGATTTGAGTCGCTCACCGTCGAATGCGGTCAAGGGGGAGAAGCTGGTACTGAAGCTGGATGGGTAAACTACAATACTAGTAATGAGTAACCCACATTACTAGTATTATTTACAATATATTAATTTGCTGACGGTGTAACGTAATCATGTCTTCAGCCCATCTAATAAATGTTTTTTTTTGTAGTGGCGTCTATTCAAGAGGTAGATGACCAGTTTGCAGGAGCTGAAGCGCGATGTGATGAACTTCAAGAAAAAATAAATTTAATTCAATCTTTAAAAAGAAAGAAGAAAATTAAAAAACGAAGGTATTCCATTCGCATTTTCTAGTATTTATAACATATCCATTTTACTAAGATTCACCACATGATCGACTACAATTTTATAACGCTATTTTATTTATAGTCCTTATGTTTCTATCTTAGTGATTCAACATAATTATCAAAAAGTGATAATGTTCACAATGCCGTCCAAGATTTCAACCGTCGTCTGAGTATTGGGAATGGTAATAGGTGACAAACTTTAGAAAGTGGCAGATTCGGTTATTCTTGAAATGTGCCTTTTTTCAATGAATTTGGGTCTCAAATTATGGCGGTTTAAAACGCGTCTAATATATTTATTCCAAACAACGATACACTTGAACGCGGTAGAGTAGGTATACATAATTCTAATAATAATAATTGAGTGAACCGTCAACATATTACTCCTATAATGTTTTTATATTTTAAACTGTAATGACTGTTATAAACGCCATTTTAAGTTTCTGGATCAAAATTTAACATTGGGCGTCATGGTACGTTTACTCCGTATCATGTCATGTTATGCATGCAAAAAATTTACATTCTATTTATTTATTACATACCTTACAGGCTTACATTAAGTACATTTCGCATACCTAGATCTAAAGAGAGCTATATATATTATGCACGCCATCGAATACCTTTTCTCAATAATAATAATAATCATTTATTTCAGGCTACATAGGCCCATAGATAAATACCTTAATCTAAATATACATACTAAAACACTGATCAATAAACAAGATTCAAAAATGTCCCCACTACTCGACGCTAGGCGCTAAATTCACCAACGCGGGCTCAACTGAAAATATTACACAAATATACATACATTGTTAAGCATTAGGGATATAACTACAAAAATTAAATTTTCAGTCCCAAAACATGATTAACACTATAACTGATAACTACATATAAATGTAGCTAGAAGAAAGATATTGTAGAAATTTTATGTTCATCTATATAAAGCCCCTAAACTCCTGCAGTGCACAAGGATACAATACCTATTTAGTAATTCGCTTTTTCAACAAAGAAAACAAAGTGCTTTTTTGAGTTAATATCTGTTTAGACCTAGGTGTGTGATATAATAGTATAGTAATTGTCCTTCTCTCCTGTTTAGTTTCTTTAGTAAGTTTTTTATTAAAACTTGTTGTATCATGTTAGCATGACCAAAGTAATGGACCAGCCCCAGACGTCTGACAAATTTCCTTGTATATCTGTGCGGACATATCCGAAGAAAAGTAAGTACCGAAAAATTTTGTATATAGTAGAAGTAAGTTGAGAGATTGATAGTCACATTTACCCATAGATTATGTAAACACTTTCAGTAAATAAACTGAATTATTGTTACTTAATATATATTTACATAATATATGTATGGTCTGGTCAACAAGTTGAAATTCGTGAATAATTGTGATGAAGCTCTTAAAAATACGAGCAGAATGATATATTATAGAAAAATGTGAATTAAGATGAAATTGATTGAGTGAAAGAGATTTAGTTCTTCGTTAATAACTTCAAAACTATTAATAAATAAGACATTTAAAAAAAAGTTCTTAGACAGGAGGTAATTTCCAATAAAAACATCTTAATGTCCGGAACTCTACCTACATTATTTATAATTTTAATTTAACACCGTTTACATTTATGTTATACAATGTGTTTAACGAATATCGAGGTCGTGAACCAAACGAAGCACAATATAATATCGAAATACCATTTTGCTTTGACATTGCAATCGTAGTTTTTAATTTCATGATGAATCATGAGTTGTTAATATGCACTGACAAACTGTGTTGCTGTCCGATTCGGACACCACCCACCCCTATTCCAAATGGTACATAAAAATAATTCCAAATTCTTGGCTCATTTTATAGGTTAAAAGACATTTTAATGGTCCATTTGATTTTACATACTTTTCGAAAATATTAGCATTGTCATCGGCTACGAAACCCGCTTTACGACTTGAATGTGCTATTGGTATTTTTCCTCCATCTGTTTTCATTAGAAGTCCTAGACTTTTAAAACCTTTACCTAAAGGATTTTTCACATTCACAAAATCGAAAATTCGATCGATACTTCTAATAAATTTTACCGTAGGACCTGAACCTTTGAAATCGGGGAGGTTTAATTCTTTATCACATAGTTCAATAGCGTCTGCCACACTACTACTTAATGTTTGCACATGTATGTATACTTTAATTATATGTTTTCTGTATTCTATATTGCGTTTCCTCAGACAATTACCTAGCCTTAATCCTTCCCTTTCTTGTAAATATATTTTCAATATATTTCCAATTAATTTCATCACCGTTACCATCTATTAATATTTTTATATTATCTAAGCAGTTACGAATATTTTTAACATGTGACACGGGTCAAATATCACATGCACTTTAAGATTTTCATTCAATGGATATAAAAAAAACGGTTTACTGTCCTCATTAATTTTTAAGTCGGCACCTAACTGCGAGATAGACGAAAAATGTTCTGATGGACCAACTAATGTTAAAGAACAAGTTTCAACACCCACACCTTGAAGGTGAATTAAAGCTTGCATAATCAAGTGACTTTCGGTAGAAGCTGAAAAACCTTTTATCAAAAAATATGCAATGGGTAATTTCCAATTATATTTAAGCGAAACCACAATAAAAACTAAGGCATCTTAACATTCTGGTAATTTGAAGGATCATCTAACGGTAAAGACGAACCAGTATCGACATGTCCACGAATCACACGGTTACGGCCACGCTGGCATCCTTTTTTAATACTCATTTTATCTAATATAAGTGTACAAACTAACTTTTCTCCATTCTGTAACGATATATCTGATTTTTGTTTTAAGCTATCGGAGGCTTCTTTTAAAAAGCCTGGTGCAGCATTTACTGTACTGTACCAGGATCGAATAACTCTGGAATGAGGAAGTGTTAAGTTAAATTTATTACTAATATATGCATAAGCTTTAGCTGAATAAAAATGAAGAGTTATTGCAAAAGCACGTAACTTTGGGCGGTATTTATAACATTTGTTCTCCTTGTTTTTAAGTATTCTATTAAAAAGTTCCATTTGAAAGTCATCATACTGTTTTAACATTTGAATGTATTCTTCCGACACTTTTTTTTAAATTAAATCATTTATAAAACTTTTGTTGGCTACTTTTAATTTCAATCTCTTTACACGCTGGCTTAAAGCTTTTACTTTTGTAAATGCTAAGAACCTTGTTGTTCGCGCGTGGATATTGCTCTCGCGCTCCTGCCCACAGAGAAATTAAAATTGAGTTTAGGGGATGATTGGCCTCTTGGATCGGTCTGTCTTCTTGTAAAAGGTTTTAAAATAGTTGTCTGGCGAACATATATAAAAATGGAGTTTACATGAAGTTAAGTAATTATTTTGGGAGCTTTAAAGCGTCTGCAAAGCAATACGGCCGACGGAAAGTGTCTGGGAGTATTGTCGACTTATTTTTAACGATATCGTCTAAAATATACGTGAAAATCAGCTTGGAGAATTTACGTGAGGTAAGTAATGCTTTTATGTACCCTGATTACCTGATACCTGGACATTGGCCGTCTAACCAAGCTAGCAGGTAGGCATGCGATCTTAGTACATACTAACACTACTTAATCGTCCACATTTCGTTCGTCAGAAAATAAGTAACGTCTGGTGGCCCTGGGATCTTGGACTATAGCCATTTGCAATGTAGGTCAAAGTTAGATCCCTGGACACTCGCTAGTGGCGCTTCAAATAGATCCAATAAATTAGCTATCAAACATATGCAACTGCCCGTCTAGTGGTAAATAGTAGAGGTCAGTGATTAATATAATAGATATTGTTAAAAACATATAAATAATTTCGTCTCCGCTCTAAAATATTTCTGACCTTAAACAATATAAAAAAATCATTAAAATCAGAGCTGTTTCTGAGGACTTCTGAGAAGAAATCTTTATTGTGACTATATGCAGACCTTTTCAGATTCTGGACATGCCATCGACATCCTTGGTATTAAATACCCATAGTTTCATTTATGTCAGCCCTCTCTCATACGAAATGTTAGCTTTATTGGTAAATTTTAAAGTTTAATTTGTCGGTTTAAAAATCAGATTTTTGTATTAAAAATCACGATTTTTTCTAAAATTGTCAGTGGTTTATCTTATTTATGGGGTGCATTATACAACCCTAAAATACTGTGTTATTAAGAAGATCACGTCAGGACAGTTTACAAAAGTTTATTATTATTTTTATTAGCATTGGTTAACGTTAAAAATAAAGGAAATATTCAAAAAATAATGTTAACGAAGAACTAAATCCTTCTTTTTCGTCTCAATTTGTTAATAACAATATTGGAAATTTTTATGTCCTTTAAAATTCTTGAAATATTTTTTTCTAAAGGTCTGAATCGAATGACCTATCGTTCACAGTCTTAGAAGCTTTATCACTATTTTTCACGAATTTCAACTCCACCACCAGACTCATAGGGATTTCAAATTTATAATCAATGTTATGCCTGGAGTACTTAAATCTACATGTTCTAATTTGGTGTATGTAGAACGTGAAGCATAAATGAAACTGAGGATGTCACTATGACTTCGGTTAATTTATATTTATGGTAGTTTTTAGTTAGGTTTCAGTAGTAAGTAAAGTGTACCGTGATGCAGTATTCATATAAATAACCAAGGAAATATCTGAATGTTGCCATATATGTATAGGCCACAATTCCTATTACGAAAAGCATGAGCATTTCTTCATTGCATCCAGCATTTCAGACTGCCCAACTTTGTGATTTATAATAACATACATTTTTTTGGGTTATTTTTTTTCTATTAAAGTACTAAACGAAATTGGTGTTCGCTCAGCTATCAAATACGAGCGTTGTTTTCTTAAAGTAATCAACAATAAAACTCCAACGAAGACAGTAAACATTAAAGCTATAAAAACATGAAACGTATGCCTAGCAGTAAACGAATAGCGCAGTAGCAAAGCGATGCAAAATTTAAGACGCGGGTAAAGCCGCGAGGGCTACGAAAGAAAGAAAGATAAAGTATTTATTTCTAAAATAAAAGTGCTTATCAATCAAACAAGATATAACAAATTGATGTACGTGGGATACGTGGGGTCGTCAGTGCGGTTTGCAAGTGAGATAACTCGTCGCATACTTGATAGGCTTCAACAATCGATGTCGGTTCATCTTCTCCTCGGCATTGTAATGAACATTATAAAACTACACGGATCAAATCTGTCAATTTGAAAACCTAATTAATACCTCGAGCCACAATAAAATTTCTGGTTATGTCTAAAACTACAAAGTCAGTATAGGTAAGAAGAATGGCAGATCAAAATAAATAATCGCAAAGTGTACCTATATTCAAGTCTTCCTAAAATCTACAGCGTTTTTGTTTTACGAAAAAACGTACGCTACATAAACGGTCAAAGTTACCTACGTTAAAAGTTCTAAAAAAATGTCCGCGACAACATGTCTATCTTTTAAGGTTGACTCACTATAACCTTTTTTATGGTAGTCAATTCCAAAATAGTGCATTATTTGCGAAGTTGTTTTTATAAACATGAAATTAATCCTTATCCAAATAAGTACGTTATTCATGACAAGTATTTAATAATGAACAAAATTGCCCTTGACATCATTTGATTTCAATGAATATCTTAGGAGATATCATAGTTTTAAAATAACTCCGGGATGACTCCAACTGTTTTTTTACATATGTTTTTGCGATATCTCGTCGTATAATAATACTTTTTATAAAAATAAGTTACTAATAAGTTTTGTTTTTGTTAATTTCCTATCCCTTAGGCTTTTCAGAAACCGGCTGTAAGACTGGTTTGAAACCAAAGGCAATCTGTGGTCAAGATGTTCAAAAATCATGTATCATTCTCTCCACATTCTTTCCTTTGTATTTTGTACATTCGGAATTAGGCACCAAATGCATCAAAATTAGGATTTTTACATCGCAATTTTTTTCGTAATTTAATATTTTAAATCAATTTTCATTTCTTTAATATGCAAAACACTGCAGAATTAAGTGCCTTTACCTTAGTAGCAGTAGTATAGTATTATGTTATCTGTGGTAGCAGTAAAGAAGGAAAAGTGAGTAAGAAGCAGTAAGGAGTGAATAAAGGAAAACTTTAGTAGCTTTGCTGATTACAGAGGTATCACAACAAGCGTCGAGGATGCATAGGTTTGAGGTACCCCCGAATCCCACCCGTGGGTACTTGGATCCAGCCACGATTGAACAACACCGCATGATCGGTCAAGTTCGCGGCTACAACAAAGCTTTTAACCGACCTCATCAAGAACGGTCGGTGCTCACTAAGGTGAGTGAAACTCTTGGACAAATTATTAGTAAGAAATGTAAAAAACCCTATTACCCATTACTCCTTTGAAAAAATGAGATATGTTGAACTGAGATCAAGCCGATTTGAAAGTATACAAAAAATGCTAAATATTTACCCTTAAAATTTGCGCCTTCTTTCCATCAGTATATAAAAGTTATTTTTAAGCGTGTATAGGATTAATAGGATTAGGATTATTTGATGGAAGGTAAAATTTATGAAAATTTAATAGAGATGTTCGTGGGGGTGTATTTACAGACGATTGTGAATGCTACAAAAGCTACCGAACAATAATCCAAGATAAATAACAGTCAATTCCGTTAAGTTTTGTTGCATTGCGTCAGTAAATACTTCCAAATTATTTGACTAAACACTCCGCATATTTCGTTTTCTCATTGAACAAGGTTTCAGTAGTCCTTGATGATATAAAATAATTTTTTTCATGAATGCAGAATGAAATAAATAGTGAACAAAACAAGCCAAACACAAAAATACGAGTGGCTCAACAACATAGATCTCAAGCGGACGGAGACAGTAAGTATATATATACCTACGCTACAAATCTCGATCTACTTACACTACTTCTTCCCTATCACGCGTTTGGAGAAACTCACTTACCTTTTCATGCATGTATTAGTGATGACATTATTTAAAAGTAAAAGGTTTTCTTTAACGCCTCTCGCTGCTAATTTCAACCCGGTCAATTGAGAAACTGGAACACTATCGAGTATTAACGTAATCACTTCTTTTGAAATTCGAATTTTCATCAGCAATATTTGCATTTGATTAGATTGCCTATATAGAAAACCGCTGAATCAGACATTCACTCGTTGTTATGATAGTGAAACCCTTCATATGAGGCCAACGCTTAGTTAAACCATTACTTTAATTATAAGTAGGTAAGCTCTTATACCACGTCTATTTTTGTTTATAAACGTAGATTAGAACTAGGCTTGGGATTCTTAGAAGACCACATATCTGATATAGGTATGTGCGGTCAAGACGTCAAGAATACCAATGGTCCAACGGAAGCAGCCTGCGGCCAAGATGATGATTATTCTTACTATAGCCATAGTAACGAAGACTTTGATCGAACACCGGAAATGTAAGTAATATTTTTCTTATCAAGTCGTACAAATAGTAATATTAGAGTGTCATCACAAAGAGCGAGAGAGTAAATAACAGTAACCTTAGAGACATAAAAGAGTAACTCACAAATAAGTTATTCGTTTCTGGAGTTAAACATCATAACCCTGGGTCTACTTACGAACTACTAGGGGTATAATCAAGTCAAGAAACAACTTGTTTATGAATTAAGTTAGTATGTTAAAAGAAGGACATTGATTTAAAGGATCCCTAAAGGCCGGGTTAACCCAGCTGCTCACTCGACACCCTGTTACTCCAAATGACGTGCATTGCATTGCAAGAAGAAATAACGAAGAAGATAATATTGTTGCGAGTGTTGCGCAGTATAAGGAATACGGTTATGATTCAGTAGTATTAAAATAGGGTTTAATACTACTCATAAAATATTAAAATAGCCATTTATAAATTACAGTAAGCCAGAAAGCTGTCGCAAGATAAAATCTTTGGCGGGTCGACGAAGGCACATACCGAAGGACTTGCATCTTAAACAAGGTATTTTAGATTAGATACTGTACTGTAGTATTCAATCTACTGCAAACGCTTCAGTTTCGAATAAAGACTTCCTGCAATATCTTTCCCAGGAATATCCAATTCATGAATATGTAGTTATTTTTCACCAACTGGGTAACTGATACGAGTTTTATTAGTCTATTCCAATATTACATTACAAAAGATTGTGTTCACGATTGTGTGTAACTTAAAGATCTTTCAATAACAAAATATTGTGTAAAAAAAAATCAGCATAATGTTTTTATTAGTAGGTAGGTATACTTCCTACTTAATACAGAGTGTGGTGTATATAGTGGCCGACCGTTAAGGGTTTGACACACCAGTTAGTCAATTAGAACTGGGTACGCCTCTTGTATTTTCTTCGTAGCAACGTGTGTATCCTTTTATAATGGTAGGGATACATTTCGTGTCTTTTTAAAATACGGTGTACCGTTCTAGTTGATTTGCCTGTAATAGTACGAGAGAACCAATTTGTGTTAGGTCCAATATTGTGGCCACCACGTTCGCCAGGCCTAAATCGCTGGATTTCTTTTGTTAGGTTGTTGAAAGGAAAATGTGTATAAGAAGCAAATATCGACACACTAAGGATCATGATTCAGACAGTAGCTAGGAAGCTCAACGGAAGCAGGATTGCTCGACGACTTAAAACCTGTTTCGTTTGACGTTGCAGAGCGTGTATAGCTGCAAATGGCCACTTCGAGCATCGGTTGTACAGTGTTGTGAAATATCAATGAATGTCAACAATGTTGTGTTTTTTTAAATGCAAAGTTCTAATGGGCTACAAGATTAGTCTAAATTATTTTGCAACAGCAACAAAAAGCGTTATTTTAAATCGTTTTCAATTACAATTGCAATATCTTTTTTTCTACTTTTCGTAAACCGTACTATTGTACTTATTTGAAATCGGTATTTCATAGGCATATTTCTAAATGCATGGGCACTGACACAGTAATGCATTTTTTTACAAAAAACGCAGTTGAAATCTAGTGATACTGTAAAATTTGAGTTAAAAATGCAGATGAACTTATTTTTCCCTTAAAACTTTAAAATTTAAATAAAAATCTAATGCTCTCCATCGTGCAACACTGAGCCAGTCAGCCTGTGACCACGGCCTGTGCCGAAACATTGGGCAATTCAGAAGTATGTAATACCTATTTCGTGATCGCGTTAGTTCCCGTATAAATACCGTAAACAATACTTTCAACTTAATGTTGAGCGTAAAATATTTTACTTTTAAACTTTCGCGTTCCATGATATAGGTACTTAACGAAATAATAAGTCGTTTGATGATGCAACTATATGCTGTGGCCAATGCGACTAAAAGAAACGCGCCAATCATTTTGACAGTTACCCAGCTCCTTCTCGATTATGGACAATTCTATAGATACGCCGGAACTTGCGCAAGGTCGAGGATACTTGAACGACCCTCCAGTGATCGAAGATGATATCCTGGAATAGTTCGAGTGGGATTCGTACCGGAGTACAAGAATGGCAGCACTATAATGCAAGCCGCATGGCTTGGCCGCCGAAGGGCCCAGACTTAATGATCTTAGTTTCTACTTGTGTTTGGAAATAAAAAGACTTGTTTATTCAGGTGAATACAAAAGTTAGTATCAGTGCGATAATGAACGTTTTTGATAAAGGGAAAAGTGAAAGCTACACTTTGAGAAAGTTAAAAGATAATTAAAATGTGCACGTTTGTGTTTCAAACCCAGATGCAGACTCCATTTTGAACAAATTTTGAAAATTGTTTCGGTATAAGGAGGAAGTGTTAATAATTTGGAAATAAACTTTTAATAGGTATGTAACTTAATTATTTAGTAAATACTTACAGTCCGTTCACGCTGTTTTTATTTTTATTATTAACACAATAAATAAGGTTATTTAACGCAAAATAACGTTGAAATCAATGACGGTTCTAAGCCCGTTCGAAGTATAAATGAGAAATTGGAGTCCGTTCACTATGTTTTTATTTTTTATTAACACATTAAATGAAGTTCTTTAACGCAAAATAATGGTGAAATCAGTGGTGGTCCGTGTAAAGTATAAATGAGATATTGGAGTATTTATTCATTTAAGTGAATAATTGTGATGTTTCAAAATTGCTAGTGCTAGTATTTGACAGTGAATAAACAGAGAGAAAATATATTGCTTGTGCTCCTCTATGTGCTTGTATTGCACGGTCACCATCATAGTGTTTTTCATTTTACTATAAAAGATACTTTAGTAGCTCCTAAATTATAGATCGCAAAGATACGCGTTAGAGCCGTTTTGCTGCACTCTCGACAATAGGTATCAGCTGAAAGGACGCTGCCCTCGTGACTTCATGATAACCTACTAATCTAATCTACCAAAACGTGGAAGTCTTTGTGAATGAATTGTGCTTGCCTTGCTGCTGTACTCAAACAAGTGAAAATCATTGGATTTTCGACTTTTTTATAAAACCAGTACAATTTATTCGGTTTTTTTAGACTACTAATCATCTCGAGTTACCTCTTTTTGATTCCAAAACCACCATAAATTCACGGTATATTTATTTTTGTATAGGTAACTAAGTAATAGGGTAGGTGTATTATGTGATTTTGTTTGCATTAATTTAATAAAAAAAATATTTTTGCTAAGGCTTCTGTCCTGCTAAGTTTAAACCTGCGTCTCCCTCTCTAATATATAATCTAATTATAATGTTAACTCTATACGGAATCTGTCGCTCTTCCGTGATCAGTCCCATTGTCTACCTAAAATTATTTGTTTAAAGAAGCGGGTGACCCGTGGCGAAATACAGGAACGTTGCCAGCCGCCAACCAGCGAAACTCTACCAACAATAATCAAAGAGGTTCCCCAAGTATGTATATGTGCATAGATTTTTTTAAATAATTAAAGTTAATATATAAAGGAGCTTTGTAAGTAGGTATACAATTTTTGGTAAACTAGTATAAGATTTACATGCTTGGATGACACTGATTAACCGCAGTCTTCTAAAGTGTATTTCAGTTTTACAAATTTTTCATATATTTTCTTTTGAATTTCTTTTTATGTACATTTATCTTAAGTACCTAAGTTGAAATATAAGCCTTCGAAGCCACAGGTATAGGTGTAGGTGTATTCATTTAGACAAATAATAACCATGATAGCACCACGTTGAGGTTAAACATGAGAAATAAGGCGGTCACACATAAAACAAATTGTTACCTGTGCTGATTGATAACCGGCCGAAACGAAGATTTTAAAATAGATACGCAAAAAAAATTCTGACATCTTTTCGAAAATAGAACGATAATTTTGAATTTAACCGAATTGATGGAATTTCTATGAGAGGACCTAGAACTTCCTCTGTCGTGAATATTCTTAACAATGGAAAGAAACGAAATTCATGCGGCGATAAAGTTTTACGTTTTAAAAGAGAAAACAGCAACCTAGATTAAAGCCAAACTAGACAGTGTTTTAGATAATTCTTCTCCTGCATGGAGTACAACTCACACATGGGTAACTGATTTCAAATGTGGAAGACAGAACTGCGAAGACGCCCACTGGTCTTGCCATCCAAATGAAGTCACGAATACGGACATAATAAAAAAAAACCACAAAATTGTATTGAATGATCGGCGTTTGTAGTTGAGAAAGATAGCAGAGATAGTGAGCATTTTGTTTGCACGCTTTTTTAATATTTTACACTAACATTTGGGAATGAAAAAGCTTTGCGCCCGATGGGTGCAGCGTTTGCTCACTGTTGACCAAAAGCCACGTCGAGTGGACGATTCATCGGAGTGTTTGGCGCTGTTTAAGCGAGATCCTAAGGAGTTGTTGCGGCATTATGTTAGAGTACGATGAAACCTGGATACATCATTATACTCCTGAAACAAAAGAACAATCTAAGCAGTGAACTGAGAGCGGAAAACCTGCGCCGAAGAAAGTAAAAACGGTTTTGTCGGCCGGCAAAGTGATGGCGACTGTTTTTTGGGATGCTTGAGGAATTATTTTAGTGTTGTTAATGGTAGATATCTGCAAAAAGAATTAATGGAGAATACTACGCAAGCTTGCTGCTAAAATTATGTGAAGAAATTTGAACGAAACGACCTCATTTGGCCATGAAAAAAGTTTGGTTCCACCATGACAACGCGCTTGTACACACGTCAATGGTTACAGCCGCCAAATTCCATGAATTGCGGTTCGAATTGCTACCGCTTCCACCCTATCCACCCTTATCGCACCTACCCTATATATTGCCCCAGATCGGGCTCTGTGCGACTTCCACTTATTCCCAAACCTGAAGAAATGGTTAGGTGGTCAGAGATTTTCATCAAATGATGAAGTCATTGTTGCCGTAGACGAGTATTTTGAGGGGGTGGAGAAAACATTTTATCAAACTGCTGTAATGGCATTGGAGAAGCGCTGGACTAAATGCATCGAGGTAGAAGGAAACTACGTTGAGAAATAAATTAATTTTGAATAGATTATTATGGTTTTTCTTTGTCGTTTCGGAAACGTATCAATCAGCCCTCGTATTTTGGGCAAAAGTTATTTTTTACAACTTTTATAGAATAATTTCAATAACTTCTATAAATAGTTTATATTTGATAAAACAATCTTTAATGATTTGGAAATAATTAAAGTTTTTATCACGGATCCAGTTTTTTTCAGATCAGTTTTTATTTGTATGTTGCGACAACAATCTGTTTCATAAACAATAAGCTTTTCCATTCTTTTACAGCTTTTTTTATACTATATGAATTTTTATTAATATTTGTCATTTAATATTAATCATAATTTTTAATATATATTGTGTAACTTAACAATTTTGAACAAAAAATAGTCAAATTTAAAACGTCCATCCCGATCACTATTCGACGCAAAGCTGCCCATAACACAGACTGCGTTTCCACGCTGTACGTCAATGGACAACCTTTGTGCCAAGCACGACCCGGAGTGACTGTCAAATCCCCTCTCTCTAAGGCGATGGCTGATCTCCCTGATAAATGTAAGGGCATCCGACCCCCAACATCTCGACGCGGCTTCTCAGTCGCAGCCGCACTCTCAGCAGCAGCCTCAGCCATCCGTGTTGTGGAAGTCAGATGAGAGACCGCGAAAGTATTGACACAAGTAACATCCCACACCAAAACTCCTCACCCTTTGCCACGGGACCAGCGTCAAACCATGCGGTTTTTTGCCATCGGAGCGACTGAGTCTTGGTGGCTCCAAGACGCATGGGACATTTGCCGAAACCAAGGCCCTCCAGACACTGTCGTTTAGGTCTTGGTGTCGAGGAAATCTCCCCGAGCATCGACCGCAACTCAACGCATGATGACCGTTGGCCCCCACTGTGGACCCGCAGATGCATAGATGTGGTTGACAAACATCGCAGCCCAGGCGGAGCGCCACTGCCACACGCAAAGAGTCACTGTCGAGGAGAGTCACACAGTAAGGGTAAGACAAAGCCTGCAACGTCGCTCCAGACTCCGCCCTCGACACCGCTCTGAGACTGGCCAAATACGCTTCCCCAGCCGCACTGACAAGTTGGTCGAGTTCAGACTTGTACCCCACTTCGTCTCCAGCAAATCCAGGAAGGGGTGCATTCGGGAATAGCGTCTTCCACTCCGCTACTCCCTCAACAGCAAAAGGTATAATAGCTATATAATAGGACGATAAAATTTTAGAGACCAGACTAACAACCTCACCCAGACCTACACTTGAAAAAACTCACACTTATCTGAATTAATTTCCAAACCCAGGTCTTTAAACAGGGGAAACAAAGTAAGGATATCTTCCCTCACATCTTTCCCCCGATAGTACCATCATCTAGGTACCATATATTACAAGGAGATTTTAGAGACAAGATTGACTTGTGGATTGCAAGGCTGAAAGTAAGCGGTCCAAGCGGATCCCCCTGCTGTGCACCTGGAAAGTATTAAAGAATTCTCGAAGAAGAGGTTAGAGGTTTCTACTGACCTCACCCAGGAGTACGTCCCTTTGCACTAAGTTGAACGCGTTTTTAAGATCCAACTTTATTACTACACATTCTGCGTTCCTTGGCTCTGTTACGAATGTACGTGTTGCGTGTATTGCTGCTTCATACCCCATTTGGGTTCCAAAACCCAACTGGTACGGTTGGAAGCTTTCGGCCATATCCTCTCTGACAGTATGGCACCCCAGCTTGGCCAATAAACGATTGAAGATACTCCCCACTACAATTGGTCTAATAGCCCCATCTTTTTTTGAAAGCGCACAAAAAAAAATGTTTATTTGTCATATTGCACCGTGAGCAGTCGGACCACTGGTCAACGCTCTCTCTCTGTCGCTAAATCAATCTAGCAGCGCAGTATAGGTAAACAATATCTTTGCGTCATTGTAAAGGTACAAGCAATTTTTCAATAACAAATTCGATTTTAAGTTATTATGTTTGTGTATAATCGTATAAACCAATAATATATGAAACAGCAGCAAACTGGGAGGAAGAACGGCCAGTTGTTGAATTGTTCAATAAGAGCTATGCGTCACCACGCCAAGAGCGACAGAATATCCAGCCACAGCTTCTGGAACCTCAGCGTATTGAGCCCCAGCGAGAAAGCTCTCCGCGGAAGTCAAAAAAAAATGAAAAAGGTAAGGATGAAACCGATACTAACATCTACTTTAGGACAGACCGTAGAACATGCAATGATTCTGTTACAGTCATTTTATTGAATTATTTAAGATATCGTGTTTGCTATCGGTGTAATTTTTATGTGTATTTCGAACGACATTCCAAACGTCTTACTGCAAATTGCAAAATTAATGCAAATAAATTTTTAATGAATATTCAGCCACCACACGACCCACCAGACCACTGAATCTCCACGAAGTTTCAATAAAGAGTTCAACTCTCATATACTTCTTAAATTTATCCTGATTGACGATTCGAGGGGAGGCAATTAGGCATGAAGGAGTTTAGTGTGCTGTTATAAATTTGTAGTAAAATAGTAAGTTTTTATAACACTTCAATAATTACCCAAAATAAGGAACATCGAGTAACGTTTAGAAGTACCCCTTGCCTATATTTCATGTATGTGTATTTTAATTTAAGTTGTATGTATATTTGTTTCCAGGACGCTTTAATAATCAAGACCTTAACCAGGTGGAAACCATGATACAGTTAAAAGCAGAGCAACAGCCGCGAAAAGTAATCTTCATATTATTGCTCTACGTCAATGAATTCAATAGATACAGTAGAACACTAGAACCTCTGTAAGTCGAATTTCAAGGGATACACCAAAAAATCGAGTTATGGAGTTTTCGACTCATGAAGGATTTCGACTTGTAGAGGTTTAGATTCCAAAAAATCGAGTTATAGAGTTTTCGACTCATGAAGGATTTGGACTTGTAGAGGTTTAGATTCCAAATAATTTTGAGTTACAGAGGTAAGATACATAAATAAAAAATCTGTTTACAGAGGTAATAAACATATTAATTCTCAAGTTAAAAATTACGTAACATACCTACGTACCTACTACGTATAAAAACTCAACATAATCAACTTCCTTTCAAAACATGATTAAATATTTTACCTTTAGTTAAAAACTAATTAAATTTAGAAATTAATTGTTTACTTACATTTTTATGCAATATTCACGAAAATAAAATTTATTACTTCATGACAGTTTAGCAAAACAATAAGGACCTGACGTCATGTTCAATATACATAAAATATTTTAAAGAGAAAGACAACAAGGATTGACTAGATAACATTTTATGTCTGTCTTGCAAAGATAGATATTTGGTCTATGATAGTCTAGATAGTTTTGGAATATTCATACGTTCTATTATTTTAATATAAAGGCTCAAACTTTGTAATATAAAGGCAACCAAACCCCTAAAGACAATGGGCTATGCGACCCTATGAGAGCGGGTGAAATAACGAAGGGGCGGAGGGGGGGTTAATATGCAATACAAAATTAACCTATTTTATCGTTAACCGGATAATTTTTGCGGGAAATTATAGCTTTTAATATGCCTTTTCAAGGAAAATGGGTTGCCAGGCCAAATCGGGTGAAAAGGCTAGTCAACCCCCTTACGAAGTCTGAATCAATATAGCAATTCCTTTGTTGGCGAGATGATCGTTTAAAACGTGAAAAAAGAAAAATGGTGAGTAGTAGAAATGATAAACTATGCTTTTAGTCCTTAGATACGATGTCAAAATATGATTAAAAGGGCAAGGCAAATTTTTACTTTTTTTTTATTTCTTAGAACACTTACTATTTTAGAAGAGCTTGTAACGGAGACTAGGTATGTGGAAGAGGGATTTTTTAAATTATCTGGTTACCGATGAAATAGGTTAGGTTTGTATTGCATATTACCCCATATTGTTTTCAGGAGTTTGATTGCCTTTATATTACAAAGTTTGCTCAGGTTACCGATGAGATAGGTGTTTTTGCGGTCGGCTCACGGTCCAGATGTGTCTGTCTTACATAGATATATTTGATTTGAACATATTTTTGGACGCTTATGGTGAATAGATGTCTTTGGTCCTGACTATATTAACTAAATAGTTCTAGATTTTATAACGTAGTTATCTTTTGAAACAATTCTCTAATATTGCCAATGTGTCAGGAAACTCACCAACGACGCGTCAAGTACAAGAGTCGTCGTTACGAGTTGCCTACCGTCGCATCACAGATGAAACAAGCGAGCATACGATACTATTATGATACCACGAACCACACTAATATACCTTTTGTGGTGTCGAAAAGCACAGCACCTTCACACAATATCGGCGTAAATATTCAGCAAGTACGTATACTCATAGTATTAGAAACTACGAAGAACAGTTTAATACTGCGCTTCGTGACGTAACAGTTTATTCAAAATGACTTTGTTTCTTTAAAGCAAACCAGATCCTGCAAACATGTTGCTCATTGGACTTAATTTTCAGGTATTAAACTGTCTTAAAATGCAACAACCGCTCTCCGGAATACCGCTAACTATTGCACATCACATGGGTGAGTGCTTTATGAAATAAATATAAAAGTTTCTCAAAATCTAAAATGTGCATAACGTAACGTATCTTTTTTATCTTAGTGGCACTTTTTTACCTATTTAGAGCTTAGAACAGCGACTTTTACACTTTCAAGTCTTATCCTACTTCTGTAGCAAGTGTTCGCAAGCCATCTGTTGCCAATGCTGCAAGTGAAGAGGAAGCTTGTACTCACTGACATAAAGATGACACGCCCTTAGTTTACTTTGCATTTGTCAATGAATGTAAGTAGCTATATGTATTTTCTAAGTGTGCCTTTGATTCTAGGCTTGAGCCACGTGCCCATGAGTGATACGAAAAGTGTTGCAGTCGTGGTAAGTATAAATGACAATAATTCTTTAAAATAGTCAAGAATGCGATAGGACACTTTCGTTATTGCAGTATCAATTCAATGAAATTCCCTCAGTAATCCCCTATCCGATAGGATGTTATCATACAATGTCATTGTTGGGTTTGAGCCATATGCAGAGTCAAGCTATAACCTCAAGCCAAATCGTGGAACTTAGTTTTTATTTAGAGTGGATATCAATTGGTTTCATTTAATCGGGTCATCAAGCTATCCTTTTAATATAATATTAACTACTAGCTTAGCTTTTTCCCGCGGCTTCGCATTAAAGTAGTTTTTTTCTGAATGTCCTTTTCTGTACCCCTGGCGAGGTGTATGCAAAATTTCATAATGATTATCGATTGAGTAGTTAAGGCGTGAAATCGAAACAAACTCACTTTCGCATCGATTATATTAGTTAAGAAGTTAGAATTATAGGCCAGTGGAATTAGAAAAAACTCGTATGTAATTACGCACGGGTTTTAACATAGTGAAACTTGTTCGTTAATATATTTTCTAACTCCACTGGCCTATTATGATGAGCGAAAAAGCTAAATATTCTGTTAAATTAACTCATTTAAAGAAATTTGTTTAGCATCCAGAAATAGAACATCAAGCGATCAACACGATCAGAGTAGGGCAGCGTATGCTGCGCTTGCCGTCGTACAAGTACGTATCGTACAAGCGCTTGCTGTCTATGTACCGTGAGGGGGAAGGAATGGTACCTCGCTTCCTTAGAGCTATCAGCCGTCCTCACTACTTCTATACATCAATGTACAAGTGAGTTTTTCATGACAGAACTATTAATGTAGCGGCGGTAGCGTAATGGCTTTAGCTATTTTACAGGATGTCGAACTTGCGACCAAGTAGTTGTGGGTTCGAACCCCACCAAGTACTCTACCAACGTCAACCCACTCCTAACACAAGCATTTGGCTTAGCTAGAGAGTTTACTAGGATTCTTGTGTGTAGTATTCTTTCAGAATCGTATTCTTTAAAAAAAAGAGATTTGCTGGGACATTTTATTACAGCTAAAGGTTTATTGCTCTGACTATATATATTATATATTCTGATGGACTGATCGGGAAAGATGAAGCAAATGATTTCATCTCAACGACAATATGGGTGGGTGTAGAAAAGATATTGGGGTAAAATGTCTTTCCGTAGAATGATATGACTGTGTTGTCAGATGTCACAAAACAACACCTATGAGATATAATCGCTGAGTGTTAATATTTTTAATAAGTAAAAAAATGGGTGGATATTTAATTTTAATCACAATTAGTGATTATCAAATTAACCATGGGAATCTAGCTTTTGCAAAGCACAAGCATGCTCACGCATTAAGTTACACCTCACTGGAGGCACCACTACCATCACGCACGTCTAATTAACATTGGGTACTAGTGGAATATTCCTTTTGCCTTAAAGTCCGCAGTGGAATCTGCCCTACTAAATAGATTTCTAGTGGGGCAATTTAGTGAATTCTGCCCCATTAGGAATCTCGGCACTTTAAAGTTTATGTAGGTAGGTTTGCTCATATTGTAATATTTGTTTGTAAAAGTATTTAAGTAATATGTAACTATGGCTGGTAGCATTAAATATGGTACGTAGGTAGTGTTTTAAATAAAACTAAAAGTATATTCTTAGAAAGTTATTATTTATACTTTGTTATATTATTATTAGCAAAAAATAAGAAATAACTGAACTAGGTACATACAAATAGACACCCACTGAACTAGTTTAGGTACTGACTTAGGAATAAAATCACAGCACAGAGTCCAGATGATGGAAAAAGGAAAAAAATTAGAAAACATATACTATAAACTTGGCTAAAAGTTGATTTTCCAAAAGTGTGGTGTGTGGGGCAAAACGTCGAACAACCAATGCTCTCGGAGTTTACGCTAACGCCTTAATAAAACCGCCAGTGAAGTGGTATGTCGGAATCGAACTGACTAAAACCACACGGTGTTCCGTCACAAATGAGTCTATTGCAAGGGACTCGGGTATACCCTAGGAACGATTGCAATAGGCAATCGGTTATCATAATATTATTGTTTTATTTTCGGTATCGTGTTACAACACGGTTGAAACAAGTCCATGAGACAATAATTTATGGTCTCAACGCCTGCCTTTCTTGTAAAGTAATACGAGATAATTTATAAGATTTACTATGTTTGCAATTTTATTTGTATACTTTCAAGCAGTCTAGCGACACATCATGAAGACTTTGACGGCGCCACGTCGAAGGGTAATGCAGCATGCCAGGAGGCTAAACAAAATATTGCAGAATTTGCAAACTTATACCGTGAATATGAGAATTTGAATAGGTGTACTAAAGATGGGAAGTATGAACCTGAACTAGAACTCCGCAAGGAGGAACTATCAAAGGACTTGGCTGCGCGAGAGCAACAATTACGAAAGGTGAGTACTACCGAAGAGAAGACAATGATTTTGAGTGGAATCAGTAGTATATATTTCATATACTAGCGATATACGGCAGTGTCACTACTAATGGTACAACCTAATGGTTCTAATAGTAAAGGGAACATTCTCGAGTCTAATTTTTTTTCATCATTTGATATCAATATCGTGTTATTCAGAATGTTCTTAAGAATTTATAGTGGATGTCTGCCGATTGGATAGTAACACTCCTCATTGAAACGATACTTATAAATTCTCCAATTACAGTTGTTGCAGGATAACCGGTCGCCCCTAGATCTGGACCAGAACTTACGCGCCTCGGCTTCAATGGCTGAAGACAACCACCGGCAATCCAAATACAAACTATTGGGGGACCCACCACAATAATATTGACATTCCATCCACGGAAGTTGTGACATTCTTCGTTTCGTGTTTTATTTATTTTTAGAGTAACGTTTTAATGCACAGTTTGTATCACAAAATTGATTCAATATGAAATGCGCAGATCTTTTTTATATATTTATTGTACTGTTACCCACGGTATCGTCTGTGTGGTTCTAAGGAAAAATAACTTAGTTTTTGTCAAGATTAGCCCAAGGCTTATACACTCTTGATGGATATATGTACTATAAAGGATTTTAGGATGCAATTATGAACAATGCTGTTATTTATTTACCTTCTGAAACCCCCTCTGATTCATTTGCTTTATTTACTAGATATCATTTATACAAGATTATTCTAGTTAAGCTATTATAATAGCTTGCAAGTTCACTATTTTATCGCTAATACGCAAAAGTGTTACATAAAGTTGGAAACGAAAAATCAAGTTTGCACTTTGTTGATGATAATGCCTTTTAAATAATAAAGGATAGTTTGTAGACATTATAGGGAGCCGAGGAAGCCTTTCGCTTGTCTTATACATCAACGTGATCGGTATTATACGGATATTTCAATGGTAGGTGGTACTATAAAATGACATGCATTTTATAGTACCACCTACCATTGAAATATCCTGTATTTTCTAAAAATATCGCATGTGGCTTTATATGTCATTTTATCAGCCTTTTTATAAATTAAATTATCTATATGTTATCTGAAGCTCTGAGGTGCCTTTAGAGAATTTTTTGGAATTTGCGTATGAAATAATGAAAGAAAGAAAGTCGAAGGAAAGTTGGCATTGACGGTCGAACTCGTCGCATTCACCGAATGGTCGATGTGGTGTAAAATCTTCCGTCGGCTAATGGTTCAGGTGCCCGGTTGATCACGAATGATGACTTTTTCTTGAATCCGGCCCTCCAAACCTTTTTTATTAGTAGAAAAAAAAAATGGGGGAGGCCTACTTCGTCCTCGCATAACTGGTCTATGTGCAGTCTTTCCACTGGAATGAAATTGTTGACGATGAAATTTTACAGAAGTGTTTTTAAATCTTTAATAAAAATATTGTGTTGAAACACTATTTTTTTAGTATCTATTTACAATTTATTATAAAAAAGAAAAAAAAAATCGGACTTTGTCACGTTATTGAAGCAAAAAGCGAATTATATTGACTCTTCATACATTTGCAGTTATAGGTCTAAGATCTAAGATCCTACCGCTCGATTTTGCAGGTATCTATTTTTTCAATGAAACTTAATTTTAATTAATGATTAGTGAGTACGCAATGCATTAGTTTCGGGCTGCCTATAAAAAAATTAACCTCAATTACCTATAATTAAATTTAGTGTATTTAATTAATTTATATAAATGGCAGCTATATGTTTTTTTAATAAATTATACGTCATTTGAAAGGAAATGATGTGAAGAATTCAAAAAACAATGGTTGCCAGCTCCCAGTCAGCCGCAACCTTTGGGTTACCAGGTGTAAACAGGTAAGTACACACTAACAGACGTAGGTAGCTGCTTTCGAACTTCATGTCGTAATAGAAATCACTTGAGTACCTACTATGCCTTTGTTAGAAAATATAATAATAATTATTGTACAATATAGACCTGCCTTTACAAGCTTTAGCGAGTTACAATATTTTCATAGTTTTTGATATGATAAAATAGATAGTCACACAGCTAAATATTGTAAATAATCACGAAAAAAGTTAAGGGGTTAAAGCTACCTACATAAAATAAAAGAAAGAAAAAGAAAATAAAAGCTACAAGATAACATTATCTGTTTAACCCATATCAATCTTTTTTCTTTAAGTATCTGTTAAGTTTTTTCTTGAAATTATAAATTTTCTTTTTCATAAAGCCAATATTCCCTTAACAATCAGCATTTTCTTTTTCAGCACACCTTTGTTTACTTTTCTTTTTCTTATTTTCACTCCATTGTTTATTAATTTATCTATAATATGTATGTATTTAGAAATATGTTTATCAGTAGTCTGGTTACCATAGTACAGGCTCTGCCTAGTTTGGGATCAGACGGCAATGTGTGCGATGTGTGGAGTTATTATTATTTTGAAAAAAAAACATCCTTATTTTTCTACCTATTTTCTCACATATCTTAGTTAATATAAATTATTATGAAGAAATTTTACATAAGGTACAATTAAAAAACAAAACAAATAAAATATTGTACCTATTTCAAAAATAGTAAAAATCTCAAAAAAGTATGTGAAAATGTCAACACTATTTCCAAATAGTTTTAACAATACTCATGTTACTCTTAGAACTTGCGTGTCAAGAGATAAGTTTTTCATATGATAAATCTATCCACCAAATTTCATAAAGATCGGGCTAGTAGTTTTCGCACAATAGTCGTAATACTGCAATCTAAAGGTTTTAAAAATAAGTAGGTATTTTCAAATGGTTGCCGAGGCTAATCTTTGTCATATAAGGACTTGAATATAATCTTAGTACTCTTGTAGACACATACAAGAGTATCCAATTTTTGACGTGACAACGTCTTATAAATTGGTTTGCCGGGTGACACTTCAAGAAACTGCGTTACGCTCCGCTCACGTTATGCGCTCACAATGAGAGCGAGTGAGAGGCACGCGTTTTAAATTTAATTCTTTGTATAAATAAATGTTTTAAATTGTTACTATTATTTCATCCTTCTTCCTACTATACGAATGAATATTCACATTAAAATTATTTTACCACTCAAAGTCGTTGTCACGTAAAACTTTCGCCCGTATACCGACTTTACAGGCAACCAATTTTTTAACCATTTTACAAAACCAACCTCTGTATTAGGAGGAGTCTTCGTGATTCTTTAAAGTTTTTGCATTTTTTTTGTTTATAAACAAATGGAGTAACTTCTAAAGTAAACAACGGATTTTTATTTTGAAAACATGCATTAAAATTTGACAGTACAATCATCTCAATTCGTTCATAAGAGCTACGATAGCTCAAAGTTAAAAACAAATATATAATACAAATTAAAAAGAAATCTGTTATTAATAATAGTAACTGTTAATAATAGTAACTAATAAACATATAGTTGTATATATTTTTCCATTCGTCATTCGGAAAATAAATAATTGAAAATATTTTGGCGTCAATGATCCTCCATGCAAATTTTTTATAACTATAATAAACCCAGTGACATTTGCGCATTTAAGATGAATCTAACGAAATATCATTCTTTAAAATCGGGTGAGTCGTTGAGTAGTTACAGGTCAAACTTAAAACTAAAAACTATAAGGGTATGAGGGCTGTTTTTCCGCCAATAGCTTTGTTAATCCAAGTAATCACCTGGTATATATGTGCAATACTTATAAAAACTCATGAGCAACCTTGTTAACAAGACATGGGAGACAGGATGAGGTGTAGTGAAGAGTGTAGTTCGGCTGCTGAGACGAAATCGTGAGTTCGAACTGTCGACGCACATTAATAATATTGTTAAACTATCTGCGCTCCGCGGTTTCACCCGCGTAAGTCCCGATCCCGTGGGAATATCGGGATAAAAAGTAGCCTATGTGTTAATCCAGATCTTCAGCTATCTACATACCAAGTTTCATCGCAATCGGTTGAGTAGTTTTTGCGTGAAAGAGTAACAAATATCGATCCATCCATCCATACTCACAAACTTTCATCTTTATAATATTAGTAAGATATTTTTAATCTTTGGTTTGCAGCGGTCCATATACATGTCACATACATGAATATGGACCGCTGCAAGTATAAATATATTTATGGTCCTGACTATATAACGCGGTGTAAGAACTAGATGAACGTATCTACAAAAAAGTCAGAAATCGTTTTTTTTTTCAAAATACGGGTCACAAAGTGCTCCTTTATAAAATGCCAAAACGACGTAAATTTTGTAAAGCACTATTTCACAAATTCCAAAATAACAAAATAGCTAAGAAAACCACACGGAACTAAGGTAAATTCTCGGAGTATTTTTGCGCTCCTGTAAAATTAAGAAATGTAGAAACGTTCATCTGGTTCTTATACCGCGATAAGCAATATTGGTGATCTACACACACACACACACCCTCACGTCGTAATCCACAGACACACACAGAGGTTTTTAAAAAAATACACCTGTTTCTTCCCTTATGTATATGCTTTTCCTATCCCTTTCCATCTCGAAAGCCTTAATAAAGGGTTATGATAATAAAGTATCAAAAGAACTTCTGGAGCTCAAAAGATACAAAACCTGTGCAGCAACAAGAGTCCTCACCGGACACTGCAAATTGAACAAACATATGTTCAACCTAAGGGCGAGAACACAATATGCAGACTCTGTCAAGAGGCAAAAGAAACTGCAATGCAATTAACCTAGGGGTGCACATTGTTTATAAATATATTAGGTAATTAAATTTAACGATTTGATAGCACAGTCATTTTAAGAAATAACAGCTCGTGAAGTACTTTAGCGGCAAATGTTCTCTCGCGTGTGACGAGTGTGCATACGAGTATGATAACATTGGTGTCTAAATTTTGTCTTCATTTTTTGGCGCGTGTATTAGGAATCTGGACCTATATCTAATCTAAGATTAGACCGTATTATTTACCGATTGTTAACAAATTTGAAGGAAATTTTACCATAACTAGACGTTTTCCACTTTTACTTCGCCCGGATGTAATACAACACACTACTCAAGTTTTGTAATACATTTTAATGTTTTGAGACACAAAGAACAATGAGAATAACTATTAAATTGTCCACATAACTACAAATATTATGAAAAAACAAATTCAAAGCAGTTGAAATGACATTGTCATTATAATTGTCAATCGACATTGACAATTAAACAGATGAATAGAGACAGGTAGGCAGGATAGAAATAGCCGCCATATTTTGTTTGCATCCATTTCATACATTTGTTTTTCTTTGTTGATGTATTCAATGAAATACTAATCCGAGAAATGCGAATCTTAAGAAATGTGAATCTGCAAAAAGTTTAATCCGAAAAATCGCAAATCTGCGAAGTGATGTGATAAATTCTTAAATTGTAAGACATAAATAGCAATCCAACGAGGAGAATAGATGCATAGAAATAATGCAGAAACTATACCCTTTTTTGCACATAGCATGGATTCGGTGACTTTTGGTATATCGCCTGTTCCATATATCCCTACCGATACATCCCTAACTGGTAGAGATAGTTGGATTTTTTTTTCTTCTATCCCTACCGGTCGGTCTAACTGGAAATTTTGTCTAGCCTGTTCCCTATATCCCTACTGGTGAACAGTGAATCTCTATATAAATGTAAAGTAAAATTATGATGCAATGTTTCACTTACGTAAAAAAGTAATAGTTTTCTGGATAAATTATTTTATGCTTGTCTCAAGTCTGTTGCAAGAATTAACGAGCTCATATTTTTAAAAAAGGGCCGAGGTATTTTTACATCCTACCGATACATCTACTACTGGTAGAATAGGGATGTATCGGTAGGGATATATGGAACATGAAGTTAGTAGAGATGTATAGTGATTTTAAAATATGAAATAAACATATAATTGTATAAATTTGTTTCCTTTGCAAAATAATCTTAACAGGTATGGATAGTGCCATTGGTAAAAAGACTCGACCAGTAAATCCAGTGCCAACACAGTTTGATAATTTTATAACGATGATCCGATTGATGAACCAAAGGCAAAAAAATACCCCTTGAACCTTAACAATTATTATTTAAATTCAAATTTTTGCAAATATAATTTTTTTTAAAAAGATTATGAATTATATAAAAACATTTGTAACGATTTCACTGTATCTCTACGAAGACACTGTTCAAGTCGGGCATTAATCATTTATATTGTTTTTTTTCATATACATATTGAGTTTTTGAAGTACCTACTTGAAAGTTATAAGGTGGAATTAAAACAAAAATGTCCTTTAAAATGTAAATTAGAACATTTTTATTTTATCAATTCGGGTTTATTTCTTGTACTTTCTATGTTGCTTTTTACAAAAAAAAAATCATGAAATGAAATGTCACAGAACTCATGGTATGTGGAAAATGGGTATAGGTACTTTAATTTTTTTAATTGATCGTATATTATACAATATTATAAAATAGTTTAGTATCTAATCACCTCGTTTCATGGTAAACCAGATCATACTAGATCTGTTGCCCCGTCTATGGAGTATAAACAGGACACCAAAACATTTGGTTTATATATTCTAATATTTTCAAAACATTAAACAAGACTTTCTACTATATACAAGAGTTAAGAGTTAACAACATTTAATGGTTCGTTTACACTCTTACAGTATAGATCTGACTACAAAGAAACTAGGCGTATAATAAGTACCTATATTAAAATAGGATCGCGAACACAACGATAAATTTGCTCGTTAAACATAACTTGATATCTATGTACAGGTTAATAAATAACAATTTATTATGTAAATTTTAGTCTAATATCATAATATGTATTTTTTATACTTAAATCTATAATAACTACACTAAATAACATTTAATTATTTAAAATCAGTTTTTTAAATTATAAATGAAAGTGCGTAATTCTAAGATCTTTCAACAATAAAGCAAGGAAAAGCTTACTTAGGAATAAGTAAACTTTTATAAATCAAAACATATCGGGTCGGAATAGATGACATGTCAGTTTCGAACTGCAAGGTCCCATAACATCCTTATATATTTACATGAATGAGGATAGGTATTAGAGACCTACTGCGTCTGTAATTAAGGTTGATCGTCTATCGATTAGTTACTACCTACGTACTAACATTAGTTATTAAATACACAATGAGAAGCTTTAGAAAGTATATATACATTACATTATACATACATTAAATGGAAAGTAGTCGATTAAATCTGAGTTGCAGACACATTTTTTTATTATTTCTGCTTCAAAATATTTAAAAAAAGATCTCTCTGCAACGGTGTGTTAGCTTCTTCTCTTAAAATCTGCTTAATGGGCCACACTTTATTTGGTTAGTCCCCACACTGAAGCAACACTCCTTTTAAAAGGATCTAACACTATTTTGGTCGAGCTGTTGTGCTCTTACTAGGTGATACTTCGATCAAATGTACCATGTAGAAAAGAACAGAAATAAACTTTATTGTACATCAACGAAAATAATCTTACAAGGAATACATCAGGTGAATATATACAAAGGGCGGCCTTATCGCTGAAAGCGATTTACATTTACATGCAACTTGTGGACAAATCGACACTAAATAGATGAAATCATCTGAAAAAAGTATATTATTATGTGATCGAAGAGGTGATAATAATATTTACAGAGGATTGTTGCATAGTCACAATCATTAATATATTACTGTAGCACACACAGGCAATAATACAGACAGATAGTCGATATGGTGCGGTCTAATTATTTTTATTTAAAAATAAAATATCTCATCATTTGTAGACTAGAACATGGGTGTAAACTGGATTGAGTGTTGGAAAACTATTATGCCAACACATATCTGCTATCACATTTTTTAAGTGCAATAATATTATCGTAACAGTAATGTATTAAGCATTGCCCATGTATCCATAGTAAATAGTAAAATGTTGATGAAGATGCTTATTTTTCTATCTATAACTGTAGTAGCGAAAGTTTTGCTTTATACGTCAGGTCTCAAATTCTAATAATAATATTTAATACCAATTATTAGGTTTATCATGTTAGCCAGCCTAATAGTTATTAGTATTATTAAGCTTGTGATTCCCAACGCTAATATCATTAGCTGAGTGGTCAGTTGCGGGAGTCTGTAGAAGAAGGTAAGTTTTCGCCATCCATCTTGTGGCGTGCAGCCTGCATGTAGGCCTCCGCAGCGAGCGCCGGCCATGCGTCGGGAGCCGCACCCCATTCCGTCGTAGACACTTCGGCTGGACGCTCCGCGCTCTCGGTCTTCGCAGGACACTCCACTGACACGGATTTTGGCGTCTCAATCCTGTGCATACACACAGTTTTTTGAATGAAATTCAAAATTATAGAATTGAAATAGCATTAGTGAAATAGTTTAAACAATTCAATAAAATTGAAGTGCTATTTCAATTTTATAATTTCACAACACAGGAGAGAAAGATTTTAAAGGCAATAATAAATTTATTTATTTATTCGTGAAATAGGTACACTAAATTTAGAGTAAGGTGTTAAGGTTTCAATGTTTCAAGGTGTTTGTAGAACTGGAGCAAATAATTATACGAATTTGATCCAATCTAGAACAATACGGGTCCAGCGAGTATGCAGTATCAAGCTTGAAGTAATATCTAAAAACCCTAAAGCTAACGTTATAATGAAATTGTTTAGAGAAATGTATATGTTATTGTATACTCGTATCGTATACGTTACTAACGTAACTCGATAAGTACCTATCTTAAATGGAATAGTGTGTTTAGCCGTTCAAATTTTAGATACAGAATGTCAGTTTCCAGTATTGTCTCTCATCATCATCAGTCTATCGCCGTCCACTGCTGGACGAAGGCCTCCCCCAAGCGCCAACTATCCCGGTCTTGGTCAATCCGCATCCATCCATTATTATTACTGCTAAAAATTACAAATTAGCTAATTTGCTTGAAACGCCTTTCTAAATGCCGGTTGAGATATCAGTTATGTAATAATTTATTTATTTAAATACATATTGTCGACAAAAATCTTGCCACATGTTACCTACCTAGAGTGCGATATATTTTTGTCATGAAAAGTTTCGTGCATAAAAACATTAAAATAATCGTTTATATGACGGCTAAAAGGACAAGGTGTGGTTTGGACTCTTAGAGAAAAAATACCTCACGCGTTCAGGTGACTGCATGGCATCGTTGGTGCTCGAGATCTCGAGGTCTTCTGCGTAGCTCAGGTGCAACTTCTCGACCTCATTGCGGGGCTCTTTCTCTGGAAATAGCATTATTATTCCTCTTTATTCAACTTAAAACTTATAAATTACATTATTATTATTGTTTTATTGGATCTCATATTAGTTTAACGTACAATTATGACAATATCAGAACTGTTGTAATATTAAAGCATAATAATATAGATTTACAAGAATCTTATGTTGAGAGATCTCAGTGATTGTCATGGTAATGTCAACTTTTTGATAGAGTGCAGTTTTTGTGATTTCTTCGTAACAAATATTATTTTAATAAACGCAATTCTTGATTTTAAAGCGCATCGGGTTAACCGGTAAATTGGAGTAGGTGACCTTTATATTCATTCTCATAGATTTTTTAAATACTAAATTGCTAACTATTTTAGAGGGTTTTCCAGTACCACTGTACGGAAAATTAAGGCACAGCGAACCTATTACAAACGAAAGGTTTGTAATAGGTTTGCTACAAGATATTAACTTCAAAGACGGGAGGGAATCTTTGAGATAGGTACTTACTAGCTGAAAAATACTTAAGTATTAAAAAATATGACTAAATTATAGCCTGAAGCGCCTAATAAATTTAATTATTTTTTACAGTATTTTTTTTCTGAAGAGCTTAATAAATTGGATGTGATTTATTTCGATGAGACAAACAAGTGCTATGTCCATCTAAAAGTATTTCATTTAGATCGAGCTGGATTGTAAAGGCTGAAGGAGAGAACGGTTTCGTACCAATAATTTTTTTCTGTTGTACGAATCAAAAAATTTATCTGCTGACTATCATCACTAACTTTATACTTTCGCGTTCCATGATATAATTATATATTTATATGGGAATTAACGCAATCACGAAAAGGTATTACATACTTCTGAATTGCCTGACGTTTCGACCACATTGCAAGGTGGTGAGTCAGCCTGTGACCACGGCCGGTCCTATACTATGATCAATCTACATAAGCTCGTTTTACGAGTGTCACTTACCATCAACATTGATAGCTGCTTCGGGCCACCCAAGTGAATCGCCTTCAACATCAACAGGCTCATCTTCAGCGTCGTACTGTCTTGGTTCACGAGGTCGCTCCTCTCGCCTCTCCTCTTCAAGGTCGTATCCGAGCATGCTTTCTACTGTGTGGTGTCGCTTGCGAGTCCTTAGTTTCAGGCGACGCTGACGATTCGCACGGATGCGTTGGTATGTCTGGAAGTTCACGAATAAATGAAATTGGATCTGAAGAACTGAACTGTAACAGCCTCTAAATATCTCATACATGAGACAGGCTCGCTGCCCAGTGACATAGTATATAAAAAGAACTGATATCGTACAAAAAAAATCCTATGATATCATCGATTAAGATAACGTATTCTTCTTGCTAATAGAATAATGTATTATATTATTTACCTCCCAACGAGCATCTTCATCCTGGTGATGCAGCGAGTGTGTGGGTGGAGCGGTGGCGTCCCGCGGTAGGGCACTGAGGCTATACAAGTGCTGCAGTTCTTGTAGGAAATGCGCTTGCGCGACACCTGGACCCAGACGTGCGCCGCATACGCCGCAGGAGGACTTACGCTCGCCGTCCGCTGGGTAAATCAAGATATATTGGAAACATTGGTATTATGCTTTATCTTTTCAGAGTATATATGTATACAGAGTGTTTCAGAAAGGTTATATTTTAGGATCATATAGAAACCGTTGAGCACTTTCTATTTTAGGAATATCGAGAATATTTTTTTAACTTTAAAAAAAAATCTTTTTTTCAACTAAATCAATTATTTGTCAGCTACACATAACGCTCCTAAAATTTGACCACAACTTTTCTAACATCTGGTTAGGATATTACAAAAGTTGTGGTCTGAGAATGAAGAAATTTGACCTGAACTGGTTTATTTTGCTTCTAAAGACCTGAGTTCAGAGTTTGTATGGAGACGTCTATAACCACTATGAACTAAAAAGTAAATTTTACACCCTGCACTAGACTTACCAGAGAAAAAGTCATGAGAGTCGGTGCATGGTGTCGGCGGCTGTACTTCGTCATCTTTGCAAGGTCTCGGCGACGCAGATGCCGCTGATCCCGGTGAACTCGTATCGTCTCTTGCTGCGTAGCCATGCCGGTACAAAGGTGGAGTGCTGCTCTCGTCACGCACGCTCTGACCAATACAATGATGTTTATTCCATCCATTTACATCTTTACGACTCCTCGAAAATAACTGTGGACCAGTCAAAAGTAAATTACCTATAACGCGAGAACCCTCTCGCGGTATAGGTAACTTGGAGCATAAACAGATTGAGAAATGTCTAAATTTTTCTTGAATTAGGAACTAAATTTTGGATAGTAATTGCGATAAGGTACATATCAGAACATAAAAACTACGGACCAATAATCCTTTTGAGGCTAATCACCAGCAATATTTAGAATTTACCTAATCGAAGGGGATAATGGCTGCCGTCGCATTTAGTTAATTTAATTTATGTTAAATCTAGAGGACGAACTTTTTACCTACCTTTTGCGCTACGCAAGAGATATCTACAATAACAATAGCGCCTCAGATGTCCTATAAGGGAAAATGTAATCAACAGCAATGCAATAGCGAATTTTCACCGCTGCCTTAATTTTTGATTCCGTAAGTTGCAAACAAATTACGTCTTTTAAGAAATAAATAGTTTTCATATACGGGTTATATATATATTTTTGTAAATGACCCGTTATTTTTGCGTCCACAGTAGAATCTAAATAAAATATAATTAGCGTGCTATTTGACCTATCTCTCTAATTCATTCCTACTAATCGTCTCGAATCTTGGAAAAACTTTGAATTGTTTTTACTAATTTTTATTTCTGTATAGCGTATCTTTTATCGATAAGGGCCACCTCTTCCTCAATAGAGTTTTATTTCTATGAATAATTAAATATATTGAATAAATTAATAGTCTATCTTATCTAATAAAAAATTAAGTTATTCGTTATTAATATTATTTTGTAACCGAACTACAACTACTAGAAACTGTTGAGTACTTTTAGAAATTTACACAAACTTTTCCTTTTTTATAATATATTATATATTAATATATCTTACCCTTTGTAAACAAGTAAATATTCCATATTGAATTTGGCTTTAGTAAATAATGAAAACGTGATATTTCGTTAAAATAATTAAATTAACTCTTGGTGAAATATTTAAGTTTGCAGTTTGGAGCCATGTTTTGGGTACCGTACGTGTACGAGCAGACCCTCGGCACCACTCCTTTATTTTATACTCCCTATAATTTAAGAAATATAAAGTTCAACAAAAAAATAGTCAAATAAATATTCTTTGTAAAATTACACATGTATAACTTGAAAAATAACAATATTGGGAGGTAGCGAGTACCCGACTATGACCAAGTACGACTACGTTATTAAATAATAGCAAAGTCAAGCATGAATTGTTGTGTCATAAAATTCCCAAAAAAAAATTACTTACTCTCAAAGCTTGTCCAACACTTTGTCCAAGCGCATACTGTTCTCCGAGATGCCTAGCGAACGCTTTTCCCGGGTACAGTGGATGGAATGCACCTCCTATTGGTCGAAAGGCGCCACAGCCGAAGCTCTGGAGTGCTGGATGCAGAAACTGTGGAGCCATGTGGTGCAGAAACCCCTCCATAATCGATGCGACGATCTATACAGAGATTCTATTCAATTAATCGATTCTATTATAAAATTAACGCCAGCGAGTGATCTTAGTGATGTTCATATTTTTTTCTTGTGGTGTTCTAAGTAGATGAGTAACGTAGTTGTAACCTACGTAATAAAATTTATAGAGTGTAAGACCTAATTCTGACCTGCTAACGAAAATACGACTTGTCGATATTTTGTTAAAATGGACTTGGCAACTTTTACTATAAAAACAAAACCATCGGAAAGTAAATCTATATTGCCCAACTGCTATGTACTGATTTTAACTATATACGGGTGAATTAGTAGAGAGACAAAATGTCAAAAAATTGCTTTTCTTTCTTACCAGAGCAATATTTTGGTTAAAAAAAAATTCACCAGCTAAGTTTAAGTGACAGTGGTTAAGTTGTTTTTAATTTATTGTGTAATCATTCTTATTTGCCATCAAAGTATGAAATTCTGGGTTAATATTTACGTGAGGACTGCTTAACCTTATACCAAGTATAGTACCTTTAGTACGGTGATTGTCGGTGATCTTATTATGTTTAAAACTTTGCATACCTTTTCTTTTCGGTAACGGGGTAGAAGATCCTCATGGATGTCCTCTGCCCTGGGGGGGGGGGGAGCGAGAATCACTATTGCATTCTTCCGCAACCCCCCGACAGGCATTGACCCGTCTCACCCAAGACGGGTACCGTTACCAAAACGTTTTCATACCTACTTTAAGTTTCTTTTACTACTTACTAAAATTTCAAAACGTTGAAAATATTACTTCAACTCATCTAAAGGTAATAGAATTTGCAATATGTTAGTTACATTAGTTAACCGCACTGAACAATAATACCTGAATCGGCGACATACAGATTTTCCTGACATGAAGTGTACCGAGACTCTCAACAATAATTATAAGATCTCTCTTAAGTTAATTGAACTATAAGTCGATAAATCTGTATGTGCGCTCAAATAATTTACTGACATAATTTACCACCAGATTTAGAACAATAATTGAAGGTCTCACAATAACTTTTCTAATAAGTTAATCACTTTACTGCACATCAACTGCTTCATACGTATGTATATTTAAATAATTTACTGACATTAAGGTCGTCTAGACTTGTGTCAGGTCACACCTCATAATTCCATAAACTGTTAGGTTTCATTATTCGCGAGTTTCGAAAATGAGTTTATAAGTCGACTTTATAACTTATCCCGTAAGTAATTAATGTATTTAAGTCGTTATGACGTTTTATCAATTCACAGAAATTTATTGGCAGATATAAATAGAGTAGTGATCATCAGATTGCGTATGTACAAGTAGTTCAGGGAAGAAATATTTAAAGCTGTTTTCTCACTTTGTCATATAAAATGTAACAATACATAAAACCCGAAACACATCCACATAAAGTGGCCATCATATGGTTCAAAGAAACAAACAAAAAATTAGAATTACAACCACTTAACCTCACACGAATAGAAGATGTGTTTATTTTATTACCGTTCATAATGCGTTGTTTAGTGATAAGCTTTGGCTTCTACTAGATGCGGTTCGGGTCGACCACGAAAACAAATAAACATCTGTGTTTAGTGGCAGTACTGACCAGGTCCTTAGTTAAGTTGGAGTAAGGTATGTTATGAAGATTTTTTTATATCACTCAATTGATCCCGACCGTACGCTGATATTCGTAGGGCGTTCCATAAGTTTTGTCATATGCAAACGATTTATCATAATATTATGACTTAATTGGATATGAATCCATAAACCCTAAGTAATAAAAAAAACAAATTTAGAGGCAAGGAATCGTAAGTTCGATTTTCAAGTTGATGTTCTAAATAAAAATGGCGGGTTTCTCTCGTTATGACATCCGTATGGTTTCGAGGAAATGGGTGGATCTACTATCGGATAGAAGTGATTACCGACATTGAGACTGTGCGAAAATCATTGGAGGAAGACAGACGTGTGACATATCGACAGATCGAGGAAGCTCTCAAGTTAAGTGCACTATCTGTTCGTGGGATTCTGGACTGGCTATATTATTTCAACGTTCCTACTAAATCCTAGACTTAAGTTTTTTTTCTCTCTTTCTGCACTATGGCAATCTGTTAAATACAACAATAAGCCACTGCTCTACCTATTCAATTTATATCTGCTTATGGGTTTATAGCGTGGCGAGACGCTTCTCTTGTCGGTGTCTCGTTCCATTCTGATGACTCTATCCATTAGAGTCGGTACACTATGTGGCTTAGTCTCTTGTGTTGAAGACCCTTGTCTCCGTTCACTTGAATGGCAAGGTCATTTTTATGTTTGGATAGCCTATCCTGAGTAGGGTTAGTACTATATCTTGCAATCTCATGTTTCACAGTTGGTAGTTTTAAGTCATGATATATGAGTTTATAACTAATGTACTTCCTGCGGAATGCTGAAGATAGCTCTTAGTGTTTCAGTTTGAAAGCGCTCTAGTTTCGCTATATTGCTGTTGCTGGGTGTACCACGTGGTACCACAGAGCTGGATGCCATACGTCCATATTAGTTTCAAGATAGCTTTGTATAATGTCAGCTAGCTCTGTGAGCTCATTTGTGAGTGATGTCCTATTAGCTAGTATATACTGCGTAATTTAAGATATGTTTCCGCTTGGCTCATATGTGTTTTTGCCATGTCAGCCTTCGATCCAAGTGCATGTCCAAGTGTCCCTCCTGAAAGTAAATGTCATGTGTCGTGGAGTGGAGTAGTTTACGTGTATTCGCCAGGTTTTACGCCATTCCTCTATTCTGTAAATGTGGTTTTTGTAGATGTTCAGATGTAGTGTATGGATTCATATGTGTAACTAGTAACGCGGTGTTGTCCGCATATGTTGTAATACGGTTGCCTATTTTTGGGAGATCAGAAGTAAATATGGTGTAAAGAACCGGTCCAAGTGTACTTCCCTGAGCATATTCTTATACTTCTCCAGATTTAATCTCGTACAAGTCCAAAACTTCTTCTTGGAATTTAACTTCGAAGTATCACATACTGAGATAGGAATGTAACATGAGGTAGAAGGAGTGGTGGCATCTTTTTAATCTTGTATAGTAGACTCTCGTATTATACCTTGTCAAAGGCTTGATTAATATCTAAGTAGCCGGCGGAACAATACTTTCCAATGATCTAATTATGTCATTTAGATGATTCTTCATTCTCTTCAGTAAGTTTTTTTCGAACAGTTTACCAATTACGAGTAGAAGACTTATAGGTCTGTAGGAAGCAATATCACTTGGTGGCTTGCCGGGTTTAGGTAACATTCCAGGCTAAAGTGTGGGTGTTTGAAGATGGACCACCACCGACGTCTATGAAAATGTCCCGATACGTGAAGAAAAGAATGGTTGCGGTATTTTTTGCTAAGAGGTAAATATGCTACGGTTGTGCTTAATAAAGGGAAGACTGTTACTGCTGCTTGGTATACAGAGAAATGTTTACCTCAAGTAGTAGAAGTCTTAAAAAATGAATGACTAAACTCAATACTTGATACTTGGCTTTTACATCTAGATGACGTACCGGCACATCAAGCCGGCAAAACTACGGACTATTTGCACCAAACTGCAATCAAATTGCTGGCACACCCTCTTTATAGTCCGAATTCAGGGCCATGTGACTTTGCACTATTCTCGTACGGAAAAAAGACGGACGCAAGTTTTCGAGCGAAAAGGAGCTTATAGAAGCTTTTGAGAAGATATGCGGTTGTGTTCGAGAGGAATACTGGACCAATGTGTTCACACCTGGTTTTATACGTATGAAGAATACTTCGAATAAAAATAATATTTCACACAGTATGACAAAACTTATGTAACGTCCTAGTACTAATAAGAAAAAGAATCCTGTGGATGCTTACATTCTTAAACCTATCCTTGTTTCTTGCACTAATAGTGGTGCAATTCTTTACGTCTTTAAGGTTTTTTAAGGGTTAGTTTCCAACCAACATTATTTTAGAAATTGCGTCTAAAGCGCAGCAAAAAATACAACGTCAAAATTATTGAGCCACTTTAATTGATGAGGTAGCAGTTTATGTAACTATCACAGCATAGCCTAAATACGGTATTTAATTGCATTTGTATTCAAATAGCCTTGTAGTGATGTGGCTGGATTGATTGTGACATCAAAACAGCACGCAGCTAGCTCGTACAAAGCCTTTGCTATTTAGATGCTATTTACTCGGATTGTTTACATACCGGCACTTAATCCGTTGAGTCTCGGGACTAATTGGAGACTGAAACGGTCAGATATGGAGTACTCGTGTTATATGTCTACGTCTGTAATGCCTAATAGAGCAAGATCCTAGAGCCGCCAGACCTTAGGTACGTATTTTCTGAGTAACAAAATGCATGGAGTAGTATTTGTAGAAACTTTGAAAGTATATTATTAATGATATTGTGTACCTACTATACTATATATCAAAGTCAGCACTCAGAATTTAAGAAAAATTACCAATGATTTTCTGTAACTTTAGCACCTGGTATCTGGAAATTGGGCGCTGGCACAAGCAGGTATGCACACCTACCGGAATAGATAGTCCCGATTTATTAGCTCCAATTAATTTTATCATTAGATTTAGGTCACGACAACATATCATTTTACCGGTGGTACGTATGTGTCGAACGTACAATGATTTATTATCGGAGCACCATAACACCTTAGACATTTTCGATTGCAAATTCCCGAAATTTAAGAACAAAGTTAAACATGTTATGTCTCGTGTATAATTGTGTATTTGTTTTGTAATTTTGTAATATTTTTAGTATTCCTTTTTATTCTAAGTTCACATAAACATCACAGTCCTATATAATCATGCTGTGTACGCATAGTTTAAAACATAGCTGTTATATTATACATTTCAACCTTATTGTACTAAGTTCTGTTTTGTGTACCAAAACTAAGTAAATAAATCAGTTTTAACTAAAATTAAAGAGAGAATAAGAAAAAAAAAACAAAAAAAAATATCATATATACCTACATTTAATATTTCTTTTCTAATCAACTTTATAATATGGAGTAACTACCAAGCTGTACTTGAGGCAATACTCTTATAATGCTTCAAAAACTCCACCAAAATTTTAAACTAAATTTCCAATTCCAAAGTTCATCACATTTTTTTTTTATTATGCTAGATAACACCTAAATAGCCATAAAGTTAGGAGAGAACGATATTCCCTTTTCTTTAGTATTCAGTAATAATCGCAGTGCGGTGTGTCGGCGCCCTTACGTCCGCCTACTTAGGCGAGAGCAGTTGGCCCGCGTTACTTGCGCTATCTATTCTATTGCCACTACGTGTAAACACTGAGAAAAGAATAGTATGGCCGGAACAGTAGGCGATAAACACTCCAAATGTAAACGTTATGAAATGATACATACGGTGCATTCAAATGCCCACCACTTCAAATTTAATTATACCTACGTGTGTTTACAAACTCACTTCTGGGTGTTCTAGATTATAAGTTAAAACAAAGTAGAGAATGTAAAGATTTGCTCCTTTAGCTGTGTAAAAATAATAGAAGGGGTCTAGTTCTGTGTATATGACAGTAGGTTTTTGTATCCTTGTGTAAGTTTATATTTTACGTTTATGGCGAGTTTTGCCGAATATTTCCATATAATATTAATAATTTTTTTAAATATCTTATTTGCCCGGAGCGCTGTCTTGGTTTACTCGACAGAATCGAAAAATGAATTAACGAATGTTCTAAATGCCATTTTTTTGTTTCAAAAACCCAGTTATGGTTTCGGCAATTTCTATCATTTCAACTGTATAATAAATAATAGGTAAATTAAGAGTAAAACAAAATTGAAAAGAAAGGCTTTTATGTATTTTTTTACGATTTTTTTAAATTTATTAATTGTCATCCAAACTAAACGTGTATGTAAAATTTCAGCAAAATCGGTTGAGGATAACTGCTGTAAAATTCAGTTGCAAGATTTGATAAACTAGCAACCCGCCCCGTATTCGCACGGGTAACAGAGACATCTTCAACAATCATCAACATATTTCAATCAATTTACATAAAATCTTAACAAATTATACACCTAAACCTTCCTCATGAATCACTCTGTTTATAAGTGGAAATCTCATGAATATCCGTTTAGTAGTTTTTCAGTTTATCGCGAACAGACAGACAGACATTTTATAATATGTAGTGATATATATTCTGGTTATAAATGTACTTATGTAGTTTAACAGAGCTTTTATGTGTAATATTTAATGCGGAACATTGTTTATTTGACATGGCTTAGATTGTATATAGTGACGATATAATACTTGAGGCAAAAATTACTCCTGAATATGAGCAATTGAGATTAAAAAGAAATATTTATAGCTGATTCCTGGGAATTGCCAATATCCCTTGAATATTGAAAAATAATAGCGTATAACTTGTCTCTGAAATCGAGGCTAGACAAGCCGAACTGTCCGAATTGGGAAGACCATATTGATAGCTCCATATAGATAAGATAATGCCATAATGTAGCTTTACAATTTAAGAATATCTGTAGCTCTTACCGCCTCAAAAGGTATTGGGATTGTTTAAATACCATTCGATTGAGACATGTATTTCTTGTGAGAGACCTAAGTATATAAATCAGAACGAAAACTTATATTTTTCTATTGAAGACTAGTAGTTACTACATAGTTAGCTACTACATTAATATAATATAACTCCACAGATAAAGAACTAATTTTTAAAGCTCAAAAACGATGTATAAGGGCTATGTTTGGCTTAAGAACTACTGACAGTTGTGTGCCTTTCTTCAGAGAGTACAATATCTTGCCACTACCTTCGCTCTATATTTTTGAAGTAGCTGTATTCGTGAAACAGAATCCTCAACGTTTTGAATTTTCAGCTGACGTCTATAATCATCCCCAAAGAGATGCAACTAGACTCCCTTGCGCAAAATGAACACCTCAATGATGCATAAGAGCATCTTTCATATGGCTCGCGTCATTTATAATAAATTACCAAAGGAAATAAAGAAAAACGATATTAATATTTTTAAGCGTAAATTAGGTACTATGCTCTCTGAGAAATGCTACTATAGCATAACAGATTTTTTAGTAGATAAGTTTTAGACATTATATATTCTCATTTTCGGACATTGCATATTTAATTTTAATTTTACCAATTCTATTGACATGTTTGACCTTAATTATTACTTACTTTGTTGTTTATTTTGACTTGAATTATTTTTGTTTTATTTTTTTGTTTAATCTTAATCTATTATAATTTTTAAATATTTGTACGCCTAATTGGCAGGTCATAGAGGACATAAAAATGAAATAATATTTGACCATCAATTGTACCTATGTATCACAAATAAATTTCTGTTTTCTCATTTCTGACATTATATTTACTGTATGTAGATGTTATGATGTAAAAAAAATAGGAAGATCTCAACAACCAATAAATCATTGTTATTATAAAAGAAAATGTCATGGTATAAAACAGGTATAAATGTAACCTTTTCATTCATTTGTTCTTTATAGTCTACAAAAAATACTATAACCTCCATAATATATTTAACATTTTTATTGGAGTAGAGAGAGGCTTGTAAAAAAGCGAATTAATTGCATACCTCGCCGGCCGTCACGCGGCGATATGCAATGATTCTTATCAGAGCCCTTATTGAAAAGGGGCGGCCGCGTTCCGATCACGCATAAATCAGGAAAGGCGTATTTCTTTCTGCCGATCCACCGTCGTTTTATTGCCCGCTTATTGGTAACTACCATCTGATATATTACATCGAAAGAATTAATGGTGTAACAATAACTATTATAGTGAATTATTTTTCTTAATTAGCAATAAATTTATTATCTTCTTACTTAATATGTGTTAAAAAATTAAAAATGTCGCACTAGTTACGACCCCATAAATAAAAACCAAAGGCTATTGCGTTATTGTGTAATATGCTAAATGCTTATAAGTCTACGTCTACTATCAAACAGAGCACTTAAATCATCCTCCGCGCCTTTTCCCAACAAAGTTGGCGTCGGCTTTCAGTCTAACTGCCATCAGACTTCCAAGTTCCACGATCCAAGTACTAGGCGATATCGAAGTTCTCTAGTTAGACCAGGTTGTCGGATTTTTTAGGGGTCCAACTACCCGTAACGAATGTCATAGATGTTCGTATGGCAACCGGGACCGACGGCTTAACGTGCTCTCCGAGGCACGAAGGGGTCTTAAATATACTAAGAACGGTCACCCATCCTAAGACTGACCAGGCTAGCATTACTTAACTTTGTAATATGCTAACCTACTCGGTTACTACTTAGAAACTAGCCTCATTTGAAATTTGGTTCAGGGTTGTGAACGAACAGGTTTTCAAAAAGGTATTTAATAGTCCGGGGCTATAATTCGGAAAGAGCTGATGTAGGAATGTTGAAATGTTAAAAGATCGGCAAAAAAAGTTATGTATTCAAGGTCAATCGCAATCACGTTTTTTTTAATTTTTCAGCCAAACGGTGAATTTTACCATAAAATCGGTTGTAGAAAAATTATAAATCATGTATATAAATAAAATCGATGGCTATATCTATAAAAAATGTTTTACTTTTTTTTCAAGGAATTACCATTTCTGAGATATGGCTATTCAAAAGGTTAAAAAAGTTGTGTTCTGCATAATATACACGAGTTCGACGCCTACACATGCTGACAAGAAATACGATGCATTGTTTCTAAGGCCACGTTCCGATGACGGGCGTCGGGCGCGCGTTTTGCTACCGCGCGTTGACGCGCGTCAACAAGAACACGCATTTTGGTCAAGTCCTTCACATGCCGCCGCGCGTTTTGAGCCGACTCTTGCTAGACGCGGCGGCACCGCCCATGGCGGCGACGCTCGCTTTGAGCTCATTGGTTTTCTGTACATTCGTTCACATGAGCGCGCGTTTTCAAAGCGACGACAAGTGATTGTAATAAAAGGATTCAGACATTTAAATAAAAGTCCGTAACCATTTTTCATAAAGCATGCTTTCGGTGACACTTAATTTTATGCAGTTTATTATAAAATATAACATACAAGAGTTGCCAAAAGCACTACTACTTACTTTTATTTTTATTTCACATCAAAATTTCTCATTTTAAATATTAATTCAAAACTCACTAATATATAGATGAAAAAATCAATCTATATGTACATATAAAAAGCTTTTATTCAGCTTCCGTATGTTTATGGTCGCAAATCTCGTCAAGTCCATGCGTATTTAATGTTTTTCTTGAATTTTTCAATTCAATCTAATAATGTAACGCATATATAAAAATTCAGCTTCCGTATGTTTCTTGCCGCAAATCTCGGAGAGTGTTTGATAAATTGTCTTACAATCTTTATTTTTTTATTCCGAAGTTTCAATAGAAACATACATTTTACATACATTTTCGACTGATTGATAACGAAAAATACTGAGTATTTTAGATTGACTTCTAATTTGTCATAGTTACATTAGTGAAATTTTACTAAGCCTTAACTGAGTTTAAGTTATAAAGTGGCTTTCAATAAGTCTGGATGTCAAAATGGATGAACCCAATATTGCCGTCTCTTCTTGTGTTTTTTTTAATATTATAGGAGGCAAACGAGCAGACGGGTCACCTGATGGTAAGTGACTACCGTCGCTCATGGACACGTCAGGTGTCGATATAAAATTACCAAACACAAGGGTGTTTTTATGTCCATCTTCAACGAATACAGAATTCGAACTGAACTGCGACAACACGCGGTCGACGCCCGTAAAACGCTTGCCATATGAACACTATACGGGAGGGAGACGCGCGTCGGGCGCGCGGCCGCCGCCCATCATCTGAACGCACTCTAAGGGGTTAAAGTAGAGCACCTTTAGTTTCGGGACACTACGAGGCTTGTCTTTTAAGTTTTGTCGTTTGAGAAAATAAACACTACTAGACCTACTACTAGACACAACAAGAACCTTTGATCGTCGGAAAGCAATTGCGGTATCCAACCAAGCCTCGTGCAAGATCTTTTAAATGGTTGTCCGCGAGATGCTCAATAACGCCTCTATCTCTCGATATGTCACATGACGATCTTCGAGAATTAATTGTCTCACTGCAATGGTGTTATCTTCAGTAAAGGCTGATTTTGGACGTCCTTCACGTGATATGACACTAAAACTGGTATGTTCTCGCTGGAATTCTAAATACCAGCGGTCGACAGTCCGCAGACATGGGGTTTCATCATGAAACACAGATGTTAGCTCTTCGAAATATTGAAGCCGTGTTAGGTCTATCCGAAAGTTGTAAAAAATTATTGCACGCACTTTTTCCTTAGAAAGATGCATTGTCGTACGTGACATTCATTCATTCATTAATCCTAATAATTTCAATTGTTTTAAGATTCCGAATTGAAACAAATTCGAATATTAAACAGTTCCACGATCAAAATTGACGGTAATAAATGACAGAATTTAAAATCCGTGCCTGGTATATCCTTAACTTGGTTACCTCTGAGTTATTGAAGATTTGAGATTTTTTTATTTGATTAAGTCTTTAAACAAGTTTTTAAGTCAAAATGTACCCTTGTGGGAAAATATAGGGATTTTTATTTATTTTTGCACTTTTCTAGTACACAAACAATCAGAAACTCATTCAGAAGCAAATGAAAAGGGAAAAACACCATTTTTTTTAAGTTACGGTAAATAATCAAGAAAATAAACAATCACTTTCTGTAAAATAGTATTGCACACAATTACTGAATTTACTTCCTTAGTTTATTATATTACATAAACTTGTATAAAAAAGGAACATCGACTTCAATGCGCCTTAATCATGATAAATTGTAATAAGATGTATTCTCTTCGTCCCTTAATTTTTCAAATTTAAAGGAGATAAACTTTGAGTACAACCAATTAATTTTCTTATTGAAATCGGTTAACAAATTGCGATGATATCGAGTAACATACAGACAAAACTGTGCGGTCTGTCGATAGGCAGGGTATGTATGAATGTTTTAGGGGACACATCGACGCGTCCGTGAAAGTGAACGTTTTGCAGCACAAAGAATCGATTTAGGCATAGATCTCTACAATTTATTTGTAACCAGCAGGAAGAAGAAGAAGGAGGAGAAGAAGAAGAATATACACACACAATCTATACACTTGCAGTTCCATTAGATAATTATCAATCAGACTAATAATTTTCCCCAATTACCTACTCATAATTCACACCACTTTTATCATTTAAGATAGTACAATATTACTCCTACTTATTTAAGTAAACAGGGCCACAATAGAAGGTGTAATAGGCCTACCGGGGTGACTACGTTAAAAAGACGCATTAAGTGCACTACTTCAGACGTGGCGCGAAAGGTGTGTGTATTATGGAGAACACGACCTTTTTAACTTTTTGATTCGCTATACATCTCAGAAATGGTAATTCTTAGGAAAATACCGACCGACCTATTTTATGATACAACTTACTGTTTGGCTTTTATTTTTTTGCAGATGTGGGATCGATTTTTCACATTTCATTAATAATTTTGTTTCTAGGGATTGCAATCCGGCATCAATTTCAGTCCGACCGGATCCGGCCGGTACCTTCACCAATCCGACCGGATCCAACTGGATTTAAATTGACATACCATAAAATCTTTGATTGGTAGCAATATGAACTGTAGTATGATTAAAAAAAAAATCAAATGTAACTTATATTGCTTAAATGTAATGATTATGTTATTCTATCTTAAATAATTATTTAATACAACATTATTTAAATGATATTAAATAATTATTTTTGGTATAATAATTTTAAATTGTAACAAACAAATGTTACTCGTATCGTTTGCCGATCGACTTCTTAAACAGTTCCAAATATAGCCAGCGGTTACAAAGACCCTTTCAGCTTCTATTCTTGTCGGTTGTGGACTTGTAATTTAATGTGGAGTAAGGTTGCAGTAGTGAACGTGCATGGTACGGTAGTGACTGCACAAGTAACAATGCGCGGAAATCCTTCCAAAAGTTAGAGTCGTTTTTTCTTTAATGGTAAAATGGTACCGGATCCGGTTGACGGCTAATGATGCCGGACCCGTCCGATTTCCGGATTCGGTTTTCCAGATTGCAATCTCTAGATTTCTAGGTGTTCCCAACATTCGTACCAATTTTCAGCTCTGTGCGAATGATTATAACCTTACCTCTATTTTTGAGCTAACTTAACCAGTTTTTTGTTTCTAAAGCAATCTATCCGATGTTATATTAAAAAAATAAACTCGTGCCTGTTGGCAAAAAATCAAAATAAAAAATCAGCCGTGATCCATGTTTTCACGTTTTCATGTCATCTGTTTAAAGAAGTAAATAATGTTTAAATTGATTGGCCGGTAACAACCCTTCAGAAACCTTAATACATTGCATGGAGTTATAGCACCGGCAGTTAGAACAAAAATAATTCAAACAAGAACTTGGCACCTCTCATGGGAAAACGTTCATTGGCGTTTTTAACATTGGCGACAATAGCGGTATCACTTTCCCGTTAATAACTCTATCACCCCGTCACCCCAACCTATTGAAGTTTGTGGCGACCCTCTCATCTGTAGAAGTTCAACAGTAGCTAGTAATTTTAAACCACTGTCTTTTGTAAGGTGGGTGTTCTTCCTGGGTTCGGCGGCTATCACTAGAGCAGAAATCTAGTAGGTATACTATCTCTTTCTCGATTTAACTGCATCCTCGGTGGAGTAATAGTTTTTCAGTTGCATGAGTCATATTTGAATGACGATTTTTTGTGCTCTTTCTTCTTGTTTCTTGCCTACCTTAATAACGCTAGCCATTCATATCTATAGCATTATACTTATAAGGTTTTAATGTGAGGATAGACCGATGTTATAACTACATAATTGCTAAAATTCAATGTTTTGTGTGGGACTAACTTTATTCTTAGCGTAAGAATTAATTATCTTTAGCACCCTACTCTTCAACACCCTAAAGAGACTGCAATTGTACAACCCAGACATGACATGACAATGAGTAGGTATAATAAAAAAATAAATTCGCATTTGCATTATAAATGTAATCTAAATAATTACCATTTAATGATTTAATATATAACTGTAACACTCCATCATTATACACGTCCAGCCAAAGGTAAGAGCTGTAAAATAATTATATAAAAAGTTTATTTTTAATCTATGTTCTATTTCGTTTATCTTTCGTAAAATGACACGGTAAAGACTTAACAAGTATCAAGACACATTACCTAGCCTTTTGGCGCTTAGAACACTTCCTGAAGAATCTCCTTTGAAATAACGATTTTTGACTATTATTATTTGATCATTTACTTTACTCGTAAGTGTTTTATGTAATGGTAAAAATAGTACCTAACGAATATTTTTTTAAACTGTATAAATTCGTAGTACATAATCTGTTAACTAATTTATTTTAAATATAGGAAACTAATTATCATCTCAGCGTGTGGTTAGTAAGTTACTTACCACTATATTTAGAATGCTTAAAACATAATTGCTAAATTGTAATGTCTCTAAAAGTTGTATCATAAGGATTCTATTCCTGTTTTTACAATAGACAGAAGAATTGTGATTTTTCAACACACTAGAATAACATTTTCTTGATTCAAAGGTAGTGAATTAACGTTGCCTCCAGCTTTGGAGTATTTTAGTTATTTGCTCAATTAGAGCCTATCGGATGTTGTGTAATAGTATCCTATTAATTTACCGATTATATATTATGACAGAACATTGTGTTTTAGCATGAGTTTCGGACATTTCATACATACTGAAATAAGGTAATATAAAATATATTACGTTCAAAATCATTACGTTCAAATCAAAAAATAATTACAAAATCCCCAGAAAGTATATTATATTTTATTGTAGAAACAATTATTATCATAACTCTGATCCCTATGTTATTAGTATAGTAGTATAGTATATTATATTTTATCCCTATAAAACTTATTACCTGTTTATATTATAAGCCAGCAATCAGCCTGTAACTTTAAGTTTTTTATCATAGATTATTTTAAAAAAATGTAGTCACTAAAATAATTTTATCGGCTGTAGATACAAGTTAAGAAAACCGACTAAAGCAAAAAAAAGCATTCTAGTTAGAATATATTAGGTATCTCTGGTAATGCAGATGTACTACCGATTAATTATCTGTAAAACTAAAAATAAATTGTTAGTAGACGAGCACAAGAGCGGCTTAACTAACATTTTTTTTTATTTTTCCTAGATTTATGTTGAGCGGTTACCCTATCGTCCTAGTAGTCTCTAATGCGCGAATCTTTGCGCCTTTGTGCCTACCACCTTTTAGACTTATAGATACAGAAGTTACCACTTTCAAAACGAAAACTGAGGATAAAATGTAAAGTAAGATAACTGACTGACATAGCAAAATAAGGCTTAATTTAAACATAATATTTTTTTTTTAAATAAAACTTGCCTGATTTCAGATTTTTCATAATAAAAGAAATAGTAAGGATTTAGTTTTTGACATTATTTTATGTCGTAAAATAATATTTTTGTCTGGAATATAAATATGTACAACATTATTATTCCAGTAAAGTCCTATATTTTAAAGTTAAGTCAAAAACAATATAGAATTTCGCGAAAATTATTTTTAAATTATTTTTCATATTGAAACCTAATTTTAAATTTTAAAAAAAAGTTGTAGTCTAACTGTCTGTCATTTGAGTACACCTTTTTGTAACTTATTGTGTATCTAAAAAGGGGGCAATATCTGTGCATGTGTTAATGAAATTAAACCACTTCTTTATTTGTACAGCTGATCTAAGTGTTAATAATAATAGTAAGCTTATAAATGGTTTATGAATGTATAGCTATCAGCAAGCAACACACAAGCATTTATTTATACATACCCAGTTTTATTTTTATGTCAATAGTTAGTTTTCAGTAAAAAAATTAGGTGATCTTTTTCCCTTGGACTCTTTTCGTATATTTCAAATAATACTTTAAGATAATCCATCATTTTTGAAAGGATGACTAAAGTAGTCATTAAAAAAATCGAGTGATTAATAAATACTACTAAAAATTAGTGTTCACTCGTTATTTGCCTGTCTTAGATACATATAGATTATATACCTATGAGATGTGATATTCTGACAATAAATCACTACTTAAAATTTATATCATCATTTATACGTGACACATTTTAAGCTGCCTATAAATTGTATTCTGTGTTGGGTAGAACAATGAGCATTTATTACTGAAAAACAGACGTTCACTCAAATGATTAATATTTATGAATGCAAAGTTAGGAATATTATGTATGCGATTTACACTTATCCCGAATATGTATAGAGATACTTTATTATTAAACTATTGTTCAACTTGTAAATTATTTTAAAGCCACTGAAAATATAACCAAATTCTACAACTTACTTGAACAAAAAATTTGTCAACTTTTAGAGCTTGCAACTTTATAATATAATTTGTTCTTAACACCTGTAATATTTTACCAAATCAGTTTCATTCAAATAAAGCTTTCATTAGAGATAATAATATTCTAGAAGATAATAATATTTGGTAGACAAATTCGAAAATGTAACTTACCAAATGTCCAGCGGAAAAGGCTATGTGTAACGAGATACCGACGGAGATATTGTGCCAGTGTAGTGAAACGTGTTCACAACGCGGCGGCAACGGTGCGACTACGGAGCGGTGCGCTGCGATGCTGGGCGGGCGGAACAAAAGACACGCCCCTATATTCTATGCTCTTAAGAAAAACATTTTCCAAGAATCTAGAAATATCCAATTACAAAACTGAAATTAAAAATACTGATCTCTCTAACCATATTTTAAATATAAAACTAATTCTATTTCTCGAAGACTTCTTTCTTATATTTCGGTAAATCTCAATTGAAGTAAAACATCGCTTTTATTTTGTCGAATCATAAAGAGATGTTTTTTTAAACAGAAGTGAAGCAAAATCGGATTGACCTCTAGATATTATTATTTTAAATACCTTTACAACCGCTACATGTACAAGGAATATAGATTGCGAAAAATGGAACTGTACTTATAAAATAGGAAATAGGAGTGTGACAGAAAATTGTTTGAACGGAGTGAGCGAGGCGGAGCGAGCGACCACTCCCAGCGATGAAAATCTGGATTACTCTTGACAACGCATTGATCAGACGCGGATTTGTTCTTTTTAACGTATATTTCATCTCCACAAACCTCCGCGATTAAATAAAAGCCGAGTTAACAGAGGTATTTAATATATTATGCCCGCTGTATACGTCAATATTTTATATTAACACATAAAAATGGTTATTTGTTCAATAAAAGTGTGATCTATAACATATTTAAAGCAAATTGAAGAGGTTTCTCCAAAGTGTGTTGTAATTCGAGAATATAGTATTTTAGGAGCGTAATATATTTATACCTTCAAACGTATATTTAAAAAAAAAATCTTATTGAAAAGAACGAAACGACAATTGAACGAAGTTCATTTATTTTTTCCATGCATATAGAAATCTCACTCAATGTTACCGGAGTCATTAAAATATGTCCAGTCTAGCATTGTCAACACGCCTCTTCTTTTAAGGTATGTACGCCAGTTGCACGCTTTAATCATTCGCTTATCATTTCATGATAGTAGAGCGAGTGAAATGTTGTACAAAGTTGGAGTCACGGTGTATGAATCTATTAAAATGGGACCTAAACGGAAGTAGTTCTATTTGCAGAATTTTCTACCTTGGATAACAACCTGTTTATGCCAATTTCCAGGTATATGACCTTATCTTACGCTTATTGCCCGTCATGAATCGAGACGTTGCGCTAGCATTATTTACAAGAGCTATCTTGGTGGACATCGGGAAGTTTTTTTTATATATTTTTCTCTATTGAATGTAGACAGGGATGTACTAAGTCTGGCACTTCAGAGCAGTTGCGTTTACCAGTGCGCATCCCTTTTCTACAGGTAAAATACCTGATTTTAAGATAATTTTAAGACATTTTTTTTCATCCGTTTAAGCCGTTTTGGTAATATCAACTGACAAATTGCCAAACAGCTTCGCCGATGCTTAAACGTCACCAGACGTATAGCTTACTTTTGCAACACAGAAATTCGATGGTTTAATTAGGAGCCAGACCGATTAAAGTTTCGAAAAAAGGGGTAATTTAGAAAGGCGCGGTAACTAACTCGAAAATGATACCTACCTCTATTTACATGCCAGGAATTACGTGGATTATTTGCTACAGCTTTTTTAAATTATTCTTTCCTTTTTTTGGTAAAGATCTTAAGTAAAAAGCTTGTAATATGGCTTCTAGAAAATGGATAAACGTACTTAGACACATTTTATTATTATATTTTATAAAAATATGATAGTGTTTACAAAAAAAATCAAAATTTAATTTTTTGTTTTATATTTATATGAAGAGCGTACTTCCACCTCAAAGGCCAGCAGCGCACTTGTGACTCTTGAGTTGAGTTGCAGGCGTTCATGGATGACGGTTGTCACTTACAATCAGGTGATCCGTCTGCTCGTTTGCCCCTATACCATAAAAAAAATATTAAACATATAAAATATTAACGATCGATCGTCCTGTGCACTATAGCACGCTACATGGGCGTGGGAAGAATCGTGGGAGAACCATGCTTCGGCACGTGAGTATACCGGAGGCCCTAACCCTCCTCCCCCCTCCCCTACTCCTACCTTAAAGGCCGGCAACGTACTTGTGACTCTTGAGTTGCAGGTGTCCATGGGCAGCGGTAGTCACTTACCATCAAGTGACGCTTGCTTGCCATATTATATCATAAAAAAATGAATTCTAGTTTTATAAAAAAACCAGCTGTTATAACATTTCTACTTAAAAACGTTGCTAGCTCTTTTACCAATAACAAGTCACTCAATGTCCTTTGAGTTTAGAAAAAATAAATTATATTCTTTTATTTCTAAATCTGAGTATATTTATAGAGCGCTTATATGAAAAAAACTAAACGAGTTAATTGATTGGCCTTGATTGAAATGCCTCTAATTTACCTGCTTATTACTAATTGCTGTAATGTAGGTACGATTTGGGGATCAGGCGATGGTGTAAATTCCAGGTAGAAATCAGTAATACCGCCCTATTTCTGATTGTTACTAATAATAACACTACAGATACATAATATTTTGGTTTATTCGCGGACCCCCTGGGACACGCCCGTGGACCTCAGTTTGGAAACAATGATATGGACAACCAAACAAAGAGTTAATTGCTCAGATATCAAGCTACCTGCTACGTTCTACAGAGCTACGCCAGTGCTACGATTGTTTAATTTCTTTTTGTTAAATACATACTTATTATTTAGGGGTAAAACTGTTTTATGCTACAATTTAAGATCATTTACGAGCTTAAATAGCTCGTAAATGATCTTGAAGAGTGTTATTGGTCCAACAATTGTATCCTTTTTATTTAATTTACTCAACTCTAATAATACATTCGTTGTAGTGTTGTATGATGGTTGACAAAAGGCTCATAAATTCATTAATTTTCTTTAGTGACCTGTCGTATGTACGTTAATAATAGATAATTATAATTTCTATTATTAATTATTTCTTATCATACGGGTTTTTTTATAGATTTTACAGTGACTCAATTACTATATTTTTATACGAAAATAAATACTTTTCATAATCAGATGGGTGAGGATTGACGAAACGTAAGCGGTATTTTAAAAGGTAGGTACTAAAACAGGTTGTGATTATTTATCAGAATTGTTTCAGATAGTGTAATTTATTGGTTAGGTGCTTATGCGCTGTATAACTACTGTAACTATTAAATAGAACAATCAACACTTCGTTATATTTGGTAACTTATGAGGCTAGATACTGTAGTAATTTGGTTGGTTGAGTCGTGAACATAAATCCCTTCTGAACTAATTCTTCAATCTGTTCTGTAGGTTGGCAACTTTAATAAATAAGAAATTATAGATTAAGTCGAAAACGATTTTAACTACATTTTACAGATTAGACTGTAGAAGTTCCACAGTAATATTATTTTATTTACAGATTAATTACTATTTAAAATGATATAGCAAGTAATTGATATTTTAATAACATAATAATTTACATTTTTTTTTCCAATTTAAGATAGTGGCTTCAAAAAAGTATTTTAGATAAAACAGTCACATTATCAATAACTGAATAGTCCAATGAAAACATACGTGCAATTATTACGCTACATGCAGTCTCAGAAACTTAAACAACAATGATCGTGATAAAATTGTACTCATTTATTACACTAGTGCTTAAGAGCGGGCAATAAAAATGAGAAATTATTTTTAATAATATTGCCGGTGCGCGGGGGTGCGGTGACTAGGCACAATATTTTGGGGAGGCTAATACCGACCCCTTATTACCCGACATTCTTTGCTCGCCTCTAGTGCGTAATAATAGTGAGGAGACTTACTTTACGACCTTACTTATGTTTATATCAGAATAAACGTGCGATCACTTGACGCTTATTTATAAAGTTTTATTTGGACTGCGATTTGCAAAAAAAATAGGAAATATAATTACTCTTTTGATTAAATTTTAGTACAAATATATTGCGCCATCCAACAAGTATGCTTGATGGCATTGGGTGTAAGTGTAACTAATATAAGAAAATAATAGTCGTAAATAACTAAAAATAAAAATTAACAATAAAGTTGCTATACGAAAAATATTACAAATTATGCTTACGAATTGAGACGTTGATATGAGATAGGATGCTAACAAGCTCAGTATCAGTTAATATCCAATAAGAGGTCAACAGGAAGGACATTGACGAAGTCCACTTTTTCATATAAGTAGCAAAAGCACGTTTACAAAAAAAGTACGGTTTACGGTAATTTGGTTGAAGTTTTGAAGCCAGCCACTTACCCATAATTTTAATAAAATAAAAAAACCACATTTGTAACTTGTTTATAAATTTTTATTTCGATTAAGTACACTTAGTTTCTAGTAATATTTATATTAGCCTAAACTAATATTAAAAAGTGAAGAACGAAAACGAAATATCGTGAACTCGGTCCCGGCTGCCAGTACAATAACAATTTCATTAATTGGTACACGTAAGGACAAGAAAGTATGAAAAATGTGAATGTTATGTAATTGAGCTAAAAAGCTAACGCCCAAAGGAGCACATACGTAATGAATTCTAAACCTGTATTCTTATCCACTGAATAGTAAGGGCGATTATTAAAAATCTTTACTTCTGTTATAAAGTTTCCACACTTACTCGTAAGTGCGTCCATTCACTAGCAACAGCCAAAATGTATTTATTGACTAATTAGCTGCGCCCCGCGGTTTCACCCGCGTAAGTTCCGATGCCGTGGGAATATCGGGATAAAAAATTGGATATGTTTTAATCAATGTCTCCAACTATCTACATACCAAGTTTCATTGCAATCGGTTTAGTAGTTTTTGCGTGAAAAAGCAACAAACATCTATACATCCTCACAAAATTTCACGTTTATAATATTAGTAGGATTTGATTACTCAGTAAACCACACCGGTAATGTGTTAAGAGAGCTATTACGACAAGTGGTCTTATAACACTCCACTTTGTGGCAACTACCATCAGAATTGTGGTTTAATTGATCTTGAAATTAGACATAGGTCGGTATGCTTTGCATATTAGAGCAATAGGTGGACTATAATTTGTGTAAAGGGTCCTTAATTTAATTTGTTAAACATATTGCTTATGAGAAATTCGCTTTGATCTATAATTATCTGCAAGTTGTCACATTGAACAGTGACTGTTTAGTAGTAGGTACGTAGTTGGAATATACACATCGTAATAAACGAGAGAAACCCTATTATTGTAAAAATATACTTATTAAAAATGAGGATTTCAAAATAATTTACATGGTAACTAGCATTACTGCAGAAAAAAATATTAGCTCGAAGTATGAAGATAGCCAAGCAGATTAAATCCTATTGAAAAAAAAAACAATGCAATGGAATTCGGTTAAATGTGCTATGTTAATATTAGCCAGTAGCAGTGACACCACACAAGGTTATTTCATAACAACAGACATATTTTCCATGGGGGGGACAATCCAGGATGGCTGTGACGAGGCTTGGAATGCAACACGATTATGATACGCCATTTGTCAAGTTTTTATTGGGCACCCTAGAGCAACGTCTATTGTGGTGAACCCCCTGACTGCTCTCCGTGCCCCGCCTGACCCTCGTCTCACTGACATTAAGTAATTCATAATTTTTATAACTTGTTAACGTTTTGTGGTTTTCAAACTGTCCCACTGTAACATGTACAATTTTAATTAAAATTTGTAAATATTTATTAGAATTAGTACTATTAAGTCAAGTACTCCTCTATGAACTGACAAGGCTGTGTGTGTGTACAATAGACAAATCTATCTTTTACAAAAATAAAAAATATCGCTACCATTCCGATTTTAAGAGTGATAATTAGTGAGTGCAAAAAATATTAGCATTGGTTATCAGAAACCCTAAAGTTAAAAGTATTAATAAGATGTATTTTTAGCTAATAAATTGAAAATGATTTATATTACAACTTTTGTGAAAAACTTAAACTACAACCAAATAAATGGCTCGAAGCTATCATCAAATGAGATGGCGCACAAATCCTCAATTTCTCCAGCGTACTTTGCTTGAACTGCGCTTGAAGTCGAAGTCGATCGATTTATGCACTTAACTATTGCACTATCTTTCGATTTGTTATTTAGATTCATTTGATTTTTTTAACTTGACAGTGTGACGTTCCGCCACTTTTATTTACATTATTTAGAAGGCATTTTATATAAATAATGAAGTTGTAGAAATTATAGACACAGAAAAATTAAATAAAAACTAGATAAACGTACCACAACACAACTTCTTAACGAAAATATACATATGTATGGAGAAGGAATGGCAAAGCACATTTCTGATCAAACTCCACATCCTCCAGAAGACCGTGGTTAGATAGAACTGTCAGCTGTGGGTGAGAAGAGTATGTTTATTATGGAAACAAGCATAGCTCACATAACACTCATAATGGTTCATTTTTGCACTATTGCTTTCCGCTTTGCTATTCCACTCCGCGGTAAGCAAATTGGATTTATTATTGTATATTTCCGACTTTTTGTTTTTACTACTGATTAATTTTTTTACGAGTTCCAAGACAGTTTGGCTTCCGAGTGACTCGGCGAATGTCATGCTCCCTGTTATATTAGTTATTTAATCATTACTGCAGAAGTGTACTGTGAAAATTGCAAGTGATGATGGACAAAGTCGATGTAAAAAAACCGAGAATTTAAAATTATTATAGTCCACTGCTTTTCCAGGACACCACTCGTCCACACACCGCACAACGACACAACCGTTGTTTCCGCTCCCCTCCATGCTCACAAGAACTTGCCTCTATAAAATAATTATAAAGAATAAAGGTTAATTACATTACTTTAGTTTTAATGTAACAGGTTAAAGTAAAACCCGCTAAAAAATAATTTACCAGACCCAAAAATCGAATTTGTACTGTGCCTGTAGTGTGTAGTGTAGTGCAGACAACAATATAAACGCTATAAGCAGCAGTATTTAAACATTGTTAATAAAACTACCAGGACATAATAAAACCACATTTGCACAATAGATAAATCAATTTGGTAAACTCACTGTTCAAAAGATATTAATCTCATAACTTGAGAATTTTGATGGTTTATCAAACCCATCAAAATTCATTCGGTTTTGATATTAAAGTCAGCGCGTGGTGGGAGTTCCGGGTGTGCATCCATATTTTACAGTCGGTTGATCAAAGCGAGGCTCGACTTACGTACGCCACAGCAAAGGGCTCACTTCGATACTCGATTTTAACATCCATGCACTATGTTCAATGCGCAAATTTTACATAATAATAATTACATATCTGAATATTATAATTACTCTCACTTAACAGACACATACAGTACATTGTGATTGCAGCAACTTAAGTAAACGGAGCCGCGAATCCTAGTGCCTAGGTAAGGTATTCTTGTAAGGTAAGGTAAACTAATATTTTAAAGCTGATTAAATTATAAAATGAACAGTACTAATTATAAGCGATACTGAAGAATCTATATAAATCAGGGAAACGTATGATAGATTATATTATAGTATATATTTTTCTCTCGTAGTTACGATATGGTATATCTCTCTTTAACAACATCCAGCAATAGTTAGCCATCATGTTTACATTCCACCTTTCTTAATATCTGTTAACCTTAATGTTTTGGTAAAATCGCTGCTCCTATTCTTCACTTACACAAGAATCTCGGGAAAGTCAATATGGGAATGCAGAAAAAGCCACTTTATGCTCATGTTACAAACCCAGTGTATTGAAATTAAGAATGATGTTGGCTATATTTACCTTATCAGAGCTTTTTCTGTTTAAAAAATAGTGTTCCACAACATCTTTAAATGATTTACAAGTGGCCACTTCGATTTAGTTTGCAGATTTTTTAAAGTCAGTGTCTTGCATTAACTTCCTTATGTCAGGCCCAACAAAAATGCCTTCTTCGTTTCTTAAATTTATCTATATCAAATATTTGTAACAGGGACCATCTTTAGGCAGTGCCTTTATAAATTGCTTCATAAACCCTGATTTAATGCGAAGTGGAGCTAGCAGAATTGGGTAGATGCCTACCTGGGCTGATTGATAACTGGCCGAAACGAAGAACTTAAAAAAATAATACGCAAAAATAATTATTACATTATATTCTGACACCTTTTCGAAATAGAACGCCAAATTTGAATTTAATCAAACTCATGGAATTTCTATGAGAAGACCTAAAACTTTCTCTGTCGGGAATTTTCTTAACAATGGAAAGAAACGAAATTCGTGCGGTGATAAAGTTTTACGTTTTAAAAGAGAAAACAGCAACCCAGATTAAAGCCAAGCTAGAAAGTGTTTTAGGTAATTCTACTCCTGCATTGAGTACAACTCACACCTGGGTAACTGATTTTAAACGTGGAAGACAGCAGCTGCGAAGACGCCCACGGGTCTGGCCGTCCAAATGAAGTCACAAATCCGGACATAATCAAAACAAGAAAAGTGTATGTGTACAATTCACACACGGCAAAAGTACAATTTCAGAAAAACAGATTAAGATATACAAAGAATGACCTTAATAATAAACAGTAAGCAAACCTGAAGTCCAGTTACAATTGTACACAACTTTCAAAACAAACAATACTTCGTTTTCAATATAGGTTAAGGTTGGATTGTAAAGAATCAATCAAGTAAAAGTGAAATATGGAAAAAAAATTCAATAAATTACACAACGTTGACATTGACATAATATAGTACGCAGGCGCAAAGACAAAGATTATAAGAACTATATCATAAGATGTTTATTGTGATGCTTCCGTTTCATCGAATTTCAAATCACAACGATTCTAAAGAAGTTTCACTTCAAAAATCACAAAATTGTATCTATTGAACGATCGGCTCGAAATTGAAAGAGAAAGCAGAGATGGTGAGCATTTCATCTGAACGCGTTTTTAATATTTTACACCAGTGAAATGAAAAACATATTAACTATAGCAATTCTAAGAAAATGAAAGAAAACTATCTCGGTATATTCAGGTGATAATAAATTATTTTATCTTCAAGAAAAAAGCGTGAACACACCTCAAAGGCCGGTAACGCACTTGTGACTCTTGAGTTGCATGTGTCCATGGGCCCGTCGCCCGTGGACACCTGTAACAACGTCAAACACAGCCATCAAAGTCACTTACCATCAGGTGACCCGTCTACTCGTTTGTCCCCTATACCAGAAAAAAAAGTTTTATATTTTTTCATAGCTAAGTACTTAATTATTATTGAAATAACTACTCTGATTTTTATGTGGTTACCGTTATGGATGAAACGATACTTACGAGTAAATACGAGTACTTACGCGATACCTTTTCTGTTTATCGATGCAAGTAAGTATCGGTCAAAGTACTCGTATCGGCATGCCAATGAATTGCACGATTTCACTTAAACACTTTGAGCCATCAATGTTGATAAAAAAAATGTGAATCAAATATTGAAACTCAACTCTTCGTTCTCCTTTTCGTTCGTTTTGCATAATGTAGGTTATTATACTTACTTATTATATATTACCTTACTTCTGACTGTCGTCGTCGTTTATTTATTATTAACTAAATTATCCTGTGTTTATGAAGTATACTACCCCCTTATAATTTGAATGAGAAATAAACTGATTGAGTGAAAATGGTACCTTCAAAGTTTAATGTGTATGTGTGTGGCAATATTTTGCAAAAAAAGATGAGAAAAATACAAGCTGAAAAAAAAATACGTCAAAAACGTCACTGCATCTAGAAATCGTTTAACTGGCCAATATTTAGAAAAAAAAAATATTATTTATCCCAAATTCTATAAAAAAATATGAGTAAAAATATATCGAGTAAGTATCGATACTTTACCACCAATACTATATCGAGTGGTATCGTTTCGTCCCTAGTTACTGCTAGTCAATTAATATAGACTTCTTCGTCTTCCCTACTCTTTTGATTTCATCTTTTGTCAGCTTTTGATACGACACGATGAAGGCGATGCGGAAGCGTTCTTCTTTCACCATGTTATAACTATGTTACCAGAACATAAATTATTTTAAATTACAAAGGTCGTCGGTAAATTTGCAAGATCAGCGAGGTGCTTCCACTGAAACTGAAAGTAATCTACAGGGTACACGAATTTATGTAATAAACGATTGGGGTAAACGTCTTGCTTGTTGTTTTATTTCAAATCAATTAACGGTATTTTAAATACCACACTAAACATATTTAGTAATATGTTTAACATTATGTTATGTTGTTCAACATTATTACGTCTTTACATAAATGAAATTAACGTTTTGTCGAACTGGCCATTTCGATCTCGAATATCTGGTGTTTGGTTAGGAAATTCAAATTAATTCAAAATTTTCGCTTGTGTATTCATGTTTAGGATTTAGTAAATCGTTTGATCTGATTTTTTTTCTTTGACATTGTTTTGTTCACAATATCGAAAACTTAAAATATCGCGTTGTTTACCTAATACGAGTTCTGCCGTGGCAGCTCGCAAAATTAATGATGTGTATGAGGAAGCTACTGTAAAAGAAAACGCGATACGTTTTTCGTTCCAACATTTCATTCTGGAATTTTAAGCTACAGAACAAATCTCGTGGACGGCTGGAGACCCTAGTTGACAATGAAAAATTAAAAGGGATCGTAGTAGCCAGATCCATCGCTAAACACGTCAGAATTAGCGACAGGCTTCGGTGTAGTGTTAATATAATTTTAATTCACTTAAATCAAATTGGAAAAGTAAAAAGCTAGAAAAGGGGGTGCCACATGAATTGAGAGAAGTACACCAACAAACACGCGTTGAGTGTTGCGTTACATTACTAAATTGTTTTAGTAGTAATTAGTATAAGATTTAACGAAAAAAAACAAATATTTCGTTTACTTCGAGTTTATTTATCTTATACTATTTATATAAGTAGACACAACATTTACAAGGTCATATATGTTATTATTATATGTAAATATTTCCTATATGAACAATATTAAAATTCTAAATTATTACTGATTATATAAATTTATATAATATACAGTTCGTTTTACAGTAAACAAAGGAAATGAACGTGCTTAATATTTTTAAGGCCTTTAAATAAAGTACAATCATAAGTTACATATTTTGTCTGCATAAAATTTTTAATTCGTAATATTATTGCGAAAACTTTCCCAGTATTTTCACTTTACTCGTGTCCTGTTTTATTAAATTCTTTAGGATTTTGGCGTTAGCCCACCTATATATAAGTGTGCACCTTTAAGTGCAAATAGCAAATGAGAAAAGACAGTACTCCGTATTCACCAACTTGAAAATGAGTGAGAAAATTGGATGAATGTACCATATATTATGTCAGTTTCTACAAGTTCAACGTTCAATGTAAAACCATTCTTATTCCACCCGACCTGAGGTGAAGAATATCAATTTACTCACAATTAAAAAAGTACAAAACTAATACATATTAATAAGACAACACTGACTCAAAAAATAGTCGTGATTTTTAATATTTTGGTAGAATATCCGTATTCTAGTATTATTTCTGTAACTACTTGATGAAAATATTTACATGGCGATATGATTTAATTAATTATTACATAAATGAGATAATGCTAATAAAAATTGTTTGTTTCCAGAAGTGTTATTTGCACGTTCTTTTTGCGTTTGATGTGATATGTTATCGTCGTTAGCGAAAAACTAAAAAAAACTGTCAGTCGTAGGACTGCACGTCAGAAGTGAAAACACACACACACATCTGTCTATATGTAGCTGAGCGTGGCGGTCACGCGAGTTCAGCGCTTTTCCCATTACCAGAAATGCCTAACGTGCCTAAAGAAGTTTTCACTTATTATTATTAAAGAGAAGAGAAGTTAACATGGATTTATCCATTACTAGCGGACGCTGTTGCCCTACCCGAATGTAAGATTTTCATTTTAGTGTCATAATTGGTTTTAACCATAATACTAAAGCACTAAAATCTTAAAAAACATAAAAAGTAACACCGTCAAAAAATGAAATTTTCTAGAGCCCGATTGCAGTGCCTAATCCATCCAGGGACCCACTCAGCATGCACACAACACAAAGTCATTTTTCTATGCTACGATACTTAACTATTTTTTTCTGGATTAAAGGTATCCTATCTTCTTTTCTGTAACAACTGTTCTGTGACAACATGTATCCAAAATTTCATGATGATCGGATGACTAATTAAGCTCATTTTGCAAGGAGGTGATGAACACCAAAGAGGCGGCGGAAAGGGAACCGGAGAGGGTCAGTACTTTCCCATCCTACAGGACACGCACCGGGCGTCGGTGAGCGCTTAATGAACTCCGGCCTCAACTCCAGCCTCCAAGAGCGCTGACCTATGTCGGGGGGAAGCAAGGCCCCCCCCCCCATACATTATTCGACGCCGCCTGACGTCTTAGCTAGAAGGTGAAGTCTGCCGGGGTTGACTGAGTGATACGCACATTAGCTTATAGTCGGGCGTCAAGGTATAGAGCATACCTTGTCTCCCGACTATAAGCTACTGTGACGTAAATCAGTTCGAGGCCGACGGCGTTTTTACGTGTAGAAACACACTTAAAAAAGGTATTAATCTTGTCCCAAAATTATGACGCTTTGTTACTCAGGGTTAAGATTAGAGTTCTGTACAGGCTTGTCTGAGACTGATACCAAGTAATTTTACTCTGTTGCCAATACTACCCATTCCTATATAGTCACCATTATTAAACCATTCTGTTTTCCTTTCGGCGTTCGGGAGTGATATTGAAATGAATTGAAAAAGTATTGTCTGGGTGATAATCGACTGATACTTGTTAAAAATGTATGTACTTTTTTATATTCTTATGTTTTTCACAGGATTATATTGACAAAAACATTTAGTTATTATGTACAAGCAGCGCCCCGCGGTTTCACCCCCGTAAGTCCCGATCCCGTAGGAATATCGGGATAAAAAGTAGCCTATATGTTAATCCAGGTCTCCAGCTATCTACATACCAAGTTTCATCGCAATCGATTCAGTAGTTTTGGCGTGAAAGAGTAACAAACATCCATACATACATCCCCACAAACTTTCACGTTTATAATATTAGTAGGATACAATAAATGGTTTGAACAGAAATATTTTTTTAAGGTCATAAGTAAGAGTTCGTCTTTAGTTTAGTTATGGTGCCTTGTTACGAACAAATTGTAAAGCGTTGTTACAAATTGTAAAGCTAAGTTCAGGAATACTTAACTTTAAATGTTTTGTTTTATATCGTTGACAAGTATAACTAGAAAAAAAGAAAAAAAATACTTGTATTAGACTTTGCGTACCATGGCAGGTCACCATATCTACTGGACCCCTGTAGTTTTTGTAGCCGTTTGCGCATAACTTTCAAATTTATAACACATATTGATTAAAAATAGTAGCTTTCTGCAAATTTCACGTTCCTCCGTCCTCGAAATTTACCTAAAAAGGGGGCACGAAGAGATCTCTCAGCGTATTAATATACATATAGATTATGCATTAAAATTTTTTGGTGTATCAAAAGGTCTCCACAAGGTAAACCTAATGGTTACTGATTCTTACAAAAATGTAAATCCCATAAGTTTTATAAAATTCTAATATTATTATTCTTTTATTTTCTCTTCAGGTCAAAGAAGATTTAGATAGGTTTGGATTTTTGTGATGGCAAAATATTATAAATCTCAAATAAAAGATCCCATCTATCTAAAAACCAACGTTTTATAGAAATTTTTGAATGTTTTCTGTTCTATGTATGCACTTCGATTTATGGTATCAGTTTCGTTACACTGATGCTCAATTTCGTTATATAATATCATTTGAGTTACAATTTTTTTTTTAATGTACAGTTTTTCTGAGTATGACTTACATATCTAGTGATACACTTATTTTTCTGGTATGATGTGGTTAAGTATGGTGTCTGAAATAGCTTTGATGTGAGTGGGTGTGGTTCGAGTGAGAGCAGCAAGTGAGTGGGATAAGTCTGCGGATGTCCGCATGAACCGCGCCGCTGCGCAGACGCCGCCTGCGCATATGTGCAATGTTCGTAGCACACATCGAACTGTACCTACGAAAAAGTATCATAATAGAAAATAAATAGCCACTTGTTACAAATGTATACATATATCTACATTATAATTATATTTAGGGGTTCTTATTAGATCGGCCTGTAGGTATTAAATTTGTATGTGTGATACTTATTATCAGGTTCAAGACGAACTTCGAACGAAAGTGTGTCTTTGTCCATAGGATAAAGCGTTAATTGTCGCCTTTTTCTGATACAATTAATTGATAATTTTCGCCTTTTTTCGTTTGGGTACAGGCTTATCTATTTTAAACGTCTTAACATCAACAAAAAGACTTCCAGCCGAATTCTGCAACCTGACACAAATATTGTATGTTTAATATATTTATGTACTGACTGCTACTGACTCCAGCCAGGATTAAGCGTCATGTTTATTCCAAGGACAAGAGAAGATTTTTATTTTTGTTTGTGTGCTAAACAATATAGCACATAGATGGTGGTACGGATCTAAGAGCCGGCCTGTAGCAACATTGCTTAGTGTTGGTCATTTGATTCGGGTGTTTGCCACAACATTATGGGTTAAAAAGTAACTACTTACCACAGAATAGCGTCTACAGATAGCAACATTAATTTATTTACATTTGTTTTAAATTACTTACTGGAGGCTGAAGAACCCGGTGTGTTGCACTGTTCAATCCAGCTCCGCATGTGGAGTTCGAGGAAGTCTCTATTAAATTCGGACAAATTGATGATAAGCGCTACAGCTTCTAACATGGATGGCGTTCCAATACCCACATTTATGGCCAAAAATTCGGCTGCTTCCAATGAAGTCCACAATGGTATACGAAAATCTAGAAAAGTTAAAATGCCTTTTTTAAATAATTAGTAAATATTAATAGTTCTAACTATTCATAGATATATGAATCTGGCCATAGACATGAAAAGGTATTTTTACGTTATTTCTGAGAACCAGCGCAGTAGTGAGTATAGTACATATTAAAATACTAGCAACCCGCCCCGGCTTCGCACGGGTAGCAGAGACATCTTCAACAATCATCATCATATATCAACCAATTTACACAAAACGTTAACAAATTATACACCTAAACCTTCCTCATGAATCACTCTGTCTATTGCTGAAACCCGCATGAAAATCCGTTCAGTAGTTTTTCAGTTTATCGCGAACAGACAGACGCGGCGGGGGCCTTTGTTTTATAATATGTAGTGAATATAGTTACGTACAGTAGATACCGTGGCTTGTATCAGAAAGCTTGATGAAAGAATTAGAATTATTTGGATTTCTTATGAGGTGTTGTGAGATAATTTTTTTTTGCAATCGAGTAGTCGTCTAATCATGGTGAAATCATATACTACTCTCTAATGGGGATGGGTTTAATAGTAGAAGGAGAAACCGTAGAAAATGTTACAGAGGTGGAGGATCTTAAAACATTAATCTAATTTCGTGTGGTGCTTTATTTCGTACGAACAAATTAAGAGTAAAGTATGAAAGTATCTATTTAAGAAAATGAAAGTATGAAATCGCTAAGTAAACGTTGCGAGTTCCAAGGTGTAACTTAGGCTTACTGAGAAGCGTGTCTGATCAACCAAAAGATACATGGGCAGATCAGAAATAATTGTCAACTTTCTAAGTCTCTAGAGGTATACACACAACTATTTAAATAGTAATCCGTTGATAAATCATAGTTACCCAACTAAATTTTATAACCAAAAGTAATTCCCATCACCAGTGAATTGACACCCGGATTCAAAATAAAATTTTGTGGTTATGCTACTGTCAGCGTAGCTACTGCGGAGGTTCCTTATACTATGTTCTGATCATTCATTTATTTCCTTTTTGACAGTTGCTTGAGAACGTAACTGTTCCAGACTTCATAAAATTAAACTTTAAACGCGCATTTAAAAAATAAACAGATTATCCATTTTCATTCATTATATATTTATAAAAAAACATAGATATTATGATACTGTATATGTAGTATTTCTTTTTAAATAAATGATCTTTGTTATCGCAATAAAATAATTACGTTCTATGTTATAAATAGTTATGTTTAATTATATTTACAGTAAATAACTTCAAAATGATTAAAATTGGAAGTTTATTCTTTAGACCAATGAACAAATGAAAGATAAAACACACTAGATTCGTCACTTGAGGCCTTTGCAATATTAATATATAATCAATTCTTATACAATAAATAATTTATTTCAACAATGCACATAGTTACAAAAATTCTAATGAATAATATATTAAACGCTTGTAATATAATTTATTAATTAATAAGTTCAGTATATTTTCATGACTTATTGACTATTTATCGAACTGTCAAAAGAAAATAAATAAATGGACGAAGTAAAGTATACTTGTAAAAACTATACTCGTATTAGCTGCCTCTGACAACATACTGACTAAAACGAACTAACAAATCAACTCTATATATTTTAACATTAAAAAACTAATAAGAATTGATGGTATGTTTGTAAAACTTACCCAAAGTGTGATATACTTGGAACTCCATGTGCACGATTTCTGCCTTTGAGTGCACAATGCCCTCCCTGAGGAGTGTCAACCGCACCAACGAGGCCGATAATGGTGCTGTGAGGTCAGTCATCTTGGCCGCCAATTGAATGCAGGATACCGCTACCAAGTAATATTGTGACGCCAACGAAGTTCTATACCGCTCCCACTCATCATTATCTAAAAATTATATTTACAAACTTTGTATATCATCTAGCTGCCCATCTAACATCAGCTCTACTGTATTGACAACTTGACAACTGGAATGCCAAGGGCACAGGAAACCTAACATAAAAGGGATTATTTGTTCAAATCGCGTTCGAAAAAAGTATACACGCGGAAAATATCCATAGTCTTCCGAACTACAATAACATTTCACTGAGGGTCCTCTGTAAAGGTGCTACAAAGAAGCCTTTTCACCTCGGTTAGCAGTACCGATCTCTATACAGTAATATTCCATCAAGGTTATAACGTCATGTATCTACTGGCTAGGTAGGCATGACACGTGCGCATAGAATAAGATCACAAAAATTTAAGGTTGTATTGTATGGAAAATTACCATCAAAAATTAGATCACCAAATAGCATCTACAATATTAATTTTAATTCATGTAATTCTTTTAAACCAGGTGGTCCGACGTGAAAGGACTTAATACCTTCTATACGATTCTCCTTTTTGCACTAGGAACTGCTATATTTTTGTATAATCAAATGTTTCATAATTATTAACGTGGTTAACATGTGACTATTAAACGTGAATCAGCATAACAAAGAACGACGGTTTTTTTATACGAGAACAACCAACCTCACTTAAAATAGGCCAAGGGCTTTCTTAATTAGTAATAAGAAAGTTAAAGGTTAAAAAACTTGAAAGCTGAAACCCATAATGTGGCGAACAGTATGACTGTGTTGCCCCCTGATATAATTGTTTTAGAACTCTTATCTATTTACAAACTAACATTTATTATCATTTATTATTGCCCGGTTTCTATAATCAAGAAAATTTTACCGTCCGTAACTAAAACGAATCATTTACTTACGGATGGTAAAATTTTCGTTGAAAATTCAATGAAATTTTACCGTCCGGAAGCAAAACGAATCGTTTCTGGATTGTAAGAACCATTGATAAGAGTACCTTCTTGGTTACCAACCTACTGCTGGTTAAAATAAATATAGTTGTTTTCTGTGTACTTACACAGCTACATACAAAAACTTACCCCGCAGGTAGTTCCGAATGTGGCGAGAAAAGAAACGCTCCATGAGGCGACAGGCACTTCCTGGTACTCCCTTGCCATTAACCCGGAGCCTGCTGCACAAATGCCAAATAAGCTTCCTACCAGCCGACTGCAGCAACAGTATCGGCCAGCGAGCTTCTTCTTTTACTATCATAACAGAAATTTTACCTATGCACATGTTTATTACATTTTTAATGACATCTGAGCGGTCTTAAATATAATAGTATACATATAATTATACAGATGAATTGGGGAGTGCAGTGTCGAGCAGCTGACCTGGTCGCATATCTGTAACTGTTGCCGGAAAGGTCGAGCCCTCTCACATAATGTATGTACGCTATACACTAGCGTAAATGTATTTTAAAAACTACGTTAAAATAACCGTTCCCCACAGAGTACAGCAATTATATTATTGTTGTCGCCACATCAGAAACTCTTATTTATTTTATTAAAAATAGGAGCCAACTATAATAGATGATAAAACAGTTGACTTTTTAGACATAATCATGACTAGTCATACCGGTAAAGCAATACTGTTAGTCGGTTGATAAATATTGATGAATAGTGAGGTTATAAAAGGGTAGGAATCCTTACTAATATTATAAATGCGAAAGTAACTCTGTCTGTCTGTCTGTCGCCCTTTCACGCCAAAACTACTGAACCGATTTAAATGAAATTTGGTACACAGATAGTCTAGAGCCTGAGAAAGGACATAGGTTACTTTTTAATGCGAAAAAAGGGGTGTAAGGGGGTTGAAAGTTGGGGATGAAAAGTTGTATGGAAGTATCGTCATATTTAGAGCTAGAAGCTTGAAACTTATTTTTTAGGCTGTTGATTCGATATAAATAAATATGACATTCAATGTTTGTAAAAGTTTTATCGTCAAGGGTGTAAAATAACAATAGGGAATAGGGGATGAAAATTTGTATGGAAATATGTAAGATTTATGTGAATGTTTTATAAGTTTGCGACAAGAGACAACATATTAGAGCTATTTTGATGTAACATTTACTCATTTCTTAATATTATAAATGCGAAAGTAACTCTGTCTATTTGTCTGTCTGTCACCCTTTCACGCCAAAACTACTGAACCGATTTCAATGAAATTTGACACACAGATAGTCTAGAGCCTGAGAAACGACATAGGCTACTTTTTAATGCGAAAAAATGGGTGTAAGGGGTTGAAAGGTTGGGATGAAAAGTTGTATGGAAGTATCGTCATATTTAGAGGTAGAAGCTTGAAACTTATTGAGCGCTCGCAACGTCTCCCTGCACAACAAATTAGGACTTCGCTAACACGCGTGAGGAGATCGAGCATTGAGCGGTCACAATTTTCCACTGCACAACATTTTACGACGGCGACGTTGCGAATCAAGCACCGGCCGCCCGTTCACAGCGGCTTATGGTACAAAGAGAAAGACAACGAGCGCGCAATAGAATATTAGCTCACAGTAATAGGTCGGCTTTCAGTTACGATACAAAATACTGTAAATTTGAGGAATGAGTAAGATTTAAACTAAGTGCCATACAAAAAATGGATAGATGAAGCGAGCGGTTTGTGCTGTGCATCCGGCAAAGTGATTCTTCTCAATATATAGGAACTACCACAACCGATACAAAATTTTTCAACGGATATTCGTCCATTGTCCGCAATTTTTTTTAAAAAGTGCAATAGTCTCTTTCATATGACTTCGTTTGGGAATAAAATAAGTTAAGAAATGAAGGAAGGAAACTTCATGCCCACTTTTAAGGCCGGAAGGACAGGTTTACCGCCTCATAGGCAGTCTTTTCCCGCAATCAAACTTTTAGTCACAAATAGATTTCCACGCGAGCGAAGCCGCGGGCACAGCTAGTTTATTATAAGTTGTTAACAATCACTTGAGTGGTGACCGAGGTTAGAACAACATAGCAGTTATTGTTTTTATTGATTTTGATAGTTCATAGCAATAGCTGTGAAACTGTTTCTAACATTATCGACACTATTAACAAACAAATATTCAAAGAATTGATGTATCCAGTTTTGTAAGGTACTACTTAACTATCTACTATTCATAACATACCTAGGCGTCTCGTGTTTAATATATATAATTTATAAAATATTATATTTACTCCTAGTCTGACTAACTCATATGACATTAAATTTATTATATGTGTCAATTATGATTTGAGACATTTACTACAATTCATTTATGAATACAATTTCAATAATAATTATTTAAACTTATGGTAACTAACTAAACAAAATGATAGTTTTACCTTCCTCCTCGTATTCTTGTAACAAAGCGTCTATCCAGTCTGGTCCAGCAAAGTATGCTGGCAAAAGGTTCGAACCCATTTCAGAACACATCCTTATATTAACCGTAAACACTTTCTCCGCTTACATCTACTATCGTTATCTAGTATTTTGTCTACACACATTACTCATATCTACTTATTTTACAACTATTTACTTTTTGTCATCATGACATAGTAAATATAAAGGTTAATGCCAATTTTCGATACTAAATATTTTAATTTATGGTGCCACTATCCAATAGCCCTTACCATAAACTATACATAGTGTTTGTATACTCTTTGCTAAACATAACATATTTTTTGTGGAAAGTCATGCAAAGGCATCAAATGTAGAAACGTAATCATATTTTAACCCAAAAAAATAAATATAATTATGTATAAAATACGCAAACTTAATATTAGAAAACGTTAGTACCTATATAATCTGAACGATAAATGCCTCCAAAAATTCGTTTGTGTATTTTAAAACTAAAAATTGTAGATTAGAATCTTTTTTCATTCAATATTACGCCATTTTGATATTCGGCACATTAAGCATTCCTAATTTAAATTCATTTCTTTAAAACGCTTACTAAAAAAATATTCTATTTTTGAAATCCGCACTCACTTGGCCCCAATAGACTTCAACTAGACACATGTCATAATATTAAATATCTTTGGTAGTAAAAGTGTAGTAACGAAATGATATCATATCGATTACTACTGCTCTATTATAGCTTTACTATTTTGATTCTGGGATTATCTGAATATACTGTTAATACAGATAAAACAAAATGGTTGTATTTAGTATCAGTAAACGTTCGCACCTAGTCAATCACCTGGAATTAAACTTCATTCACAATGTGTTATTGTGCCAGTGTGCAGTTATTGAGCAGGTCTCATGCATTAAATGTCTAGGAATATTAATCGACGAACATAGGTCTTGGAAACCACAGATTGATGCACTAACCAAACAAATAAAGAAACTAAGTCATATATTTAAGAAAATTAGGTCAATAGCAGACCCCAGACTCAGTCGAATTGTCTATTTCAGCCTCTGCCAGTCTATATTGGGTTACTGTGTAACATCTTAGGGAGCGTCAAAAAAGACGATACCTACTTCTCAACCTCGAAAGAGCTCAAGGAACAATATTAAAAATTGCTTGGAAAAAATTCGCGCTTAAAATGGCGCTATTCTACCGACGCCCTATACTCGGAATGCTCTCTTCTACGTGTGAGGCAGCTAACATATTTTTCTGTAAGGATATGTATATCTTCGGTGTTGTTGCGCTTCCACAAATGTGCAAAGACCTTGGCTCGTAACTCACATAAAACCCTAAAGTTTGATAGACCAAGATAATGTTCTTCGCTCGTAGATCATTCGCGTATATCTTTCCTTTCCTCTACATAATTTTTTTTTAGACTGATAATACTATAGTTAGCATGACTTCATTTCGTGGCAAAAGAGCTGTACAGACATAGCTATTACCCAAAATTATGCACAAACTGAGTACCTACTTAATGAGCACTGATAACACACATACATACGCACACACACATACATACAAACACATACACACTTACAAACCTTTATTATTTTTATTATGTATCTACCCATAAAGTAAGCTTTTTGTGATATGTGTGCAAATTCACATTTTTCACTTTTTTTAATATGCATTTTTTCTGTTTAAATTAAATATAACGCAATTTATGCTGCGCACATTTATAATTTACAGCTTTGTTTTCGGGATGGAACTGGACTTCACGTCACAGGGAATCCTAGTGTGGACCCAGTGACACTTGTAATTTAACCATAAGTTTCACTGTATTTTTATTATATGTAACAAAATGTCTGTACTAGCAATTTTTTTTTTATATCATAGGGGGTAAACGATTTACTATTAAATTATTATACTTACATGTATACCAAATCTAACTAAACGTTGCATCTCATGTTTTAATGTTGAGTAAATTTCAATTAAAGAAATAAATTCGCGGCGTCTAGTCGTAGATTATTGAGCTAACATGACAAGGATGGTTCTCATTATGTTAAGGTAGTGTTGTTAATACTTACATTTATATAGAACTTAAACATAGCTGTACCACTACATATAGCTAGCTAATCTTTATTTTTCTAGAACTGTATATAACCCTATACGTAACAATTGATCGAGTGCAGTATGAGAGAGAAGCATAACGCTGTTGTGTGTGTGAGCTAACGTCTATTCATACGAAAGCCTTAATAAAAGGAAAATAAGTAAAATGGTTGTGTGGAAAAGTGAGACGAAGTGGGCGTGGCGTCACAAAGGCGGAACATTTTTCTTGTAAACTCCGCCCAACGGAAAATGTTCGAGACCCGCCCTCACGCCATTACGACACAAACCACATTTAAAACCAGCCATCTACATTCAAACATATTTGCAATGTCTGTCCACTTATTCATGCTATGGTTTAATTAAATTTATTTTTGGGACAGGTGATTCAAATGTACTACCATTAAGTTGTACGAAAATGGATTTATATAACCGTACATAACAAGTCTAAAATAATATATATATGTATAAATAATATAAAAAATACCGAACGATTAATCTATAGAGAAATCGATGGAACAGTGTCAGTGTAATACGTCTTTAGGATTAGACATTATTTTGTTAAACTAAGAGATTTGCCGTTGAATGTGCAGGCTGAGTTTTAGTTGGTACGAGTATACATTTTTCAACCATTTTATATACCTCACACCTCGTTTGATTTGTTGTTCTTTTATTTAAACAAAAATTTTAATGTTCACCAATCCAGTGATACATCGAGTTAAAAAGGGAACGAAACCAATTTAAAAAGCCCTAAGTATAAAATGAAGGAGTGTAAGAAATGTCCGACCTTATATGAGAGGCTAGTCACGAGCGATGGGTTATACATTTATTAAAATACATTTATTATATGTATATCAAAAAGTAAACAACAGGACAAAAAAAGTTGTATAAACACGTGCAATTACAATAATTTTATTCAACTTCATCCTATAGAAACTTAACACAAATCACATTGAAATATTTTCTAGAAATATATAAAATTCAAATTCTTGAGTTGCAGAAATACTCGACGTCAGTGGCGGCCTCAGGGGGTGGCAAGCTGGGCCACCGCCTGGGGCCTCGCTCTTGTAAGGGCCTCGTACCCTTGCACAACAACCCAAATAGAAAAATATTTTTGCTGGCTGAAGACAGATATTCATAATAAAAGTGTAGATTGGAGCTCAGCAGCAGCACTGGGCAATACTCAGGCTTGAAAATCATTAACCCCGCCTTTAAAAATACTTTTAAAATAAGTGTCTAATTTGACTAACTCTTCCTACCATTATAAACATTTTATTTGTTATTTGCATGTATAGATAGTTCGGCAGCGGTGGCGGCCAGTTGGTGTGCCTGTCCAAGTGGCCTCTACAGTCACAGGAAATACAGGACATTTGGGTACGCGACCCCGGTCTCTGCGAGCTACGTAGTCTCAGTCCCCTTCCCTTCAAAATTTTCAAACAAAATTTTCAAAACAACAAATACCTGTTAAAATAAATAAATCATACTCAAAATAGTAAGTTTCCGAATACAATGCTTCTGCCTTTGATCTGCTATGAAATCTGCTAGGAAATGGGTTTACAAAAAAAAGAAATACTACAGTACAGCCAATAATTACTCTTGTAAAAAGTATCACCGACTTCAATGCGCCTCAAAATACCCAAATCGCTTTAAGTGTGCCTATAAAATTTTAAGAGTTCTCTCAATTTCTCCAGGATCCATCATCAGATCCTGACCCGATGACCATGGGATCACCTGGGAAGTATACCCTTTCAAACAAAAGAAGAAATTCCCAAATCGGTCCAGGCGTCTTTGAGTAATCGGTGAACATACATACAAAAAAAACATACAGTCGAATTGAGAACCTCCACCTTTTTTGAAGTCGGTTAAAAACATGTTATTGAATTAATTCAAATATCAAACGCATTCACAGACAAGCAGCAGTAGCCCTTCTGTCTCTTTTCTTCCGGTACAGCCTTCTCGTTTCTCTACAAAGAACTTGGAACAGCAAATAAAACATCAGTCAGCCATTTTTAATTTCTTATTTATTTTTAAATGTAAAGAATGAACTTGTTTTTGATATTTGTTGTTAGAAGAGATTAGTATCTCCCTAATAACAAAAAATAATAAAAATAATAACTAGACACATCAGACGGCCGTCTGATCCCAAATTAGGCAGAGCCTGTACTACTTTTACTGCGTTTATTTCTAAATGACACCCAGACACAACAAATGATCATTCTCATCACACAATTATTTGTCCTGGGTAGGAATCGAACCCACTACCTCTGGCTCAGCAGTCAAGGTCACTAACCACTAGACCAACAGGCCAGTCAAAAATATCAGAAGTCTGCAATTTGCCTGATGAGGCTTCTCTATTGGAGCAATATTTTAGTGCCAATTCTAGAATCCTTTTCACAGCCGTAAAAAAAATTAGAGCCTCTCACGTCATATTAGATTCAGGCCAAATCACAGCTTGACAAAAAGACATCTACGTTGGTTTTATTGAACCAGTTCCTCAAATGGTGTGGCATCAGTAACAATATATCTGTGGCACCCAATATTTGTCGTGTTTGCGAATGTCTAAACTAAAGCATTTACGATAACACATCGTAATCAAGGATGTACTTGATGATACACTTTGGTGAATATAAACCGCAAATAAAACAAAATAAATTCCAAGAATTAACCCCTTATTCGCATAATATCAGGTTCGCACATGCTTACGGAACTAAATGTATACTGACACTACAAAAATAGTAATGATAATTTTTAGGAAAAATGTAGACTTACCATCCTGACTTGATTAAAAAAAAGTTTTTTTTTAATTAGGTAAATATCTCCCTTTCCTTACGTGATTGAAATAAATGATTATTTTCCTGGTAATAGGTGCATGATTATCTACGAAATACGCTACTAATTTAACCTTGGAAATTTTGAGTGTTGCCTAGGATAATTGAACATTACAAAGATTTTACTCCAATATACGTTTTTCTGTTTCATTATACAATTTATTAAATCTTTATGTGTGGTTAACTCTCTCAGAATATCCATATTATCTGTCACGAGAAAGCCAACGACTTCTAGGGTTTTAAAAAAGAAAATAAGGCTGTGATGGGACTGCCGACAGAAGGTAAAACTTAAACGAAACGACGAACTTAAAACGTCACATTGGCAGGTTGATGACATTAATTAATAAGGAACTGACAGAACTCAATGTTTAGGTTAGCGCCCTCTAGTGGATCTATACACGTATTATTAGCGTGACTTTCACGAGTTCAGTGCTTTTTCCCCATGGCAAAAGTGCACAAACGTGCAAAAAATTATAGTGGTAACTTATGATTTTGCATGTGGTATAACAAAAATGTTTCCAAATAATAAAATTCAGTTGACAAATAGATTAGAAAAAGTACTGAACTATTTAGTGTTTGCCTATTTATACACAGATAGTGCCTTTCATGCTGTATTTTTAAATTAATAATTATAAGGATTAAGAAAAAAACAACTGATCGCGAATTTATCTAAGATAACACCAAGTAGTGTTAAATTTCTCTTGAAATAACTTTTAAGAGTATGTGGTATTCACACAATTCAATTATACATTTATACATAAATACATATTATACTTATATATATATAATAACACAAAACATATATACTTACATTGTAACACAAACATACATAATACATTGCATTTATCTGTACATGAAATAAATAATATTTGTAATTAAATATTATTTATTTTGTGTCGTCACTATACATTCCCTACTGTGTCGGACGCATTGTAAAAGCGCAGCGTAACCGGTTCTATCGTTCGCTAGTACGCGCGGGCGCAGCGCAGGACAGAGGAGTCAGTCTGACATAGCTATACCGCGCAGAGCCCGTGTCGCTTGTTTACGCACTATTTGCTATATACCTGATCCTAAGCTTTTGTAAATATAAAATCTGTGTTTTCTAATCTGTCGCTAAAACTGATGTTCTCCTTCTTTTTCCATTTCTGTGTATCTTAGACTGTGTGCTTGTGCTATTCTACCCTTCTGTGCTTTCGCAATAAACATTCATGTAAGTGCTTGACAATTACTTTTATTTGGTGCACTCATCCCAAGATACCAACCATAAGTACATATTTGTATATATTTCAGCATAATGAACGTCCCTAATACTATGCTTAACAGTTTAGAGATTACATATGGAGCGATCTTGTTCATGGAGTGTGTATTTCATGTTTGCCACGTATTTCATGGAAAGTGTAAGCGTTTCTGCCATATGCATAATTAAAATCAAACATCATACATAAATGAAGCAGGCTCCATCAGGATAAAGTAGTGCCAAACGTAACGGAGACAGGGCCTTGAATGTGTGTGAAATAAATGCCAGTTAAACATTTCGATAATCAAACAAGTACGCAGCCTACCTGACGGTAGCAGTCAGCGATGCTCGTAATACCAGCGAGGAGGGAACGGAACTGTCTTCTAGCATCGTTTCCACAATCTTGTATTTTTTTTAAATATTTGGTATTTCCTACGCCGCGACCGCCGTGTATATCGTGGCCAAAGCTCTGGCAGATGATTTATCTGTTCATTAGTTTATAATATAATTTCTCTTTAAAATATGTACAGCCCAATTAGGAACGTATGTACCTTCACTCTATGAATAGTTAAGGCATAATGACACTGTTGATGTAACAAGCTTATAGGCCCCGTAATCACTTATCAAACAGCGTTAGCGTGTGCTTTTATAATCTTACCTCCAAAATAAAAACTTAGTACTACATACTTGGGTCGTGTTGGGTTCCTGCTTCTATGTTACCTGAGTTAAGTGTTATAGACACCGTGTGAAAGATACTTCTTGTATTTCAAGCGTTTATAGCGTTTTTTACTTTGTCGATACTTTTTTCCAATCAGAGTTCTTAAGAAATAACATCTCTTTTGCAATTATTTTTGTCCTACTATAACTTTTATTCTATTTCACTATCTATGGTGTACTACACGGTAAGGTATTAATTTGGCAATCAGCCAAGACTTCGGCACTCTGAGGGATATCCCGCCTATGTCACAGTAGAGGATAACCTAAAACCGTGTTTCAGTTGGTTCCATTCCGACGTATCATTTTACTGTGAGGGTTGATAATGTTGTACATTTCTCCACAACAATATATATCTCCTTTATTAATTCTACGCCATTGTTTGCTCTTTATAAAAGTCATCCCAACTTCATCCGAGGTCCACCGAGTACCAACATTTAAAGTGAGGACCTAAATATTAAGAAGAGAAGAAGAAGAAAGAAATATTATAAATGCGAAAGTGAGTTTATTTGTTTGTGTTTTCGCGCCTTCACTACTTAACCGATCATAATGAAATTTTGTGAAGTTCTTTGTATGATAGTGGTAACTTAATATTAATTTATTATTAAAAATGTAATATTCAATATATAAATATGTGTATTTAAATAGCAAGGCCAAGATACCAATGTTCTTCACCATACATTTTTCAACCTTAAGAAACAATGTTGGTGTCTTACAATATTTAGTTCTCCCATTCAGCGACGATTTGGAACAAGCGTAAATTGATGGTTGATACCAAAAAGTTATACGACAAAATGAAAAGGGTGCTTTAAAGTGATCTATATCTGTCTGTTGTAGGGGATAAAATCGAATATAAATGCCATTGGACTACCTCTTTACATTGTTATCTCTTGTTTTATTAATAGTTTAATAAACATTGTAGAATACAGGTACCAATATGACTAGTATACACAAGATATTCCGCCCTGTTAGTCTATGGTCGAGAACGGTCATAACCCTTGCGGAATAGTGTCCTTCGTACTCGGCACCTTCGCTCCAATAGCCTATCCATCCATGTCACACGCGGCACTTGTCACGGCACGGTCTCGGATTTGCGGCGTGGTAACCCTACCCGAATTAATCAGGCCCGTGCCGTGAGGCCAAAAAATTAATTTTTAAATTAGTGTTTTAAAACCCTAACCCAAAAAGGAAGGGTGTTATAAGTTTAACGTATGCATCAAAGCCCCTAAGCGAATGAACAGACTTTGAGTTCGTTTTACTGTTTAAAAGGTGAAAGTGTTATTAGCTGTAGTTGAAAAAAATCTGTTCAGCCATTTAATAATAATATAATAATCACTTTATTTCATAAAGCAATTGTAGTACATAATAAATTAACACAGAAATCAAGTATATAAATAGTGCGTGCAATCAGTGGTTGCAGCGCTGTCCTCCTAGCTAGGTTATGAATAACCTGTATTAAGGAGTAACAGTCCCGAACCCCTTTCGGTGGTAGGTATTATAATATACTATCTTAAAATATTGTATGCTTTTGCTTGTTCTACGTTAATACATAGTTAATGCAACTTTACATATTTTTTAATAAAAAACAGTGTGCTTGTGAATTTGTGATTTGAAGATCATCTGTTTTTTTCTAATCCTTAAAGGGATGTGAGTAATTTCTACTAGTCTGATCCCTTGCAGAATCACTTTGTTGTCCGTCTGTCTGTCTGTTTGTTTGTCAATACCCTTTTTCTCAGGAACTCATGGACGCTTCAAGTTGAAATTACCAAATACCAAATACTTATGTCTGCGGTCTCTTGAAGCTATGAAAAATCAAGCTTCTAAGTCAACGCGATCTAAAGATACGGCCATTAAACCTTAGATTTTACCAAATTTTAACATTTCGCAAGTAAATCAAAACCTATACTTCCCATTGACCTAGAATCATGAAATTTGGTAAGAAGCAAATTCTGACAGACAAGACAGACAAGAAGTAAAAGAATAAATCCGAAAGTCGTTAATTTATATCACATAAAAAAATTGTGTTTGTGATTACAAACTTATAATTCGCGGTTGAGTTGTTGACTTTGTCGTAAATCGATGTATGGGAGAGTATTCTTAGAACTGCAAATTTAAGGTTGTCTTTCGGAAAAGACGGGCAAACATTTTCCAGAATGCTCGAGATGAACGTACTATCTACATCCAACTTTTTTTGCTTACGGAACCCTCGGTGCGCGAGTTTTTGCGACACTCTTGAACACTTGTCCGATTTTTTTGACTTTCCTAGGTTTTATATAATTTTTTTTTTAATAATTTGTAATACTAAACCCATTCCCAAAAACAACAAATTGAGATTACCAAAAAACCTTATAGAAAATATTATGTGTTATATCGTGCCGTAGTTGTCAGTAGGCAGACAAACAATCATTCTAGATTCAGATGTGTTCATATTTTAACACATGATATCCAGTACACCTAATTCCCAACTTCAAGTTACAACACAGATTAATTAATGGTTACAAAATAAATGATCTTTAGAGGTTGACTCATACAAAAATCATTCTTCAGCATTAGTAGTTGACAATTCTATTAACCTTTCTTACGTACTATATTGCATTTTTTTCACTCAAAGTAATTTTTCTTTCTAATTTCAAAGATTGTATGTGTTTTATGTCTTGCTCTCCAAAGCTGCCATCACTTCAAGTGTGAAATAAATTTAAAACAACTTAACAATAATACTGACAAGTGCCACGTCGGAGTTCGCGGGTTCGATGCCCACTCAGGGTAAAATATTTGCATGCATGCATGGATATGTCTTTTTTTCTCTCGGCTGTTTCCATATACATGAATTAAAAAATGTATGTAAGTACGTTAATCGTGTTTTAGAACCTGTACAAGCTCGGCCTAGTTTGGACCTATGTAGATAGGGCTGCGTAATATGTTGCAGAATTTATTTTATTAACTAGCTGAAGCTTTAGACGTTATCCTGTCAAAATTTATACAAATTTGTTTTAATGAAATCATACTAATGAAAACACTTCTAGTTTTCCCGGAATTTTCTTAGTCCTGTTCTCATTTTTCTTTACCTAAACACCTTATTCAGACTATTATAAAAGAAATAATAAGACAAACCAGTACAACCATTCTCAAGTGTTGCGCTTACCAACGAACAGCGTTTCATTTGTGACCAAACTCTTCTGCATTTCATGGTGTATTTGAAATAATAACTACAAATATAAAAATCAGTAACCGTTTTCTGTTGTATACATTTGTAAAGTTGTTGTATGTTTGTGACGTTTATCAATTCCCGTCACTTCGGGTCGGTACAAATTACCCCCGACATCCATCACATGCATCGAACGTCTGCCGTCCGGTACCCCCCCCCTATTTCCTATATTGTTCCCACTATTCTCCAATCTCATGCAAATTCATACGTTAATGGCTATGGTGATTGCAAATCTGTGTTCAGAAATTTTGAAATTGAACAAATAGCGGTCGTTTGCGAATCGGTCTCATTTGAATGAAGATAGACAGAATTTAACATTAAAACCGAATGATGTAGAACGTCCCTCGAAATTTTATATAATATGTAGTACTATACACATAAACTTACATTTTTGTCAATCTCCTTTACTTTATTTCTTTGAGCTGCTTCTTTTCAAAGTAATAGAAATTGATTTCAACACGTCAACACATTGAATAAAATACAAGTATTGTATCAATGTTGCTACTTCTCTCTCTCTCTCTCTCCCCTCCCCCTCTCTCCCCCACCCTCTCTCTCTTCCCCCCCTCTCACTCTCTCCCCCCTCTCTCTCTCCCCCCCTCTCTCCCCCCCCCCCCTCTCTTCCCCCTCTCACTCTCTCCCCCCTCTCTCTCCCCCCCTCTCTCTCTCCCCCCCTCTCTCTCTCTCTCCCCCCCTCTCTCTCTCTCTCCCCCCTCTCTCTCTCCCTCTCTCCCTCTCTCTCTCTTCTATATATATATACGTCATTTCTAGACGCTGTATATATTCCATATACATATATATAACATAAAGTTAAATACACATATTACATGCGTCTTTCTTTAAGGAGTAAACTCCAATAAAGCACAACAAAGCGTTACGCTGCCCTACGATCACTAAATTTTACTCTTCATATTTTTTTCATACCGGGCGCCTTATATGAAAATCGATTCTTAAGGAGTAAACTCCAATAAAATTAATATACGTATACTTTTTTATTCAAGTTCTTGCTAAGACACCTATATAGGAAATTAAAGCACGACACAGATTATATTACTAGGTATACACCAACGATTACAAGTTAAACTGTAGTAATAGTAGTACATTATACTCCTAGAAGCCTGTGTTTACACGGTATTATTATTACACGTTTAGGTACTTTGGTACATGTCATTAATAGAAAAGAGTAAATTATAACAGTTTAAATTGCGAGTAAGCAAAGGGCAAGAACTGTGAATGCATCTGGCACTGGGATCTGCCACTATTGACGAAAAATCAACAAACCCATGACCAGTCTCAGTCCGGTTAGAAACTTGATACTCACAGGCGGGGAGCCCGTCTTGATAGATTACTTAAAGAATTTATCATTTAAAGAAAACGTTACTATAAAAAATATTCCTATAAACCAGGATCATCAAAAACAGTATTAACAATGCGCAATAGATCTACATAATATAGGTACCTACGTATTATAATTTAATTGACGTACCTAGTGGCTCGGCTTTCACCCCCACCTAACTATAACTTTAGTCATTTGTACTTAACTGACTTTGATGAAACTTGCAGCAGTTTAAGTTAAGGCCAAACCTTTTTAAACTGTAATATCTAAAACTTTATAACAGAATTTAAAGGAAGCTTGACAAACACAACAGAACAGACAAATCAACGGCATTTAAAAAATACAGCTGCTTTGCAGTTTCATAATAGTATTTATAATTAACTGACTGGCCTGTTGGCCTAGCGGTTAGTGACCCTGACTGCTATGCCATAGGTCGTGGGTTCGATTCCCACCCTAGTCTGGGTGTTCTTGGTATCCGTTATTTGTATGTTTGTAAAGTTCCCCGCGATACAGGAGTAATTCCTAATGCGGGAGTTGTCTTTAAAAAAAAAAAAAAATAACAGATTTCATTATTCTGTAGAGCCTGAGAGCAGCCGTTAATTGTCTTCATCGTCACTTTCCCTCAGGTGAGTATGAAGACAAACGCCTAATCCTTTACCGAATAAAAAAAGCCTTCTTACATCATTTAAATATGTATACAACAATTATAACAAACCAAAGGCATCTCATGTAGCTCCGGCAGTAGGATATCATCACTACATATTATAAAACAAAGTCATAAAAACTACTGAACAGATTTTCATGCGATTTTCACTAATAGATAGAGTGATTCATGAGGAAGGTTTAGGTGTATAATTTGTACCCGTGCGAAGCTGGGGCGGGTTGCTAATACAGTAATAATCTTAACTACCATTGACTAATACTAAGCTAAAGTAATGATAGCCGAGTAATTCAATTATCGCGATGCGCATTTGCATGTTATGCAATGTTAAAAAAAACATCGCAAGGATATGGAAATGTTTGAGACTTGCCACACTTCTAAACCTGTACAGTGGACTACTTGCCCTTTTCCCCGTAATATCGAAATAATACTAAAAGAAAGAAAAGTAATTCCTAAAATAATACGATATTGATAAAAAAGCGATCCCCTATACTACTATTAAAGGTTGACGGGGATTTTGCCTTCAACAACTGATATGTAAATACCCTCTGACTTAAAGATTCGAAAAATTCTCATATTTATATTATAGTTGTTATTTATTTTCTCTGGTGAGCCGTAAAATACGGTTGTATGGAAATGTGGGGATTTACACCGTGTTATAGTTTGACAAGATGACAGTTATAGGAAAAGGCGGGAGGTGCGGGGCGCTACGGAGGGTTATGAAAGTACACCCGCGTTTGAGTTGTCCTGCTAACTCCTTTATTGCAATCTTCCATTCTTTATGTTGCCCTCGTCTCCCTTTCTGATATCATCACATTTTATTGAATTATAACGAAAGTATACAGCATGTTATACGGTACAAAACTATATAGAATTATGTCTATGCAAATGTTTGTTCCTTTTCGTATTTTAAACGCAAGTACTTTCAATCACGGTCTATCCAATTTTAGAGATAAAAGGTCGTCGGAATGTTTAGACTCGGTGGATAGTTCTTTGCTCGTTGAAGCATGTAATCACATGAAAACAATATGGTAAATAGGCACTCCAACGATATCCCTAACATACAAGGACATAAAACTGTTTTGGTAGCGACAGACATAAAACGACGGAATTCTAATTGAAAATATTAACCTTAACTAATAACTTCTCTTACTTTTGCATACTAATGACACGATATAAAATTCCAAGGAAAACTTACATAGATAAGTACATAAAAGCGATACAATTATTAGGCATTACCACAATTAGCGTTCTATTAGAGTAGATAGGGGTTGACAGTGTGATATTTTTTTGTAATATTCACTATATTATTATCTGAAGTAATAGTCGTAAATATATTTTTGAAACATTTCAAAGATCTTATTAAAAATTTAATTACATACTTAATCGAATATTATAGGTCTAATTACACGTCAAATATTTTCTCGAAATCAAGAACTATTGTCAGCATGTCTAAAATAAATAGAATATTCATTAAAATTGATACGTAAAGAACGATCGCTGAATTTTTTCGCCAGTATCGAAAAGACTAATTAAAGCTGAGAAACCGAATTTGTTGTCACGCAGAAAGTGTAAATTTTAATTTTGCTGTAGAAATTAATAGCTTTTATAACACCTTATTATTTCTATAGATATTGGAACGAGAACAATTTTCGGACATTATGGTGTGATATGGCAACGTATTCTCTTTATACTAATACAAAATTTCACTAACGATAAAGAATTGACGCTTACCGCACGTTGTCCAACAGTATCTGATAAGACTACCTAAGCATCCACAATGACATATGCTTTACGAGTTTTTAGTCACACTATTCAGAGTCTAGTTACATATAGCATAAAGAACAGTATCCCTTACTGTCGTATAAATTTACACACGTATGAATTGCACATTTAGTCGCGAGGGTGCGAAAACTTGTTGTTATCTTCAACGAGCCCAATTTCACCAAATGGATACTAAGTCCTAACTCTCGTATCTTTTTTATGTCGTACGGTGTTCGTGTTCTTTTAAAATATCGACATATCTCTTCAACAGCTTGTGTGCTGACACGCAATTTAAAAAGGATTTGCTTTACGGCCTCGTGGCCTAACGTGGCTCCGTTAACTTTAAACATTATAGATGCTTTTCTTACATTAGACACCTAAAGGTTTATTCGCGTAAAATTTGTCTAAAATTAGAAAACAAACCTGTTTTGCCATGACTCGAACTGTCGGAAATATTCCAGCCAGAACATATATCTAATAGTAAGTTACCCATGAAGCTGACATTGAAATAAAATTATCAATTGAATTAAAAGGTTTTGTGGAAAGCGGTTGATAGTGGTGAGGCCCTTGCTGATCTGTGCGAGCCGTCGGCTGTCGGCCGCGCTAGCCACTTCGCGCCTCGCTGCCCGCCCTTTGACGCTAAACCATGCGAGAAGTTATTCACTTATCAACGCGATCTAATGTCGACATTTTTCCCGTTTTTCCCCATCTTTTCGCGTGAACGGCTGTGCTCCAAAAGTGACATAATTGAATCAGCGTTCCCCGCCGAGCGAGGAGATTGTTACAAATTAATTCTGACAAACGTAAAATAAACACATTTAGACGTTAGACATGTCAATTGACCATTTTAATTTCTTAATCAAGATGTGTTTTCTTTTTGTATATATCGTAAATGAATGTTCGGTAGATATCTTCTTATATTCAACAACTTTCAACAGGCGACGCCCTACTGGTTAAATTGGTTGTATGTATACCTCTCACATGTCGTCATGTCTACTTAGTGTAGCAGAATTAATTTAAAAAAGAAACTTTTCCGTACGCAATGATATTTTTTCACTTTTATTATCATAGAATCTTAGCATAGAACATATTATAAAAGTTACTCTTTCACAGCAGCAATCTCTTGTTTCATAACACAGAACATAGAAAGAAAAATAAAAATATTTTTAAACTGTAATTACCTACACGAGTGTAATTGAAATAAAAAGGTAGTTCTGTCGGATAAAGGAAAAAGGCTTTGGTTACACTCGTTTCACGGCAAGTGTAATACAATTTGAAGCGAGTATCAAAGCGACGCTCAGAACCCTGTTTCGTTCTATGTCATCACGTATAGAACATGTTTTTTTTTATTTTATCTTTGCAGGGACTGCTACCTTGATATATTTTTTCTGTGTTTTCATTTCTAACTATGTATCTTAGTTATGAAGTTATTGTTACTACACTACTGATATTCTTAATACGAAGGTTTAGTAGTCAGCTACTATTTTACGACTAGCAGTTCCCGCGCGGCTTTGCTCGCGTGTACATATTTATATATTTTGCGCGAAACCCTAATTCTTTTTCCAAAATAAAAGTAGCCTACGTTACTCCTTATAATATCAACTATCTGCCAGTGAAAGTCCCGTGGAATTCGGTATATCCGTTTCGGAGATTAGCCGGAATATACAGACAGACAGACGGACAGACAGACATACAAAAATTGTAAAAACTGATTTTTATATCGGGCAAATAACTGTATGAGATTAAAAATATATATTTTGACATTACAAACAGACACTTCAATTTTATTTATTTGTATTGATGATAATGTATTGATGAAGACACAGATACCTAGGTTGTTCCGAAAATTGTTAGCTACAGAATAAATACAATCTCTTTTTTATAGAAACTATTTTAAATTTCAATACAAATCTCTTGGCTGAAACTCATTGGCCACCTATGCGTAGTTCTTTTTTTTAATATTTTTAAATAAGTAAATCTGTCACTCTTTTGTTTGCAACAATAGACGTCTCGCGGGAAGCTTTTCTTAGTATGATTTTTTATGATTACAAACGAGGGTTAACCTTCAAGGGATCTCACGATAATTTACAAGCTGCATTTTTGGAGTCTGCACCTACGTTTGCAACAGTTACTTATTGGTTTCGTGAATTTAAACGTGGTCGAGAGAACCTAAACGATGACCCCAGACCCGGCCGGTAGAGTGGCTATTGCGGGAGAATAGACACATTACACATCGAAAGATTCAGGCTGAACTGAAGATTGGATCACAGGCAGTTTCCACTTCATACCTCATTCTCTCACCGAAGAGCCCAAATCTCGCCGTGTTGATTGGTGCAAAATTTATGCTAGAAAAGTTTGAAGGAGGAATTTCGCAAAATGTATCCTATATCCTTACAACTGAGGAAACTTGGATCTACAGCTGCGATCCTCTTATGAAGCAACAGTTCACGCAATGGGTGTTTTAAGAAGACGAGTTGCCCACAAAAGTTGTTCACGGTCGGAGCGTTAATAAAAAAAAATTATACCCAGCGGGTTTTTTTCGACGCAGTGTACTAGCAGTTATTCCGCTAGAAGACCGCAGAACAGTTACTAGTGAATGGTATTGCCAAGTTTGTCTGCCTCAAGCTTTCGGGGAGTTGAATAGCAAGCGAGTTGAAGTCCGTGGCATTCTTTTTCACCAAGATAACGCGCCCGCTCACACAGCTGCTAGAACCATGGACTATTGCTCCGTGATTTGAATACTTCGGGAGTACAAATATTATCCCATCCTCCATACAGCCCAGATTTAGCACCATGCGATTTAGTTTTATTTCCCAAGGTAAAAAAATGCTTCGTGGGCGAAAATTTAACACTGCAGAAGAGGCCATCGAAGAATTTCGGCGGTTATTTTTCGACCTCTCGCAAAATTCATTTTTCAAATGTTTCGAAAGCTGGTTCACCCGAATGCATAAGTGCATTGGAGTTGGAGGGGAATGTTTTGAAAAGCTATAAACCTTTTTCACATTCCAACTATTTTTCATTTCACTAACAATTTTTAGAACAACCCATATATTTTATTAATTAGGTTATCTATTTTTCATTTTACCTTAGTTTTAATGAAATTTTGTTGACTTATGCGTGTGACATATTAAAATTTTCGCATCCAGTTAAGCTCGTAAATATTAAATTCCATTGTGGTTTACATGTAAATAGTGTTGGTACAAATGTCAGCGGACGCAGTCTGTGGTCGAGTAGTGCAGCGGCCGTTGCGTTTTGTCGGTGCTTTTTGCTCCGCGCTACGTTGCGGACACCCCTGACCACGCCGTATGTCCTGCGCCAAAATAGAGCTGCTACTTACTAGCTCGATGATAAAATGTCAATATTATATTATTTTGCACTATGGTTCTATAATACTAAAATAAGCCAGTATATAAGGCTTATAATAAGCAGAGCTACACCTGCATAAACGTCGGTTATCGAAATAAAAATGCTTTGTCCATCCTCAGGGTTCAAATTAAAACGATACAAAAGTTATATTTGGATGTAAGTAGAGATAAGTAGCATAAGTGTATATACTGTTGGCGCAAATAAAATGTGCATATATGTAATGGTATAAAATAAAGTTCGTTTGACGCATCAAACGAGCACACGTTTGTTTGTGGTTTACATAAATAAACATGTATTTTAGAAACAAATTTAATCAATAGACTGAGTTTCTAAACGATATATCATCTGATATTTCTTCTAAATGCTAAGCCACATAACTCAAAATATTCTATTCATATAATTTAGAGTAATTAAAAAATTTACATAAGAAATAAAACTAATTGACATCATTGAGTACCTTCGCATCGCAATCATAATGTGGTGGTGTGGTGGTAGAATAGTTACGACTACTCTGTAAGGGGTAAGAAAAGGCTTTTATCAGGAAATTAATTCACAATCTTCTTATTATAATTAAATTAAAAAAACAGGTTAGGGTCAATAATTGTAGGTAACAAGTGTAACTTGCTTAATAAGATCCTACTAATATTATAAAGGTGAAAGTTTGTGAGGATGTATGGATGTATGTATTGTATGGATGTTTCTTACTCTTTCACGCAAAAACTACCGATTGCGATGAAACTTGGTATGTAGATAGCTGGACCTGGATTAACACATAGGCTACTTTTTATCCCGATATTCCCACGGCACCGTGACTTACGCGAGGGAAACCGCGGGGCGATGCTATTATAAAATAATGTATGTAATTACAAAGTTTTTGCTATACTATGTAAGTGGTGCCGTTTTATTGTGGTTAGCTGTGGTTTAAAGTTATATATGACATTCAAATATGCTTATACGACTTGATTCACCTGAATCTAAGCTAAGAATTCTAATTTCAAATTAATTTTATTTTAAAAATATGGACTTTTTTTTTCAAAAGTAGTCGTTTCTTTATTGATTAGTGTTATGTTTTCATCGCATTTGAATCTTTCGTCATCATGGATACGTAAAAAATTTCGAGTAATTATGGAATATGAGTAGTACCGTCGTGGTAGCAACGGGGCACAAGCAGCACGCAACATCAACGACGTTACGGAGCTAGCACTACAAATCAACGCATCGCCTGTTATTGGTTTGCCTGCTTCCGTTCTGGTAATTTCGACCTGAAAAATGAACATCGTGGTTGTCCGAAAACTTTGGTCGACAATGACGAATTAAAGGCGATTGTGGAAGCTGATGATAATCTACGGCTGATTTGGCAGCAGCTTTAGCGTCATAACAATATTGGTCCATTGGCATCAAATTAGCAAGTTAAAAAAGCTTGACAAATGGGTGCCCCACGACTTCAATTATCGCCAGCGCGAAGTACGCGTCGAGACGTGCCTTGCACTGCTCAACAGACGCACACAAACGAAGAAATTTTGAACAGCATTGTTACCTGCGACAAAAAATGGATTTTGTTTGACAATCGCAAGCCCTCAGCAAGTTGGTTAAATCCTGATTCAGCACCTAGACAATGCTGTAAAAGAAAACTTATCCCTAGAAATGTGATGGTCAATGTTTGGTGGTCTAGCGCCGGTGTGATTCATCACAGCTTCTTACCAAACGGGTTGAGCATTACTGGAGATGTGTACTGTGAAGAACTGAACACAACGAATGAGAAGCTTGCACATCTCCAACCAGCTTTGGTCAACCGTTCGTCTCCGCTGCTCCTGCACGACAACGCGCGACCTCATACTGCACAGCAGACGGTCTCCAAGTTGCAAGAGCTGGGGTTGGAAGCTCTACGTCATCCACCATACTCACCAGACGTTGCACCTACAGACTTCTACTTTTTCCAAAATTTGGATAACTTCTTGGCGGGAAAAAAATTCAATACCCAAGGGGCAGTACAAAATGCCTTTGAAGAATTTGTTGCCTCCCGTCCAGCTGATTTCTTCAAGAAGGGAATCCATAAACTGCCACTGCGTTGGCAAAGATGCATCGATTGCTTGGGTGATTACTTTGATTAATAGAAATAAAAAATATAGAAAAGAAAATCGTTTGATTTTTTTTTATATAAAGGGCAATTTCATAGGTAAAGACCTAATATTACCTGATAACTTTTGCCCGTTGTGGATTTCGTCAATCAATTCAGAAATCCCTTGGGACAGTATTTTTTCTTAATAAAAGGTACCCTATGTCTTTTTCTGTACCCCTGACAACGTGATTCAAAATTTCATGATGATCGGTTTAGTAGTTAAAAAAATCGCTTTTTTAAAATAACTTACTGGTGCCCGCGACTTCGTCTGTGAAAAAAACAAATACTTATATAAAGAATTTTAGATCTGTAAACATGAGAAATATTTTACTCTCTTCAGTTTTATTTTCGCGGTAAAAAGTAGCTTATGTCCTTCTCCAAGGTCCCGAGTATCTCTATACCAAAATTCATCAAATCAGGTTCAGCGGTTTAGGCGTGAAAACGTAACGGACAGACAGACAGAGTTACACTCGCATTTATAATATTAGTATAGAATTATAGAAACGGTTTGAAATAACATGTGAAATTTCTGTGATATTTGCGTTGATCGATGGTGGTGGATCCCGTGCCTATTCGGGCAGGCAGGCTCGGCGGGTGACGACGTGTTTTGCGCCGCGTGACACGTGACGGCGTAATTAGTGCGTGACCGCCGGCCGACGGCGACGGCCCGTCCGTCGCAGGGTGCTACAAACACCCGCAATGTCACTGGTCCACATTGTTTATGTTAGCATCACACGTTTATATTAAAGTCCTCATTATAATTTTAACACAATCTAGTTTTGGGTTTCTGTTCCATGGAATCTTTGACACGAAGTAGTTTTTCCCTTTATGCTCAATTAGAATAAAATATAAGATTTTAAAATATTAACGCAAAATATATTATTCAAATGTATGTTGCTGAGCAGATTAACCTGGATATCACATCAAATTTTTGACATATGGGTCAGAATTTCAAACTTACAAGCGGTATTCAACTCGAGAGATGTCATCTTACATGTGTAGTTCTACCTAGGTGTAGGCCCTAACTGGCTACGTAACATGTAACCGAATAACTATTGATTATCGGTTATTTTCAAGGCGTGCTAGTATCTATAACAAGTTGATACCTCTTTTAGTTGATGCGTCATACGAGTTATACGAGGAGTTTCAAATTAACTTAGGTACGTTATAATGAGAGCTCGTTGTGCGATGCGTATGGTGTTTCTTTCATAGTCAGGTACAATTAGTATATCCGTCTTAATCTTACTCACTCATGTGCCTACCGGCCGTCCCCGGCGGACAGATGAATGACCCGTGAGTTTCCGAATGATCGAAATCGGGGATACGATTAAATACGAACGTGCATGTGCCGGCCGACTACCAAAATAACATCAGCGTAAGTGCAAATAATTTTCATGCATAATTATGTCAATGATTGTAGCGATTAGTAAAGACTGGTTTTATTTTGACTTTAAAATAATCTCAACGGTTCAGTTAGACGACTTGAGTAAAACACATATAATTGTTTTGGTTCGTTGACGACTAACATAAATATATCATACATTTAATGCAGACAGTCCAAAGTCAGAAATTTGATTTATGCCGCGTTCCAATAAACAAGAAACGATTCGTTTTGCTTACGGACGGTAAAATTTTCATTGAAAATTCAACGAAATCTTACCGTCCGTAAGCAAAACGATTCGTTTCTTGTTTATTGGAACGCGGCATTAGACGTTTACTCATGTAACTGTATAGCCAAAAAACCTTAGCTCAGACTTGAGACAGATAACTTAGTAGCCGCTCACTAAAAATTTGTTACGAAAATCATGCGTTCTCAAAACCAGTGACGCCTTTCAAGTAATTAGTTACGTTACTACTTACTTGAAAGGTTTACTTACTACCCCCTGTAAAATTCTATACAGAGAAAAATATGCTCAAAAGCCTTTATTTACCCTTTCTAGGATATCTAAAAAGCTAATCGTGACCAGCACCGAAACTACTGTGAATAATCCCTAATTTAAAATATCTAAAAAGGCATGTTGTGTTTGAAGTTATCGGGTAAGTTCACAAAATGCTATAAAATGCATCGATAGACTTATTTACGAGTGACGAGAGGGTTTCAGATGTGTCTGTGTCACAATCAATCCGCGGTAAATTATATAAAAAATACATTTCAAGCTTCAGCTGACTACGAGATGGTTTCTTTATTAGTTTTCCCCGAGGCGCGCGCAGCCACCGCGCCTCGCGGGGGACGTGTGAAAAAAATCTTAGCGGGATTAAGGGCCCGTATAACAGGCTCCAAGGCGGACTTATTGCTGTAATACAATCTCTGTTATGTCGTGCACGGATTACCCGTATTGGCGTGTTTCACGCAAAAACATCGTTCTACACAAACTCATGCGACTTAATACGATGTTCTTTGCATACATTACATGTCGTACGTATTTTAAAGCGTGTTTATTTATACATATATATATAAATGTGACTAAAGAACATGGAGTTTTCTAGTTCCGGTATTTATTACATAAAAAATTATACATGAAAATTATTTTAACTATGTTTTTTGTAAAGTAATAAAGTTTATAGACAAAACCCGAGACTTGATATTACAAACATTATATATAATATATAAAAATAAATAAATCACAGTAAAATAACGACTGCTCAAAGCTCAAGTTGCAAATCCCTGCAAATTGAAAAGGCCATTATCGAGTGCAAGCAATTTACACGCAGCTGGTGCTACGGGGCGCGAGTATCCGTCGCGGTTACGCCGTAGCCGCTACGAACCGCTACAAATGTATGTATACTACGAATGATCCTTTTTCACTATTGAATAACTAATTGATAAGAAATATTTTACGTTTTTAGATCCGTGTTTAAAATTAAATGTTGACTAACATAAGTAAGAAGTTATGACGTTATGACTTTTTAAAACAATGAACAATATTCTGATAATGAACGAAACGAAACTATGTTAACGACAAATAAATACTTTTTCTTGATAGACATTAAATTATTTTTAATGTTGGGTGTTTACTATAATCTTTAAAGTAATTGAGCCCATAGGCTAACAAAATACAACAGTCCATTTTCTTAAAAAATGCGGTTTAAAGTTTCATCAGTGAAAACATTTAGTTTCCGGCCTAAAAAGATAAGTGATTTTTTCAACGTCAGCTGTAGCCGTTAGGGTCGGATCTCGTAAATAAGTGAGCTGTTGACGAGTGCGGTGCGCGAGGAATTGAAAATAGCGCCACAGGCTAACGCGTTACTTATGACCTCCCACTTCTTATACCATCCCTTAGTAATGTCGATTTAAAAAATAAAAATATGCAAAAGATACGGTACGTGGTCCAAGACCAAATATAAAATATTTATATACAAATTTAAAACAAGAGATAACCAACGCCTATAGAAACAAACATTGTTACCCAGTTTTTTTAAGTGAAAACTTCTTTGGCGGCGTTGTGCACTTTTTGGGATGGGTAAAAAATGTTAAACTCGCGTCAGGACACGTGGCCTGATTGAAAATTCGTAAGACGGAGCCGAGTTTCCTATATTTTAAAAAAAATTAACATTTGAAATTCAAACATTTATCAGCGGCCAGGAGCGCAAAACTTCTAGTGTACCCTATGTATACTTACCATTAGATATGTTATTACCTACTTTTTATTTTTAACCTACATTACAACCTTATTATATATCCAGTTGTGTGTGTGTGTATGTATATGCAAATACATTGTGAAGTTATGTTTTCACTTCTGACGTGCAGTCCTACAACTGACTCCTTTTTTTTGTACTAGTGAGGGTCTATTATTTACAGTTTAACTTTAATTACTTCTTTAGCACGGACCTATTACACTATTGATGCGTTACTAAAGTTACTCCTGCACCAATCACTTATACGCTTGCTCATATGAATTCAATAATCTTATGATTAACCTTCAATTGCTTTTGTTTTCAGGGACACATAAAACTTTTGTAGTGGTCATACTGTTACCTAAGCAGTCTCCTTACAGTGCATTCTAGTTAGAATGTGTCTTCAATTAAGTACCTATATGTGACCGATGGCGCACGTCCCGTCCATCGGTGAAACCGCATACTTTAATCGAATTAGACCATAGTGTTTTCGAACTCCCCCGCCGCGTCTGTCTGTCTGTTCGCGATAAACTCAAAAACTACTGAACTGATTTTCATGCGGTTTTCACTAATAGACAGATTGATTCATTAGAAAGGTTTAGGTGTATAATTTGTCAAGATTTTGTGTAAATGGATTGAAACATGTTGATGATTGTTGAAGATGTCTCTGCTACCCGTTCCCGACCGATATGTTAACTAAGGACCGTTTGTTATTAAATTTGATAAAGCGACTTAATAGAATTTATGCAATATAGTGAAGTGGCAAAGGTCACCGATAGAGACCTAGCCAAGAAGGGTATAATGCAGAGCCCTCGGCGTGGATCGAAGACTTATCTCAAGAAAGGTTTCCTTCGAACATAAACACGTAAAACAGTTGTAGGTTTTAATACTCCAATCCCCAGACTTTGTAGGCTTTACAACCTATTTGCCCATCAGATAGATATTTTTGGCACTTCTCATAATGTGTCCAAGCACCAAGTCCATCAAATTAACTAATTAATATTTTCCTTCTCTTTTGTATAGTTGTCATTAAAATAGTTGCATGCGTATACTTAATTAAGCAGATATCGAACCATATATATATATTTTTTTAATCTGTAAATCTGTGAACGTTGTGTTTGCCGTTGTATATTGTGCACTAAGATAGTATCTGAGCATGAATATTTATATTATGAACATGTATGTAGTGTAACAATTGTAGGTAAACCAATAAATGAATAAATAAATAAAAGACATTGCCAAGTGTAACTTGTCTTTGTCTTGGTAAGGTGTCGCAAGCGCAGGTTACGGCAATAGACCAATCAATCACTCGTACAGAATCAAACACGTCCTTAACACTAGCACGAAATCGAATGAAGTTAAATATTTTTTCGTAAATTGCGTAATTGCCTGTGGTCACAAAACACCAACAAACACGTGACCATCACAGAAAGTGCAAAATGTATCAAAATTAATAATTAAAACTAAATCGTTTATCATTTGATCGTGGACCACAGATCAGCGCGTTGGCGACCTATTAATTTGTCATGATACCTCAAATTATATTAAAACAGCATTGGTTGGTCAAAGGGGTGAAATACTCAACATTGCCAATTCATCAATTTCAAAATCATTTCAATTTATTGTATCTGTTACCTTACTGGCTAATTTATCATATTTGTATGTTGATAATGTGGTTAGTTAGTTAGTTGTTAAATGTGGCATAGAGACCAAAGGTCAGAATAAATTTACTTTCTTATGAGTTTACATAAACACTTGCCTTATTATTTGATTGTTATACTTACTGATTTATAATGTAAATAATACTGATTCAAGAGAGAACATCTTAAGTCCATTGAAAATATTGTTGTACTTTTGTAAATGTAATAATATAATAATGTATAAAAGAAAAATTTAAATAAAGCAAATTCAGCAAATCATTGCTGTTGCAATATACATAAAACATATAACCGACGAATTAAATCACCGCCTGTTTTGATGTCGGTTAAGAAGTCTTTACTTATCCCTGAAAAAAAGCCGTAGTCGTAGGCAGTAGTCTTCACTTTGAAACGTTGACTAATTTCCATTTTAATTAATATAAGTACAAATATAACTGATGAGTAGACGTCTAAGTGTCGGTTGGTATCCGCAGAATACCTCGCGTTTAATATCAGGATAACATCTGTAAAACGAGCAGATTGACTTAATGGTGTTTGCAAAGTTTCGCGCAGAGAAAATTTTAGTTCGCCGCGAGTAACACTAATGCCGAGGGGTGAGGTGCGAGGTCGAGGGGGCGGGCACGATTAGTAACAGCTGTCATTCCTCGCGAATATGTTATTTATTAACGACATGAAAGTCAGAAACTTGATTTGACCTTAAAATATGTAAGGTTTGGAGTAGGTAATCGTCGTACCCGAGTATAAAATAACTAAAAGGGTTGATCGAACGTATAAACATACATACATATATGACTAGTACCAACAATTGAGACTCATGAGATAAGAGGACCCACGTAAAGAGTTTTGTAGGCCCAATTACAAAAAAAAAAATAGTAACAGAGAGACGATACCTTTCAACATTGCTTTGAAAGTGCAGGAGCTGAAGTGACGCTCTTTCATGTTTTACATTTAATTTTGTAAATATATATTTTAATAGCTCAGTTCATACACAATTATACTTAACATAAATTACTAAAGTACTTTCGAAATCATTTATGGTATTGCTACGAGTAAACTGACAACTCGTATTACGAGTATTAATTGAAAAGAGGCCCTTCAACATTATTTTATTATGAGCTGACAAAACCACCTTCAGTTTGTCGAAAATCTGGCGTGCAAGCGAACGGTTCGACCGCACCTGTCAGAATATTAGATCGGCGACATTAATCTGTCGCCGCAAAGCGCGGCCTCTCTCCCCTGTATTCTCCCACCTCCTGAATAGCGGTTGCCGGTTTGGCGCTCCAGCGTTCCCAATCGAAAACCGAAAGTTCCAATCTAAAGTCACGGTTGTCCACCACTTTCATCTCCATATCCGGCTGCTAATGACTATTCACGAATGGGGGAAAACAATGTAATCATCCTACGATAGTGTCACTTGTAGTAACTTAAATATTTTTAAAGTTATCGGATTATTGTATATAACTTTAATCAAAAAAATAATGGCTAACAATATTGTTTTCTTTTTCACGGCTTTTTATAACAAGAAAACACATGATTAAGGGATAAAAGCATAGTGAGTGTAGAAAGGAAATAATTTTGCAAACTACCTTATAAAACGTGTAACATGCAATAAGGCCTCTGTTATTTTGTGGGGTCGAAACTTATTCATCCCGCAAATCCGATCATGTATGAAACAAATCCCGCCCGGTCACCGCTGATTGCATTGTCATGTCTAGTGGACGGTATTTTAATATCGGACTGTAAACCCTAACGCTACCATTTAGGATTCATTTTCTTGTGTGAACAAGGTGAAGTTACCGGTACCCACGTCGTATCGGTTTGTAAAACAAGCGAGCCAACGTGATTGGAATGTTTTATTCGACCCTCAGAACATATGAGACCGTTATGATGTATGTTTTTGCTTTTGATGTGGAATTTATTGTTGCACAATTTAGGTGTTAATGTAATTAAATATTTTATCAATGCTTTTTACGATCCGGACTGGTTTCTTCGATGTTGACGTTTAACGTGGCTAAGCTGTCTGCCTTCTGGGTACATTATGACGCGGTGATTTATAGAATTTTGTAAATATTACCTTTCGATTTATATGTGAGATAAGTCTTCTAATATTTTTCTTAAAGCAATTTAATGCAATACGTGACGACGTGACGTGAAATCTTATATCTATTAAAAACAAATACAATTACTTGTTTATCATTTCAGTGGTTGTACGCTATCAGACAATTGAAGCAATATTATTTACAACTAAAACTCGTCGATCTAAATTTAATAAATATTTAGATAACTAAACATCTTTCGAGTTTGAAAGGTTTTGCTAGCCTTTCCCTCGCGGATATTACAAAAGGCATTCTTTTTGTGTCACGTAACCTAGCGATGCGGCGGGCGTTTTGACGTCAAACTTCTGTAATAACAGAACAGTTCACGTCACGTTGGCTGGTGCCACCTGTTATCTCCAACTTGCACTTTTAAACACTTCTGCGATAGTTGTTTAAATATTGTGAACGAATTGCTGCACTATATGTTAACCGTTGCAATAATTACTATTATTCCACAATAGCACGTATTTATATAAATTTGCTTTTAAAGCATCCATAATACTACAGACGAGGTTTTTAGAGAAGACAATTTGGTCTGTCAATTCATTTATTTTCTTTTTGATAGTTGCTTGGGAACGTAACTGAGTTTATAAATTTAATGTTTCAAATGAGCAGTTAGAAAAATATGTATGTTATCTATTTTCTTTTGATAATACTAATTATTTTTCACTGTTCAGTGTTCTTTGTTAGTGTATTATGAAGCCAGCATATATTTTTTAAGTGTTTTCAATTAAGTTTGTAATCAACTAATTTTTACTTTTGAGTGCCCTTTGTTAGTGTTTTCTGAAGACGGTTTAACTTTTTTAAAGTGTCTATTTTTTTCATTTTTAGTGTAAGGTAAGTACGCACTGAGTGGATACACGGTATTGAAAACATTTCCTACTGCAATGTAAGCTACTGAACGGCTGCTGCTACTTTATTTAGATTAGTTAAGATTTTTACTTTGTCTAGCAACTTCTGCACTGCATATTTAGTCATGTATGCATAACCGTGTTTAGTTAATCGAGGATTACATTTAAATAGGTGTGACCGAGCAAGCCAACAGGAGTTTTAAGTCGCGTAGACATGTTAACCCTATTATCAAACCGGGCTTAACTGTTGCTAAGCCGCGCCGACAGCGGCCGATTTATGATCGTACGGACGCAATTTGCCCAATCTGATCGCTTATATTGCCTATTGGCTTGCCTGATCTAATTGTTGATATTGAAATTGAACTACCTTTATCACTGTTGCTATTATTATCGTGATTTATTATTTTCCGAAGTAGTTTCCCTCGCCTACGATATATATTGACTCTACGATTCCGGTACAGGAAGTTATTGTCTCCTCCCACACAATCAGTTGTACCTTCAAATTATTGTTCTACGTAGCTGTTCACAACCATTACAATTATTTTGTGATAAAATTATAATTAAAAACCTTTTAATGCACATGTAGTAAGTGAATACCGTAGTTACTATGATCGCATTGCTCTCAAGATCGAAGACCATTCAGCTACTAGCAAGCCCTTTCTGAAAATTAATGCCAAACTATTACTTTTGCAGCGCTGACTGGGTTAACATGTCCGAAAATATTTATAAAATAATACAAGAATATAGTAACTTCTGAAATACTGTATCCTAAAATGTCCCGTACTCGTGCAGGTAAGAACCGCTTCAAGCTACTCTGCGCTAATCCCTTGATCCGCGGAAGCCGTGTATTTCACGGCTCTTTATTACATTAATTTAAATGTTTGCCTGGCGGATTGCCGCCGATCTGCTCCCTTCAACAGGACATAAATATACACAGACATCTGATCACCGGTGTAGTGAATATAACGCGGACTAAGCAATGTGCTGCACCGCGGTACTTGTACTATATACATCATACATACATGCTTTGATTTAGAAACCTAAAATTAACAAAGATATTATACATATTGCGATATAGACATAAAAGTTTATACTACAATTTTAATTATATTCTATATACAACATACACATTAAAACTAATAAAAAAAGAAAAAGAAATGTATACGGACTACTTACAAGCATGCGTCATAAAATTCCTCCACATCGTCGCCTACTGGCAGTGTTCCCAGAAGGCTGGCAGCATTGCCACGTTGAATGGCAATGCTAATTCTCTGTGCAAGAAAAAGGCTCGCCTTCTGGTCACGAGAAGTGTCGATCAGTCGCTTAGCTAATTCCTTATAAACGGAACGAGCACTCGGACCCCATGACCCAAGCGTTTCGACCCCAAACGGCTCAAAAACATAGTTACCAACTAAATTATTGTAGTTACGCCGTTTGAGGCTTTCTGCTGATGCAGCAGCAGCGCCAGCACAACTGTACTTGGAAGATGTGATGGCGCGAGGATGTCAACGCAGGTTGCGTCCCACAAAAAATATATACATTTATCATGTTAACAGACTGTATAGAAAACTCAGTCAATGCTAAAACAAATATATTTAATAAGAAAATGTTAGATTTGAAGAGTACTCCTTTTTTTTATATTATAAGGGGCAAACGAGCAGGCGGGTCACCTAATGGTAAGTGACTATCTTCGCCCATGGACACCTGCAACTCAAGAGTCACAAGTGCGTTGCCGGCCTTTGAGATAGGAGTACGCTTTTTCCTTGAAGGTTTGAAGGTCGTATCGGTCCGGAAATACCGCAGGCGACAATTTGTTCCAGAGATTGGTTGTGCGAGGCAAAAAATTTCTGGAGAACCGCACAGTGGTGGATTGCCAATTATCCAGGTGATGGGGATGAAAGTTTTGTCGCGTTGAACGATGGCGAAACGTTGCGGCCGGTATAAGTCCGAACAATTCCTCGAAGCACTCCCCATGATACATGCGATAGAGAATGCAGAGTGAAGCTACATCTCTACGCAACGCCAAAGGGTCAAGCCGATCTGAAATATCCTGGCAATCGATGATTGGAGTCGCTCTCCGTTGAATGCGGTCAAGAGGGAGAAGCTGGTACTCTATAGACTTGATAAAAAAATAAGATTAATAAGATGATGATTATTAAATTTATTTGTTTTAGCGAAGATTTTCTTCTTGTATGGTCGTAAAACAATAGTCAAATATAATATGTCATCACTTAAAACAGTATGTAAACTTGAATACATTGGATTGGGATTGGTTAAGACTCAAAACAGGACTGTTTCCGCATTTAGACTTAAAAATGGTCCATTATGCGTGCAGAAATGGCTGGCTAGTTGAGCCAGCCCAGCTCCTTCCAGAAGCACAGAAACCTCCTGGGGCGTTCACAGGCTTCTAGGAACGACCTTGCATCCGCGAGTATATTTTCCCGTTGTGGTGCCACTCCCTCTGCGTTGAGACATCCTCTGCATAGAGGGCTGTCTGTCGCATTAATGGTGAATAGATGCTGATTCAGGGCCAAATGTCCCGTAATGGTTCCTACAACTATTCTCATGTTGAGTTGGTTAAGACTGAGTAGAGTGCAAATCAAACGTGGTGAGACCTTCGTCAGCACCAGTTTTGTACAGCCATAGTGTGATTTTCGGTGATAGCTCCAACTTCTTCCGAATAGTCGCTTGCTTTGGCAGAAAATAATGCAGGCCTTGTTTAGTTTTGTGTGCAGGTGCCTGTGCCATGTGAGTTGATTGTCCAGTATCACTCCTAGATACTTGACCTCCTCGGTAAGGGTTAAACGGGTGTCAAATAGTTAAGGTAGTCTCAGTTCTCCTAAACTACGTTAATTTGTGAACATAATCATCCTGTTAAGTTGTATTTTTTGCACCACTGTTCTACGACCTTCAAAGCAGACCTCATTTGGTCGCATACCACACTCTCAAAGCGGCCCCTCATGAGGATGGTCAGGTGAGGAACTTGTGGTCATTCTCATCCTTCTCTTTTCCATGTGTCCTTCTCATCTGATATACGACATCCTGGGAAGTGGGTTATCATTAACAGTTCTGAGGTTTCCGAATCTGTTTTGATGTAAGTCCGGTTTGGAAGGTATCTTCAGGTCAAATTTGATCCAACGGTGATCCGAGAACGACGCCTCATCCGAAACATGTCAATGCGAGATATGTGTCCTTGTGGGTGTGTCAGGTCGTGGTATCTCTCCAGCATTACAGCTACGCAGTAGTCATTGTTAGACTTTAAAGCATTAAAGTAGCTCGTGGTGGTGAGCTGGGGTTTTTGACACTTACCACTACCCTGCGGAATTATGAACTCATCTGGGCGATACCTTTTCGCAGCTTTGGTCTGGCCCGAAGGCTTACCCGCGTGGCGCCAGACGCCGCACTCGTTTTGTTTCCACCCGGGCTTTCGCCTTACGGTCTTACGGGTCTGATTAAACGGGTTCGTTGCGTTTCAGTCCCTCTTCTTCTTTATACCCACAAGGTTCCAACAGAGTTCGTCCTAGGTGGAGTCTGTGGGTATAGACATTGCTGCCTCCAAGGAAGAGAGGTCGAGGGTCGATCCTGGCGCTACACCCTGGTTATGCACTTGAGGAGCTGCCAATGTGTTAGATGCTGCTGCACTTAGGTTATACTTGAATTAATTGAAATTATAACTTGAACACATTTGAAGGTCCATGACAGAAATATAAAATCTTCAGCATCAAACCAGCCGCAGCCCCGAAGTTGTTGTGCCTGGGAAGGTAAATCTTGTTACAATTGAATCTATATAAGGATAATAGTACTAATATATAAATGGATGACGAAATAGTCCTTTTTTTGCTATTGGTGGACGTTAGTGGGTCAATAGATAGTACGTTGTTACCGTTATTTAAGGATATTGGGAATAACAGGCATACATCAAAAACGTAGTTTAGTCTCATTTGACAAAAGACTTGAAGCGCTCCGGAAGCAGAGAAATAATGAAGCACGCAATACCTAACCACAAATAACCCTTCTAAAAGGTTTCCATGTAATACAGTAATTCGATTTTTTAAGAATACTCTAGTGAACGGGTAAAATTAATATTACTAAGCATCTCCAAAATGTATACTTACTGTCTTACTTGATGTTGCAAAATAAAAAAACAGACTCTGTAATGTACTAGCAGGCCCTTGTTTGATAGGTGGTTATGAAAAAACCTCTACCTGTATTCATTAAAAAAAACCTATATTCAAACTTTTAAATAATTATAATCAAAGTATAATAATACAAGGTTTATATTTTAAATTCAAATTCTTAGATCTGTCAATAATCGTTGTGAAGGTTGCGTTATTGCAAAAAAAGAAAATCTTTCCGGTCAAATAAAGTATCGATCCATGAGTTATCTAATTGTTTATAAACAAAACAAAGTCTTAGAGCCTATGCCCTAAAAAGCTCATAAACATAACCTACTAGATTATTGTGTTTATGTTCATTTGAATGTGAGTAATGTTCATTACTCGTGGCTGTGCACGGATTATAATGTCAACGCACCTGGCTACGGTACAACAAACGGTTGTAATTAGTCAGGCTAAACCATCGTAGTGCAAACAAAAATATTTACTAGATTCAAGAGCGTTAAGTTATTGCTATATAATCCGATAAACGGAGATCGCTCGCTCGAAAATTGTGTTATCGTTGCTGTAAAGCGTTCAGAAGTCGCCACTTTATGAGGGCAGGCGTCGGGGGCATGCAAACATAAAAATTCTCTATCGGGACTAATAGGAGCGAAACAAATAAAAGGATACGTAAATAGAAGCGTCAGATAAATTCCAGTGGGGCTGGAGTGCGCGTAAATCCGCGCGATTTGTATCTGTGACAGGGCGTGCGGGCTCGGAAGCCCCGCGACCCCCGCCCGCTGCATGAGCCACCCCACTCCCTTGGCGAGCCGTCTCACAATTAATACTATAAATATTTTTGTCTAATATATCCTGCAAAGTGTATCATTATAATAATAATATCAGCACTATGTAAATACTGTCCTGCTGCTGGGTACGATTTTATGAACTAAATCTAGACATGTAATTTTACACAATAACGTTAGATGCAATATATCTTTGAGCAACTTCTGTGAATTTTGGCATGATATACAAATAAATATCTAGGTCTAGAATAACATAATACCTTCAAAAATATGGACTAAACATGTTTAATTGTATTATATATGTATATTTAGGCAGATCCGCGCACCAGGTCACGTCTATGCAAATGATATTAAATTAGAAGCGTTTAATAACAACTGTGGCACCGCTCTCCGGTAAAGAGATGCAATTACACCAATCAAATCTCAATTCTGATGTACTAATTGAGACCGACATGTTTTATGGTAACGTTTTAATCCCGCACAGTATGCAATGACGTTTGCATGATTAAGCGAGCAATGTGACGACCCCTTTGATTCTTATTTTGAAAGTTTGTGCCCTGTGACTTACAGAAATTAAAAAGAAGAAGATAATCATTAACATTTTGTTGTTTTTCTAGATTTCCATATTATATCCGATGACAAAATAAGAATATTCATAGGATTACGTAGTCAAATAGTGGAAATGGTCCCTTACCCTTAGCCTTGATGGGATCAATTCTAAGTGCGTAATTCAAGCGTTATACTTTAACAAACAACCCGCCCCGGCTTCGCACGGGTAGCAGAGGATAATATTATATTGATTTTTCCGACATCTTCAACAATCATCGTCATATTTCAAACGTTTTACACAAAACCTTAACAAATTATACACCTAAATCTTCCTCGTGAATCACTCTGTCTATTGGTGAAAACTGCATGAAAATCCGTTCAGTAGTTTTTATGACTTTGTTTTATAATATGTAGTGATTACAAGAAACAAAATTTTTTTTGGACTCCACATTGGCTGTTTCTTTGCCTGTCTTCAAATTTACAATACATTTATCTTTGTGATAGTTTGACCTACATTGGGACAGTTATTCACCTACGTACCCATTTCACATTTGTCTAAAAAAAATTTAAATAATTATATAAGGTACAATTCCATCGAATCAGGCAAAATAGTTAATCCTGATGGCAGTCCTAAAACTGTAAAAATTGTAAATATAGGCACTGAATACGTTTTAGTATTACTTAAGAGAGGTATGTCGATATTCATTCAAGTGGTGATTTTTTGAACGCGACTGATGTCAACGTGTAAATTACACGGTATGATTAGAACATAAGGTTGACACTCATAGTTCATCAAGCAGGCTTTTGTAACGGACATGCGCTTTGATTACCCACAGTGGTCGAGCAAAATCCACAACTTAATTATATGTAGTTCAATCATTTAAAAATTCTACGTTTCTAAAGTCCCTTGCACATTTGTAATTCTCATCGTGACATCCCTAGAAGAGCCTATCATCAATAGTGCGGTGAAACCGGTCGGGCGGCCGGGGCGCACCTGCGGCCGCAGCGCTAAGCCCACAACTTAGCACCCCCGAGCCCCAACGTACACTCTCCCAAATAAATGCACACAATCTAACAGAATAAAACTGCTTGGATTATATTCCCACATGTTATGTTAATGTTGCTAAGCACTTAATAATGAAATATAAAATAACCACTGCGAACAATTTAAATAAATAAAACAATCTCTTACACCGCAACAACCCTATTACAAAAACTTCACCACAATATCTTAAAAGTAATTATAACATTTCACAAGGACACTAAAAAGTGTAATAACTTTTGAAAACAACGCAAACTCCTGCAAACTCATCGCGAACGAGTACAAAGTGTGCAATTTAAAAGCCAAATAAGCGGCGTATCACAGAGTTTTTCTTAAGGAGTCTCGTCGCAAACTACGTTAAAATGATTTAATTCCCCTCTGATAGCGTTACGAGCGGTGCTATTATTGAGATCGCCGGCTCGGCCGCGCCCGGCTAATAAACGCTTATCAACGCCCTCATTATCACACCCTTAACATCGCTTTAATGTCTTGCTCTTGAACAAAACATATTTAATCTCATTTTTTCTCCAACGTCGACGAACTTTTAAATTTCCTAAATTTACAGCGGAGTGGTGACGATGGAAAATCTGCGATATAGCCGACAGGGGATAGCTCACAAGTAGCGGATTAAACTGACTTGCCGGTTTTAATCATTGTCTCAGTGGTTTGATATACTTTACTTTAAACCCCAGGGAGAGTTTTTTAAAACCACACAATTAGATGCTATATAAGGTTTTTTATTCACATAATAGCGCTACAGCCGTGTGTTTGTCTGTGCATTTATATGTGAAATGTTGCATCACTCAGTCAATGCAACACAGACAGGATGCAAAAAGGTATCAAAAGTAGCCCATCGATTAATGAATATATAGCCTCGCGTCCACCTGCGTTTTGTAGACGGTTTACTCTCTTCCAACCTTTCAAGCACTTAATAGTTAAGTGCAGCCCAACCGTCTCTTTATTCAATAGAAACGTTTCATACTCTGTGGCAGTAACAATAATGATGTATTGTGTCAAAAGTAACAAGCTATAAACTGCTAAGAGCGTATTGAGTGCGAAATGCCCCGCGGTGTCACCCGCACTATCGCTTGATCTTTTAAGCCCAATTTTACTGCTGGTTTGCGACACTAAATTATAATATAACAGCTCATAAATTTCTGAAACTATCCTTCTTTGACATGCCCGATTTAAGGATTTCTAACGCCGTCGCTTTAATATTGAGGACGTAGAACCGCACCGTCCGTCGCTTCGCGGGAAACGTGAAGTATTTCGCTTAAGTGAAGGCAATACATACACTTCTAGTATGAACCTTTTTCACATGTTTTTATATAATATATATTTTAGATAATTTACAGGAAGCAAGGAGTCGCCGGATGGCGGCGTAAACACGAGAATATGACCGAGTAAACACGAGGCTCAGGTGTAACCATGCGCTTAGTCTAGGATTCCTCGAGAGTTCTTTTGAACGTATCTCTCCCCTATATTTAAACTCAAAATTAAGAGCCAGTGAGTAAACAGTATCATTGGCAGAAAAAAAAAGGGTGTCGACGACTAAGTATCTCTTCGTTACTCGCGTAATATTTGAACCAACGAAAGAACCGAATTGAATATTAAATGAAATAATTTATGCCATATTTATCATTTTGCAAATGAACAGTCTCACCTTAATGAAAATATGGAAAAACGTTAATAACAATTTTTAAAGGTGCTTCTTTTTGTTTTAAAAATATGGCTGTAAATGTTTTTGATTGCAATATTAGCCATCATGGATTGATAGCTAGTATGCTGATGATCAGCCTCTATATTTCGTTCTCCATACCAACCGGTAACTTTCAAACATCTTTTTACGGTGTGATACTCCTTCGATCTTGGAAGATACTTCGATCCATAAACAGTTAGTTATACGATTAATAGTAGTTATCGATCGTGTAAACTGTTAGAGAACGATGCTCCAATACATTTAGTACGAGTGCGCGACGTCCAGCAAAAGCCACAAAGGCTCTTCAAAGCATAAATCGTTCGGCAGTAGCATTATGTTAGCCGTTGGTTCGCAAACGGACACTTAAGTCTTCACTTCTACACTAATAATAACATAATAACAATTAGGGGCCCCTTTAGGGTCCGATATAGATTTAAAAGCATTCCCATCTTGGATACAGTTTGATGATCTCTTCGGACAACCGAAGGTTTTGTCTTTGCAATTATGGACAAAGTTGTTATGACGAATAAATTTCGATGGTAGGTACTATAACACATCAGAACCAAGTGGCAAGGATATTGCATCACCAACTTGCTCTTAAATTTAACTAACTTTGTGGCTGTCGAGTTACCATACTATAGAATAAAAATGGTCGTGCCGCATTATACTGATGTCAGTCTATCATCACTCACAGAACCATTGTTGTTAATAAGTCTGATTAAGTGGTGACAGACCATTACAGCACCGAGCAATGACTGTTGTCATCACTATTCCCCATGACGATAATCTCTTACCGGTCGAAAAAGAGAAATAAAATAAAATATTTGGTCTTAGCCCACGAGCTTGTCGACATGTGGGATGTGGATACCGCAATCGTTGTACCGAGAGCGTCGAGAGCTGGCAACGTCGGGAGAAAGTTTATTTTATAAAGGCTGGTTTTTTTATATACATTACTTATTCCCGCCCTATTGAATTTAGGGCCCTCCGTGCTAACTCTGGGAGTGGTTGCATTTACCAGTGTGCATCCACTTCCTGTCGGTAAAATACCTGATTATAATTTCGCATAAGCAATATATCTATATTTTGCTTGCCTTCCCTACTTACGTACACGTCCATTTCAATATTATTCTAATTATCCCATCTTTAATTCCCAAAGTACCCGGTTTACAAAGACAGAAATACGGTCGTTGAATTAAGGGCTAGACCGATTAATTAATCTACATTATATTAATATGTGAAGAGATTTCTTTGTACCCTTTTTTCAGCAAATTTCATGCACTTAGGAACATGAAATTTGATGTACTTAACGTTTGTATACAAAAAGGTAAAATTGTTAATCAATATGTGTGTTATAAGTTTAAAAATTATGTATGTATGTTGGCTTCTCTTAGGTATGCTTGTATGGAAAGTCCAAATTATACAGGGTGTATTTGAAAATAGAACACTTACTTAAATTACTAAAACTACAAACGCAATGCAATACAAAAATTGCAAATGTAATGCAAAAATTTTGAAAAAAAACTATCCGTTTACAAGTTATGGCCGTTTGAATTTCCAGGTATTTTTACCTCCGTTTCTCATAAAAGCAGGTGGAATGTGTAAAGTTAAAGATTTTAAATCGAATGTATTTTTTATTTGCCCCATGCACTAATCCATCACATTTGTCCATCTTAAGGTTGTCTGGAAGAGATCATACGTCAATAAGTCATCAACTAGCGATAAGACCGCCGATTCATATTCAATGTTTCCTTTTTATATTGTAACTTTTTTCTATGGTGTACAATAAAGAATATTACATTGTACTGTATTGTATGTATTGTATTGTATAAATCATGTAAGAACTTTGCTTTATTTTGCACTTCTTTATAAATAAGTCCATAAATTACCTACCATAAGGTCTCCTTTAAACTTATCCTAACAGATAGTTAAGTATTGCTTCGTTTATTAATTCTTGTATGCGGTAGCTAAAGTCCTCGTGAAAAGGGTGGGACATCTTGGTTGTGGCAAGGCTGCGTGCACATTAGCGGTGGAGAGCCGGCCGTAAATCACGCGGGATCACGGCGGGGCTATCAGCGACGTGTGACAGCGGCCACAACCATCCGTCAGATACCTTAACTCTAATTAAGCTTGTTTCGTATGCAGAAAACAAAACGTAAACTTTCACAGACTTGTGTATCGTACATATAAAATTTGGAAATATATACAAGGAAATATACATGAAGATTGTAGGGTTTGTCAGTCACAACCTATACTCTAGAAATCAAATTTATTGAGTACACTATGTACTCAATTAATATGACTGAAAATGTACCTAAGTCAGTTGGAGAGGTTTGATTTTATGACTTTAAGTACATCAGAAATAAGTGAATATATTGCAAAGTTATGTTTAGTATAGTTTAGTATTGTACAATATATTCAGCTTTGATTAATGTTGAACACTTGTGCCAGTGGTACCAAAAATCAAATTTAACTTTGAAATTGTGTTACTCTTGTACAAGGTCATGGACATGGTCGGTCACATCCTTCTCACGAAGGTATGAACGCGCTAAATTGCAGATATGTATGTTTTTGTTTTCGTGCAGCATCTTGGCGGCGGACAATTATTTTTTTTAAAGGCCAATAATAATATGCATATAGAATAAAAAAGTGCAGTGAAATGTCGTTACGACAACATAAAAGAGTAGCATATAAGTTCCTTCTTTGTTAAGATTTTTTATTAAACCTTTTACATCACGGACACCCTATTTTAATGATGTGGCCAAACTTGGATTGTCATATCATCAAAGTACATTGATGTTTAAACGACACAGTCAGTTTTAGCTGGCTACATCAAGATGACCGACTATGAAATTCACGATTTTATATGTATAAATACAGAATAAGTCTTTTTTGACCCATGGTTGACGTCTTATGTTCTATGGCTGACGTGTTATGTTCGATGGTTGATTACGACACGGGAATAATATTTTATTTTATATCTCCAATTGCAATTTAGCTGTTCTCTGTTTACCAGCAATCATCTTATTTTATTTTGAAATGTTTACCGGCTTCAAATATTTAAAAGAAAAGGTCTACATTAGTTTATGCACGTAAAAGAAACAAAACCAACATTTCCTTTGACATTGTCATCACCGCCACTTACAAAAGAAGGAACTAAGTGAAAACAGATTCAAAAATTAAATAAAACATCGGGCAGGTAAGGGTGGTAGGAGGTGGCAAAGGGTGGTGAGTGAGGGATCTTCGTTAAGGTTTAATTAAATCGTCCTCCGCGGCCTCTCGCGCTTTAATTCCACCGTTATTAACGCTGTTAAAAAGTGAGTAGCCTGAATAGAAATAATATGGAGTCGCTCAAAGAGAAAGTTAGAAAATATTTTTATTATAAAAAAAACTAAAGTTTCTATACATTGTGATTACGTATACCTTAATGATTATTGTCGAACTGTACAGCTGTTACAGCCGAGTGATGGGTACAAACACACTTTAAGTTTGGAACAAAATATATTTTTTAAATAATACCTTTTAATAATAAGTAGACCTGTAATATATAGGACAGGCCAGACCTCTATAGTGATACCTCCAGATAAGTTACAAACAACAATGGCTAATGAAATGAGTCTAAGTTAACATATAATAATACTGGCTTTATGTTGTGCAGCTTGTGTGTAACGCAAAAAGAAGTTCCGTCGGCAGTAGTTGATTTTGATTCTGACAGTGAGATAATGTTATGTTTTGTAAACGCACTACAAATAAAACTATATTATAAGGCAATAGACTAATGTCCTCTTTTTCTTATAACATCTACGTTCCTAAAATATAAGACATACAGACGGTTGTTATTCCGGGTTAGTATTTTGTCACAACCTGTTTTTCGGAAGAATATCAAGGTTCCAAGGAATTTCTATTAGTAACAAGAGCAACTCCATGATTTGTTTGAACAGGCGGACAAGTGGTCGCGGTGTTTCCGCAGAGGAACACTTGCGATAAGACGACATCGGCTCATAGCGTCAGTCCACCCCCTCCCACCGCCCGGAACATTCCCCAGCTTCACCAAGCTGTTTGGATTTTAATATCAACCTTAAGTGTTGTTGCTAAAGACGTCCCCGACTAAGTACTAATTTGTCTCAACTTGAAACGATTGAGCCGTTTCAACATTTGTATAAAGTCACATCAATTGTTTTATACTACACAGTATACCTACTTCCGTGTAAAACCTTTCAAACCATAGCTCAAAAGGGCTCTGAATGACGTTCAGTCCGTTATTTAAAAAAACTGCTATCTTTTAATCACATTTTTTTTTGGTTCTTCTTGTAAATTATTGAAAGAAAGTTCGTGTTATGTAAGCACACGTTCACCACTTCATAAATTTGGGAGGTGGTGTTAGCTAAAGAGGCGGTGGAACGGGAACGAGAGAGGACAAGCACTCTCGTATCCCGGGTCCCCTGCCATAGACTCATTTATGACGGAATACCGTGTGGATATACCACTTCACCCTTGGATCCGGTGAAGTGATGACCCGTGAGGGTTTCTGCACGATAAAAAAACTATATATGTTGCGCGATATCTTCGCCCACTATGAACCGATTTCAATCATTCCTTGTTTAATTGAATTGGTTATACTCATGGTTGGTCCCATTTAAATTTGAAGAAAATATTACTAATCTAGATAAGGGTGGAAAATTTTTCATAATTTATTTTTATAAATTGTGCATTGAAGTGGGAGACACATGGCTGTCACAGTTTAAATTTGGTGATAGCCGATGAAGCAAAAACTTACGTGAAATCGGTCTCTTGGATTTCTCTAAACACTGTTTGTGTGTTTCTCTAGATAAAAAATGCTAATGGAAGTAAAATATATAAAAATTGCTTGGAATTTGTGAAATGGTTACGAGCCTCTTCATTTTCATTAATAACAACTAAAGAAATAGCATCTTAGGCTGAAATAGATCCAATTTTTAAGTCAGTCCGATCCCGAAGAAAGAAAAACGATTATTACCAACGGATCCTGAAAAATTAATTAAGATAAACATTTTGTATCCTATGATTGACACACTCACACTATCAAAGCTTGAAATTGCAATTGCAAGCTCAAAAGCTAGAAAGACAAGGTGAAGGCCATCTAGGCTTTTCATTTAATTTATTGATGGTAGTTATTTTAAAGATAAAAGAAGTAAGTAAGTTAAAAAAGATCTTGAGATTGTGTGCAGCATCATAATAATAAATAAAAATTGTTAATAAAATTATTGAATGCTATTATTTAACGCCTATTTGGCGTTACCGAACACGAATGAGTGATGCAAGCGGGATAGATTAAAAAAAATTAACGGGGATGAGCAGAACAACTGCTATGTCAACCGCGAAAGACTGCTTGCCCCACAGATACACCTTAAATATTTATTTGATAGATATATCTAATACTATTTATAATCACTGCTGCAGAGTATTTGAACACTAAGGTTTTGAACTTATAGGGGCGCCAATTTGAGGTCTTGCACCACGTAAAAATGTAGCTAGGGCCGCCACTGGATAGCCGTAGCATAGAGATGGTTAATCGAAATATTTTATAGACTAGGTTTTGCTGGTTCTGCTTGGTTCGTGTCGCATCATAGTCATCATACGTAGGTGCAAACCTAGGACCAACATTTTAGCAAAGCAAAATCAAATAGTAAGTAAAATCTTTCTTAACTATTTTGCCTAGTGTAAATATATTTCAAAGGGTTAATATATTACATGGTTATGATGATAGTTTCTTTAAATACTTAGTGGTTATTTTTGTAATAGCGGCAAAGTATATGAGCAATGAAATATAGGTTAGAACTTTTGTTAAACTAGGCGTGTCCTGTTTTTACTTGTAAATATTTTCTTTGTGGACATCTCTTCCAGAACAAAAGGATAAATGGCCAATTAGAATCAGGATGTGATGGTCATATGGCCAACATTTGCCTACCGACGTGACGTTACATTATTGATGTCAAATTCAAATAATTGATTGCTTTTCATTGTTGTTTTAGAGGCACAAGTGATTTTTTATTTATTTATTTAAGGATCTGCAACAAAAGATGTACACAAAATATCGAACATACATTTTACATGGTATTTGTTATGTCCTCTATGTTATATGAGATGTCATGAGTGTGTTTGTTGCGTATTTAAGAGCATATAGTTTTGCCTGCACCAATCTGTTAGCCTATCTATGTCATGGCCACTCATGGCATCATAATCTTTAGATCAAGAGCAAATAAAAAGAGCTCACGTTTCTTTTGAAACTTTTCTTTACTTGAAAGCAATTGACTATGTCGTAAATAAAAATATTGAAGAATATTGGGCCGTGATGCGATCCTTGCGGTATACCCGAAGTGATCGTAAAGTTTTCAGAGAAATATCCTTTTACCACAACTTTACAAGACTTATTTTCCAAGTAAGATTCTATCCACCTGATTAATGATCCGTCAATGCCAAGTTGACCCAGTTTTCTTATAAGAAGGCTGTGATCTCATGTCACTTACTGAAATCTGTATAGAGAAAGAAATTCGTTTATCAAAACATTAGGATATAGTAGAGGTAAAACATAATCAGTTCGTACTGGTGGATCTAGATTTTACGAAACCATACAACATTCCATGTGTAACATAATAATGACACAATTTTTCAATAAATAGTAATATAATTATTCATATTTGCATTTTGAATCAGTTTGCGGAGCGCGACACTTAGCGCCATCTGACTAACGAAATTGACTGTACCGGGAGCGGGCCGTAACCGTATAAAATGTCTTTAACCAAAGTCACCGTGCCGGTTTTTAGCTTGCTTACGATTACCAAAAAATCAGTATCAGTATGGTACTCAGTGTCTGTGGTCGGTGTTTTTGCATTTTTACAAACTAATCACGTACATTCAAACCTATCAGTATATTCCCAAACTTTAGTTTAAATTACTTAGACCCCCCCGTATCTACTGTATAATTTGTATGGATGATATTCTTCTTCTCCTGATGATACTTATTATTAACATTAATTTTTATATAACAATCGAAGCAAAATTAAAAAAAGGTTAGTATTTTGTCTTAAATACCAACACCAGGGCACACGACAGTGACGCCATCTTTTGAGGTGGTAGTGACATTATGACGGTTGTATTACAAACAATTTCTTTTGCAGTTTGTCATTGTACATTGGTGGCTTTTTACTAAAACAAGATTTTGGGTTTATTCCAACGTTTGTAAACATAAGATTTTTTATCATATTACTTTTATCATACATTTTTATAATGATTGACATAATAATGTTCTCTTGTGTTGTGACATGTATCCGAAATTATTTTTGGATTACCTGTGGTGTGAGTCATAGATGTCAAAAAATTTACTGAAGTAAAGCTGTCAAAACTGCGTGGTTGCTTTTAGTTGATGTAATATCTACTATGTAATTGGTAATAAGTGCACAGTGGACACACAAGTATGTTTTTAAAAGATGCAAAATACCTTAGTATTCGTATCTGGTTTTGCTGCTCACGCTATCGACCGTAATAAATGCCCTAAGTAACATAATCGTGTATAAACAACTCTTTGAATTTTCCAAGTGACGTGAATGCATGTGCGATGGTGTCTTGAATTCTGTACGCGCAGTTTCTGGGACAATAAACGAGATATTGTCTAATAAGAATGGGGGGGTCTACTCTACCCGAGAGGGTGGCACAAATTTATTACACTTACGGTTTAATTTGTTCGTCTTATCCTGTGACTGCAGTCACTTTAACATTATCCATTGTATTGCTCTGTTGGTAAGTAGGGATTCAGTATTAATATAACATTTGGAAGATCAAAGTATGTTTTTATTCAGTTATATTTGTTTTCAGTTACCCATTACTGAATGTGCCTCTACCTGGCAACATACCAACTGTAGTAACTTTGCCATTAGACATAACTAATCTTGATCTGTTATCTAAGGCAGACTGCAACAGTAACAAGTGCCCACAAGGTAATATATAGCTATTGTGAGTCAGTTTAAAACAGTACCTTGTTACTTACTTTGGTACCTCAAATATATATTTAACCTTTTTTGCAGAACCACCATCAAATTTAGATATCCTGTACAATGAAACTCAAAAACTTCCATATATTTGGGCAAAGGAAAAGCCTCTATTATATGTACAACAAATTATCATGAAAATAGGTAATCAGTTTTGGAATGAAACTATTAAAACAGTTTAGGTAGATACTGCCTGTGGCTCATACCATGAGTTTGACATTTTTCCGACTTTTGTAACATGATGTTTTATAAATTGAAAGCTTCATAAAATGACATATAACTGAAATATAAAACACTTTCTCGTAAAAATAACAAATAGTCAATAAATAAACTGTATAAGAGATAAGTAGAACTGACAAAAAAAAAATTAAAATGGTTTATACAGTACACAACTATGTGAAAAACACTGCTCATTAAATAAGGTATGTAAAAATAATACTGGAAATAATTTTCCTTGAAGTTATTGTAAACTGATTTAGTAACTATTACTTATCTAATCATAGTATACTAGGAAATTGAATTTTTTTCCTTTTCTTTTTTTTTCTTTTTTTTATTTTATTTTTTAAAGCATAGGTATGATCTCTTAGGTGGTAAAATGCTCAAATTTGTCAGTCATAAACATATCTCTGTATGTTTATTTGTGTTCTAGACCTATAGTACAAACTCGGCTTAGTTTTGGTCCAGATAGCGATGTGTAATATGTCCCAGGATATTATAATTATTATTATCAAAGAAGTGGCCAAGCCTTCTTTTGCATGAATGGTATAAATCACTAATGTCATATTACCTATCTGTAGGTGTTTCACCATGGAACAGTAACCTCAAAATGTGGGACGCGTTCAGAGCTCCATTGCAGGAAGTGTTCAGATTGCTGGAGACTATAAGAAACCATGAAGACCCCGATACGTAAATATCCCAATATTACTATTTTATATCAACATGGTATTCTGTATTTTTAGGTTGAGAATACTGATGAGCAAAGCGAATGAGGTATCACTATTTTCAATTTGATGTTACCTTATAGAGGTTTATTTGAACATGGCATTCTTTTTTTAGTTTTCATTAGTAGTAATAGAATTTTTATTACCAATAGCTTTAAATTTTTCGAAATAGTCTATTGCTGTGCCATACATTTAAAGAAATTAAATGCATATAACTTACTAAACCAAAAGACAACCTTCTATAAAAATATTCAGCATTTTATGTATGTGCTTTTGTATGTATTGATATCTGTATAGTCAGACTTTGAGGCTCAGGAAACCATTTCAAATAAATGCACTGCAGGCTAGCTTCATAAGAACATGTTATTGACTATTAATGAGCTAGTGAAAACTCGCCATATGAATGATAGCCTTGCGAATGATTTTCCACACATTGTAAGTAAACATGTGTGATTGTCAGCATGTGTACACATCATCACCATCCACCATTCATTTTAGTGTTACTTATCGGAATAGCTGATTCTAATTGCACCTAATTTGACCCTTTATTGGCATATAACATAAGCTGGCAACATATCATAGGTAAATTTGCTTGCGATTGTGTGATTTCCTATGAATAGGAAAAATATAATTGCATTCCATTACTCATTACTTAAACTATACCCCACATAATGATTCTTTTTCAGGAGTGTACATTACCATAATTTCCATTTGTTACAGAAAGACCACACTGCTGCAACACTGTTATCAGATTGGTGGCATCAAGCGAAGGGATAGTAAAGCGAGTGTTAACCGTGTGCTTCCTGAGTATAGTTGCTTGTTGCTGTCGCCTGCTAATCTATGGCAGCAAAACTTGCAAACTTTTTCATTAGATGCTAGCATTATCGCCAGTGTATACAGTTACCAGGTAATATTTATTTCATTCCATGTTCTATACAAGCAAAACTTGAAAAGACAGGAAATTGCAAAATAAAATACTGTTCAGTTCTTTATCATGAAGCTTCTATTTTGGAAATTAGTACAAATACAATAATTATTTATTATGCACATAGATAAATGCTACAGAACAGGTAAAGAACTATGCTTTTTAAAACATCACCTGTTTTTGCTTCTTTTTTCTGAAATGACACCTTACTTCTGATCACCAATTTAGGATCCACTTTTATTGAAGTATGTAAAGGGATACAAGTAATAAAAAAAGTAGTTTCGTACAATGCCAAGACTAATGACAGATACATGATCAATACCGTTTCAGGCTTATATTGGATGTTAAAAGTTCTACAATAACTATTCATATGGGATATATTTTGTAAGAAATAGAATCATTATCCCCTGAAAGTCAGTTGTAAAAAAATGTATACCAACTGTTTATATTGTGATAAAAACGTTTTGGAAACGTAATTTCACATTTCTATGAAGAGGACTTCAAACTTTGAATGATTTGTTCAGTCATATAGAACCAAAGTCGCCACTCTCGCCTTACGCAATAGTTTTCTTTCGGCGAACCGATTTCACCAATAAGAATTTTCAGTAAGATGGAAACTTCCATTTTTATGAAACCACAGATGATTAATTTATTCATTAATTATTAATGTTCCTAAATTTGGTCGCAATTGGTCTCTTTAGATGTCCCTAAGAGTATTGAGGCTGGTTTATAGTCTCACTAAATGTATGTATCTATTGGTTTTTTTTCCCCCGGGTCCTCTTGTGTTTATAAATGCTGAATGCTTTTTTCTGGACAAAAGGTACTCTATGTCCTTTTCCTGATCTTTTGCTAATCGGTTGAGTAGTTAAATTATGAAATCTTAAAAACTCACTTTTAAATTTATAATATTACTGGCAACCCACCCCGGCTGCACACGGTTAGCAGAGAAATATTTAACAGTCATCAACATATTTTAATCAATTTACACAAAATCTTAACAAATTAAACATGTCTATTAGAGAAAACCGCATAAAAATCCGTTCAGTAGTTTTTTCAGTTTATCGCGAACAGATAGACGCGGCGGGGGACTTTGTTTTATAATATGTAGTGAAATATGAAGTTAGAATAAAAATGATTCAGTAGATTTGAAATAGACCTAAAATAGGTGTATATTTTTCAGAATTTGCAGAAAGGCAAAACTTCGATTGCAGAGATGGCATTCGGTATGCATTTGCGAGAAACCGGAATTAAACGATATCCATTGAGGTCTCGACCAAGAGTTCTTCAGTATGCTGTCACCATTTTTTACGAACACCCTGAAGAAAGGTATTTTAGAAGCAAGATATTTTTTATAATAGATATGCTGTGTAAAATATTTGCACTTTAAAAGTGAAAAAAAAATGTGTGGAGTCAGGAGCCATTAAAAATATTATAATTTTATTGTTCACTATGATTCGGTCGTAGTAGTTCGGTCTGTCTGTCTTTCAAGAGTAAACTTCTAAACCAAAAGTATTAAAAGTAAATAGAACTAAAGTTTCAACTTTGCACACATGCACACAACATTGCACACTTCTTAGCACTAAAAATATTAACGATTTCTGAAGTGATACAAACTTATTTCTTTCTGGATACTCGACATCCACGCAAACGTACCCACGAGCAACAGGTGGTGGTAATATATTTTAGTATCTAATTGCATGTTTACTAAGCTAGTACGGTTTCCAAGTTTGGAACCCATACCTTGTGAAGGATATTGACCTGCTGGAAAGTGTGCAAAGGCGAGCGACTAAGATACCGTATGGCCTGCGACATAAGACTTACCAGGAACGCTTAGGAATATTGAAATTACTGACATTAAAACATCGCAGGATGAGAGGTGATCTTATTGAGACCTATAAAATATTAAGTTCAAGATATAAGCTTCAACAAAAAGCATACTCGCGGGGACACAGCCTCACACTCACTTCACATTCGCAATCTTGTGTGTGGCCTTTCATACTTTGAACAATCGTGTTGTTACTAAATGGAACAACCTTCCAGAAAGTGTAGTGACTGCGAAATCAGTGAACAGTTTTAAGTGTCAACTCGATAAATGGTTGGAAAAATACAACCCACTGAACTGAACAACCGTATTAACATAAAGTGAAATAGTTAAATATACACGAACTTTTACTCCAGTGCAGTGATGTGGACACATCAGCAAGTTTGCTGCTCGTCCATAATACAATAATAATAAATAATAATATATTTTTATTTCAGGTTCATGCATTCTTTGACTAAGAAGCTAAAAGAAATGTACCCTTTATATCAAGAGCCACCATACACACATATGAAGGAATTCACATTAATTTATTATCCAGGCCAATTTAACTATAGAGAATTGGTGCCTCTGACAATTACATTCGTCGGATTATTTCTATATGTATACTTTTCTGTAAGAAAGATAGAATTTATTAAATCAAAATTGGGTCTAGCAGCGTGCGCAGTGCTGACTATTGGTGGTAGTCTGGCCATGTCCATGGGAATTTGCTTCTTTTTCGGCTTCTCATTAAGCTTACAAGGCAAGGAAATATTTCCGTACCTTGTAATTATTGTTGGACTGGAAAATGTGTTAGTCCTAACTAAAAGCGTGACGTCGACTGACTCCCGGTTGGACGTCAAAATCCGCCTCGCTCAAGGGCTCAGCAAAGAGGGTTGGTCCATCACCAAAAATTTACTTACCGAAATTACAATTCTCACCGTTAGCTTCTTCACTTTTGTTCCTTTCATTCAAGAGTTCTCAATATTCATGATAGTAAGTTTAATATCAGATTATTTTATACAAATGGCCTTCTTTGCGACGATACTCGGTATAGACGTGCGTCGCATGGAATACTTTCAGGACCAAAATAATAAATTACACCTTAAAGAATATTTTAATGCAAACAACGCTCTTAATTGGCGATTTAGCAAGAATTACGTGGAAGAAAATAGTTTTTCTCCTCAAAGAATGACGAAATCTAAGTCTCATCCGAGACTGAACGGTTTATCGCACAACAGCCCGACAGACGTGGTGGCCAACAGAAACTCCAGCCCGGGCCATCAGGACCACAGGGTACCCAAAAGAATTCGTTTGGTAAATATGTGGGCGAGAACGCGCTTCTTCCAGCGAGCTTTTATGGTATGGATGCTCGTTTGGATATCAATGATCGTTTACAATTCCGGCGTAGTAGATTATTTCATCAGCAATATTGAAAAAACCGATGTTGAAGTTAACAAGAAGAGTGATGAAAAAAAGGAACCGCAGTCAATGTACGTGTTCTACAACAGTAGCGAGAGCCCTCTCGTATTCCCACCGTTATTAGATATAGCGGAGACTGAGAAAACTGATGTAGATGCTAATGACACTATTATATTAAAACATTCGCCACATTCAAGACCCTGGTCGAGGTGAGACAATCTTAAAATCAGTTACATTTATGTATGTGATCTACCGGTGACTGATTTATTCATTACAGTAAACCGGTTCAGGAATCGTTATTAAATATGTATATTAAAATTTATTCTCGATAGCAAAGTATCTTACGTAACCGATTTATTAAATCATCATTTCTTTATAGTAATTTATTCTGAATTGTTTGTTAAAGAAACATTGAAGAAGTGACACTTACAAATAGAGAAAGTTTCAAGTCATGTTTTCGTTCATTTATTACCTTCTTTGGTTGCAGAATCAACCGTCCAGCTTATTTAATTTAAGTGGTCAAATAGTTGACCATCAAAATCCTGACTTGTCATTCCAATTTCGAATAAGGTTTACGTTAAAGACGAGCTAGTAAATATATCTATTTAAAATAACATTTTTTTTTCAGATTGTCATCACAGCACTGGTCTGGCATTCTTTCTCAGTACAACGAATCCGTTGCAGGACATCATGTGGCGGTATTACCACCTATATTGCTCAGTCACCGAGTAGCCCCTGAACTGGCGGCCGGAGTCCGCAACCCTGATGAAAGAGATCCGCCTCCAATGCGTTGGCAGGCTCTTGCTATTGCACTTGATCCACCAGAATATGTACCAGGTATGTATATTTATTTACGGTTCTCCTAAGCTTACATAATCTGATGTGTCGAACCTAAAACTGTCGGCAGAAACAGTCCGACCGAAAGACTTTAAATTTTATAATAATTAAGTCGACCGTATGCTATAGTCATCATCAATATTTTTTTTGGTATGTCACAATCACATTTTTTAGTGAACCTTGGTGAATGTCCATCATACTATGTACTTACCTCAAATTAGAAAAATGGTATACGCTGTTGAGACTGAAGGCCCTATCTAATTTGAACAGCTTCACTAAACTATTTCCTTGACCAGTTAAATTGCCAGTACAACAGTTATTTAGTCATCCAAGCCGTCTTTTAGTAAAAATAAGGAAACGTCATGTATTCATTAATTGATTACAGATTGTCAAATCATGGTAATTATTATATTATTCCATCAGTTGTTCGTGTTGTGTTGAATCGTCAATTAATTCATCATATCAAAGTGTAAATATAGTGTCAAGAGTTAAAGTTACCAAATTTTTTTGATAGTAATAAATTACAAATAACATTTCATATTACTAAACTATTGCCATTTATATGATTTCCACAATATCATCCCGTTTTTATTAAATGTATAAACATATGAGAAAAAAATGTGGGTGTCTTTTTTTGAGAATGCTCATATTATATAACAAGATTAGTTAATATAAGCGGTGTGTGAGGTCATTAGTATGACGACGAGTCGGTCGTCGTGCTTGACAGCTGAATGATGGTCTCGGCTTTATTTATTTATTTTAGTGTTTGCTGTTCCTTCAACAATATTAAACATATGTCACAAAATAACAGTTATATTGATAATACAAGTGGTGGAATTCTTCAATAAAATATAAAAAAATGTATGGCTTTACAAACTTGTTGCAAACTTGCACTTCTTGGTTCCAAGTAATGTCTCTGGAATCTATAGCGAATGTCATATATTTCTGCATGTAACACAATGTAGTAATGTAAAATTATGATCATATATCTGCGCTTTTCACCGTGGCGACTCGACTGTAAAGAAGAAACATCCAAAATATTTGAAAAATTTATAAACTGATTTCCGCATCAGATTTCGAGTCGATGGATAACAAAGGCCAACCGCATCAATGGGGCAAGGACACCGACCTGCCGATATACCCAACAACACCAATGGAAATACTATTGTTAGCCATCCTATGTACCATAAGCGTCGCTGTCATCGCCTATATGATGGTCGTGTTGTACAGGTAAATATGATTTTTTAGTATTTATTGGCATAACTTGGTAATTAAGTAGATTGAAACAGCAGGGCACTACTCGCACATTGCAGACGCGGTTATATATTTTTAGTCCCCGTTTAAAAATCTGTAGTCTCTTTGCAAAACCGTGGCAGGTGACTTTGCAACATTTTTAAAGAAGCCCAGCTTTGTGTTACTTTTGAATCGTAGTATGAGATTTTATAAAAAACCCAGGGATTCCTATAAAACTAAGTAAGAGCCGTTGCACACGATGCGGTGTGGTTCCGCACAACAATTCCGCCGGAAGTGCAAAACACGGGTGTTATAGTTACGTCCGCAACGTTGTTACGTTGCAAGCGGGGCGGGACTTAATGCAGTCTGTTGAAAACACTGAGCTCACAACGCGCCACCCCTCCCCACCCTGTGTGGCATGGATATCTGTATGTAAAACGCCTACGTTGTATGTAAAACTGCTCTAAGTTACTAGGTAAGCGGTTACCCGGTGACTATAAACACTAACAACTCTTTCCATGGTGAACCTTCCCATCATCGGAAGAAAAAACCGGTACTAAGCTAGTAGTGCTGTCTAACCGCGGCCTTCTGTGGGGTGGAAGTACTTCCGCAGTCTCTCGGTCAATTCCAATACGAGCAGGACTGTGCTGCGTCCTCTTACAAACTGCCTTACCTTAACAATAAATTACGCCATAAACAGTCTCCTCATTACCGCGTCACCAGAAATGTTTGTGTGTACGAGTTTTAGTGTAGGGACATTGACGTCACCGCAATATCGATGTAAAAAAATTGGCAATACTAATATCACTATGGATTGGTATTATTTTGTATGTTTTGTTTTTGCGATGCAGATGTGAAGATAGATCAATAGAATAATAATTTAAAAATAAAATTCATGCTAGTGTTTTTGTAAGTATTTTCCAACGCTAATTACAAGGTTTTATGTTGACTAGAGATCGCGTGGTGGTCGAATTTCGACCATGGTTTATTTCAATGGCCAATATTACTTGACCTGTCATTGCATAGACTTTTGTACCATGACAGGTTAAAATATATACTGGACATTCATAGCTATATGTACCCGTTTTTGCATTTTTTTTAACTTTGTAGCAAATATTGTTCAAAAATTTTAGCATTCGTCACTTCTTCTCTGTATAAACTATAAGTGTGCAAAATTTCATACTCCTCCGTCAATTTTCGTAAAAAGGGATCCAAAGTTTTCGCTACACGTATTAATATATAGATTGAGTACATATAGTCACGTGGTAATCTCTCTGGTATAAGAAAAGACAAAATTCCGCCATTTACTTCTGTCCTTACACGCCCCAAGTTTCTCTACTATCATTAATCATTTCATGCAAGTAACTCGGTTTCAGGGACTTCTGACCTGGCCTCATTAAAAATGTGACTCTTAAAACGATTTTAAGTTAATAAAAAGGGTTTTGTTTCAAAATGTATATAATGTCATGTAGAAAGGTAGTGGGTATATAATAAATAAAACAATTTTAAAAATATTTAATTATTGCAATGACAAACTTACAACACATACACCTGAATCGAATCAAAATAATTTATTTCAATGAAACCAGTTATAGGTATTTTTGAATCATCAGGAATAGAAGACCGTAAAAATAAGTCGATCGGAAGCTAGTAGTTGCCTGTTGGAACAAGTACAGGTACATACGTAGATCCTATGGAGAAGAAAAGGCAAGAAACTCAAAGGATACTCTTTATTGACACGTTTTTTTTTACAATTTAATTAACACGGCTTTATTAGCTTCACCTGTAAACCAATGGTTTCAAAATAAAGATTTACCTTCGTCTACTGTCTGCTGTCTTCACATTAATTGATAAACTTAACAAAGCACAAGGAAGTCATACTACTTCTTGACATTATTTGAGAACATGTCAGTAATACATACTTTAAATGGCCTTGAAAAAAGCCCAGATCGGCCGGGAGCGTGCTCTTAAAAAAAAAATATATCAATAAATTACGTGATAAAGGTTTTTCTTGTGCTAAATGACAAACAACATCATTGTCATTCATTATTAATCTTTGGAAAATTCTATGATTAAATTCAACACGCATGTTATGGTTTCAAATTTCGTACGAACGAGATAAAGATGTTTCTATACCTACATTGTTTACCAAAATTACAAAATGAATCACATCATGCAAGTGCATGCATGCAAGTAAATTGTGATGCCTTCATCCAGAAGAATTTCAAACGTTGTTTCCGTTAAAATAAAATATGCAATACCAACAATATAACTTATTTGAAAGTGAACAACCGGCAATCCAATTAGTTTTGTATACCGATCTACTAAATTGCCTTGATGAGATGATGAGATTTAAGAGAATTCGATTTAGGAAAAACAAATTCGGATTTTTTCTTTACAAAAGATAAAGATCTGACTGGCCTATTGATGTAGTGGTTAGTGACCTTGACTGCTGAGCCAGTGGTCGTGGGTTCGATTCCCAACCAGGACAAATAATTGTGTGATGAGCATGATCATTTGTTGTGCCTGGGTGTAATTTATCTATAATATGTATGTATTTAGAAATATTTAACCATGTTTATCAGCAGTCTGGTTACCATAGTACAGGCTCTGCCTAATTTGGGATCAGACGGCTGTGTGTGAGATGTGTGAAGTTAAAAAAAAAGTTATAAAAAAATCAAAAGCGTGTGAATCTGTACTTAGTTTAATTCATAAACTTAGTATTCGCTATGTGCAAATTGCATTTTTGGTTTTTCATCAGGAGTATCTAATTTAATCATAACTAAAATCTATTATAACTGCGAAAAATTGTTTTTTTCTTAATAAAGATTACCTACTAGCAACGAAAGTCACACATATTACTAGTATTCTTGTTAACCTCCCACCTAAGCTAAATGCTTGTGTTAGGAGTGGATTCACTCCGGTAGTGCACTGGGTGGCACCTTCTCTACTGAACCGATAATCATGAAATTTTGCATATTCGGTGTCGGGAGCACAGAAAAGTACATAGAGTACCTTTCATCTCGAAAAAAATACTGTTTGCGAGGGATAGAAAAAGTAACTTTTATGCGAGTGAAACTGCAGGCGAATGCTAGTGTACTCGTATATCTTCTGTACGGTTGTTTAATTACACCGTATAGTTTATAAATCAGTAATGAAGATATTTCTTGTCTTATTTATAAGCACTAGGATATACGATTGCAATGAATGCCTTTGAGGTCTCTCTCAAAGACTTCCAAAATTACGTTCTGTCCATCCGAAGATGACGTTTCATCTTCTCTGACGTTAACGAACCCACTATTATACCTAATAAATATCTGTAATTACAATAAAGTACATGTCACAGATGCGTGTGTTCCCGCCACTATGCCGAGTGGCGAGCATCCTGGAACGACGATGAAGAGTATAGAAAAATCATTGCAAAGCAACCCGCAGTTCAGGTTTGTTGTTTCTTTGACGTCTCAAACTGAAACGGGGCACAATCATTAATTGTAATTATACTTTTCGTAACCTTTACTTTCAGTTCATGTTTCAAAAGTGCAAATTTTTTTTTTGCCCATCCTCTATACGTTCTTCAAATAGGAGGACAAACACTACACTACACTGACTCAATTACATCCTTGAGCAGATAGATATTCGTACCTAAAGTAAAAAGGGAGACAAGTCTGACAGAATTCAGGGAATCCATAAAATTACACAATTAATATAATTAATGCCAATAAAAATATTAATTTGTTATTAGTTGGTGATGGAAGCAGTGCCGCTTGTAGTTGCAGGCCACAGCCAGGAGGTGGAGTGTCTAGTCACCGACGGTGAAAAAGTGGTCAGTTCGTGTTTGCAAGGGAACATAAAAGTGTGGGACTCGCAGAACGGAGAGATCATAACCAATATTGACCGCGGCGCGTGAGTAACACTAATTGTACAACAACTCGGAACATTTAGAAGTGCCCTATAGTCTACAAAGCGAACTTATCATCATAAATCAGTCTTTCTTTTTCAAGTTCTAATGATAAAATCTTTGAATATAGATATCATAGAAATTAAAAATTTATATTTTAACTATACCCATAACTTATACTGTTACTATTTTGTGGCTGCAATTTTATACGTTTTTGTTAGTTATATACAGCTAAAGTTTAATAGAAATAGTGTTAATGAAAGTCAGATAATAACGTTTCGCTATTCAGCTACCGAATATATACTAACGCTATCATGGTTAACTTGTAATCTCCATTTATAGTTAAGTAGTGTTCATGTCTAAAGTTCAAATATCTAAAATATCCAATAGAGCATCGATCGTTAATATCAGTAAAAATATTACTACACATATATAGCAAAACATCACTCATTTCATTTCAAATTGGTAAAGCCTTACATAGCAGACTCAATTTTAGAAAAAAATTAGAGAATTTAAACAATATTCATCAAGTAACCTAATTGTATCTACTAAAGTACCTATGAACATAGAAGTTACTTCGATGAAACAATACAATAAGAACAGGCTTATATTTGTTAATAAAGCAAATATGTTACAATTTACGTAAATCAAATATTGAGGCAATCATCTATTTCCATTGCTTAGGTGCTTTTTTAGAATCGAGATGTTTTTTAACATAATAAACATTTTATATGTTTTCAGATATTTCAAGTTGCAAAGGGAATTATGTGATAAAGTCTCCAAGAAAAATAGCATGCCATACGACAATATTGAAGGTAGAGTATAATTTTTGTCTTCAACTATGCCCACGTTTTCACCCGAGTTAAGTTTTGTGTGGTTATTATTTCGCCCCTTTCAGTTGTAGCTTGATAATATATAATAATATTAGGTCTTTACATATGAAATTGGTTTTGTCGAACTGGCCACTTCGATCGATATATATATATATATATATATATATATATAATTATGTTATATGTAACGTTTAAATTATGTTATGATAACGATTAAACTAAATAACGTACGTACGTACGTTATTTAGTTTAATCGTTATCTTGAATTAATTATATTTAACTTAGTTACAAAAACAATGTTTTGTAACAAGTATAACATATGTGTTTCGTTGATTAATGTATAGTAAATGTTAAAAAAAAAATATTTTACCTTCAGCCAGTGAAATAAATAAATAACAAGTACAAGAAAAGGCCGAAATTTATTAAATGAATTAGCGCTTAATGGGGTATATGACTGTCCAAGTCAAATCAGTATAAACGTCAAAACGAAAGTACATTATAGTACATACAGTACATTCTGTATGAAATATTAAGATATGACGCCACGTCTTAGTGTTGTCAAATCATACACTTTTATTATTAATTTGACAATTATAAAATAAAACGTTAAGTAAACAGTATTCGTACTATTTTTAGATGTTTTTTGGCCTGAATTGGACCTAATAATTTATTTTGACCATAGGAATCTACCCAATTTTGGTCTTTAGTTACTCTTTAGCAGTGTTGAAGTGTAGCTAAACACAGACTAAAAGTAATTGTTTGTACAGTTTTTGATGTAGGTAGTGTTTAGTGTTTGCAAAATGTGCATCTAAATCCCCGCATCTACTTATCTGTTTATATTGTTGTTTTAGTGAACTGTGACACTGAAAGCCCACCAAAAAGTAGTGAGGTAAGAATTAATGTAATTATATTTATAATTGGATTTGATGCATTCTACATTTTTCAAAAGTACACATGGGCCACGCTAAAAGTTTTTAGAATAGGACACTAAGAAAAGCAGCCGATGAAAAATTTATTTAAATTTCGATTTAAAAACTCTTTCGGAATCTGTAGATGTTTATTGATTTCATATGTCATTTGTTTTTACAAAATGGCGGCAATTTAAAAAGTGTCTGTCGTGCATCGAAATGGATTTGACTAAAGAAATTTTTCGCTTAATGATTTATTATGACTTTCATTGCGGTCTTACTTAACAACCATGTTACGATAGACTTCGATTGGCAATTCATTACGAAGCCCCATCTCGTGGCCACTGTATACAACTGGTTTAATGAGTTTAAACGTGGTCGAAGCAAACTCACAGATGATTGAAGATAACGTGAGTGCTGTGCGGCTAATGATAGAAGCTGATAGAAGGGTGACATATCAACAGATTCGGGCAGCTTTAGGCATTGGTATGAGTTTAGTACAAATAGTCCTACATGAACATTTAGGCGTCACAAAACTTATTAGATGAATACCGCATAATTTGACGGCAAATCAAACCGCCATCGTTTGGATTGGTGCGGCTCAATGCTTGAAGGTGACTCGAATGCTGTACATGACATCGTCACAGGTGATGAAAGCTGGATATATCGTTACGAACCCGAAACCAAACGATAATCTGCGCAATCTATGTTTCCATTCGAAGATTTGCGAACAAAAGTAAAGAAGGACAGAAGTCAAGGGAAAAGGATGATTCATTCTTTGGACGGACGGGTCATTTCGCAACAATTATTCTAGAAGATAAAAGGACTGTTACTGCAGATTGATATGTCAGTCATTGTCTGCCAGTTGTCTTGGAAAATGTTAGACCGCAGCGTCCAAGAAGCAGGATCCTCCTCCACCACAACAACGCTCCAGCTCACTCCGCCAGACGGAACATCGAATATTTGTCTATCGAAGGTGTAAAGCTAGTGAGTCATCCTCCTTACAATCCCGACCTGGCACTTGTGGTGTATTTATTCCCAAAAATAAAAGATAAACTTAGAGGAATTCGTTTTATGAACCCTGAAGATGCCGTGGCTGCGTTTGAAAAAGACGTGGAAGAGATCCCTAAAGAAGAGTGGGCTCACTGCTTCAGTCAATGGTTCCATCGCATGCGACGGTGCTTAGGAAGAAACGGAGACTACTTTGAAGAGCAATAAAAATATTAACAGACTTCTGTATCATTCCGTTTTTTATTTTCTAAAAACTTTCAGTGTGACCCCTGTATGTATCATGATGCAATGTTTTAGGACTCCATATAAAACTTTATTGTTTACTGTCATCCCTACACATGCATAGGTAGGCTGACAGACAGACAATAAACTATTGCTTTCTTCACAGAACGTACATCGGTTATGCAAAGGATTAAGTAATTATTTGAGTGGACTGCGGTTCCGTCCGGTAATGCGAGACTCGCCGCCCCATCTTTCGCCAGCAGAAACAACTAAATATGATTTTGCAAAAAACTACAGGTAAAACTACAAATTTATATTAGATACATTGCTGTTATTTGCATCAAATGTTAACATCTAACTTATTGAATAAATTATACTTTTGAACAACTAAAAAAAGACATGCTTTAATGGCAAACAAAGTAGAAAAGGGTTCCACTGTCCACCTCCTGGCTCAACATTCACGAGTTATACGAGCGGACTCTGTATGTTGTCGTTGATAGTGCGAAGGTATTGAAGATCGCACATCAGGACCTGGAATTTAACTAGAAAAGTATCTGCACCTAACAGAAAATCTTAGGCTATATAATAAGTATTGGCTAATAGTATTTTCAGCGAAACACTCTCTTTTGGGATCTCGATTGGGAAATATTCCAAGGACAAACCTTGGAATATTTTTGTTCACCCTGTATATACATGCAAGGCAAGCAAGCAAGTAATAATAACTTAAGACACAATTATGTATTTACGGGAATTAAAGCGATCACGAATAGGTATTACTTACCTCTGAATTGCCTGAAGTTTGGACCAGGTTGCAATGGCCGTGGTCACCTGGTCGAAACCTTAATTCTAATAAATACATAATTATATCATGGAACGCGAAAGTTTAAAAGTTAGAACTTAAGACACCTCACACAATTAGGCAGAGCCTGTACTATGGTAATCAGACTGCTGATAAACACACTTATTATTTATTTTCAGAAACCTTTACTGCAGTGATCAACAGAATGATTTAAGTAATTGTATGGAAGCTAAAGAAAATGTGGACATTAGTAATTTAAATATAAGTAGCCCTAATTTGGGTAATAGTCATAAGAGTAACATATGTGATGAAGATATATTCATATTTAATTCAAGTGAAAAACTTGTGAATAGTGTACGGAATAGATGTAAGAATAAGTTAGTGTACGAAGGTCCTAAGTTTGAGGACGACCCAGACACTGACGTAGTGAGTAATTTGAACTGGAGAGGGAAGGCAATCAAAGAATCTCCCGTGTGGTGTATGGACTTTTGTAACGATCTTATTATATTGGGTTGTGCTGATGGCCGCCTCGAGTTTTGGGAAGCCAGTTCTGGGAAACTCATGGTAAGTTGTTTTTGTAACTATGGAAAATATTAGACCACATGCGGGTATTCCATGCTATGGGTGCAATAGCCTCACACATAGGCACGTGAGTGATTACCGACTAATTTTATTACTATTATTTAATTTTTAAAACATCAAGACCAATGAGTTCAATGGCCTATTAATGGACAGATTATGCTTGACGTGTCGCACTTTTTGCGGTTCATGTCAACCAATTTTAGATCTCGCGATTGAAATCTATGCCAAAGTCTCTAATTTCTCAAACATTTTTATGTTAAGCCGTCTTTAAACTATAAAATGCAAAACAAGCAGCCACCTTGCTGCGCGTTTTGTTTAGAATGAAAAGCATTCATACAAATTGAGTCATTGCAAACAACGACATTATTATCTATAGGAAATGTTACTCATTAAAGAATGCCCTGTACTTCTCTGAACCGGCTGTAGGTTAAAAATTTAAGATAGAAATAATCTCAATAACCAGTTCAATTGAACTAAATGCTCTTACTAGACCAGGAATGGTCAATAAAATTTAAGTAGGTAAAGATATTAATTGTGCTTATGGAGGATGGTATAAGGAATCCTTCTGTGAAAAATCTGTACCTAATATAAAAATGAGGAAAAAATAATTACTTAATTATCCGTACATGGTAGAGCCTCCAAAAACTGTGTACTGTGTGCAATGTGTATAATTATACGAGTCAATACTGGTTTAGAAGTAAAGTTTTATAAAACGTGTAGTTTTTTTTTATAAAAGATATTATTAGTTTTTCGTCAGGCGCTCAAACTGAAACTTTGGGATTTTTTATAAAAACATTACTAGAAATATCAAAGCGGGAGTTCTGCTCTTGCATTTGAAATAGTTTAAATAAAAACTATATGCAACACGAATGAGGTTCTTACGACACTGTGACTACTATTAATTTTGAACCTGCAAACTCTCCACCTACCTTAATCATCTTAATTTATAAGCTGATTTAGCGTAATATATGAACTTGGTATTTCTGTTGGACATCTAGTGTGTCTGGTGGAGTGGCGAGGCGCGTTCATCCGCGGGAGTGACGCACGTGCGAGCTCTCGCAGGTGCAAGACGGGTGTGCGCAGCCACTCTCTCGGGACACCTGAGTCTCTTGCGTCTAGACGCTTACAACGCCACGTCGGGTACGCAAGTCGACTGGCATTTCAGCACCGCACATAGAAGAAGTAACTTAACAATATCTATACATTTAGTTAATAAAGGAGAAGAAGGTTCATAATTGACTTAACTTTTGGAATTTATAAATATATGGAATTCATGAAAAAATACAATACAATAAAATACATACTGAACGAGTTCTGTATCAGAGGGAGAAGACTTGACCAACGGGCGTTTATTATCAACTAAATACTCATTTTTAATTGTTGGTTTGTTGCAGCTCACAAGCGCACAGGTTCAGCGGGTTCTCTGCGTTTCGGGCATCTGCCAGATGATGAGTCGTCTCACGCCAGAATGAGTTTCTCTTACGATACCAGCCTCGGCGATGGAGAAGGTTAAAGAATTACAAGTATTTTTTTAAGTATTAGAATCGAGCTGTTAATTATAATTCTCAAGCAAACCTATACAAAATTAGTGAATTATTATCTTATTTGTTACATTAACATTTTGTACATTAACAATTTAATAAAAATACAGTCTCTCAAGAATTATCATAATATAGTAATCTATGAAAGTATCATATACATTTGATTATTATTTTATTTTAGTTAATTAGGGAAACAAAATAGTTTCCAAACATTACAATCCGATACTACTACTACTACTATCCAAACAGTAGGTCATTATATTGTGAAACAATACATTATAATCGCAAAGTAATTTTAAAAATTTAAAAAAAAATTAGTGTGATACATGAACCTGGTGACTCTCTACCAATCTAGCTAAATAGCTAAAGCTTGGTATATAGTAAAATATCAGGCGCATGTTTGGACTTAAACTTGATCATGATTTCGGTCGTGTTAAATCGCATATATGCCTCCAATACAGAGCAAGTCAAAACGTGCCTGAAAGACTTGTACACGAACCTCGAACACATTATCTTGCACGAAATTGTCCACGCTTATTGACTTGCCGAGTTTTTCATCTTGTATAAACTTGTGCACGCTTATCGACTTGTTGAGTTTATTAAAAGTACAACAATGATACTTCCTACTAAAATATAAGTCATTCTTGTAACAAGTTGGTACACGTAACACAACTTATACAGTATCTTGAAAGTTTCAAATAAGAACTTGTGTTAATTAATAGGGGGTCGATTTTTAGACCTCGTCGACCCCTAAAATAAGTTTTCGTTTATGTCGACCTTTGGGAAACCGATATCGACCCCTTGCGAATCCCTGATTTAGATCATTCGACATTTAGACCTCTCTAAGACTTCTTAAACTAGTAGTGCAGGGGGGAGGCCTTGTATACAGGAGATATATGACCATCCTTTCTGGAACTATTTATAATGATGCATTACATTGTTACAGATGTCATAACCTGTATTAGAATAGCGCATTGTCGGCCACACCAACAACCAATCACAGAGATGCAATCGGAAGGAGGCCGGATTGTCACGGGTGGTCAAGACCATGTACTCAAGGTAACCACGAGATCTAGGGTACATCTATAACATATAGTCTTAGCGATATTCTACATGTGACATGATCACAGATTACTGTTATTCTTGTAAGCCTCTTAAACTAAGTTTAATGTTTGTAAGAAATTTAAATGTATATTTTATTGACCAGAATGTAGATGTATAAATACTTGTTCATCTATATTCTGGCCCCATAAATAAAGTCATGCCAATTATTTGCAAAATTCATACCTATCCCCATTTCCCTTAAAATTGACTGTAACGTCCAATAGACAATTGGCGCTACTTACGCAAAACGGAATCAATCCACACAACTATAGTTCTGAGAAAAAGCCGTTTGTGTCTAAATTTTGTATACAAAAAAATTGGTAGATATATATGAAAAAGTTAATTTAAAATATTGTATAAAATACTTTGTTCTATGACTACCGATATAATATTGATGAAAATCATTTAAAATTAGTTAGTTATTAAAAATAAAACTCCATGGCAAAACTGTTTGTGTGTGGATTGGTCCCTTGTTAATTTATTACCTTGGCATAATTTTATAGTTAACATAAAAGAAAAACATATTTCTTTTATATATTTTACTGAAAAATAATAATAAAACTTATTTTATTGTTACTATGTAGTTTAGAAATGTTGAAAATACTAAAATGTTTCCTGGAAGACCAAAAATTACTTAATATGACTAGGGCCACCTAGTAAAATTAAATTTATATAAATAGTTTTGTCGTATTATGTGAAATGTTTATTTTTTTCGAAGTAGTCTCCATTGGCAGTAATACAGGTGATACGTGTAACCCAGGTGCTGAACACATTGCTCCAGTATCCCTCTGGAACACAGCTGCATATCTCCTCAAAAGCTTCCCATTGCTCGAAAACTTGCGTCCCTTCAATTATTTTTTCTACATACGGGAATAGTGCAAAGTGGCATGGTGCTCAATCCGGACTATGATTAGGGTGTCCCAGCAATTTGTTTCCATCTTGGTGCAAATAGTCCGTAGTTTTCTCGATATGCAGAGCCGTTATCTTGATGCAAAAGCAATCAAAGTTTTAGTTTGGTCGTTCATTTTGACGGCCTCTAATACTTGAGGTAAACATTCCTCTGTATACCATGCAGCAGTAACTATATCAAGCACAACGGTAGCCAATATTACTCTTATTTTCTTTCTTTCTTCTTTCTTATTAAAAATAAGCAACCCGCCCCCAGTCGCACGGGTAGCAGAATATATTATGTCTACATTTTTTTGTTTTTATGTGTTAACCTTAGAAGATAGATATATAGCTTTCCTATATTGTAATAGCTATTATAATGCGTAACATAATACATTGTTTTCATACATCTCTATTGATTTACGCGGCGAACGCCAGTATAGCTTCCAGTCGGCATGATTTTTTTCTGACATCTTCAACAATCATCGTCATATTTCAGCAAATTTATACAAACCCCTAATAAATTACACACCTAAACTTTCCTCATGAATCAAAACTCAAAAACTGTATGAAAATCCATTCTGTACTTTTCAAGTTTATCGTGAATAGAGACAGACAGACAGACAAACGCGGCGGGGGACTTTGTTTTATAATATGTAGTGATACTGCAACCATTTCTTTCTTCACGGATCATAACATTTTTACAGACGTCGCCCGTGGTTCATCTTCAAACACCCACACATTACTCTGGGATTTAGTAAGAACGTCGAAAAAACCAGGTTTCATTACATGTAATAATCGAGTTCACGTAGTTAGATTGGCTGTCTTAAATTTTCTTTTAACATATCGGGAGACCAAGTCACGCGCTGCTCCCTCAGCGCATCAGTCATCAAGTGCGGTACCCAGAGTGAACAAAATTTCCTTACTTTCAAATGATTGTGAAGAATCCGATGAACAGTTGGTGCACTTAACTTGAGGGTTTCTTCGATCTATCGCTATGTCACACGTCGGTTCTTCCGTCAATAATTTTCGTACAGTCTTAATGTTCTTATCTTCTATCGGCCTCCCGAGCCTTGCATCATCCTCCAAATTCAAATTATTGCGATTCTATCTTCGCGAAATTGAATAATACGGAAGGAAGCTATGCCCCGATTCAAGAAATCTCATATCGATTTTTTCTAAAGTTAGAGGTTCATTCAACGAAGCTTTAAGCATATTCATGTTAATTTTTTGCTGTGGTTCTGACTACCATACGAATGGGACTATAAAATCTGATGTTTCACATTGACATCAAGCCTTTAGATATGTTTGATGAGACAAGACCCCATCTCCGAGGCTTTGTAAAAATATAAGATTATTCATTTTTAATATGCAAACAAGAACCAACCCGCATGGTTCTATATGATTGATAAAAAATCAAAAATTACAAGGGACCACGCTCTATGGTTCTTTATAAAAAAAAACAATTTCATAGATATTTTAAATAGTCCGGTTACCATGTGGCATGGGTCTTGTTAGTTTATTGAATAACTGATTTTATGTGGGTTGGTAAACTTGTCATGAAAATGTTTTGTTCAGTCAAAATTGTCGGATCATTTTGATATTTACAGGGTAGATAGAAGGTGGATTTTTAAAATTTTCTGTGTACTTAACTCGATTTTGGCATGTGTGTGGATTGGTTCCTGTTTGCATAAGTAGGTCCAATTGATGGTTGCTTTTGTTTTTTGCTAAAAAGCACAAGTTTTATTTCGATTGCTTCTGCATAAATATTTTGATATGCCTTTGATAGCACTGTTTACAGTCTAAAAATGTTTTTATACCCACTTAATTGGCAAACGAGCATACTGCCTGTCTGATGTCTAATGGACTACCATGCCATGGAACTAGGGACCCTAGAAGACGATGGCATGACGACGTGGATTAACCACGGTCTCCTTCATGACCTTAGAAGTAATTTCTGCTGTCAACCTCCTTGAAAAAGACGTTACATAACGACAGATTTTGACAACTTAAAAAAGGTAACTACTGTTTTAGGTATTCTCAAGTTCAGACCTAAACCCGCTGTTTACACTGCACGGGCACTGTGGCCCGATCACAAGCTGTTTCATCGATCACGCGACGCCCACAATTGCTGGTAGCGGATCTCAGGATGGTTTGCTTTGCGTCTGGGACTTGCACACGGGTAAGGCATTATTTATTTATATGAAGTACGTAGGTAGACTGTTTTAACTAGATAGGTAATATAATTAATTAGCGACATGTTTATTATATTTAGCTGCACTTACTAGTTGTTAAAAGAAAATTCGAAATTCGCTTACTAATTGGATAGTTGGGTGGTTGATTTTTATTTATAGCTTTCGCTTCAACCCTAGAATCCGTATTCGCCTTATTATAATGTAAACATATTCTTATAATTTGAGCTGCTACCGGTTGACCAGTACGGCAGTACCCATTGGCCACAACATGTCTGAACCTTTAATGTCCTGGACAAGACAATGTCCCGGCGTGGTTCGGCCCGGCTCCGGTCCGGTCCGTTGTAACATGAATTATCACTAAAACAAGAGATGGAGAAATAATGTGTTTAATGGATTTATCAGAAAATTTAAAGAAATATGAAAAGAGGAACGCAATATTTTGCTATGAATCTGTAAAATTAAGCAAAATATTACCTCCTGCTACATCGCATATAATAAACAATTAATTATTTTGTAAAAAAGAATACACAGGTACGGTATCATTGCACCTGAGTATACCTACCTACATTTCTTAAAACGGTTGACTATAGAAAGTAATTGGCATGTTCTGATCCACATATATAGCATTTTTCACATAGTATGTGTTCGGTGACACTTGGTTTCATCCATTTCAAGCGCTTTATTTTTGTAAGAAATAAAAATATGAAATACAAGAAATGAACCCAAATTGATAGATAAATAAAAATCTATTTCGATTCTCATTTTAAAGCCTTGTTGCTTTTGTTTAATATTCCACCTCAAAACATTTAATTTGAAATATACACTTCAAACTCAATATGTATAAGAAAACATGAATATTATGATTAATGCATGTCTTGACCTGTGTCTTCGTAGAGTAAATCGTTGTAATCGAGTATTTTTTATAACATTTATAATTGTTATCCAAATATTAAGAATGAGTATAAATAATAATTGACATATCTTAAGAATTTCACTGGTCTGTAACGCTATATAATATAATAGCAAAACTGGCTAATGGAGGATCAGCCAAACCAAGCCAGATAAAAACATAGTTACCCGTCCCGTCAAGATTTGCAGGCAGTCCCTGTTATGTGCTTTGGGAGTTACTGTTGTTTTTCTGTTCTCGGTTACTTGTTTGGTTGTTACAAGATTATTCTGGGTAATAAAGTAAATGAGGTAATGGCGGAACATTTTTTTGGATCGAGTGATATGTACAATGGGGAACAGCGTATCGTAATCACTCTGAAAAATATGATGTTTCTTTCACTAGCGAAACAGCTATCGACCCCAAATAAGAAGTAATCAAAGAAAGCACCGGTAGCTAATTGGATATTATTGATGCCGATGCTATCTGAATCATAATTTCTCTACCATGAATTACCAACCCTACTTGCCTAATTAGTGTTAATAAATAATTGAAAACGACAAAATCTGTTTTTTGTGCCAGAAATCAATTCGTTGTCCGATATAAAATATATTTATCATCAATAAATCTCTAGTAACTTCAAATACCGAACGTCATCAAACCCATGCAATGTTAAAAAAAGGTATAGTTACTGTTTATTAGTCGTACTTCTGTTAGTCAACTAAACTCTTTCGTTGTGTGACATAAAATGTTTACTACTGTAAAGTATTGTATGGTCTAAAATTAAAGAACCAACGTCTACTCAATTTTAAATAGGATGTATTGTTATTGCAGGCGCGTGTTTATACAGTATGCAAGCACACGACGGCGCTGTGACGTCATTGGCATACACCGCCTCTTACGTAGTGTCAGCGGGCGCCGACGAAAGGCTCTGCATATGGGACCGCTTCCAGGGACACATGCTCAATTCCATACACATTGTAAGAACTGATTTATATTATTGCTTCTATAATTATTATACTTTTAATGTAGTAACTTACTGTAAATTTATGGCAACCCCAATTAACAATTAGGTCTAAGTTAAAAGTTGTAAGCTATGCCTTGAAGTGAAGATCTAACAACACCTTGAAAGTTAAGTTGGAAGTTATGAAATGCAAGGGTTATTAATGAATCAGTGATGACTGACTAAATGACTTAAAAAATGTAAATGTATATCTTCGTGCTCTAATAACGGGCTTGTTTGTTTTTTATTCCAACTCAAAACTTCTAAATTAAAATATACATTTCAAAGTCAATATAATTTTATTAATGCATGACTTGAACTGTGTCTGTAGATATTGATACAATGAAATATTGATACTTTTAAGGTGATAAAATTAATATAAGATAGATGTTTTTGCTCTGAATTGTTCAAGAATAGAATTTTTTTATTGTATGCATTTCCCACCCGAGCCGGGTGATTTTTTCCTATGAAATGGGTAGGAGAAAAATCTCTAGTTATAGTAGTATTATTATATGTATTACAGCACTTATTCCACACAACTTCTGGATTCAAAAACAATTATCGCTACATACGATGAAATGTATTTTTTAACATAATTTTTTTACAATTTTAATTATATTCTACATACAACTTACACATTAAAACTAATAAAAAAAGAAAAAGAAATGTATATGGGCTATTTACATGCATGCGTCATAAAATTCCTCCACATCGTCGCCTACTGGCAGTGTTCCCAGAAGGCTGGCAACATTGCCACGTTGAATGGCAATGCTAATTCTCTGTGCAAGAAAAAGGCCCGCCTTCTGGTCACGAGAAGTGTCGTTCAGTCGCTTAGCTAATTTCTTATAAACGGAACGAGCACTCGGACCCCATGACCCAAGCGTTTCGACCCCAAACGGCTCAAAAACGTAGTTACCAACTAAATTATTGTATTTACGCCGTTTGAGGCTTTCTGCTGATGCAAAAGCAGCGCCAGCACAACCAGCTGTACTTGAAAGATGTGACGGCGCGAGAGTGTCAACGCAGTTTGCGTCCCACACCAAAGGCCTACCCATCTTCCATGGCAGTAACGACATACCATCTGGTCTCCCATAGTCTCGTACCAGACCACTAGGTTCACGTACGGCTGGCACGCCGGCGGTGACAAGAGCACGACGGATTATGTCATTAAGATTGTCATGTCGAGATATACGGCCTGCGGTGCGGCATGGTGTCCGAGACTGTCGACAGCTTCTCCACAGTGACAAAGATGCGGAGAAACACAAGGAGCTCCTAAACGAAGGCAAGTGGCAAGGCGGAATGTGTTATCGTCCAACAAGGTGCCTATATTGGGCGATGGAAGTGCCTGAATCCATAGGCCTGATTCCCATTCTCCCACAGCCAACAAACGAGCGTGCTCTGTAACATTGGATGCGGTGTCAATTAAATAATTCCTTCTTAAGGTGCATAACGGCGCGTCCCATTGCCTCTGAGAGAATGGATTTACAGGTAAAAGAGTATTGGGACAAGCTATCTGCCAAGCATTTATAGCATCGGTCTTGCAGGACACTTCAGAATTAACCAGTGTGTTTGTTATTTCCTGGTTAACTCTTCTGTGCCATGGACCAAGACAAAAATGCTGGAAGGCTGACATCTGAAATTTTGCGAACGCCAAGACCACCCAAACGAACCGGTAAGGATGCTTGGAGCCAGCCTCGGTCGTTCAAAGCCACATGTAAAATCTTGCCAAGGGGTGTTTTGAATAATGTTGTAAATTTTTTCTAAAAGTGTTAAATGTTTCCAAAGTTGCGATGATCGAAGGGCATGGGTAAATTTTGGTAGGAAAATACAAAAACGGAGTATAGTAAAAGCCGAATGGACATTAATTTTAAGTAAACGATCCGAAAAATCACCAAAATTTTTAATTTTGTCTTCTATGAAAGATTGAAAGCCATCTTCCAAGACCGGGGACCTAAGAAGGCGGAGAGACGTTTTTTCTAAAACTTTAATGTTAGGTGCCAATGAATTGAATTTCTGTACAGTCGAGTGTCTGTCTGTTTTGTCACAAATAAAAATTTCGCATTTGTCAGAGTTTAGTTCTAAGCCTATGGATTTAAATTTATTTTTTATGAAAGTTAAATCTTGTAAAACTGTCTCTACAGGGGTCCTAGGGTTCCGTCATCAAGGTACCAAATGTTGAATTGTTATTGTTATTATTATTGTTAATTATCGCTTGTATTGTTCTTAATGTAAAATTATTAGTTAGTTACATTTAATTTCTTTTGTTTCAGGGGCTAAACTACATGAGTCGCATGCTACCTTTAACGCACACGATGCTCGTGATGGGTGACCGCAGCGGTCTAACCGCGTATGACCTTAGCAGCGGAGACGTTATACGACGAGTACTATTGGGTGGGTATTATTTGACTTCATTCCGGCATCATTGTACACGTTTTGCTCTGTAGTCATTGGGTAGACTCAGACAATGTAACATCTTTAAATATTGCGAATATTGTAATTGTGATATAATTGTCAAGTCAATATTAAAAGCAAATGATTTGACGACAGTAAGGCTTGACGCCATGCCTTGTTATTCATGCAAAATCGTACCAAAAATATCGTTCTAAAAGTGCAGCCGCTATCATAAATCCATCCATGTGTTTATTAACGCTTAAAGCCTCCAAATTTTCACACTACCTCTGTACACGTCTCTACACAACTGATTACTACAATACTTTCCTTTTGCAATCTGATGCCTTACGTCCATATAAAGTTCTTGCCTCCGTCCTTTCTTCTGATGTCTATTAACGTTTACATACATAGCACCTTCTAAAGTCTCAACTTTCGTGTTTCCTCTAGAGTTAAACTCTTCAATGATCTTCACTTTCAACTGCTCAGGTTTTGGAAGCACGTCAATGCATCTAAAATTTAGCACACTAGATGTAACATTATGGCTAATAGATCGTCTTGCATCATAATGTCCGTTATGTCGACAGCTTCAAAAAATTTATGGAGATGTTCATTCGCCCTTTTATCTTCGCGCTCATTTTCTGTAACGTGAGTCTTTTCATCAAGGTTCTTTTACAAACATCCCAAAGTTTATCTAAAGTTCTCGTACAGTAGTCACTCTTTTTTTACACAGTATCAATTCAGACTTGGCCTTCCAATCACCAGTCTCCCATGATAATATTGCGACATCATCATCCGGCTTCTCACCGCTTACATATTCCAAATAGTCCTTATTTATGAGGGACGCCTAAACCTGAGTCTTGCCACATAGTAACTCGATACGTACGTTTGACATCTTGTACTCCTACTTTACTGCTCTGGGCCCATAACTCTTGTTGGGGTGTACCTAAAGTGTGCGATAATAACACTGTAGAAGAGTTAGAAGTAGGTATAAGAAATATAATAAGTGTCAATTGTTGTATTTGCTAAATAAATTTCACTTAAATAATATAAAAGAAACAGTAGGCACATACGACAAGGTAAAACGGTAAACAAGTAACTAAGCAACACTGCACATGTTATAAATGTAACATATTGATATCAGCCTCTAGTGTTGGCCCATGAAGGTACTTCTAAAAGAAGTATACTTCAACAATAGCTAGTAAATTGTGACACTCTTAATTGTCACTAAATTGTACGGAGGAACTATAAAAGCGGTTATACTGTTCTTAATCTCCTTAATTTAACCTAAATTAAAAAAGCAGTTTAGTTTACAGTGTATTTCGTCCAGTCCTGACTAGAGAATGTTATATGTTCATAGTCAGGAAGGTTCTGGACCTTCCTGACTATGAAATCCTTCTCATAATCGGTAGTTAATATATCCTCTTGTCGAACTTTTATCAGAAATGTTCAAAATATACTTACTTTGTTTCAGGTCAAAGCGACGGCTGCATATTCGTCCGACAAATACTACCGTTGAAAGACGCTATAGTGTGCGACTACGCGAATCAACTGCGAATCGTTCGCTTCCCCCTAGTATCACGGCTGTCTGATATGAAGAACGAATAACACTACAATACTATTAAAAGTATATGGTCATAAACATTTTGTGCGTCATAAGTGGACTAAAGACAATTTGAGTGCCTCGAAAGCATTGTTGTAAAGTATATTATATCAAAGTCGCGAATCATCGGTAAAACCTTGTAAATATACATATAGTATATATTTTCACATCCGAGATTGATTCTGTATGACATAGCCAAAAGTAAACTACTGACAGTTATTTATTGTTCAACGTTAGAATTCGTCCGCTACACTGAATGCAGCAGTTTGAAGATAGGTTTGAAATCACCCTGACTTCCTTATGTTATTATAGTGGTTGTATACAGTGTGTGTAGATTTAAATGAATTAATATAGAGCTGGCCGTTTTTCGAAGTTCATTGTTTTGAGAGACCTTGTTTAGCCCGATGATTTGGTAGTTGTGGGCTTTTTATGGTGTGCATGGTATTCATGTTATAGTCACAAAACATTAAATATATATTATTCATTTAATCTATTCTAACTTTCAACTGAAATATCGGTAAATATATAGATTACAAAACACAGCTTGTTACTTTTGTCTTCGTCATAGAGAATCAAGACCCAGTTGATTGAGAGACTTGTAAGTTACATATCTGCTCTCAAAATGAAGACACCTCCGACGCACACGCCCAAATGCTGATTTACTGAAACGATAGACTTCAACAGTGTCTTATTAACAAATTTTACAATGCACTTATTTCACAAATTCTATAGGTAGGTGAACACATATTATTTAAAATATCCGAAGGTTTTAAAAACCTATCTAGCAGGTTTCCTTTAGAGCATTATTTAATGTTTATAGATGTCTATATTAAGAAATGTAGTACATTTGTTTTTATAAAGTGAAGGAATAAAAGTAATGGATCATATGAGAAATGGATTTATTTAATAGTTATGCGAGTCAAACTATAGATATTGTGTAGATTTATTTATTTACGGGCATATGGTGAGCCTAAAATGACAATAATAAAATCCTATTAACAAACTGGTTTATAGTTTAATGTCCTGTGTTACCATTATTCACGAATACTGTACTAACATGCACATATAAACTGGGCCACGGGATTGTAAAGTAGTGCACTAATAAATCATGTGTCACGGCGCCGAAATATAATGTACAACAGGAATTGAAGATCAAAAAATGTCCACTCACCTTCGGTCTGACAATTTTAGTAATGGGTTTTTGTTGCGTTTCGCAGTTCGAATACTATATATAGGGAAAATATGGCACACCGGAATTTTGCTACATTTCCGAGTTCAGATCAGTCTTATCTGCGGGATAATCTTATCGTGGGAGATGTTCTCATCGGTATCGAGCGATCGAAGGTCTCGGTACACGATAGCCGACTGGACTGAGGCTCTCACTTTTTCCTTCAAGTTTGTGTGCTTCGGCCACGGTCTTGTTACTGCTACGACAGGTAATTCTGGTCCAGGTTTCAAGGCAACTCCGTCTAATGCCTATCACGCTGCCATAAGCCCCTAGACGGAACTCTGTATTATTTTAATCGCTTTGAGTCCACACTAGCCGCACCTTGTTGCACAAGGGATTTAAGAGACGCATAAATAATATGTAGGCTAGGTAATGTATGTACTTTGGCGCAGAGAACGCAATAGCTATTAGGAGCTGAGCTCGGTGCGAATTTCTCGGAGTAAAGGTAAAAGAAAGTTAAAAGAAAGCTAACGAAATGTGCTTATTTGTTATTCATCTAATAGTACGAGGCGCACGATATCTAAGTCCATCTGTGATTTATAAGTTGCCCAGTTTCTTAAAAAAAGATGGCCGCATTTGGCCATATTGTTAATCAATAATATTTTTTTTGATATTCTTGTATAGTTTTGGATACAACTGAAAATAAATTTATTGTTTATAATTTAATTGAAGTATTCTTGTCGCCCCCGATGATTGCGTCTCCAAATAAGCAGCATTACCTCTCCGCTATGTAGATATATGAGTTTAAAAACGACGGCCATTTGGTATGAGACAGGGATGCAGTCATCCTTGTCTCATGAATGATATGGTTGGCTTGCCATTTCTCGCTCTAGTGTAGCTATTGAGAATGAATTATATTACTTACATCTATTTTTCATTCTATCACATCCTATTATGTAAACGAATAGTTAAAAAAAAAACCAATCAAAGATAGTTGGAGGCAACCCGGCAAAACAGAATTTAACGTAGAAATAATGGCGTAGAATCGTAAACTATAACTTGTTGACCAGCAGAGCATTAGACGGAAATTACAGCTACTCCGCAAGGAAGAGAAAAGAGACGTTTCCCCTCGGCATTATGAAATTTTAAAAACATGATAGGTATTATAGACAGTAAAATAAATGTGTTCAAAAAGTGTGTAAATATGTATGTAATAGGTTTCTCTGACGTAAAATAAACAAAGTAGAATCACTTGTGGTAGTTAGAAGCTATGTTGTAAAGCCTTGTACGGACTTAGTGTTCCAATGTACGCGTAGTCGGTTACGCGTACACAGGAACGCTAGCAACCTGCAGCAACGCGTATACAATTTGAAAACGCGTGTCGATTCGCGGCGAGTCGTCGCCAGACAGCTTTTGGTTGCGCGTAAAAGCGGATGTGAACGCTCAATTTGGACTGCAAACATGGCGAACACGTTCCCTCCAACGTTAAGTAATGAATTGTGATATGCAGTTGCATATCACAATTCATTACTTGGGGTTGGCCAAAGGCATCGCCTAGGGTAAACTTCGAGTCTTAACGTTGTATAACTGACCGCCGATGGAACAGTTATATAAGCATTAAGGTTCTAGTAATGCCCGGGGATTGTCTAAATGAAGCGAAGAGTTCTTTATCTACTGGCCGTCGATGGGATAGTAGATAAGAGCCCTCGTTGGTGTGATCGATGCAAAGAATTAAATATTGAAATAGATACAAGCTAATAATAAATACTTTGTCCTCAGCAACTATACCACACCGCGACGCTATCCGGGAGGGATGCGTACGCAGGACGGCCGTGTTGTCGCCACTTCAAAAACTTATTTATTTTATTAAAAATATTGACAAACTGTAATAGATGATAACACAGCTCACTATTTAATGAAAATAAGTTAATAAACATTATTTTGACTGGTTATACCGGTAACGCTATGCTATTGGTCGATTGATAAATATTAATGAATAGTGGGGTTATAAAAGGGTAGAAATAAGTGGAGAACGAGGACTTGAGGGCAGATAGAGGTACGAACAACTTGGCAGTTACTGTTAGTTAGCGATTTTCATAGTTTATATCAGTGGTTGTGAGACTGTTTCCTACACAATATTTTGTAAAAGGGGATTGGCAGTTCACTACACACTATGCTATTGAAACTTGGATAAACTACTAACCGACCCACTCAAAAGCGAGAAATAAAATTTTTAAATTAAACAATTTTTAAACCTACTTAAAATCGACTTCTACCAACGAGATTAACAATTTGAGCAAAGTTTTTTTGAGCTTACATGGCGCCCCAATATGATCGGAGTCCTGGACGTGGCGTCCGCATCGGCGATGTCCTTCAGAGTCATAAGAGGATACTGCACGATATCCTTCGAAGCAGCGAGTCTACTAACTGGTTCTGCCCCGTGGGACCTAGAGCACAGATAAGATAATAGTTACTTCGTACCTAGAGGTGTCATATCCCAATGGCGCAAGGAGGCACTAGATCAAGAAATCGAGACGCGACGGTCCCAGCTTCGCTAGGGCCTAATGGCCCAATGGAAAGAGCGATTACAACGATCGAGCGCGGGGCACGCCACAATTGTGGTGGTAAGAGGCGGGAGGATTGCCTTCAGAGCTTAGCGGCTGACGCAGGTACTCATCGGGCCCCGAAAAGATACGCGAGGGGCGTGAGGCCACTCGCCGAGCCACGATGGCTCATTGTTCGTCCCGGTTGGAGGCTCCACGTGCTGGATTTGCCGCCGTGGAGGCATACCAGCCTTCCTTCATATTAAAATGACACGTTGCTCCAGAGACGAGTAACAATGAAAAGGAAATAGACACAGATGGGCCGATATCTAGATATCGAATGTGCCCGTTTACCTATCTACGCCAAAAACGTCTAAGGAGCCCCAACCGGGACCTGGAAGACCTAGTAAAGAATTCGAAGATTCGAGTGTCAAAACGAAAAAACTACGCGTGGATGATCTCTTGCAGTCAAGAAGTGCTGGTGAATTAGCATACGCTGCTGAATTGTCTGCGCGATTGTCAGGTCAGAGAAACGAAGCACGTCAAATTAAGGACGTAACTAGCGACCTAGCGACAGTTTAAAATGTCAAGATATAAAAAGACGAGAAATCAAGCAGCAATAGTTATAAGCTGACTCGGAAATGGAGCATCAGAGCTGGACATAAGGTATTGCCGTCATTATTTAGTGTTATAAAGACTAAGTAGCCTGCTGTCCTCCAGTTGAACATATTTTTGTAAACGAAACGCGTGCTGAAATCAAAGTACAGGCAGTTTTAGATAAAACTTAGAGCAAAGTATAAATATAGTTTCTAGTTTTCATATTATATTCTATGGACGATTCATCTGATGATAGTATCTGATATAGATATCATGAGTGACAGATATAATTTTAGTTTATCTTATTAGTTTTTATAGTAAGATTTTGATATACTAACTTTTAAACTTTCGCGGTTCAACAAATCGTCTATCAAAAAGTACTGAGAGAAATAAATCTATGCTTATTAACCTCATTTAGAAATAAAAACGAAAATAAATAATTTTCTCCAGCTAACTTGTTCTACGCGAATCACTGTGGGGCAGTGTGTCGGAATCGAACTGACTAAAACCAAACTTCGCCTAAAATAGGAGGGATCCTTGAACAGCTTCTATTAAGACATCCGGCCCAATAAAGCATTTTACTAGTTATCACGTCGCTGTCTCGTGTACTATTAATGGCAGAATTAATTCACCATGTGTCACGCAGGGCCTTTTTATGTAGGGATTTAGGTATAGATAAGTTTGTACCTAACTTCCCACTACATCAAAAGTACCCTGCCGCTTCTTGGTTGGGGGCTGCTTATTCTATATATTCGCAGCTGACCACCAGATATGATGGCTGTTCCATTATCCACCACCTATGGACCCCGTTAGTAGCCTGTAGCTCAGCCCTAACTTTTAATAGTAATTATCTTTTAACAAAAGTATCATCGACTTCGATGCGCCTCAAAATACCCAAATCGCTTCAAGTGTGCCTATAAAATTTGAAGAGTTCCCTCGATTTCTCCAGGATCCCATCATCAGATCCTGACTGGTAAAAAACCAATGGTTGTACCTGAAAGAACGTGAATCTATGAGAATGAAGTATGTAAGTACGAAGCTTATTTTGCAGGGCATTAAAACTTTCGCATAGCCTGATTAGGTAAAATATTATTAATCCAATATAATTGCAGATCGATGTTGCTGTCGATTAAAAGTGTGTATATTAGTAATACCTTACTTACCCATGTCTTATCAGTTATGTGGTGTGCCCCCTTCTTGGGACCCACAGCTGGTTATACTAGCCGACATACATAAACGAGGCTTAGCTCTTTAGAATCTTTTCTAAACTGTAACAGCCGAGAGCCTCGAGATTGCGCCCGCCCAGTATGTTCAACAAACGAAGGTTTAGGTACCTAATACAAAGTATATAACAATTCCAGGATATGATAACATAAACTTTATTGCTAAAGTATTTAGGTTATAACATCTTAGCCAAAAGGCCGAGAAACGATGTTATAACACTAATATTCAAAACTCATGTTTGTGTCCATAGACTAATCATGCACTTGTCATAGAAAATGTGACATAATCGTTAATAATAAACACCTCTGACTTGAAAATCTCTTCAACATTTAGAAAAGGTCTGATGATCTTCCAACGGCTGATCAGATTTTCTTGATTTATATCTAAGAACTCTTGATCAAGTCACCTTTCAAACAAAAAAAAAATCACTTAAATCGGTCCATTCGTTTCGGCAGAATTGCGATGCCACAGACAGACACACAGACACTTCAAACTTATAACACCCCTCTTTTTGCATCAGGGGTTAAAAATAGTTGCAACTTTAGATAATCAGTAGACTATAAATTATGTGTTGCCACACCACCTACGGAGAAATTAAAGGTACATATAAAGATAATAAATTATGTTATAATTCTTAAATGTACATGCAAATAGAAACATTAACTTATAAATCTAAAATATCTCTAAATCTAACTTGTCTGCCATTTCTGCTGGTGACAGCAGCAAGAGGTGGAGGAGTGGTTGAAGTTGGATGTATTGGAGGTGGTGGAGTGGTTGAAGTTGGATGTATTGGAGGTGATGGAGTGGTTGAAGTTGGATGTATTGGAGTTGGTGGATATAACGGAACCGGTGTCTATTCAGAAGAAGAAGTGAATTTGTGGGGAAATAGTTTGTTTTGACGGCAACTGCTCTTTAATGTCATCACTAGATTGGCAGCATGCTGATTTCTTGCAGTTTATCGGCTAAATCACCCAAATATTCACGGGATAACTGGTTTTATGCTACTAAAATGACTTTGATTTTAAGGGGCAATCTATTTATCCAAATAGCCTTAAGGAGCTGCTTTGGAATGGATGAATCAGTAACAGCCCTGAGATGCAAGAATGATGAGGGCTTTCTGTCTTCTATTTCCTCTTTCTTAATGACTGTGGGAATTAAGAGATAAGGGCCACTGTTTTTCTTTAGAGTTGCGTAAGGTTAATCCTTATGTGCTTCAAAATTATATCCTCAACTTCACCTGTAGATTTTGTTTTGAGCTAACTTCTGGCATACAAATATTTAGCAATTTCCTGTGTAATATTACACAGGAAAATTAAATTATTATTGATGTGAGCCTGTGAAACTGTGCCCATAAACTGGCGAACCACAGACCAGCCAGAAAAGGGTAACACGGATTGATACTCTATTCACTACAATGCTTGGAGAGCTAAATGTGAAAAGGTTATCTGTCCATCACCAGTTAAAGGGTCAAAGTAAATGTCATTTCCCTCAGTGATTGAGCTAGTTAAATATTTTTAAAATATGGCAAGTTCACAAATACAAAGGTGGAAAATAAATTAATAATAAAAATATTGCCAAAATAGTGTTAACAAATATTGAAATAATCAGACAACACACTCATAATAAAGAGTGCATAACAGAGGAATTAAACATGCAGCACACAATAAAATGTTACCGCTCTTGTTTAGACAGCAACAACAATAATAATTATCAATTAAACAGAATTACTATATATGTTAGGTTTATGTGAAAATGGAAAACATGCAAGCTTTACAAATCAACTATTTTTATTGTTCAGACATTTAATTTGATACTATTAATAAGGTAGTTATTCTTTAAGTTGTTTGTATCATACACTTGTTGTCCATAATAGAAACCCGTCGCAGCGTCGCAGCACTGTTCTTATTTAAGGTAAGTTGCATTCAATTCCATGCAAAAATTTTACAGGTTTTTGACGTCACACCATTCTTCAGGTACAACGCGCGTTGATTCTTTTTTGATAGGCCCGTTTGTTGATGTTTATTGTTTGTATGTTCCTACTCCTGTACCTACACATTGACAACTTGACGTATGTGTCAGACCTGTAAAACTTCGCGCGCTTTAAACTTCGTTGTTTCTTTAAAAAGCCCGCACAAGAAGCAATAGCACTGCCGTCGCATACAAAATGATTTTATTTTTGTTTTTCAAAAAAGTTACTAACTTCACGATAGTGATAAAAATGGTTTTTACATATTACTTTGAGTACGTTCGTAGAATTTGAGGTTAGTTGACGGTGTGTATTATTTATTATGATTATGATATTTAAGGAAACTTTATTTAACTAGTTTTTTATGTACCTACTTAGTATTTTTTTGCAGAATGTCCCAAAAAATACTGGTATTATTAGGTGTTTTTTACTTCCCATGATTAATAGTTTTTTTCGCACCCAAAACATCGATGTTTTCAATCATCGATGTTTTCCTTTCGATATTTATCATACATAAATATTTTGGATTTGATGTTAACATTGAACATCAGAATTGACCAGGAACGAAACGATGGGAAGAGACCGGTTGGTATGTCGTCACTGCCATTCAAGATGGGTAGACCTTTGATGTGGGATGGAACTTGCGTTGACACCCTCGCGCTATCACATCTTTTAAGTACAGCTGGTAGTGCTGGCGCTGCTGCTGCATTCACAGAAAGCCTCAAACGGCGTAACTACAATTATTTAATCGGTAATTATGTTTTTGAGCCGTTTGTGGTTAAGAAGTTGGAGTCATGGGGTCCGAGTGCTCGTTCCGTTTATAAGGAACTAGCTAAGCGACTGATCGACCCTTCTCGTGACCAGAAAGCAGGCCTTTTTTTTGCACAAAGAATTAGTATTGCCATTTAAGGAGGTAATGCTGCCAGCCCTTTGGGAACGCTACCTACGCTCATTTTATATCGCGCGGATGCATGTAAATAGTCTATATCTATTTTTTTTTTTACTTTAAATGTTCTTATTTGTTATATGAAATCCCTTTTACCTGTGTGACCACCACACTGAGCACGACGAAGCTATTATGTCGGAGTAGGGATGCCCGATACGATATATCGTAACGTTGATAGAGCACTACTACGGATATGGATACTTAATACGATATTCATTATTCATCATATATATATATATGATGAATAATGAATATCGTTTATTTGTTCATAATTTTAAGATTTTCGTGAGAAATACTAGTGACTACATTGTTTATAGAACAACTGGCTGTGTGGCCCCGGCCAGTGTGAAGAATAGGGCCACCCCGAGTCATTTCAAAGGAGTGGTAAAAGGCCTAGCTAGCCTAGCTCACATGCAGCAAGGGAAGGATAGCAAAACGACGAGCAGGAACTTCGCCCGACTCCTGTGATAAGTGGACAAGGGCTGCCATGCCGTAGGCGAGCACGGCTAAAGACATCAGCCCAATCCAAAAGGAAACTCCGCTTCGCAACATGGAACATTGACACGCTAACTGGACGCGCGAGGGAGTTGGCCGATGTACTCTCCTGGCGGACGGTGGCCGTGGTGTTCCTGCAAGAGACTCGGTGGAAAGCCAGCAGATCCCGGTTCATTGGGAATGGTTACAAGCTGATCTACACAGGTGCACCTGGTGGGGAGCATGGGTTCACCATAGTGCTCTCGGGGGAGCTCCAGGACGACATCTTGGAGGTGAAACGCTGTAGCGACCGGCTTATGGTTGTGAGGGTGCTTATCGCTGGGATAGTTACCCACTTGATAAGCACCTAAGCGCCACAGGTTGGTTGTAGCGACGCCGATAAGATGGCGTTTTGGAATCTTCTCGGAGAAGTGCTTCTTGGGATTCCATTATCACATGGGATCGTTTTGGGTGGCGATCTGAATGGTCATGTGGGTGAGGGATATGGGGAGTTTGAGCGTGTTCACGGTGGTTTTGGGTGCGGTAGCCGCAACGCGGAAGGGGAAGACATCCTCAATACGTGTACAGCTGCCGACCTTGCCATCGTGAACACGTATTTCAAAAAGAAACCCGAGCATCTTATCACCTACAAGAGCAGGAGGAGTGCTACCCAAATCGACTTCCTACTCATTAGGAGACATCTTATCATCAAAGTAGCTAACTGCAAGGTTATACCCGGTGAGAGTCTCACGGCACAACACCGTGTTCTTGCCATGGGCCTCTGCGTAAAGCCCAAAGACAAAGGTGTCGAGCGCTTCCAGCGCCGAATCAGGAGGTGGCTAATTGATGAAGTCACATCCCAGGAGTTCGCTTCAGCTATCGGCGACAAATGCGACGGTGGTGAGGGCGAACCAGTTCAAGGTTACTGGGCCAGGATTCAGGCGGCTATCCTTGGGTGGGCGAGAGAGGCGCTTGCCGTGTCTAAGGGCGGTCGCAAGTGTGACAAGGAGATATTGTGGTGGAACGACACAGTCCAGAGAGAGACCAGGGCGAAGAAAGCCCTTTTTAAGAAGTGGCAAGCGTCCAGATCTCCTGTAGATCGCGACGCATACAGAGTGGCAAAGCGCTCCACTAAGAGAGCTGTAGCCAGAGCCAGACGAGACCATTTACAGCCACTTTACGATAAGTTGGAATCGTCTGAGGGGCAGAAGCTCATCTATAAGTTAGCGCGCTCCAAGGTCAAAGCGGCACAGGATATTTCCAAGTGCCGCTGTGTAAAGGACCCTGGGGGCAACCTACTATGCGAGGACGTCGCGGTGAAGGAGAGATGCCGGTCGTATTTCCACGAGTTGCTGAATAAGCAACACAAAGAGGTGCAGACGCCGGATCTGCCTCCAAATCAAGGACTAGTGCCACCGGTAACGCCTGCAGAAGTCCAGAATTGTCTTCGCCCATGAAGAATCGGAAAGCTGTCGGAGCCGATGGAGTCCCATCGAAGCCTGGAAGGCGATGGGCTCTCGTGGTGTGGGCATCTTAACCGACCTTTTTAACCGGACACTCCTCACCGATATGATCCCGAACCAATGGAGGCTGAGTATCATTACTCGAGTCTTCAAAGGCAAGGGATCGGTGCAGGAGTGCGGTAATTACCGAGGTATAAAGGTCATGTCCCACACCATGAAGCTCTTTGAGAGGGTTATCGACTCTCGGATCCGACAGGAGTGTACTGTCTCGGTGTGTCAATATGGGTTTCGGCCTGGTTACGGGACCATGGACCCTGTTTTTGCCCTAAGGACTGTCGCAGGGAAATACAGGACGAAGAATACGCCTCTGCATTGCCTGTTCCTGGACATGCAGAAGGCCTTTGACTGTATTCCTCGCGTGGCGATCTGGTGGGCACTGCGGTCCAGAGGAGTTCCTGACGCTTATATTGACATCATTCGAGACATGTACCGTGGTTCTGATTCTATAGTTCGAGCCGCTGTTGGTGACACGAAACCCTTCCCATCACCGTCGGGGTACACCAGGGATCCGTCCTCAGTCCATTTCTGTTCAGCGTGATATTAGACATCCTGTCAAACAGCGTTGGAGATGCACATGAGCGGCCCCCATGGCTGCTCATGTACGCTGACGATATCGCGCTGGCGGATGCGGACAAGGGTAGGTTGGTGCGATGCGTGAAGGCATGGAAGGAGTCGCTTGAGAACGGCGGTCTTAAGCTCAATGTGGCGAAGACCGAGTACTTGGCCTGCAACTCTTCAGATCCCACACCCGTGCGCATAGACGGCGATACGGTCGAGCGCACGGATCAGGTGAAATATCTGGGATCTGTATTTCACGCGTCTGGTGACATCGATTGCGACGTCAAGGCACGCATTGCTGCCGCGTGGGCGAAATGGAGTGAGGTGACTGGTGTCATTTGTGACCCCAAGATACCGGTTAAGTTGAAGGGACGGGTCTATAAAACCATCATTAGGCCTGTCCTTTTATACGGCTGTGAAACGTGGCCGGTGCTGGAGCGACACAAGCAGGAACTGCGTGTCACAGAAATGAATATGCTGCGGTGGATGTGATGAGTAACGCGGAAGGACTGCGTTAGGAACTCCCGCATTCTCGGCAGCCTTCATGTCCGCGACATTTCGGATAAATTGCAGGAGTGTCGCTGGTATGGCCACGTTTTACGGCAACCGGATACTTACGTGGGCAATGTCTGGCCATGCCCCCTCCGCCGGACCCCGGCAGGAGGGGTAGACCAAAAAAGTGCTGGCTTAACGTCGTAAGGGGTGAAATGCGTGCCAATGGACTTACTATCAGGGATGCCGAAGGTCGTGCGAAGTGGAGAAGAAAAGGTAAGAAAGCGGACCCCGGGCACCAAAGCGGAAGCTTTGGTTGTAACCGGGATTCATCGCGATGATGATGATGACATTGTTTATAGAACAAGAGCTGCTGGCTTTCTTGTCTATTTTTGATAGATCTTAAGAGATTTTAAAATTTGTCAACATGGCTCGATCCTTGGCTTCTCAGACTTTCAACGTTGTAAAAGCGGTTATTGTTATTTAATATCACTTAAACTATTTCATCAAACACTTTTTTAGAATTTAGATACAAGTACCTACACTAATAACGATTAAAATGTTAGCTAGGGCTCCGTACGTCCGAATAAAAAAAATTAACCCATTTAGAATCACTTGTGCGTCTGTCTATCGGTCTGTCCCAGCCAAAGGGCTTGCTTTATAATTTAAAGTGATCTAAGACTAGCCACCCGTCCCGCCTTTGACGGATGGTTTTTATTAAACGGTTTTGTGATAAAAAAAGTAGCCACTAACTACACACTACTAGATTTACCTGATACTAATACTATCAGGTAAAGCTATCTCTATGCTTAGCGTAGTGACATACATACACTACGCTAAGCACTACAGTACAAACTCTAGGACTGTATATGTACAATGCTGGCTGCAGGTACCAGTAGAAATTTTTCTTATTATTTGTATGGCTAGTCGAAGACAACAGTTCTGATATTTTATCTTCTATGTCCAGGTAAATGCAACTTATCTTCGTACACGCTACGCGCTCTGATCACGCGCTACTACGCGCTTGATAAAAATTTTGAAGTCACCCGAAACATTAAATAATTTTATTCGGGAATTTTATAGAGGATACAATAACACCTTTTTGAAATAATTTTAGCCATTAGGTATATCAAAACAATACTGATTGAACAAACCTTTGTAATAATGTAAAGTATTTAAACAGTTAGGTCTAATCATAAACGATATGCATAACTGCAATGCAAACAGACACACATATTTATTACCGAATTTTGTAGTAGTTAAATAATAGCCTCTCTCTAATTACATGACACACATTGAATGGACATTTTAACGGATCTAAAGCACAGTGCAAGTCAGATACCTTTTTTAGTTGACAGTCTCTGTCATTCTTTTTCTGCTTCGGCCAAGAGGAACACCAAGACCACCGGATCCTTATATCTGCCCCGGTATTCTATCTGTAGTGTGCGATCATAGTGAATGATTAATTTAAAATTCTCCTGAGAGTTTCGTTCTATATCCTCAAAACTTCGTATGTAGGTAAACGTTGTGGCTGGGACATTTAAATTCGTGATATCTGTTGGACAGAATGTCTGATTTCGATAACCTAAAAAGTAATCAAATACAGGTCCTGGAACAAACTTGCATACGAAGTAATTTTTACATTTGAATAAAGATTAATGACATAACTTTATTAGTTGGACATAGGTATGGTATCGCGAAACTTTTCGCAGATATTGATGGTATTCTTTGGTTACATTATTAGAGTTTTAGTAAGGTAGGAATCCTTACTAAAACCTGTACTATTATGTATTGTGCTAAAATATTAAGTATAGTGATAATAAAGTATTCTACTGGTGAAATATATTTTTTTTTTCGGTTGAGTACTTTTTGAGTTTATTCATTTCAAACAAAAATACAAATATAAAAATCTTTTCTCTTTATAATATTAGTGTAGAAAATAGTTCTTTACTTATAGATTACATCAAAACCTATAAAAAGTATATGGTCTTTAAATAATATGGTAGGTATATCTCTTAATATTGTGCGTATAAATGTACATTCGCAGTTGAAATGTATGGGAGAACATGCTCTACAACTACAATATTAAGGTTGTTCTTGGGATAGTACAAATCCCTCTCTACGTGAGTTCAACGCGCACTTAGCCGGATTTTTTAACAATCAAATAATTATGAAACAAACACTTCAATCGTTATTACTCTACAATAAGAACCTACATGAAACTTTATAACATTTCTTCTCCTGTCAATATAAAAACCATAACTGTAGCTTAAATAATAAACTTGTATTTATAGGTCGCCAGAGCTGGACAAAATACATGCTTTGCTTTAATTAAAAATTACAAAAACCTTTACGCATGAATTTAAAACACGAAATATAAATTATTTTCAGGTCTTGTATTTGAAATATGTTTATAGTACAAACCACAACATTTTAACCGTGTGTATTTAAAATACAGAACATAAATTAGAAAACACATACTTAATAAAGAGCCGTCAGTCGATCAGTAAAATACGAATCTACTTTCAGGAATAGGTACTGCATTTTAAAATGTTTTTTTAAATCAAGTCTAGCGGTGCCAAACAAGCGAACGACCAGCCTGATGGCTGCTGTTACTGTAACCTATGGTCGTTTGGGACTCCAGGGGAGACGCATGCGCGTTGCTGACGTTTTAAAAACCTGTACACTCCTTTCTTGAAAAACCCCATACTGCAGTCTTTCGGGAAACAGCTGAAGCGTTTGCGGGAAGAAATTCTTTTGAACCGTACCACGCGCGTACATTTAGGTTACACTGCCCTACCGGCGGGGAGCGATGCGGTACAAGAATTCTGCAATGGGCATTATTTAAAACAGCTCCTCGGACTACAGTTTTACAAGCGGGAGATCTTTGCCCCGGGGTAAACCGCTTCGCTGTATTCAACACACCGAGCTTTTTGGATGTAAGCTTGCTTTGCACTCTAACGGCCGTTTCCAATAACCTAACTAAAGTTAGCGAAAGATAGCAATCTCCAAAAAAAATAGTGAAATCTATCTCTCCATAATCTGCGTTTCACAATCAAAGCGATCTGATTAGAGCTATCTCTCTGTTACCAACAAAAGATAGCGTTGTCCCTCTCGCCTATCTAAGCCTCTTAAAGCGTTTCGTAGTTTGCTAACCACTAAGCAGTAATCACCCATTAAACAAATATTATTTATTTCTTTCTCAGTAATATAAGTAGTATATTGTTTAAAGGGTAAATTTTAATTGTTAAAATGAACAATTATAATTTTAAAACCATGTTTTTACTATTATCGCGTTTGTTAAGAAATTATATCATGGAACAAAACGTTTTGACATAGACAACTTGACAGCTATGCAACATGCACATTCGAGTTTCGTCGTTTGTGTATATATGTGTTGTGATAGTTAATAGTGTTTAAAGTAACGGCCTTATTTTGTTTTATGGGGTTATATATGTCCCATGGATTGTAAATAAAAGTACTATAGAATTGTTTTAGATAGTACTTTATATATAATAGGTTTTAGAAAAAACTATGCCTAAGAACAAAAGCACGACAAGTGACAAGTGTCAAGTTTTAAAATATAAATTCTAAGGAGTTTATTGCTACACATAATTATATACAACCTAACTAATTTCAACACTCCTCCTCAATAAAAACCTTGGATAAAACTATTATACAAGTCCTAGGCTTTCGCGGCATTTCACAAATTTTGCTCTTGCCAGCGCTTTTGTAAGGACGTCTGCTGGCATGTCTTCTGTCTTCATGTATGCTACTTCTATTAATCCTTTCTCAGTCACTTCTCGAATATAATGCTGCTTAATATCTATGTGTTTTGATTTCGAGGTGATAATAGGATTAGTTGCCAATTTCTATGCTGCTTGGTTGTCGTTGTAGATGATAACTCTGTCTTGTTTATCTCCAATAGTATTAAATAGTTTTTGTAAATGGATAGCTTCTTTAGCACAGCTTGTAAGGGCCATATACTCAGCTTCAGCGGTAGATAAAGCAACTGCTTTCTGTTTGCGTGATTCCCAGCTTATTGCGGCTCCATTTTTTATGTGACAATGTCCTGTATAAGATTTCCTGTCTAGGGTACAGGTTGCCCAGTCTGCATCAGCATATCCTTTCAAAGTATCATCCTTCATTGATTGGTAAATTAATTTAAGATCTTTTGTTGCTTTCAGGTAGCGTAAAACTCTCTTAGCAGCAACCCAGTACTCTTTTCCATAACAGGTATTAAATTGGCTTAGATCACTTACAGCATTAGCTATATCAGGTCTTGTTCCAACTGAAAGATACATGAGTGCTCCTATTAGGTTTCGATAAGGTATATTTTCATTTATCTCCTCCTGTCTCTGTAGTTTTAAAGAAGCTTCCATTGGAGTAGATACTGGATTTGCTTCTTCCATATTAAACTTTTTGAGTACCTCATTTTTCCTTTTAAACAATTTTCACATTCTTGCAATTTTTCATTTTCGTTGAAACTTAATCCTTTCATCATTTCATTTTTCAATGCTAGCTTTAAATCATTTTCATTAATATGAGCCAGTTTCTTGTGCCATTCGTCAATTTCGCTTGCATGTGCTATATGAGCTTCTTCATTTTTATTTTGTATGTAGTATAATCCATTCTGTTTATTGGCTTTTAATATTTTTTGCCTTTTTTTATTTTGCACAGTAGCACCTTTTTTTTGACCACCGAAAGCAAGTTGACGGTCAGTTCTGGGATATACAAAGTGCCATTAAGGGTGACATTTTCTTTTCCAAGTTTCAATTGTCCTTTTCCTGTAATAGTTTCAGTTTTATCTGTCGCCATGTAGAGAGTATCTTCTTTTGGGATTAAATTTTCAAACATGTGTTTATCTTTGCACATATGTGACGTGCAACCGCTGTCTAAACACCATTTATAAAGTGAGTTTTCGCCTGTTTTCATACAAAAGCATGTGCATATAAATTCTGATTATATCCTTCTTTCTTTTGGTTTGGATAAAACTTTTTATTTCCCTGGTACTTACGACTTTTGTCTTTTTGATTAAATGGGACAGGTTTTTGTCTGTTATAGTGTCTGTTATAGTTATATCTTTTAGCATGGTAAGCTTCATCTGCGGTGTCAATATCTCTATCTCGAGCTTCACTTTCCTCAATTATTTTAATTTTAAGCTCATCGAGCGATGGGAGTTTTCTCTAGTCTGTATAGCTACTCTGAAGTTTTCAAAGTTTTCAGGGGCACTGTAAAGCATCATTATAGTGAGAAGATCAACATTTATTTCTATTTCCATGTCTCTTAGTTTATCCACAAGATCAACGAATTGGTTAATGTGATCCCTTACGTTTTCGCCATGTTTTAGCTTAAGGTGAAGCAGTTTCTTGAGAAGAGTCGCTTTCCGGGCCGGTCCTCGGCTCTCATAAGCGTTTTTCAAGGTGTCCCACACATCTTTAGACGTTTTGCACGATTTTATGAGCTTTAGTTCACTCGGTGAAATTATCAAAATTAACTCCGCCTTTTGAAAAAGAATCTTTCTTAGTATCATCTGTTCCACTTACACATTCGAATAGTCCTGCTTTGGTGAGCACTGCTTCGGCCTGAACCTTCCATGTATCGAAGTTCGTCTTCGTTAAAGGTTCGATATTAACGTGGAACTTTGATGTAGCCATTTTAAGATTTTACGGCCTTCGTGCCTGGGCCCATAACCTATGGGGTTATATCACAGAATAGAAAGATACGTAGAAATGTTATGTGTCATAATTTACAGCGGAACGACTGTCGCCAAACTCAGACAAATGAAATCACTATTTATTACTGCACACTAATAACGAATTGTTTTGATTTGATGTTTTTATTTTGCTCAAAACTAGCCTACAATACATACAGTCACACATTTGATAATATATCTTAACGCGTAATCTTAATAGTTATATTGCCATAGCGTAAGAAGAACTTACAACGTTTCGTAATCTTAAAAGTAAGAATATAGTATATATAATAGCTATTCAACAACAGGTGGCGTTATTCTTAATGCACGCAATTATAACATTAATCACTTTAGGAATAAATTCGATATTTGTATCATTCTTCGATATGTACCGCTACTCGCTTAGTGTTGTAGCAGATTTTAGAATATTATCAATAATATCGATACCTAACTTCTGTTTGGACGGAGCAGAATAAAAAACATAAATTGAAGGATATCTGGGAAGGTAGCATTAAAAAGGTGAAAAAATAAGTACTTGCATAATAATGTTTATTAATTTTAAGAATCGGTATTATAATCATATACAGGCTGTAAGTGACACCGTACCGAATCCTGAAATAGTGTATTCAGACCATCATTCTGAGTGGAAAATCATTGGAAATTTCTGCCGGAAAATTCATATTTTTTTTTTATTATTTTTTATTTTTTTGCTTATAAGTGATATCACAATGAGTAAACAGAACATTTTACCGACAAAAAATCAGAAAATATGCCATACGGCCAAAAACAGCAATGTAAAACATTTATGCAATCAGCTGCTTCGACGGCACCGTGTGCTGAAGGTCATTCACCGGGCCGTACACGTACGCATGTCGCGTTACATTGCGTAGTTCAAAATCAAACTATTGACTGTAAATCCTTAATCTCGCTCGCGCTTTTTATGATGAACTGGCTTTTGCATTGTAATAAGTATCCCAAGAAAGACGTTTTTGTAAATTATTTGCGACGGTGTTACTTACACGCTGTATAATAAAGACTGTATTAGACACTTAACAAAATTAAAAACAGTGGTTACATAATTAATATTTGGCATCGTATGTATCTCTAGTAGTAGATTTTAGAATAAAATGTGTAAAAATATTACCATATTCATATTTTTTTTTTAGAAAATTCATAGTCTCAATAATCATAATTGACTGCAATGAACAAAAATGCAATACGTCTAATTGTTGACCCGTTGGTATAGTGTTTAGCGATTCTGAATGCTGAGTCAGAGTTCGTGGGTTCAATTCCCACCCAGGACTAATATAATTATAATATGTCTGAAACAAACAAACAAAATTTAATATTTATAATATTAGAGTAAGTAAATATAACACGTTTAAAAGTATGCATATCGATAAAACCAACATCCTACGTGACTACATCACTAATCGAGTAGAATAGAATATTCGAGAATAACATTGAAAACTGATAAGACCCGATCATATCAAATTGAGTTTTATGTGAAAACGATAAGGAAGAGTTTAGCTTAAATCTCTAGTCAGTTATTAGTTAAATAAAATTTTAAGATTTTATTGAAAAAATATATAAAATTGTACTTACCGATGGTAAGAAACACCTCCAATATTAATGTTTTTCCTTCTGCTATCATTTTTACACTGTAAAACAGAGCAGTACGGCATTGTGGCGTAAAAAGAACTTTCAATTGACGACCGACTCGACACAGTGTTGTAACACGACTATGATACAAAATACCTACAACTCATAAAGGTATGCGTTGCAACGCATAGCAGTGGCAAGCGCGTCACGCCTACTAGTCATTTCTACGTATGTCTTTCTGTTCTGTGGGTTATATATTATGTCCCATGGATCGTAAATAAAAGTACTATAGAATTGTTTTAGATAGTACTTTTTATATTAATAGGTTTTAGAAAAAAACTATGCATAAGAACAAAAGCACGACAAGTGACAAGTGTCAAGTTTTAAAATATAAATACTAAGGAGTTTATTGCTACACATAATTATATACAACCTAACTAATTTCAACATGTTTAAATCATAAAGTGGAATAAAATGAATTCAGTAAGTATATAAATCAATGTTAATATTTGACTGACTCGAAGTCAGTCAAATACTTCTCGATGTCGCTGGTAATGTAGCATCAGACAAACAGCCTCTTATTGGGAATGGATAAAATGTAGCAGAATGAATAAAAGCTAAAGAAAACAATGATGAGAATAAACTTGTGTAAAATTGTATTACCTAACTTTCTTTTTGTATAACTTTCAAGAGTTGTAAGCTCTTTGCTTTTCGCATTTAAGAAGCTAACTACATATTAACGCGTTCGTATCTAGACTATCGAGTAATTAGTACCTAGCCTAGGTTTATTTGTTCAGAAAAAATAGAGTAATAGGCACATAGCTTACTGGTATTTAAATATTCAGATTACTTAATTCTTTAAAAAAGACAACCTTAACGTCACGGCGTCGTTAGAACAGGTAAGAGTCACGCGATAGAAAGAGAGGTAACTTTTAGGTGAATATCGTACCTACGTAACTGTAGGTAATTAGTGCTGTGCGATCTGAATTGCAACTTTGGTGTGTCAAAACAAGGGTCACTCTTTATTTAAATGATTTGCCGGTGTGGGATTTCTGCACCTGTACTATTATGTATTATGTGCTTATACTAAGTTTATAATACAAACACTACGATGTCACTTTATATACTTACCTGGATCTGGAACTAGGTCTGTAGCTCTTATGTATACCGCCAACTTTTTTCTAAAATTAAGACTTACTTAAAAAAACTCACGTATTTGAATAAACGCGTTTTAATAAAAAAAGAAGTGAATTTTTATATTACATTATTGTTATATAGCCCTATCAGGAAAATAAGAAAAAACGTCATGTTGCATGCATTTTTTTAACAAAAACTTTTCATAATCGTGAGGGAAAAGTATCAAAAGTGGTTAGCAATGTGTTTAAATATTTGTCGGAAAGAAAGTCTGAGGGATTGGCAGTGGTGTAACTACACCATCTGAGGCCCGTGGCTAATTCATCGCATTGGGCCCTCCCTTAGGGTGCCAACAAACACATCGATTGCTGATAGAATGGATCAGTTTTCGTCAATCATCAGTACCATACCAATCGGTCTGAAGAACCAAATCAATCGAAGTAGATCAATGGCATCGATCGGTTGGTGTGCTGGCACCTTTAATCTAATGAGACTTGTTGGTTCATTTTCATAAATCACTAATTAAAGTTAAAATGAAACAATTTCCTTCATTGCAAGGAAATGCGATCCAAAACACGATAGAATAAGTTCATTTTAAAGAAACTTTTGGGATCTTAGAAACGTTCATCCTCACAAATTTCATTAAAATTACTTTTATCTTTCCCTGAAGAGCTTTAGGAACTGAAAGGCTGAGTGATCATTTGTAACCGAAGGAGGTTCTCAATTCGACAGAATTATTTTTTGTGTGTATACATAGTACTTGTACTTGGACGGTCATCGTTGCGACTTCGTATTGACATCTCAGCACTTGGACATATCAGCAGTCGACTAGGCATCTCTGCATAGATTCCAGGACAACCAGGTCTCGATGCTATCGAAGGCTTTTTCGTAGTCCACATACGCTAGGCAGAGAATAATTTGCCTTAATGTGTGTATGTGGTTCACGGTGCTGAAGTCTTTTCGAAACCCGGCCTGCTCCACGGGCTGGAAGTTACCGAATTTTTTGGCAAGACGATTCGTAATGACCCTCGAGAACAACTTGTACACAAGGCTCAGGAGTGATATAGGGTGGTAGTTCTTCAGTAGGCTTTTGTCTCCTTTCTTGAAGAATTAGAAGACTTAAACCACTACGCTCCTGCTCTATGCCTCAAGTGTAGTGCCAGTATGGATGACAGAATTAAACTGCTAAAAAGCTTTGAGAGCTCCATCAATACAGGATTTCCTCCGGCTTTCAGGAATTCTGTTGTAATTCCGTCTTCACCCGGAGCTGTTGTTGTTAAGTTATCCGAGTGCCATTCTAATCTCGCCCAGATCGATGTCGGGGAGCTTGTCTGTGAGGTAGCGTGTTAATCTGGCACGCGGGTCATCCGCGCTGTGGGTTTCGGGTGGGATGCTTCGTGAGCTGTACAGGTCCTCATAAACTTTTCGACTTCAGCAAGAATCTCTGTCTTAGAGGTGACGGTGGTGCCTTGTGCTGTTCCGAGTTTGGACAACTGGAGGCGTGAGACCAATCCAATTGCATCGCGGGATAAGACAGGGAGACGTTATATCTCCGAAACTGTTTACCAATGCATTGGAAGACGTCTTCAAGATGCTCGATTGGAACGAATGGGGAATCAATATCAACGGCCAATACATGTCACACTTACGATTTGACGACATAGTCATCCTGGCGGAATCACTGCATGATCTGGAAGGAACAGAACAGTCTGGACGATTCCTCAAGACGAGTGGGACTTGGGATGAACATTGGTAAGACCAAAGTCGTGCATAATAGGCATGAATCCCCGAGTCCCGTGGTCGTAAATGGCGATACTCTCGAGGTTGTGCAGGAATACGTCTACCTTGGCCAAACTATCCAACTCGGCCGGCACAACTTCAAACGGGAGGCCGATAGAAGAATTCGTCTCGTCATTCGAGTCGCCGATCCCTCAATCCCTAAAAACCAGAACAATTAACCAGTGCGTCCTACCCGTAATGCATACGGAACCAAAACGTGGACACTCACCGTTGGACTGGCCCACAAATTTAAAGTAGCTCAGCGTGCGATGGAGCTTGCGATGCTCGGTGTTTCTCTTAATAAAATTCGAAATGAAGTTATTCGGCTAGAGTTATAAAACTAGAGTAACCGACATCGCACATAGAATTTTTTATATTATATATATATATTGCACATAGTTTTTTGCTCAACCTTAATAAAATAATGGCAATAGGCGCTTGAAATGTTAATAGTTTGTACATAAGCGCCTCTCTTGGTGCCTCCTGTGTGTTTAGGGTCTTGCGGCCGGGTCCCCCTAGGGCTATGGGCCCGTGGCATTTTGCCTGTTCTGCCTATTGTTACGCCACTGGGGATTGGCTTAGATTTTATATAGGTCCAGATTCCTAATGCACGCCCCAACTTTAAAGCCAGAAAATATACACGACTAATATAAATATACACGATTCATCATTCGTCACAGGCGAGAGAACGTTCGCCGCTGAAGTAAGTCCCGAGCCGCTGTTTATAATATTCAAAACTGCCTAGTCGTGCTGTCAAATCCTGTAAAATTTTTAATTACAATTATACTAAAAAAACAGTCAGTCGTAGGACTGCACGTCAGAAGTGAAAACATAACTTCACAATGTATTTGCATATACATACATACACACACACACACATCTGTATATATATATAGTTAGGTTAAAAATAAAAAGTAGGTAGGTAATAACACATCTAAATGTATACATAGGGTAGCCTGGAAGTTCTGTGCTCCTGGCCGCTCATAAATGTTTGAATTTCGAATATTATATTTTTTTAAATATAAGAAACTCAGCTCCGTCTTACGAATTTTCGATCAGGTCACGTGTTCTGACGCGATTTTAACATTTTTTACCCATCCCAAAAAGTGCACAACGCCGCTAAAGAAGTTTTCACTTCAAAAATCATAACTGTCCGAAAATTACATTATTGACATAATTTTTCATGGTATTATCTTAATTTTTCTATTGCATCTTAATTGTATTGTGCTCATAAATAATATTCTTTAAATAGTGTTGTGTTATGTATATGTTTGTGTAAGAAGTATCTATAAAATGTTAGCAAAAATAATATATGTTATTTTTAATATTTGCCTACTGGCGTTGCAAGTACCTACAAACCGACTGGTTTTTTAGTTAATACCAAAACAAACTAATACGATAAATTTAAAAACTATGCATTTGTAATTTGTCGTCTCGTCCTACAAAACAAGGCGAAACATTTACTTTAGTTTATGAAAATACCTTTTGTTACTCTGTTCCTGTGAATAAATTTTCATTTCATTTTATTAGGTACTCAAAATTGCTTACACGTTACATCTTAAAAACAAACCAAAAAATATTGTTATAAATAAATAGTTCCTACTAAGTACTTTATTTTTTATTTTACATTTGTCTTTTTATATCTTATTATCACATTGCCCAATTTTCTTCTTTTCCTGGTGCCTCAAGCCGCTGAGAAATAATAGAATATCTGTCGTGTCTCATTTATGATAGTGACTGAAATATAACGCATGTTATTTGATCAGATAAATTAATAATAATAACAAGTCTTTTATCAGGGGGTAACAAGATTCGTGCCTGCAACGGTTGGGTCATACCGACTTTGCTGTATTCCTTTGGTATACTTAGATGGACTCAGACCGAATTAGATGCTCTTGACGGGAGAGTCCGTACACTGTTGACTGCATTCCGAATGCACCACCCACGTTCATCAGTAGATAATGAGGTTGTATATTCCGCGAAAGTTTGGGGGTCGTGGACTCTTAAACATTAAGACACAATCGCGAGATATACAACCTTAGAGAATATTTTCTGCATACTGATGTGGGAGTGCATTGTAATGTAGTCGCAGTGGACAATGGACCTACTCCGCTCGCTTTGGCTAAAGAGAACTGGCGCAAGCCTGTAATACTTAGTACTAATGATCGCAGGGAGGTATGGAAGGGCAAAGAGCTTCATGGTCGTTTTTATCGGGCCTTAAATGGGCCTGATATAGACTTTAAAGCATCTATATCATGGCTACGGTTTGGCGATCTTTTCGGTGAAACCGAAGGTTTTGTCTTTGCAAATAGGGACGAAGTTATTATGACGAATAACTATCGGCAATATATCCTGAAAGATAGTACGGTGGACATCTGTCGGGCATGCCACCGTCTTGGTGAATCTATCAGGCATATTATTTCTGGTTGTTCTCGTCTTGCTAACGGTGAATATTTGCACAGACACAACCAAGTGGCCAGGATTGTGCATCAACAACTTACCCTTAGATACTTGATACAATCTTGTGCATTCAGAGGTGCCATATTACAGGTATGTGCCCGACCCAGTTCTCGAAAATGGTCGTGCCACATTGTATTGGGATCGATCTATCATCACTGACAGAACTATTGTTGCCAATAAACCTGACATAGTGGTGATAGATCGATCAGAGCGCCGCGCAATGATTATCGATATCGCTGTTCCTCATGACGACTACCTCATGAAAGTTGAAAAAGAAAAACAAATCAAATATTTGGATTTGTCTCACGAGATTGTCGATATGTGGAATGTCGATTCGGCGATCATTGTTCCGATCGTCATATCTGCTCATGGATTGATAGCCAAAAGCCTCGATCAACACCTTAAGAGGCTCGCGTTAGACGGCTGGATCAAGGGACTGATGCAGAAGGCAGTTCTCGGCTCGTATAGTGAGGAGGTTCCTATCTTTGGAGCCACCGGTATCTTGGTCCCTGTACCCGATGTCGGTGGTCTACTATTTTTTATATTTTTAAATATGTATATTGTTTTGTAGATATTTAAAAATGTAATTTGTAAGTATTAAGTTGAATAAAGAGGAATAATAATTTCTTATTCTATTAAGCTTTAGAAAAAAATAAATGGAACCTTGTAACATTTAAATAAATTTAAAATGTCTTTATTAAATATTACATAATAAAGAAATCTCTAAATTGTGTGGTTACCTCAATGCGCTGGTAGTAAAACCGTCATGCACACAAGCCCAAACATTGTACGTAGACACTCGCGTTCAAAGTAAACGGTGAACTTTGTACTGGTCACGGTATTTGGACCTATATATAATCTAAGGGGATTAACTATATTTTTCTTAAAACATTACCGATTTGTAATTATGTATTTAAACGGGAATTAACGCGATCACGAAAAGGTATTACATACCTCTGAATTGCCTGACGATTCGACCAGTTTGCACTGGCCGTGGTCACAGGCCACAGCACGGGTGGATGAAGAACCTTCGATCTCACGATCTCGACGACGGAGGGCGTGCACCGCTGAGCCAGCCTGTGACCACGGCAGTGGTCGGTGGTCAGCACGGCAGAGTGTAACTTGGTCGAAACGTCAGGTAATTCAGAGGTATGTATTTTTGTGATCGCGTTAATTCCCATTTAAATACATAATTATATCATGGAACGCGAAAGTTTAAAAGTTAGTATTACCGATTTAGTTGTCAACATGACTGATAGGTACATAATATAATATGCACAATGAAAATTTATATTGACATCTATTTCATTGTTTTAAGCCCAATCCAAATGATTTGGGGTACAGAAAGAGGAAAGTTTGCTTTATAGAATTTTGGTCTCGATTATATTACCTTCCATATTCTTTTACAAGATTTACTGAATGCTATTTTTATTTCGTAGGTATTTTTATGAAACACAGAAAAGCTCTTGCGAACATACTACAGAATGGAAGAGAATTACACAAGCCTCTGCTCAGCCTGTGGTCGAAACGGAAATCGTAAAAAATATTATTTATGTTGGTAGCGCTGAAAGTGATTCATCAAGTAATGACAGTGACAATGAGTCTGGTCTGATATCAGTGGAATCAACCATTGGTGCATTGTAGAAATGAAAAACATGAAAATTTCAAATTAAGTTGAAAGCAGAATGAATGGTAAAAGTATGGCTATATGCCATATTTTTATCATTCCTCATCAATTTGTGGTTAATAAGGGATGTACATTTTCTATTGCATTAAAGTGCAATGACGGTCATGAGAAAAGATATTGATTCTTCTGGTGGGATATTTAATTACATTATTTTTATCGTGCTGTACTATTTTACATTTTTTTTTCCAATTATCTAAGGGTAGAAAACAAACATCAAATAGTTGAACAAATGTTACAATAACTAAGGAACCGCCTCAAATATTTATAAATGTATAATATTATGTATTTACAAAAAAAAAATATTTAAAGGTGCTTTTATCTTTGTTCTAGAAGTCATAATACAAGTTAATCTTAGTTTGAAGTTAGTAAAATGTTATGCTACAATAGTAGTAACATTTTCTATAATGTAGAGGGACGGTTGTTATGTCCCTCCAACACAAAGGGAGGATCCTCCGACCAGGCGAGGTGATCATGGCGGACCGCGGCCCAACGGTTGATGTTGAGAAGTTATATAAATACTAATCGGCGAGAGAACTTCCATAGCAGCGCAATGCAAGCTCGTGTTTGCTAGATGATGTTGGAGTATGTTTTTGCTGTACCTATGTGGAAGTCGACACATCACTTCCCTCCAAGACCGGAAGTCGATATCTTTATGAGTCAGCTGTCTATACTCTATTAAGGAGCGTGCCAGTGCCAGTAGTGAGTAGTTCCAATGAGTCGGAACTGAGTGCCGCAAGTTCCAGTGAGTCGGAACTGTATTCCGCTAGTTCCAGTGAGTCGGAACTGTATTCCGCTAGTCCCAATGAGTCGGGGCTGAAGTCCGCTGGTCCCATTATTAAAGTTTTTTGAAGTCACCCCACATAAATAACAACGCATAATACATGCAGTATTAGTTGCAGCATTGAATATTTTTCCATCCATCATGGTGAAGAGCAGCGTATTTTTAATTTGCTATTCTGTTTCATTTACAATCACTTTTGATTTACTTAAGTAAATCAAAAGTCCATCCATCTATTCCATCGATTCCATCTGATCTAACACTAACACACTAACACATCTTTAAATTCTAAATATAAATTTAATCCTTATCAGGCTACAAAATCCCGGAGACAAAGCACAAGACATAAATAATAATGGTTGAACGTCAAACAAAACAACAACAGCTGTGGAGATGTACACTTACCATCCATGCAATAATCAGGCATCCCTAAACACCCACACAGTGACAATTGTTGACAATAACTACTCATACTAACACATAATTCGTAATTGGAACCCGTTTTATGCGCATCATTTGTTAGAGTTACTCTATCTAGACATGTATATAATCAAAGATATCAAAGGAAGTACAACCAATACAAAACAAATTAGCAGAAACACGACTGCGATGCGATCATAAGTCAGGACCGAAACAGCGTGGGAGACCTCGATTTACATGGATGGCTGTAGTTAGGAAAGACATGGAAGATAAGGATACCCAAGGACGACCCAGAAAAGATATTCGTGGAGAAGAATGGTTAGGGGAGCCGACCCCAAATAGAGATGGAAATAAGAAGGCCGGAACAAGAAGAATATTTTAGAACATAATACCTACTTTTATTACAATAATAATAATAATATTTTAATAACTTCAAACTAAGATTAACTTATATTATGTGTTCTAGAACAAGGATAAAATCACCTACATGTACATTTTTTGTTTGTTTTGTGATAAATGCTGAAAAGCGTCTGTCAGAAGTAAAAGTTGTATCGTTATTGATAGCTGTTAAAGATACCTTTACAATTTCGGATTTGAGTTTCTCGATATATGTTTTAGCTTCCTTTGTAATAGGTAATTGTTTGATGTCCGCCAGAGGCTTGATACGATATGAAAAATCCTGAATTCACTTCGAATAGTGAGCAAATAAGTCCAAGGTACGTTTAAGTGATGGTGAATCGGTCGGAGCTAGAAGATCTAGAAGGTTTAACCTTTCTTTGTCAGGTTTAATCACGTTGTTTAAATAAATACTTCCAGATCCAAAATTACATTTCATTTCGTTTAATTAGGAGCTATGATGCCATTGTCAGACACATATAACGCCCTTCCTTTTCACGTCGGGAGTAAAAAATTAGCACGGATGGTAAGACCTTATAAAATAATTGGTGAATTATTGGAAATACACTAAAATATTGTGCATAGTTTGAGACAGTGAGACTTTTTTTGGCACCTAATGTAAAAAAAAGTCGACTCAAACTTACCACACATGCTATTTTTTAACTCCCGACAGGAAAAGGAAGTGCGTTAGAAAGTGTCATAAACAATGTTTTGCCTTCTTCATAGCATATAAAAATATCTGTTCTATTTTGCAGGTGTTGGTGAGCGGTTCGAAAATTTGTTAAAGGCAAAGAATAGGATTAAAACTTACTCTCTCAAATCTACTCCGGCAAAAAAGGAAACAACAAAGGGAAGACCGTCATGTGAAGTAAACTTCATGAATTTTATATATATTTTTCACCATGAAGAAAGAAATACTTACTGTCCAAAAATACTTAATGTTTTACGAAATGAAATCGATTTTAACGCGAGTCTTGAAAGTATCAGAAAGCTATTAGGTACGTTAAATTGGTTTCCGATACAAGAAAACGCAATCCTACTAATATTATAAACGTGAAAGTTTGCAAGGATGTATGGATGTATGGATGATTCTTTCATGCCAAAACTACTAAACCGATTGCGATGAAACTTGGTATGTAGATAGCTGGAGATCTGGATTAACATATGGGATATTTTTTATCCCGATATTCCAGCAGGATCGGGACTTACGCGGGTGAAACCGCGGGGCGCTGCTAGTAAATAATATATGGCGGGAAACTTATCCAGAGTAAACAGATGAGATTTGTATAAGGCCAGGTTGGCCAAATCCGTCCACTTCTCTCTACTTTACAATACAAATAAAATTTCCTAGATAGCGTAATTTGGTATAGAAAAGGGTAAAATTGTGTTTCGAGTGATTTCTACTGTACTTTATCGAAGATAAATATAAAATAATGCAACTTGCAGTGTCAAGAGACTAACATAGATGGGTTAATGTCCGTTTTAACGCTAAAATAGGTGTTGAAGTCATCGCTTATGACGATGTCCTTATGTTCAAAACAAAAGAAGAGAACAAAGTAGTTAATAAATAAAATAAAAAAGGAAAAGAAACACTCGACGAAACATAAAGATGTAATTCTGTTAAATCATTTATCAAACAATAACTCTCTCACTTGATTCCTTATAGCATTTTAATAAAGTTGATTGTTTAGAATTCAAATAAATGTTTACAATAAAAATGAGCATTTTTAATTTTATATTTTTTGTATTTCTAGTAGTCTAATAGAACAAACAAACATTGAAAAACGGCTGCCAGGATTGGCAGGATTGAGATAAATAGTGCCTCAATTCTGCCAACGATTTTTCAATTTTCAATGCGTACCTAATGCAAAGTTACTATTAGTGATATCGTTTATTTATAAGTAAAATATCGATTATTATCTGAATTAAATTACTTTTAGGATTAGGTTTTGCTAATATCATTTAGAATTAAATTGCAACATTTAATGACCTGCTACATTAAAGTATTTCGTTAATTTATTAAAGGTAGGGTTGCCAATCCCAAATATCAAACACTAGGACTTGAAGTTCGAAAAACCAGGACAATGAGAAAGCACGCGACAATAGTAGAGACAAAGAGACATCACAGAGAGCACGTTGCGTCTTTGTTTTAAAACAGCGCGGGCAGCGCGAACACTTGCGGGCCGTGAGGCCACACGTAATGTAAAGGTAGCATAATTTGCGCGCGAATTATACATGACTTTATTAGGGTTTTAAAAACCCAGGACGCTGCCTAAAAACTATCCAGGACACCCCAGGACACTCCGAAAATCAGGACATGTCCTGGGAAAACAGGACGGTTGGCCAAACTAATAAAAGTGCACTAAATACCCATCAAAGTTCTGTTTATTACCCCTGCCTTCTTCAGTATAGCCGGAATAGCCCCCAAATAAGTTTTTTATAAAACAGAACCAAAACTTTATTTTTAATATTGCAAATTGCAAAGTTTATAATTGTCTGTCTTCCACTAATACATGTATAGATTGTGTATCTTTGAAAAACCTAGTGATGTCAGAATTTAAGTTTAAAAAATATAAGTTTTTTCTAATGTGTAAAATAAGTAAAATTTTGTATGATGACTGTGTTTAAAAGTTGAAAACATCCTTATTTGTCTGATAATGGTATGGACCATTGCCAATATAACGAAACATTCATCGAATATGGGCCATGAAATACCTATAAACTTTAAAACGATGGCGGAATACCCCCTGACCTTACTTATATGTTGGGCTTTGTTGGCAAAGCAATGATGTTGATGGGTGGAGGAATAGGATTTTTTGAGAATGTCTTACTTGTTTTAAAATCTAACACGAAAGGTGATTACCATGACGAAATGTATAAAACCAATTCTAAAAAATGGACATCAGCAAATCTATTATGTAATTTACATACATACAGACACTATAATTGTGATGGATTGTTTCTTACCACAGTACCTACAATCATGCATTAACGAATGCCCAAATACACATTGTAAAAAACCTGATATGCAGCATTAGTAGCATAGTAAGTTAGATGCTGAAATGCCGCAAAACATTAACTGGAGAGTAGCAAAAACACTGCCTATGTAAAGAACATTGAAAATGAGTACCGTACTTAAAAAAATACACATAAGTTTTTGGCACACGAAACTTTAGTTTTTAGTTATCTAGATATTTAGGGTTATCTCGCAATAAAATTAATCATTTCAAATGCATGCGATGCTATAAGAACAGACTGCACACGGTGCCGCTCTGTGCCGCTGATCATGCTCGTGGCGTATAGGAGTTCTGAGTTTACGTCACGGCCGCATTATCGAATAAGTTTTGATAGCAATTTTGGTTCACTTACCTACAATTCGCAATTGTCCCACTTCCAGGCTACGCTTCTGATTTACACACCGACCTCTTTGAACGCAACTAAATTTAAAAACGTATTTCGATCTGCTTAATAGACCTGCATTATTTAGAGAACGGGCCTCCCGCATCGTCCCTCCTCGCTCGAGGTGTTGGACATTGGTGTGAACTGAATGTATGCTCGAAATTCGAATCTAGGTATAAATATATAGGCGATACATGAAGATAATTTAGAAAGAAAAAAGGTTTAGGAAACTCGCAAGCTTTCTTTTAATTACCTGCCATAATAGGATTCTTGACTAATTCCACTATTATTTTTAAAGAGTTTGACAATCCAAGGTAAATAATGATACATATTGAATAAAACTCACTTCAACTCCACAATTTATTATTTAATCACATATATTTTTTAGGGGTTTTACAAATTTGTAATTGAATAATGCGTTAAAGATCTAGATGTTCTAATAGGGTATTCATCAATTAGTTAAAGTTAGGTTTCCCAATAGTAACAAATAAAGCTTGGCTCTAATTTTAATCTGATGCCATTAAATTACTGATGCTTGAAAATTATTCCTTAAAGTTACACCGCAGTCGCAGATCATTTTAGTCATTAGTCGCCTGGCATCCGGAACCTGAACTGACGGCCAAGAGTTCTGATTGGGCAACACGTTGGTGTATTACGCGAAGCATCGGTTGCACAAACAACAAGATTTCTAATGGCGCGTTCGAGGCTACAGTGGCGGCAGAGCGGCACCGAGCGGGGCAATAAGGAAGACGTCAGTTGTATAAAGACACTTTCACACGTTTCTCCCACAATGGAACCCCGCTAAACAAGCGGATAGATTTTCGAAACTCATTTATTTGCTAGGCATAGGTCATAGTTCCCGGATCCCTCCTACTTAAGGCGCAGTACAGCACACCGTGTGGTTTTAGTCAGTTCGATTACGACACACCGCCCCACTGATGATGGTGGGTCAGAAGAAAAGCGATCGAAGTTTAGACAAATAGGTGATCGCTACTTTTTTTTTTAAACGAAGTCGATTTTTTGTCCATCAAAGGTGTCATTAGTACTAGTCTGTTTTCGTTTTTGAGAGCGTATTATTAATACCCTGTATATTATATTAAAGTAAGTCTTTGGTATGGGTCCCAATGTGCCATCCCTTGCCGCCCTACCACCCCTGGCTACCAGGTCTAAAATATAACTTTAGCAATTTGCGTTGCAGCATTGTTGTTTGAGCGCACGACACAATTAACTAGTTTGATCACACAATAAAGTATATATACATATTTACTGGTTATTGGTAAATGAATAGTAGCTAAACTATATATCTCTCTGCTTGTTCCATCCAGTAGAATACACCATACCTGTGTACAGCACAGCTTACGATCAGCCTTCTAAGCCCTGGCTCTTATTGACAGGACAGCAAGTGAACAGCTTCAGCAAAATCGCACTTAAATCATGTCTTCTTATAAATTAGGTAATTATTAGTATTTATGGTAGGCACGGCTTATAACAATATTTGAAATACATTTTATTAAATAGCTAAGGCGTCGGAATGGTGATTGATGATTATGTACTCGTATTTTACATATTTAAATTAAAAAAGTAGCATTAGAAATGGCCTTTACAGAAATATGTAACTTATATGCAAAGATGATGTGCATTAGGTAAATTCAAGAAGAATTAATAATTACCGATATAAGTATGTAACTCACTTTGATTGTCGTTAGCTATATACAACGATTAAAGTAGTGTATGACAACCCCAAAAGAATCGCTAATATCGCCTTTGCTTTAGTATTAAAAAAATGTTTTAGAAACTATACATAGGATAGTCTGACAGACAATGTTATAATCGGGTTGGGCAGTAAGTCATTGCTAATACATTATGTTACGCCCGGTCATATCATGACATAGTCGATAGTTTGAGGAAGACACTGACAAGTCGGTAAAATTTAATACTTATTATATTAAACAAACTGAAAGACTAGATTGTCTGATTATTAGATCGCAAGTTGCATGTGTCTTAATCATGAAATGGCCGGGCACATATAATTTTATAACAAATTACATTTATTGATTCGCTTTGGCAGCATGTAAAAAATCTCTACACACGTAACTTGGCGGATTTTTCACGTTTGGCACAATAGCGCACAGCTATGCCAAGTTAAGGGTGTAGGGCTATTCGGTATCAACACTAAACTTGAAGAAAGAAAAACCTTTTTAGTCAACATCCTGAAACAAATATAAAAAATTGAGTCGCAGCAAAAACCTTGTATATCTACTTGCAGGCTGCAAGTATAGGTACACCACTGCTACATAAAAGAGAAATAAATAAGTATCGAATTACGCTTTTTTTATTTGTACTACTTGATTGATTCATTATTTTCCGGCGTAAATAAAAATACTAAAAAACCTATTCATGAATAATAAATAAATTGATAAGCAACCTACATACCTTACCTATTTATATGCGCGTGAATTCCCCACGGGTGCTACCGTTTATAGGACTAAACGATCTACATTTACATAGGTATGTACTTAGTTGAGTGATTTACTATACGCTTTGCTTGTTATTAATAGAACTTTCCACGACTGATATTATTATGTTTGCTTTACCATTACCGGTACTGCTACCGTGTTGGTGCCGGCGTTTTCACGGAGGACGTCACAATTCATTAATTCCTGTAGTGTCACTTCTGAACTTTTACTAGCTCCTGGATTTGCACTTATTCATATTTCTTCTAAAAGGGAAAGTATGTATGTATGTACTTAGTCGATTTAAAAACTAAGATTAATTGCAAACTGTACCCTAAATCGTCTCTTTAATGAAAAACGGAAATCCTAATCTATCAAAAGTTGAAGTTTATCTTAGAATTAATAACAATTACTAATAGTAATCACGAGCTCGTAACAATTTCGTTATTTGATAAATCTACGAGATAATATGACGTAGACACCACACATTTGTATGATTTGTATATATTGTTACAAATATGTTTAAAAGACAGAAACATTTTTTTAATTCCGAATAAAAATTAACAGTGTAATTAATAACGCGAATCGATAATCGATTTTATTATAAAAATGCATGATATAAAGAAAGAAACTTAGAATTCGTAATTCTCGGTAACAGCGATATAATAGTGAATAATATAGAAAATATTTTAACTGTTAGAAGATACTAGGTACAAATATTTAAAAAAAAATTGCACTCCAACTATAATTCTAAACAAAACATATAAAAATCTAAATACAATCCAGTACAAATGCTAACAAAAACAATAGGGAAATATTAAAGAAACTTTGGCAAGTACAGTAAGGGCATGCACAGAATACAATAGCATAATATAGTGCAGGCATCCGGTCAATCCAAAACGTCTTTAGCACGGGTTTTCTTATTCTTTAATATTACTAATTTAAAAATAATAAAAATAACCTCACTGTCTGGCTGCGTTGCTGTGTTTTTAAGGTTGCATTTTAGTCAGATGAAACTTCTATCTAAGCCCCTGGTATTGTAAATTATAGAGTCAAGTTACGAAATGTTGTACCCTTGACAACCTAACAACTGTCCAAGTAGTGCGTACTCTGAATCAAACTTTTTTCTTTAGTTTAAATATATTAAAGTTACGAGGTTAAAATTATAGCTGTCAGGAGTTTTTGACGTGACAACGTCTTATAAATTGGTTTGCCGGGTGACACTTCAAGAAACTGCGTTACGCTCCGCTCACGTTATGCGCTCACAATGAGAGCGAGTGAGAGGCACGCGTTTTAAATATAATTCTTTGTATAAATAAATGTTTTAAATTGTTACTATTATTTCATCCTTCTTCCTACTATACGAATGAATATTCACATTAAAATTATTTTACCACTCAAAGTCGTTGTCACGTAAAACTTTCGCCCGTATACCGACTTTACAGGCAACCAATTTTTTATACTAGGCATATAAATTAAATCATTTAGCCAACTATTTTCTTAAATAACTTCTATTAATATAAAGGACACATAAGTGAGTGCCGATAAGTTTTTACTACTATGAATTAAGATAACACTTTATATGATATCTGATCCTACTTAAAAAGTAATTAAGACAGATAATAACCAAAATTATATTATAATCTTTATTGAAAAGTCGTCACGATTTATGACACTTTAAACGGATGATCATGATCAGAAATGAGATCCACAATAATTTTAGTATTGTAAATCGCTTTGGTAAATTTACAACTATAAAAAATATTATGAGTAACGTAAAAATTTTCCTAATTTTTCACAATTTAGAACCGATGGTAAACACGTTATTCCGATTGACCGGTAGCTTTCCTACTGATATAACGAAAAGTAGGCTATATTGTTGTAAGTGGGTTCTTCCCTTTCTATTCTTCTATTCTGTTTTCTGTCTATTGAATATCTTCTTTCTATTCATTAAAAACTTTTCACAAAAATAAGATAGACACATTCAATTTAAGGAGTACAGAAGCTTTTAGAGTAGAAATAGTCAAAAGCTAAATAACTAACGAATACCTAGTCAATTAACTACTAACAGCTCATCTTTTGGTTCTATATTTAAGTGTTGAAATAGGAAACTACATTATTTCTCTATTGATGTCATTATAAAACCTCATACTTAAACGTAACTGAAGAAAGAAATTAGTCTTAATTTCACAAACTAGGAAACGCAAACTTAAACTTTTGTTAATTGCCACGGCGTAGTGTGAGAGGTAGGTATCTCTCTCCTACGTCAACAAGTATTGTAAAAACGCTCGAGTCGGCGCCTAAGCGCTCGAACCAACGCTCAAGCAGATTGCGGACGCTCAAATCGCTCGAGTCGGTTCTAAAATGCTAGAGCAATGGCTTGAGCCTTAGATTATATATAGGTCCAGATGCCTAATCCGTGCCTCAAAACTGAAGCCAAAAAATACAAGCGTCTAATATAAATACAAGCGTCTCACTCGTCACACGCGAGCGAACGTTCGCCGCTGAAGTACGTCTCGAGTCGCTACTTATAATATTTAAAAATGCCTGCTTGTGCTGTCACATTCTGTAAAAATTATACAAAAAAAAATCTTAAGTGTCCGAACATCACATTTCATATGTAAGTATTCTATTTCCTAATGTATTTATAAACAATAGAACAAAATTTCAAATTAATAAAATTACGACGCCATTACTAGAGATGTTGCCAGGACGTGAATTTCATTTACCCATAACGCATTCTAGCAGTATATATATTTTTCTTTGCCAAACTTGTTATTTATAGAAAGACGAGAAATATGCTTTACGTTAATGTTCGCGAAACTGGAATCCTTCAAATATTCTTAATTTCTAAACTCTAGCACCCGGAGTTCAATGTGTCCGTCAAACGACACTTTAGCTGTGGGATTGTACTCGTATTATAACTTATTATTACTACTCCTAACGAACACAGCTATAGAGCACTTAGGACTTGTAAAATTTTGCTAGTTTCTTGATACTTTATAAATATATATATATATAAATATATATATATATATATATCCAAGTCCTACAAACCAAGGCAAAACATTTACTTTATTTTATCAAAATACCTTTTGTTACTCTGTTCCTGTGAATAAAGTTGCATTTAATTTTATTACTCAAAAGAGCTTTTATGTTACATTTACCATAAAAAAAATTACTCTTATTCTCATATTTTTTTCATACGGCCTTATATGAAAATCGATTCTTAAGGAGGAAACTCTAAAAAAAAATGTCTTGAAAACAAACCAAAAAATATTGTGATAAATAAATATTTCCTACTAAGTAGTTTTATTTTACATTTGTCTTTTTACCTAAACGAATTAAATGAAAAAAACGAAAAAATGAAATAAACGAATATTTGTAACTGATTTAAATACATTCAAAATGTATTTATTTAATATTACTTACATAAAAAAAAAATAGGTTTAATAAAAAAGTCCCTGAATTTTGGGGTAACCTCTATGCACTGGTAGTAAAACCGTCAATGCACACAAACATAAACATTGTACGTAGACACTCGCGTTGGGCGGGGTTCACTCACACAGCACCAAAAAGTGGCTTCAAAGTAAACGGTGACTTTTGTACTAGTCACGGTATCTGGACCTATATATAATCTAAGGCTTGAGCGTTTTAGTAAAAAAGCTTATTCAGAGCGTTGAACTGGGTTAAGTTACTGGATAAACTATCTTTAAGCAATATTCATATTAAATTTCTGATTTGATTATAAAACGTACTTGATTTTATTTTTCCAACAGCTCAATATTTCATAATAATAAGTCACTAGCTAGAAAAAAAATCTATCCTCATGCTTAAATCTCGCAAAGCACGACTCGGTCGCAAGTTAAATTGCGAGCGACTCATGCTCCGCGACCATTTATTGACATTGAAAAAAAAATTGTACTTATAAAAAATCATTAGGTTTTTCAAAATAAAATCAACTATTACATTATTATAATCAAATCAGCATTTGAGAATGATTCATTCTGACTGATACACAAGTATTTCGTCTTATCATTTGAATTAGAAATATAATTATAATACTTCTGTTATACTTTCATTAACGTATATCAGTGTGAAATGACATTGGGAGTCATTTTGAACCTGAGATATCACACATAACCAATAACTTGTTAAAAGATTGTACCGTTATTACTTAACCATTAAACCCAATAACATGTTTTATTAGGTAACTCACGCAAAAACTATACAAACACAACCCAAAAAAAACCGACGAACAAACATGAGTGACTCTGTTTACGTTTGTTTGTCGGAGTTTTTATATAGCAATATACACTCCACTAATTATAATTAAATCTAAAACTTTATTTACATTGCAACTTTTAGGTATGGTCACTTTTGTTGAAATATGTTTGCATGATTGACATGCACTTATATTTGAAGATGTTTAACATAACACAGGTTCTTATAAAATTCTAACCTTTTCATGTTAATTGGGCAGATGCCTATGCTCAAAATAAATTATTTCGCCGAGTTAGGTAATAATGTAACTTAAAATACGTGGGTCACACTGAAAGGTTTTAGAATAGGCCAGTAAGGAAAGCAGCCGATGAAAAATTTATTTAAATTTCGAATTAGGAACTCTTTGGGAATCTGTAGATGTTTAATGATCGTCTTAGAGTGTCTGTCGTGCATCGAAATGGATTTGAGCAAAAAAAAATTCGCTCAATGATTTATTACGATTTTCGTAGCGGTCTTACTCAACAACAATGGTACGATAGACTTCGGTTGGCATTTCATTACGAATTCCCATCTCGTGCCACTGTTTACAACTGGTTTAATGAGTTTAAACGTGGTCGAAGCAAATTCACTGATGATTCTCGAGGAGGACGTCCTTCTACGGCGACTACTAAAAGTAACGTGAGGGCTGTGCGCCTAATGATAGAAGCTGATAGAAGGGTGATATATCAACATATTCGGGCAGCTATAGGCATTGGTATGAATCAAGTACAAAAAGTCTTACATGAACATTTAGACGTCAGAAAGCTTTGTACTAGATGGATACCTCAAAATTTGGCGAAAAATCAAAAACGAAGTCGTCTGGATTGGTGCCGTTCAATGCTTGAAAAGTATGACGGAAGTGACTCGAATGCTGTATATGACATCGTCACAGGTGATGCAAGCTGGATATATTGTACAAACCCGAAACCAAAAGACAATCTGCGCAATGGATGTTTCCATTCGAAGATTTGCCGACAAAAGTAAAGAAGGGCAGAAGTGAAAGGGAAAAGATGATTACCTTATTCTTTGCAGGGACGGGTCATTTCGCAACAATCATTGTTTAATATAAAAGGACAGCAGATTGGTATGTCAGTCATTGTCTACCAGTTGTCTTGGAAAATGTTAGACAGCAGCGCCCAAGAAGCAGGATCCTGCTCCATCACGACAACGCTCCAGTTTACTCCGCCAGACGGATCATCGAATATTTGTCCTCCTCCTTACAGTCCTGACCTGGCACCTTGTGATTCCAAAAATAAAAGATAAACTTCGAGGAATTCGTTTTATGAACCCTGAAGATGCCATACTTGCGTTTACTCAATGGTTCCATCGCATGCGACAGGCTTCTAGGTCATTTCGTTTTTTGCTTTCTAAAAACTTTCAGTGTGACTCCCGTACTGTGAAAGTTGCTATCCTGTTTTATTTTAACGTTTTTAATTTATTTTATAATCGTAAAAATAACATTAAGAGTGAATGAATTCACAACAATGAGGCGTGAGTTCATGCCTAATTATTTCATACAAAAAAGTAAAGACCGTTTTGATGTTTGCTAAAAAGATACTGATTGGACCTGATAGTCGTCATCTACCCTATTTATTAAAAATCGAATTATGCTGAATATAACCTACGTAAAAAAGATTTTTTATTAATTCCTAAAATTATGATTATTTTTGTAATATATGAAATTGATAAAAATAGAAATCTAGAAAATTTTACTTAAGCAGTGTATCCAAAAAGCTTTCATAAAAACCTTAGATGTTTATCTAGGACTTCTTATAAATATTGGGGTACAATGTAAAATATGATTGCTTTATTAAAGTAAATGGATAATGATTGTGTTGTAGTAGCTGAAATATTCAGAAGGGAGGATATTATACAAATCTAAAAACAGTGCGATTTTTTGTCATTTAACACTTTGGTGGTATCTAAAGATATACAAACTTTATTTGAAGCATTTAAAGACATAATAGCGTGATCAGGGGCGCAGCAACGGAGGGCGTCCAGGGTGTCCGGACACCCCCTAAAAACCTGTGGACACCCCCTTCGAGGGTGTCCAAATATCCCCACATAACCCAGAAGACGATGCGCCGAGGAGTCTCCGGAAAATTTTAATAAAAATGTGAATCAAAATAAATTCTAATTTAAATGTTGTTCGTCATAAAAATAATGTTTATCGTTTTATTAGCCTTACAATACTTTGAAATACGTCAGGCAATAAAGTGTTTTGATGACCTTTTTTTTTAGTCCTCATAAAAAATATTTTGGACACACCCCCTACTTTTTGAGGGTTGTTGCGCCCCTGAGCGTGATGAATGTTACAGGACACATAGAAAACGAATAGAAAGAACATAATAATTATGTTTTTTTTAACTTATTCTAGATATTCCCTTACACACATTAATAATATAAGAGCACTAATATATTGGACTGAAAACTGTTAGTGAAATTCACTAAACTTTATTTAGAAAACTTTTCATTAATTGTAAAAAAAACGGAATGTATTACATGTAAATTAATATTAATGTTATTAATGTTCTATATCTATATATCGTCAGTAGTGCATTTGGTGGAGTTTCAAACTCAATTTTGGGTGTGCCTCTGCACAATTACGTTTTTGGTAGGAATCGATCGGGAACAACCTATAGAACAATATGTAGCGGTTGCGCGGTGATTCTTCTGATAGGAATTTCAAGAAAATCCAAAAACTGCAAATTTGACCGGTCTAATTTGCAGTTTTTTATTTTTAGAAAAAAAGTATTTCCACACATTTTTGTAAATAACTCGAGGTGTAAGCTTCCAAGGGGAAAGTTGTTTTGTTTGCTCTAACGACTGCACTACAGGTATATGTTGTGATCGAGAAAAGAACGACAGTAAGAATGACAAAGCTGACAAACGCCAAAATCGGTTATGGGAGGTTGTGTGTTGTGTTTATATATTAGGTTTGTTTGCGATTTATTTGTGTACACCACGTGCTTAACAGCAGGATGAGAACAATAATAGTTTTTGTAGAAGCTATCAAATATTAATAAAAACCAAAAGTAAAAGCAAAAAACGTAAGTCACGTCAAAAGTAAAAAACCAGCCATCACGAAAATGAAACACAAATGTCATTCTATTTTTCTGGTAGTTTGCTTTATATTATGGAGAGTAGATAAAAGGATCCATCTCTGTGTTTGAAAATTTTCGTCATTTCACTGCTTACACCCTTTCTAGCCATATCCTCATTCACACAGTCCATCCATCTTTTTTTTGTCGTTCTCTACTCTTGTATCCGTCAACTTCCATACAAAAACTATATTCACCACATTTTGCTCATCCTTTCGCATCACATGTCCATACAACTTTTACGCTCGTCACAAAAAAAAAGAAATTTAACTCAGACTTCAGTCGGTGTATAACTATTATTTACTACTTTCAGCTGGACACTTTTTTGATATGCCGTCAATCTAGATGTGCCTCCTTGTTGCTACTCTCCATACTTTATGTGTAACATATTTATCATAAAGACCATACCAGTGCGTAGTATGAGGAGACATTTTTGGAGATTTGAGAAATGGCTGATTCTTACATACATAATATAGTAGTATTATAAACAACAGAACCGGAACACTGAACGATGTACTTACAATATGACTATGTTTACAACACAGTAAAATTGTAATACAATTGAATGTACAGTCGCCATCAGATATATTGTAGCAGACAAGGTGACCAAATACTTCTGAACAATTTAAAATGCCAATAAGTTCCATTCACTACAAGTTACCATTAATATCTGAACGTTCATTACCTCGTTAATATCTGACCAGATGCTTGTCAATAATTTCCACCAGGTTTAATTTTAAGCAGTTTTTTCACAAGCATCTGCTCAGATATTAACGAGGTAATGAATGTTCAGATATTAATGGTAACTTGTAGTGAATGGAACTTATTGACATTTTAAATTGTTCAGAAGTATTTGGTCACCTTGTCTGCTACAATATATCTGAAGGCGACTGTACTTGCAATAAAACTGTCAATTGTATATTTTCTTTTTGATAGTTCGAACAATCGATTTTACATAAAAGGATGTTTTAATCGATTTGAAAAAGTTAATTTCAGCGAAAAATACTGAACTTTTTTAATAAACTAGATTAGGTACCCACGTTTAATATATTATACTTACATAAGAATTGATTATTAATTTTACAAAGGACTCCAAGTGATGAATCTAGTCTGTCATCATTTTTCATTTGATTATTAATCTATGTTCAAACTTGAATTATCATAATATCAAATCATTATGAAGTAATTTACTGCAAATGTACTTAATTAGGTAAATATATTTAGTTATATCCTTGGCACATATTCAGAAAGTAAGTCCGAAGTAATGGTCCAAAATTATAGTTAAAAATACCTGACCTTATCATCAAATAGCAGTCTGAAAATAAGTTGACATTTAAGCATAAGCAGGATCATTGATTAGGTATACGCCTGAAACACACGTAGGTACACCAAAATCATAACTATCAGTTTAACATTATAGTTTTAAAATAGAGATTGCTCGTCTTACATTAAATATTTTTACAAGTTGGTATTAAGGTAGACTCACCATCCAGACACAAATCATAGATCTTACGCTGCAAAACCATTTGTTTTCATTTTGCCAAAAAATCCAAATACTTTTATGTTTCTAACTTTTCATCAGTTAGTTTATAGCCGGTTTAGAAGAAAACGTTGACTTTCATCCAGTTTTAAGATAGCCAAGTTAGTATCCCTAAGGGGTTGACATCAGTTTTCAAGAGTTCAGCTGCCAACGTTAACTCCTTGCTTCTTTCATTATATGTATAAAAGAATATTTCCTTCCCGAGCTCTTTAAAATTTGGTAACTTGCACTAACCTCATTAGGAGAAAGGATTTAGATTGTCCCGCACTTACTTCGTTTTACAGTAGTCCATTACAACATTTCATAATCATAGCCTTCTTCCGAGTCTGTTGGAGTATTAAAGTTAACTCACAAAAATCATTCATTAGTACCTAACAAAGGTGCTGTGATCACTATTTAACATCTTAATCATAATTATTAATATTTGTTTATTTGCCCAACCGAGGTAGGAACGATTGCCGACTCTGAGTTTGGACGATGGTAGCTTGGGCAAAAAGTGTAAAAACGGTGAACTATTTTCGTCAAACTATGAAGCGTTATTTTTTTTACATGATATCATCGGGGTGATGTTAGAAGTCACTTCATTCATTGCTTGACACTTTGTATGGTGGTGGTGGTGGTACAACCTTCGCCAGACACCCTTAAAGTGTGATAAATTATCTATTTTCGTCAAAGTATAAAAGCTGAATTTGTATATGTACCTTGAGTAACCAGAAAGACACTTTGGTTAGTTCCAACATATTGCCAGAGTTGAAATTCAGACCTAGGTGCGAGGACTGAGGTGATATATTATACGAGTACCTACATCATAGCCAATGTGAATTAAGATGTTATTTGGATGTTATCTGAATTATATACACTATAATTATACAGAACAAAATAATAAATACTATACAATAGCTTTTGCTAATAAGACGTATGTAAGGATGCAAGACTGCTTTGGTACTAAAAAGACAACTACAAGGCATTTGCAAGGTAAAATGATTTCGCTACAGCGTTTTCTTCTAATTGTAACTGTTAACGCTTCTACTGCATTTAAATTTACCGCGCAACCAAGTTTTATAAACGCGCCATTCAGCTCTCGAATGCCATTCGACGTGATTCGTCGTCACTAACTGAGACGCTTCGAGAACTTTTACAAGAACATGTAAGACCGGCGACCTAAATCCATTGTATTTTTATAGTAACAAGTCAAATAAAAGTAGTACAATAGAAACAAGGCATCGTCGGCAACATTTTGGTGACCCCGACGTGATCTCAGCCTGGGCACCGGCTATTTCGTGTTTCAACGGGCAGAGCAAATAAGTCGCCATTATCATCGTGTTGGAGACCGATCTACAACTTCGAGGCTGCAGGTCGAAGCAGCAACCAAGTCACCACAAGAATCATCATCGCGGAATACCAGCGGGACCCGCCACGCTACTGCGGTCCGCTCGTGAGTGAAGTACGCCCAATTTTTGTATCAAATTCGTGAAGGTTACAGCTGCGTGTGAGTTGTGATTTCTTTGTGCGAACGGTGTATTCTCCATTCTAGAAGTATTCTAAAGGTGTTTATTTGTTTCACGTTAACGAGTGATAAGTATTGTTTGTTTTTTTCGAGTTAAAAACGAACAAAATTGCTATAATACATATACCTATTTCGAACAAGTTTGTGAGTTGCTATACCTACCTACTTTTTTTTACATAAAAATTTGCACGAGCTAAAGTGCACTATTCGTCTTATAATTCAAACAAGCACTTGCTATTCTCTCTGCTTTGCTATATCAAGCATTTTCGAGCATAATTTTCAAGCATTTTTGAGCCATTTGGTGTGAGTTCTAGCGCTTGCCGACTAGCACTTAGTAAAAAACGCATAGTTTAAGAGTTATTTGCCGACATTTTCAGAACGGCAGCATCGAGTATTTTCGCCGTGCACTCCGAGCATCCGTGAGATCCCACCAGAGCTGCGTGTCACATACCTACGACGGGGCTGCGAGCGGGCGCCGCAGCTGCTACCGTCTCAGCGATCTTCACTGCATCCACGGACGGTTGCAAGTTTAAGGCCGCTTTGAAACACATTGCGGCGTACTACGGTTTGGCTATTTTAATACTGATTGTTTGTTAGGTTCTTCTATTGCTTCTTACACAAAGTATCTATAAGTGTTTTCATTTCAAAATGGGTGAAGATTTAAAGTCACTATTAAAAAGGAGAAGCATTATAAAGGCTGGAGTAACTAATTTTGCTACATATCTACAGCCTATCGAACTAATAGCTATGGATAATTTAAGTAAACAAATGGTTAACGCTTTGCAATTAACAACCATTTGGTGGCGAGAATTTTTACCATAACATTATACATATTTTTCCATAACAATAACATTTCAGTAATCGATTAACTACGTCTAGCTAGCTAGGTAGCTAGCTTTTGAAATAATAATTAATTAAAATTAAAAAGTATTCTAAAAATAATATTAAGTGCTGTAATAGTTCATTTGCGTTGTGTGAAATGTATAACCTAGGTGTTGTACATTTCACAAATTCGAATCGAATTAGGACTGTGTCACGTCAAACTGTTACAAATAATAATAATAATATAATCCCGAAAATAATTTATTGTATCTTTGTTGCTTCATAGCTGTGAAAGTCACCATGACCCAATCTCATACTCGGCGATAATTCCTACCTCGGTTGGGCACATAAAGAGAAAATCTTTCTCTATATATCGATCCAACGGGTCACCTCGCCACTGCCACTGCAACGCGTACAGATAATATTTATAATACACATCTATGTAGTAATTGATCTCAGTCAGCTGTTGGTCCGTAAGATATAGACATTAAGTATTTCTTTAAGTTATGTGTTATTTTTTTTTTAACTTGACTACTTACATTTTGTACACTATACAATTTTTTCATCTCCTGTTTAAAACTAAAACAAGTTGTGGTTAACAAATTTATAAAGAAAAAGTAAAAGTAAATTAGTGGAACAAAAGATTTACAAAACATGTTGAAACAATGGCAATGCTATTAGTTCACATTTATTAAAAACTAGTATCACAACTCGTTTGTGGTGTAAACAAAGGATTAGAACCGACCAAACTACCTATAAGATTTGATGAAATCTCAGATTTATTGTTTATTATCATTAATTAACATTAGTTGGAAAATATCATTGTCATATTTTACATAATTTTACCTGAAATTTCGTACATTATTAAATGTACAAATATTGTCTTTACAAATAGTATCAAAGGTATAATTTTCTTTAGATCAGCTACTGACACAGGACAATTGTATAAACTGAATTGAATAATGATGTATCAATACTAATGGCAGTGGCGAAAGTGACCATGTTGCTAATTTTTTATTGTTAAATTGAAAAAAAAACGAACTAATTTTTTTACACAAAAAACGTGGTTCAGAATTCAGTGTGAGAAGTTTTAATTTGTTGTTAAATCAAAGTTTTAATTTGTGTATTCTATGTATGTAATAGGGATGCTCTAGTGCTCAGAATCAAGATGAATTCTTTAGAATAATATATATGTACACAAAAGAATAGTGCGAGAAGAAGACCCACCCAGTAGAGTAAATGTGCTATTTTAGATGATAATGTTACATACTATGGATTGTACACTATGATACACATTAAATAAAAAATAAAACAAATTTATTAAAAAATTAAGGCAAAAGTTGGTGTTCTATCAAAAGTGAAAAAGATCTTTAAGAATACGCAAGTTAAACTACACTTGACGTTAGCAGTGTGAATTGCTGCACGGTAAAAAGCCACACTATCATGATTCCATGTTTGTAAGGTTTTTATTTGCCACTGGAATAATATGGTAGGTTTGTGGAAAACCTAATTTTGTAAGGCACAACTTCACTGACCAAACCACTGTGAATTAAGAGAGGTAACCATGACAACGCTCAAATAGATGTATCTGGCAATTCACAATATAGCAAACCATTAAATACTTGTCACACTATACCTATGTTTATAGCACTACCCACTAGTCGTAAATGCAACAACAGCAAAATTAACCATCTTACATATATGCATATGAACCTATGTTAAATTCGCAAATTGACCATAAATCATTTGCTTAACCATTATTTATTCAAGTTTTATCATATTTTTTGTTTGCAATTAGTCTAGGGACACATGTAAACAGATAAGCAGCAAGATATTACGCAGCAGTACTAGTCAAACACTTTTTTTTTCGAATTACTACAAAAAGAAAAAAAAAGAATTTTACTAGACGCTTCTTTACAATTTGGCAACATATACAAATTAAAATAACCTTAATCGTTGCAATTACAGCTGCTTGTAAATGTAGTAGACACTTGCGTTAACTAAACTTCACAACAGAAATAATTCTTACATCAAAAATACACGCTATTCTTAAATAAAATCTTACTTTTACGTATTGTTTTAATAACTTGATGTCTATAAGTATTCTATACTAATATTTACACTTAAAGTTAATTCTATAGTCAATTCACTTTTTACTTGTGTCCCTTCATCCCTGCGAGGAAGGTCACCCACCTATGAAACATAAAAAAAGCGCTGTAAGGTATTCCATAAAGTAACTTACATTTAATAATAGCCATAGCCGCATAGCAAAGTCGCTTAAGCTCATGTTATCGATGTCCAAACAATTCCACGTACACTCCTAAGAGATATTCTCAGTTCTGTGCTCCTAACCAGAGACTACTGACCTAAATCCGAAAAATCACACCGCCCCGGTTTGAAAATGAATTGAACCCTCAATATCCTCAAGCCAACCTATCAACACAAACAATATTGATATCAATTCAATATCCGCGTACGAACTTTTATAAACTAAGCAATCAAAACCGGCCAGTCGCTGCCGGTCGATCTCTCTGTATAACAATTTCGGAAGAATTTCAGAAGAAAGAAGCCGCTCAAGTATTTGCACTATCCGGTATGCGTCAATACGAAGCACGGGAATGAAATTGAACAGTTTTGTCGTACTTCAACAGACTATAGGCTTCTCCCGGAGGATAGATCACCACGACGACGCTTGCACATCCAAAAGAGACGACCACTTTATTGTGACGTGTCTTGTGACACCGTAACCGCTGCCACCTGTCCCACCGTTAACAATAGTATGTGGCCTAAATATCGTATTGAGGGCTCGATGCATTCTCATAGGTTTCCCCAAGTTGTAGGTTGATGGTTACCTCGCAGTCCGTTTTGTCTGTTGTTTCCGACCACGATCCGGACAGTAGGTTTAGTCACCACCAAGTGCACTTCGCCTTGTCACAGTGCTTGCGCTGGTCTGTACAGTCGCGGCTGTAGTCGTAGATAGATCTAGAATAAGAGGAAAAAACAGTGGCCCAAAAAGTGAGCTCTTCCTTCCCGGGAAATTGGCCATAAATGTTGAAACCCTCTCAAAGGAGATAAGACAGCCACGTTTTCCAAGTTTTTCTAGGACAGCATTCTAAGCTATCAGCTTCCGTCCTCAATTTGATCTATCCCACTCTGATCACTCCAGGAAAATGGACAATTTTGTTTCTGTTAGAAGTATAAAGACTTAGATTATAATATAGGTCCCGATACACAAAACGCATAGTTCGTTAAGCCGAAGCCACAATTTGGAGCTTGAGTAAACCCCGCTCAACACGAGTGTTTTACATACAGTATTTGTGCTTGTGTGCATGTAGATGTTAATACCAGCGCTCAATGTGCGCTGGTATTGAAATAAATCGTAAGGTTACCCCAAAATTAGGGTACTTTTCTATTAAAAATTTACATTTCTTAATTTGTATGTAATATTAAATAAAGCGATTATAGATTTCAGTCACTGTCATAAATGAGACACGACAGATATTCTATTATTTCTCAACGGCTCCCGGTAACGGCACATGTTTGTGACCCAGTTGTCAGCTTATGAAACGTCGCTGATTCCGTCCTACTCGTATAACGAATAAAATTACGATTTGTATTGTAAAGCATAATAATAAAATGCCTACTCAACTAACAGTTAGCAATACAGGATCGGTTGGAAATCTATAAAAGTAAAGATATTGCAACTTTTTTTATTTTTAAAATTCATATCATAGAAAACCACATACCTTTATCATATTCATTTATAAGTAATGAAATAAAAATTTATTTGCTGTCAAAAGATCAATTACTACAGTGAATGTCATCAAGTCGCGCATTGTATAGGTAGTAACAGTGTTTTTTTTGTCTCGTAACCACGACTGAGTACCTACGAACTAAGTTTTTTAACTCGATGTATCATGATCTGTGAATTCTATCGCGAAATAATTGAATTTTGATTCAGGAACTCAAACCACCTAAATTTAAATACATATTTAAAACAATACTTGGATAATTTTACCTTTTATTATTTATGAAATATCAAGAACTAGCAACATTATTATATTACCTCGATTAACACATACGACTACTTTTTATCTCGATATTCCCACGACATCGGGATTTACGAGGGTGAAACCGCGGGGCGCAGCTAGTTGTTTATAAATACATTGAAATTAAATATTTACTTACGAAATGTGATTTCAAACACTATTCTTTTTGTGTAATATATTTTTTAACGCTATGACAGCAAAAATTATTTAGTAATTTTAAAAAATTATAACAGCGACTCGTGACATACTTCAGCCTCAGCGGCGAAAGTTCTCTCGCGTGTGACGAGTGAAGCATGCGAGAACGATAATATTAGTGTATTATTTATGGTTTCATTTTTGGGGCGTGTATTATGAATCTGAACCATAATAATCTAAGATGCATTTCATTTTATTTATATTATTTACTGTGCGAAAGTGTATTTTAGAAAATGTTTTGTAGTTTTTAAGGACCAGTAATTAAATTTTTAATAATTGAAAAACTGGTGAAATTGGAATAGCTTAAAATTTCAATTAGCTTAATTGAAATTTAAAAGTTTAATTAATTTTATTCAATTCAACTAGCAAAAATGAATTCAATAAAGTATGCTTCAAGAAATTACGTGGAAATTAGAACAAAATTAGTTAGACAAAAATATTAATCAATCAACTAAATAGGTCTTGCCAAATGAATTAAGCTACCTTTTAAAAAAAAAGTTTTTATTCAGTTTGGGTAAGAATTATTTGAATATCTAATGAACTTTTATTAACTTCAGTAATTATGTACTTTTTGAATTTAGAGAAAAGTGCAAAATCAGAAATTATACATTTAATTGTTAATTGTGAAGAAGAAGAGAATAAGAGTATCTATTTACAACGTTTTTCACATACGTCAGGCTGGCCCGGCCCCATGGAATTTGGTAATGAGATTGGTATCAATCGAATGTACCCATTTATACAAACATATGTAACGCCTTTGTTTTCAATGTAACTCTTTTTAAAAGAAAACACAAGCACTTCTTGGTGGCCAGGCCAGCCTGACGTTTTCAACCCGGCCACCTTGTTTGCCTCTAGTCTACAAAACATACTGACAATATTTTGTTACATATCAAATGTACTCCTTATTACAAACATATGTAACGCCTTCGTTTCCAATGTAACTCTTTTTAAAAGAAAGTACAAGCACTTCTTGGTGGCCGGGCCAGCCTGACGTTTTCAGCCCGGCCACCTTGTTTGCCACTAATCTACAAAACATACTGACAATATTTTGCTACAGATGAAATGTACCCCATAATTTATGCATATGTAACACAAAATCAAATCCTAAAACGCAATAGCATACGAGATATTAGCGGTTGTAGGTGGCCGGGCTGAAATTATTTCATTAGTATAAAACAGTAAAACTGCAACACCTATCAATAAATAATACCAGTACATAAGGAGGTATATAGAATATATGTAACGCTTTCATTTAAGATTATAATATATATTTAGAGAGAAATAAGTACTTGAAACTATTTCAACCCGGCCACCTAAAAGTTTTAAAATCTCCTATAATCTTATGCCAATTTGTACAGTAAAAAATTGATATAGCTTAGAAAAGAAAGTTACATTCATTTAGTTTTAGTCATATACCCTTAAGCCTTCTGTTTGACTAGATTAGCAAAACCTAAGAAAGTTCCCGATGAGTGACCATCACTCATTAACTAATTTCAGGACATATAGTTTGTTGAGAAATTAGTTAATGACTGATGGTCACACTCATCGGAAACATTCTTAGATTTTGATAATCTAGTCAAACAGAAGACTTAAGGGAATACGACTAAAACTAAATGAATGTAACTTTCTTTTCTAAGCTATATCAATTTTTTACTGCACAAATTGGCATAAGATTATAGGAGATATTAAAGCTTTTAGGTGGCCGGGCTGCAATAATTTCAAGTACTTATTTCTCTCTAAATATATATTATAATCTTAAATGAAAGCGTTACATATATTCTATATCTATATACCTCCTTATATACTGGTATTATTTATTGGTAGGTGATGCAGTTTTACTGTTTTATACTAATGAAATAATTTCAGCCCGGCCACCTACAACCGCTAATATCTCGTATGCTATTGCGTTTTAGGATTCGATTTTGTGTTACATATGCATAAATTATAGGGTACATTTTATCTGTAGCAAAATATTGTCAGTATGTTTTGTAGATTAGTGGCAAACAAGGTGGCCGGGCTAAAAACGTCAGGCTGGCCCGGCTTCCAAGAAGTGCTTGTACTTTCTTTTGAAAAGAGTTACATTGAAAACGAAGGCGTTACATATGTTTGTAATAAGGAGTACATTTGAAATGTAACAAAATATTGTCAGTATGTTTTGTAAATTAGTGGCAAACAAGGTGGCCGGGCTGAAAACGTCAGGCTGGCCCGGCCACCAAGAAGAATAAATGGGTACATTCGATTGATACCAATCTCATTACCAAATTCCATGGGGCCGGGCCACAGCCTGACGTACGTCGTTTTTCAGTCTAGTGGTCAGTTTAAGAGTAATCCTATAATTTTTTAGTAAAACAAATGAATCACAAAATATGTGAAAAAACTATCTTTTCTTCAAAATGAATTATGTGCACTAAATAGTGTGTGATGATTAAATCGATCATAATATAATTTATTGTGTCAAATATAACGACTTATTATCAGATTTCATGTTTGATACAGGAATTTTGTTGCAAAAAGTCCCATCTGAAAAGATAAATCTTTGGCCTCTTGTGCCTTGGTCCCACCAGCACCCCTTATAAGTAGCCTGGGGATTTAAAGGGATGCCCAAAATCAGTCACTTTTAAAGATACAGTGGGTACTTTTACTAAATTGAGCTAGTTCTTAAATAATTACATATAACAGGTAGCTCATTGATAGTCAGAACTAATATTGTACTTATCCTCACAAAAGGACAATTTTAATGCAGCCCATCAACTATGGTTTAACCTTTGTTATCCAATTTTCTTTTACACGGTTTTCTTTAAGCAATCAAATCTGTAGATTTATTTAAGTTCCATGCACTTATGTATTTTACTATTACAGTAGTTCCGCTTATATTGCTATTATAATAGTTTTTTAAGCCATTTGAATGTTATGGCTTCATAATGGTCAAATAAAACATTTTATTTACGAAAAAGCAAGTTGATAATTTACTTCATTGAAGCACTGACTGATTGACTGATTTTCAAACTAATTTAAACTAATCAAATTTTTGTTGTGATCTGTTGTTCTGGAAATATTGAGAGGGCAGGAATATAGCTACTGGTTCTCATTATGGCCACCTAGTACTTTCTAACATTTACATAGGACTTAGTTTTTTCTTTAATTAGAGACTTTTAATCTGTAAGTAGATTTGGTTTATTTTGGGGGGGGGATGCCACAATGAGCTGAATGAGGCACATAATCATACCATGTGCCTAGTATTTGAAGTATAAATCAGGTTACAATTTGAACTTTACAACTTTGGATCTACGAAACAGGCATACATAAGAAAATATCCATTGAAGAGATTTCTCACGATTTTTTTTTTAAATACAAACACCCTGCGAAAACTATGATCTCTTAAACAATTGTGTAATTCGTAATTCATAGGGTAACCTTTTTCTATTTATTTAGGGCAGTGTACCGCTTAATGTTTATTTATAATTTTCAATTGTTTTTTATAACTTCTTATTTATAGCTAGATCGTCGAATTTGTACGTAAACTATAACTTTAATTTCTAACAAAGTCAGTCCATCGTTCTGGTAAAATCAGATGTATTCATAAAGAGGTAGTTTTTATCATGGATAACCTGACATCCGATGGCATCAATTTGACAACAACTACCGTAATGGTGGGTTTACACGCCGCGCAGCCTGGCATGCAGCCCGGCACGCAGCCTGCCACACAGCCAAACGCACTTACTTATTCACGCAAGCATGCACAAACAGCCCGTTCACATACGTGTGCCCGTGCTTGTGCTCGTTGAATGTCGGTTTGAACGCGAGCGTGTAAACGCACCATAATGTTTGTATACTCTTTGCTCTTTGGTTAGGGCAAAGAGTTTACAAACACTATTAAGTGGTTAGGGCTCAATGTTTTTGTTCGGAAACGCACGAAGTTCTTTTCTGTTTGTAGATGTTAGTGATGCAAAAAATGAGAATCCTTAAAATGTATACAAACATATATTTTCCGCACTAAACCTCTAGGCAACAAATAATTAAATAACCGAACAGAAATACTTATTACTTATTTATAATAAGTTCACTCTTTTTCAGCAAGTATATAAATTTATAGCAGTAGAAAATACATACGTGCCCGACATATGTTACTAAAGAAAAATTGGTCTCTCTCCCAGACTTCTTAGTTAACCTAAACGAACTCGTTATTGTAAATAGTCCAATATGATTGGTATTGGTTATACCCGGATCGAATACCGAATCGTCCCTATATGCCTGTTAGTTCACTTTAGTAAAAACGTATGAAGGTAGCGCCACTAGAATTTGAAAGATTTTTTTTTTGATAGAGGTGTGTTATTGTAAAGGTTACATTTGATACTTACGATCACAAAAATTATACAAATTATCATATTAAAATGGACATTTCAAACGGCAAATACGGACATTGATCTGTTTCACAACAACGTGGAGAATCTATTAAAGGAATGAAAAGGGATCTCGTACGCTTGAACGATTAATTAGGAAGCTGAATTAGTTTACCCATCTTTATCGAGATCCTTACTGCCCTATAATGTTCACATCCCTATTAGTAAGAATAAATTAAAACGCCCTCCAGTGTACATCGAAATCCGCTACAGATAATAAAAGACGCCAAATAAGCATTTAACTGGAGACTATTTACACTGCCAGGAATCAGTGTAATCAAATGCTGACAATATTATTCTTATTGCATTTACGTCTTCATGTGTTTTCACTTAAGACATTGGTAAGCCAGGATATTTCAGTAATTCAGTCACCCAAGATAGTGTATCTGTAATACTAGATGTCCCAATTCCTTCGATTCCCTTTCGTTTTTCTTTCACAAGCGCTAAAATAGATTATAAAGAGTACATTCTGCATCAAATCGTGGTGTCCGTTATGTTAGCGTACACAAGAGCTATATCGAGTTGGTTACTATGCTATTAAACTCTGTGTAAATACTGCTTAATTAGTGTAAAAATAAAAAAAACTTCCTCTTTAGTCTAGGAAATAAACACCAATTTCACTGTGTACGCTGGCGTCACGATCAAGCTAGCGTACACATGGACGTACTCGAAAACTGCTAATTGTAAAGCAACAGAGTTTACACACAAAAATAACCCGCTAATTATTCTTCCACTGCGAATTCGCATAAAGTATTTACACTAATAGAGGCAGAATTTCACGCACTATTTATACATATAGCATTTATTAAAAGAAAAGTTCCCTTTCTATAAGAACTATTATGTGTACGCTGCCATAACGCCAGCTCCGAATGTCATTGAAAAGTCTTGTTCAATATCTCTGTTCCTACAAGAGCAATCGTTATGAAATTTTGCGTAGCGGGAGAAGTATTAGAGCACTATTTTTGTGTGTAAACTCTAACGATATAGCTCTTGTGTACGCTAACATAATGGACACAAATCGTGAGCTGTAAGTTGTGTCAGTAGGTATCAATCGACAATTTATTGAGGATCATGTACAGCCATCATGCATGATCAACTTTTTTAATTCTTTATAACCTCCCCTCCTTTCTTATGTTGGAACGTTTGTTCCACATCCCACTCATGTTACTACCGAGATGTGACTCCTCTACACCAGGATCAACAATATAATTATAAATGGCTCTCTTGGGTAGTGATTAGGCAGGCACATTTTGAACTGCACGACGTTAGGAGAGTTATTATTTAAATATGTCATAACCTTCAGAAGTAGAGACCCATAAATGTAAGTCTGTGGGTCGCAATTAATAACGTTAACAGTGGACGATCGATTCAAGATTCGAAGCAATCATAAACTTTGATGACTTTCCCACAGGTTTGGGCCAGCTGTAACTCGTATCATGTTACTATTGCCAGTTCATATTGCATCAGTAGAGTGGACATTTATACTCTTAACTCAAGATCTGTTAATAGAATATCATCCCGCTGCCTTAATTGGTGAACAGACGTTGGGAACGTTAGTCCGAAAGTTATGGACACTGCGAACTTCATTTCGCATGAAAAAGTTTATCCTGTTCAATGATTTTATTTATGAAGACCTTGATCGATCCAATTTTTTACTTGATCCAATTTTCTACTTTCTCAATTTTTGCCATTTCAACTGGAAGTAGATCTGCACAATATTTGACCGACTACGTAACAACTGCATTCGATTTTCATCGTCGGGGGGTTCCGTATTTATTGCAAGAACAAACCAAGTCAGTTTTTAATAATTTTACAATTTTTATTGTCATGAAATATAATATATAGCCAGCCTGCGCTATAAATATTAGCAGTCTTTGCGACACTGTTTCCCTATTACGGACGGAGTCTTAAATGAATAATAATATATATTAATTATATTTATAATGACTAGACACATTGATATTTTGCTATCTTACGATATTAAACAATAAAGTAATTTTTCTTGAAATGAATAATTGAAGAATTATATTATAAAGTTCGACCAGTGCAACCTTAGGCATATTTTTTCTTCGGACAGGAGCTTTCAATTAATGTGCTAGGAGAGCGAATCAGTAGTATTAGCAGAAGGCACAGCAGGGAAACTGGTACTACAATACATTTAAACCAAGATTTGTGTTAAGTTCAAACCTTGTCCGACAACGGACCAAGATCTTAGTGATTGAAAAACAACCTCCATAAAAAAAAATCGGCGCTGCTTGTGGATTTATGTGATAATTGTGGAAGTGTTTTAAAAAATTTATGTGCCCACTTCTAGAACAAAAATGTGAGGTTTTGCTCAAAGACTAAAGTGGCTAAAATGCGAAGGTAGTCTAAAGTGGTGCCTAGGATTATATGGACATTCGCGCTGTGGGAGAACGGCCTTTATAAAGATGGATCAACAGGTTAGCTTTAATATCGGAAAATAGTGTGGTTCAACTTCAACACAATCAGTTTCATTTCAGAGTGACAACGATTACATTATCACCTCCCGAGGGTACATCCTCCTGATGATAAGTAATCGTTGTCACAATAAATACATTCATTGACCAGTTTTAGTGTAACGGCAGAAATAAAATATTTGTTTTTATAATACATGAAAAAGAAATTAGTAAAAGAAAAAAATGTATTCAAATAGTACCTTCATTGTTTTAACACTTTCAGTGCCGGCGACATGCCTGGCGTGTTTAAAATTTTCTCCAGGTGCCGAGAACACGCCTGGCGTGTCTACAATGTTTCGGCAATATTTTAGACAATCTCCTGAGGCCTAGCGTCATATATATAATGCGTAGAACGCGAAAAATTTACCATCACTATGTTAACATGTTGCAACTTTTAGTTTCCTTCAATAGACAATCTTTGTTTCCGCTTTTTTAAGCTGTCTTTGGCTCATAAAATGACATTTATTAGTTTATTTTCTTAAACGAAGTAAGCAATGGCGGCGGGGTCAAAAACACGTGTTAAGTATTTTTCAGTATTTTAATTCAATACTGACAATTTCCCTAAGGATTTACGTTTTTCTTTTAGTTTCTGGTGCCACCTCATTGAATATTGATAATCAAACTGGTGATTTTCTTTATAAATTACTAGTATTTTAGTATTACTCGTAACATAAAAGAATAGTTAATATCCTATGTCATATATATATGACACAAAATACTGTTTACATAGAGAACTCATGCCATATGTATATGACATTGAGAAAATGTACATTTTCCGCATTAAATTTTGCATTTTATTTTTTTTTCGGTTATATTATTACCTATTTAGTAAATTGGCATAGCTTTTATTTGAATTACTCACTAAAAATTTCGCTGGGCCCCAGGAGTTAAGCAGTACCATGTAATAAAAATAACAGTGTAGCTTAATTATATAATAAATTAGCCAAATTTGAAGTGGCTCTTGTGCAACAATGATTTTTATATTCTACAAAAAAATGTTTTACATACAATGCCGGCAACACGCTATACTAGAAATGTTCAGTTGCATACATTGTCAATCATGGGAACTTTTACTTAACTAGTAACTATAAACGTTGATACGCTTATTCTCAAAAAATTTAGTGTGTTATCTCAAAAATAATGCGATGACTTACACTTTGAATAGATGCTACAATATTAAAACAAAAACGTTGATAACATTGTAAAATAAATTTCTATGCACTGGCTGATAATCAAAATTACATTTACATAGCGATGCATTTATGCCCGTTGAATTTTTAACGAAAATTTTACCGTCCGTAAGCAAAACGAATCGTGTCTTGATTATAGGAAGCGGACATTAATGTTGTGGTAGAAGGAACTAATCGGGTAGGTAAAAAAAAGTGAACTATTTGATGCAAGAATTTTTGAATGACGGACATCATTTATTCGTAAATCATATTTTTTATAGTGTAAATCTTGTGGAAACGCTATATTTAGATAAAACGGTTTGCAGAGGAACCAAAAAAATAAATTCCGCAAAAGATAGACAGTAAGAAGCTACCACGCGTGTTGTATGACCTCTCTCCGAATTAAGTAAGGTGTTTATCTGTGCTGGGAAAATGTTGACAATTTCTGCCATAATTAAACTTGTTTACCTTATCTTAATTTGTGACAATTTGCTAAATTCAAACACACTAAACTATGGTAATTAACTTTTTATGTACCCTAAACAAATTACACGTTTTACGCACATCGGTAAAACACAGAGAATGACAATATTAACAATTTGCCTTTATAAAATGGCATCGTACAGGATATAGTGGGACTGAAAGTGTTAAGGAATTGGGCTAGCTAGTGCGCGTCGTTTATGGAGATGCCGTCGACTGAACGTTCAATTACAAATAATGCAATAATAAAATCCTATTATGCTAGTTACGAAGTAACTATTATCTTATCTGTGCTAGTTGTAGTTACTTCTTTTGTAGAATCACCAAAATGGGCGGCTACTTTGATTACATTTGAATAAAATCTCTATTCACAATTTGATCAGATTATGTTGCACGCAACTTCTAACGTGTACATAACTTTTAAACTAATTTTATGAACACTATTGCTCAATATTGCTCAAGAAATTTTTCATGTTTCACAAAGAGAAATCCTGCACTAGAGCATACTGCCTGTGTTATTAGGGACTAATTGTTTTAATTGGTGAGACAATAAACGTTATTCTTAATTTTATAAACTAACGGATACAAAGCACCGGGTTCTCGAGCCATAGTCGTGTGAATTTCACAAATAATTATGAACAATTGCGTGGACCAAGCCCCCAAACTCGATCACTGGTAGTGGGCGAGATAGCCACATAAGCCAAACCTTCAGCTTAAAACATACTTCAAAAATAGTAAGGTTTTTAATTTATTGGTTCTGTCTGAGTAACGCAATATTGCCGAATGTGTGAGTCTGTGAAACCGATTTAATTATTTTATTTCTTAAGTAGCTCTTTCACAATAGTTTTACACAAAGGAATGCCAATTAAATTAATTTTATTTAGAAAACTAGGGTAAAAATATAACTAATAATCGCATGGTAAAAAAAATATTTTTCATATGGTTTTATCAATTGTCACCTGTCATGTCCAACAAGAGTTGAAAGAAAGCACCGGTATCGATTTTCTGGATCATATTTCTAACTATTTTCTCTGCCATGAATTGCTGACCTACTACTACTTACCTAAATGGTGGGAAAAAATGAAATATTAATCTGTTTTTTTTTATCTGATTATTTAATTAGATTATTTAATTAATCTAGTACTTCAAATACCAAACGTCAAAGAACTCGTGCCATGTGAAAAATGGTATAGTGCCCATACTCACTCATCAATAATATCGTACATCTATCTTCCTGCAGTTTTTCGACCATATATTAGTTGTTTGAATAATACCAATGTTTTAGAAAAATAATGTTTTAAACTGAGATCTGCCTAGTATTTTGATAATTATTGAAATTGTAATGGGTTTTTTCTTAGGATTTCAAGTACTTGGCGTAAATGGCTGATTCAAGCATGCAAAACAGAAGTAGCAGCAGAATTTAGGAACATTTAAGACTTCTTCAGTTTAATTTATCATTAGCCAAATAAATCTAGTATAGCATAGCCCAGGCTGTATATTAAGATTGTTGAGTAAAAATAATGTCAAAAATTGATCAAAGCAAATCATAACCTATAAATTTCTTGGCAAGGCGAAATACCTTGAGGTACAAGTGTCACAAAATAAAAACTTTACATAGCATAGCCATTCGCGAGAGCATTATACTAATATAGCTTAAAACTAACTTACCTACTGCAGTATGATTTAAAAGATATCTAATAGTTAATAATATTAAAAAGCATAAAAATGGCTTAATTTTTAAACTTCGTAACTCCAAAATTTTCGATTTTTTTTATTTTGATATCGTATAGTGTAAAATACCGTAACGAACACAATGCAATCACTCGTTATTTTCTACTTGTATTTAGTTTTTTTTTTCTATTTAGAAAAAATAAAACGAACTACATACTTCGTAAAACGATTACACAAGTTTAAGAAGTAATGTTATCAGATATAAATCATAATCACAACAACAAACAAGCACAAGTTATTAATATTTAAATGTAAATAAAGCTGTTTGTCTGTTTTATAGCAACGTATTCATAATGATTAAATATATAATAATAATTATTATTATGGATACGTTGAAACAATTCCGGGGAAATAATTTTTCCGCAGATACTGCATAATTTTCCGATTTAATTGTTTTGACATACGAGTTTGACTTGTCAGGTAGGTTGTCATGGTTAAGTTTTTTCTTTAGGACAGAATGTATGTGAACTTTTTAATGAGATTTAAGTTTGAATGAATTATTTTGAAGGAGTTTTATACAGAATTGAAATTAATAATTTACAATTAAATGATTTACGAGATTTCGAATTTGAATTGAACCTCGTTGGGATTAAGAGACAAACTTATATAATGGTTTTTAGCAGTGATGGCATAGTGTAAAAAAGTTATATGTAGAATAAATGTTAATCTGTATAAATGTTTCCATTTCATGTGAGCACGTGTTGACAAGAGAAGAAATATAATAGCTTAGGATAGTTTTATAATTGTTATCTAAGTAAGAGACAAACTTATATAATGGTTTTTAGCAGTGATGGCATAGTGTAAAAAAGTTATATGTAGAATAAATGTTAATCTGTATAAATGTTTCCATTTCATGTGAGCACGTGTTGACAAGAGAAGAAATATAATAGCTTAGGATAGTTTTATAATTGTTATCTAAGGGCAGTGAGTTGGCTTTTTGAGCTTGGGTTTTTGCCAAGTCAAAAAGACAAGCTGGAATACCCGATAACAAAAAAAAAAAAACAAAACAAGTATTTCGCAGTTGAATCATGGTCATGGGAAATATATTTAATGAGTGAATATTTTCAAATATAATTATAATCACAACATGGTTAGGTTTAACAATGTTTTGGGTACTAGCTTCGCCTTTCCCGCATTGTAAGCGGATGTCCAAATAAAAAAAAGAAAGTTTCCCAAGCATAGGTAATTGGATAGGGTGATAGGCAGTACATCTTCTCACCGTAGGGGGTAGCTGATTGTAGCGCCTTTGTGGTATTATTTATTACTGGCTGGTGACAAGCTGTACTGAAGTATATAGAACTATTTTTGAATTATATAAAATATAGAATAGGGGGAAGTCGGATGCGAGCGACCGTCGAGGACAGAACGGTTTGCCAGAGAATAGTTTATAAATGTGATCAAGATACTAATTATGTTCTATTATCAATGTTAAGTGTGATTACCCTGAGAATCGATTATAACCTTACGAGCTAGTGAGTGTTTCAATTATTCTCCTCTCACCAGTTACCCTAAAGTCCTGGTTTCTCAGCTACGTTACCCCGGTCACAGCAATATATACTAAAATTGATTTTCGTTCGCCTGTAAAATTAGACCAAATAGGGATACGAAGTTAAAAATTTGAGCCATCAATATGTATGTAATCGTATCAATATTGAATCGACAATAACGAATGCCAACAATTAAATCATTTAAAATTTATTAAAAGCCATTTATTTGTCAGGAACAAATAACTGGCCTTATTTATGTTTTAAAATTTCAGAAATCAGAAATAATTACAATGTTACTACTACCCTGATTTTTACCGTATGGCACTCTTGGTTGAACAAATTCATACAGTCACTATCTATAAATGTATGGAAGGATTAATAACAAACCTAAACATAATTCAATTGTTAGTCAAAATATTTCAGTTACAAATGTACAAAGAATGTCACATAAAATCAATACTACACAAACATGATTTCACTGTGGAAATCAGTATCACAGGTCATGGTCTACAGTTACTTTTAATTCTAAAACTTTTGTGATGGATAATGAAATAAAAATAAAACATTCAGACTATCAAAGAAATCAAGAAAGGACGTTATCTGGGTATTTTATTATCACAGTCTTATAAAGGGTGTATATGACAATTGACAACTTACCTACTTAAATCACTGGAAGGGCATGACTCTAGCATGAATAATTTTTTAAATATAAAGATTTTTTCATGTCAATTACCTCCGTTTCTCATAAAAGCAGGTGGAATGTATAAAGTTAAGACTGTTATCGAGAAAATCCATAAAAACCAACTTAAAAAGTTTTCGTAGTTAGTTTTTATTTACTTTAACTTTACACAATCCATCTGCTTTTATGAGAAACGGAGGTGATACCTAAAAAATCAGCCGTTCATAACTGTACGGTTCGTTTGTTACTGCATGCTAGAGTTACGCCCTTTCTGTGGTTTAAGTAGGTGTTCCATTATCATTTACACCTTTATACTACTCAAATGTTACATTAGGACACACAAAGTAATCTCTTCAGTTGTTATTTATTGCTGGATTCATTGTTATTTCATTATCAATCAATCGCGCTATATCACGGATACATCATATTAGTTGCACCCAAAATAAAATCTTAACCTTATAATCTTAACTAATTTCTATTACCAAACAGGTACGTCGTTGTAAACTTAACACTTCACTTATTATAAGTTAGGTGGAAGCTTTGGAGCGGATACATAAATAAACATATTTTGTATCATAGGCACATCTGAATCGAATTTATCTCGATACACAATCAGTCATCAGAAAAGTACGAAATTCTTTTTGTCTGTTATAGAGTACATATTGTATAAGAAAAATACTTTTTTAAAAAGCTATGCTATATACAACTTAGGGTCAACTCAGATTGGGTCTTATCTGACTTGACCCTTAGGCTTTCATTCTAATGGAACTAGAGATCTTCCGTATGTGCTCAGATTTGATTATAAATGCTTTATAAAAAAAGATGATCACTTATTCTCTGTCCATGGCTTTATTTTATTTTTGACAGTTTGATTAGTAGTCAATTAGTGATGGCCTAACAATTGCAGTTTCGATTAAAAATGATAACCGATATCATTTAAGAAGATTTAATGAATTAAAAAAAGTTAATTTTAGATCGTCTTTCATTTGTTCAATAGGTACTCTAATATTATGATGTTATTTATCAATACAAATAAATAAAATTGAAGTGTCTGTTTGTCATGTCAAAATAATAGTATTTTCTAAACTCATACATCATGTTTGTTACGGCTAATCCCCTTAACGGGTGAACCGAGTACCACAGGATTTTCAATGTCAGATAGCCAGATTAGCCAGTGTTTATAAGGAGTAACTTAGGCTACTTTTATTTTAGGAAAATATTAGGGCTTCGCGCAAAATATATTAATATATACATGCGAGCGAAGCCGCGCGAGAAATGCTAGTTCCAAATAAAACCTTCATAACTAAAGACGAAAGGATTTTTATAACAGTAAAAAAATAATTAATATTCATAATATGCAGTAGAAACTGTTTTCATTGCGTAAAACAATAATTAATAAATCAATTTCAACAAAAATACTACTTGTACAGTATCACAATGTCTACAAATGGTATACTTAAATGAAAAAAGATAATCTATATATTTTTCTTGACATAGTAACGTTCTCAAGCAACTGTCAAAAAGAAAATAACCGGATGGGCAGAGTAATGTGTATATGAATACTGTAACTCATACGAAACGAGGCAACTATTATAAATATACAAAATTCTCATTGAGATCTGATTGTAATGTGTATAAATTGACCTATACTTATTTCTATTCTTTTAAAGTAGGCTGAGGTAGAAAAAATATTAATTTCAGTCTTATTTTATCACAGATGGAAACTTAAGGTACAATCGCTTTACATTCTAACTTATGTAATACCAGCAATCGCATAGCAAACCAAAGCGGTCCATACCTCTAAAATGTTATTTATTGATAAGGAGGATGATAGGGGTGGTGGGGGTACCGCGGTAAATATGAATAGTGCTGCGTCGTGGCCGATGTAGTCGGTCGGCTAGATACGATTGCCGTTGCGCTTACTCCTCTTACTGGCGAATTATATGTTGCTACATCTGAAACAATTCCAAAAAATATTTTTAACTAAAAATATTCGGCCTCAGAATGACTCCACAGATCGCGAACACAGTCACTATTACTCTAGCTACGGAACGGCTAATCTCAGGTATTAAATGTAAATTCTGGTTTTTATACGTATCAACTTTGTGACCTTCATGATCAAAAGATTTTCCAACTACGGTTTGAACCAAGTAAAACCACACGGTGTTCCGTTACAAGTGAGCCTCAGAGAAGTCCCCTACCACCCGGCAGAGGATTGCATGCTACGGCCACACTATCGCGATAACGCGAAGATTTGCATAGTCGCGACACGTCTGGCCAAACAATTCGTCCTATCGCTAATCATCATCGCGAATACGAATGCCCTTCGCGTCGCTATCGGTAAATCGTCGCACATCAAAGGGTTTTATCGCGACAAAGTTCTTGCAGCTTGCTACACTTCGCGCACTTAGTTGACTGTGAGACGGCACTTAGTTGACTGTGAGACGCCAAGCGGTTTGAACATGTTGCATATTCTGATTCGTGTTAATTATGGATTGGAGTAATGAGAGGATATTAGAATTAATAGAAAATTATGAATCTGAACCAGTTTTATGGAACCCCCAAGATCCAAATCACAAGAAAAAACATTTGAATTACGACAAACAAATTGGTTCGAGTTTTCTTGCTCCTGTGAGTGCCAGCCAAATATATCTACTCCACAGGTAAGTAAATAAAACAAGCTTTTCTTTATTTATCTATTTATTATTGATTGTTACGGATTACGAAATATTCCGTAAATTTGTCACTTATTTGCATAGGCATTAGAACACTTCGCCTGCGTCTGCCGGTAGTGAGCGCAAAGCACCATCTGGTTATTGTTCATGTCTCCACGTGTCTGGAGCTACTTCTCCATCTAAAATTGAGTCCATAAAGCCAGGTGGCGAGTAGAAATTGTTTGATGTTCTACTACTTCTCAAGAAATTGTGCAGTAATACGCATGCCATCACAACATTCGATGCACGATCTGGTTGAAGGGAGATTGGTTTCCTTCGTATTCGAAATGCAGCTGACATCACACCAAATTCGTTCTTAACTATAATCCAGACTCTTGATAATTGCCTGTTAAAAATTCTTTTAATACTTCCTTCTTATGGTCACCAGGGTTTCAATTATGAAACCATACCCTGGTGACCAAATATTAATTTGTGTGCAGTGGAAATGCATTATCTACCACAAACACAGGGCATGGCATGGTCACAACTATTATATTGAATGAGTATTATTTCCAAGTGCCCGAAATAATGAACTTTTTCTGAAGACGTCACTAATTCTTCCTTGGCAACCAACATCTGCAAACATGAAGGGATAATTTATGTGCACTAAAGCCAAGAGGAAATTACTAAATGTATGCTTGTAAATAAGTATTCACTTCCACTATGTATCGGTGATAAAGTAACAACATGTTTTCCATCCATAGTAATTAAACAAAGCGAAAAAATATCATCGAAATCCGCTCCCTTTTTCCAACCACTCTTGGTCATTAACAGGCATCTGTAATTTTTTTTTTTTTTCAGGTCAGTGGCTAAACAACTAATGCAAGAAGCTTTTCATACCATTAAAACCAGCGTGAATGATGAATACGAAATGTTCGGCAAATAAAATAAGAAAACTAAATCACAATAATCGTAATGAACGATATTTATAATTTGATTTTCCGAGCAGGCATGATTGATCGACTTGAGAAACCCACTCCATCACATCAATCCACATCTCAATCACCACATCATCAAACATATCTGCCGTATCCAAATCCATCCATATCCCAATCACTACATCATCAAACATACTCGCTCAACTCAGATGAGTCCTTTTTTCAGTCGACTCAACAGACTTTCTAAATACCACCAACAATAGCGTCACAAATCATTATCACGGAAACGGGTGAAATACAGGTAGTTGCCGAGAACTGTACGAGTGAATGAATGACATCTTTTCCATTTTAATTTACTTGTTTATTATATACTTAAAATACTTAGTACAAAGTAAAACTAGTTCAATAATTTTGTTGTTCAATAAGTTGGCAGCGGGAGAGCCATGCTTCGGAACATATAGGCAGGCTCGACCGGAGTGATACCACGCCCTCACAGAAAACCGGCAGTGAAGCAATGCTTGCATTGCTTTTCGCCGAGTGAGTGAGGTTACCCCTTTATATCCCTTCCCTCTTCCTCTCTCCCTTCCTCGCCCCTTCCCCTACTCCCATCTTAAAGGCCGGCAACGCACTTGTGACTTGCAGGTGCTCATGGGCAGCGGAAGTCATTTACCATCAGGTGACCGGTCTGCTCGTTTGCCACCTATACTATAAAAAAAAATACAATTTTTTTCTTACCTTAACCTCATCCTTCAAATCGATCAAGATGGCTGCGCATACTTCATGCATTATTTCAGAAATTAGTTGATGAAAAATTTTGAATGAATAATGAAGGCTTCTAAAATTATCTCCTATAGTTAAATAACGCAGTGTTATGGCCAATCTCAATTTTGCTGGAATTGCTATCCTGAATGTTGTATCTTGTTTTGTAAAGTAAGGTGCTAGTTTTTGAAGCAGAATTTCAAAATCAGACAGACATATGGACGAAATTAAAAAAAATGGTCAGGTTCAGCCGTTAATTCCGTGAACATATTATCCATGAAATGTCTGAAAAAAAAAAAACAAGTATGTTATGATAGGGTTCCTTCATAGTTTGTGATGTTATGTACTAGTAGTCACAACTAGCAAACTTCAGCAAAGCTAAACAATATAAAAGTACTACTTACTTTCTTCGATTTTTGTGTATAGATAACATCCACCATCGCCTTTTATTTCTCTTCTTTACCCTTTTATTTATTTTGTTCAAATAATAAAGATGCAGTAAATAATTATTTGCCGACATGTTATATAGCTCAACAACCGCAAAAATGTTGCTTACAAGTCTGGCCGTAGCATAAGAGTGCAGTCATGTAACCCTACCCCCCCCCCCCCCCCCGGCCAGCGCTCATGCAGGTATGAGATGTCTTTTTCATTGTACAAATTGTTTGGACCAGGAACCCTTGCGGGCATCCCCAGAACACCCTACCAAAATTTCATCACAATCTGATCAATAGTTTCGGAACGCATAGAGGACAAACATTGATTTTTCCTTATACATATAGATAGATAGTCAATAGTAACTTTTATATTTCAAACGAAACTTACTTTGGATTGAGTATAGTAAAAATATTTCTTATTGAGGGTACGGTACTAATGTTTTTAATTCTACACAAACTGCTAATATGTTCCTACCTACTTTGTACATTGTGAAACTTATCCACATTTTATTACTGTGTACCTAGCTATAGTTTAAGATTTAATACACATGTCTGTTAATACTATACTCAATTCATCGGAAGAAACTAACGTCTAAGATACAGGCTCGGCCTAGTTCAGACGTTAGGGATCATAGATTTATGTAAACATCCAGTTACTGTACTATAGGTTAAGACATTGTATGTATATTTCTGTTATCAATAAACTTATTATTATTATTCTCTTCATTTATTATTATTATTTCTAGATGACAATGGCAGTATAAAATCATTTAAAAAAAACTTACTATTTGATGCGGCAGCATATTGTGGATAGTATGGTCTTGGTGGAGGTGGGACAGCTGTCTGATACGGTAGATAACTTGCAGCCGGTGCGACTTGCGGATTTTTGCTTGTGTTTTGTGGTCGTGGCGTATTCTGGGGTTGTGTCGGTCGCTGTGGGTGTATCACATTCGGAGCCTGGATCGGATTTTGCAAATGTGTCGCATTCTGCGTAATTACATTCTGTGAATGTGACACATTGGGCGGGTATGTAAAATTTTGCTGGTGTGTGATGTTTTGTATAAGCGGTGAGGTGATCTGCGGACTGGTCCCATTCTGTTGATGTACTGCACTCCGCGGTTGAGCCACAACCAAAGGGTGTGAAACGTTCTGTGCCATTCGTCTTTGCGTGTATGTCCTTTTCTGAGGGTCGACAACGCTCTGCGTCCTATTGGGTAAATGCGCCGATACACCAGGCTGGAGAGTTGCTGCGCTTGACGTTGGGATTGTATACCGTGGAGTGGCACCAGGCACCGGAGAAGTAGTGTTGCATTTAGTAAAACCATTCACTGAAGAGCAGGGCTTTTGTGAGCTGCTTGCTGAAAAATGTAAGATCAAAGTTAATAATTAGATTTATTTTGGAAATAGCTTTAATTGCAGAAAAAAACAAATGTTACACCGAAATTACCTGACAAAATCAAAGTTTCCATCATCAAACACATGCAAAATAAAGTAGCGGCGTACGGGTGAACACAACGCGTTTTGGTTGGTTTATCAGTAGTAATATTATATTATATTATAGTAGTAATATTATTAGTAGTTTATAATATATAATACAGTAGTAATATTATTTCAAATCATTAAACAATGAATGGACGCATAGCGAATCTTAAATTTACTTGTCAATTTAAATGTCGACCCATGTCCAATAGCCGTACAAAAGAAAAGTGAACTTCCAGGAAAGTTTATGCTATTTATTTACAGTAAACCTTTACCTAAACATTTATATTATGATCCGAGTAAAATCACAGATAGTAAAATCTGCCAAGTACTATTTTCTGACGAACCAAATGTGTCGCATTGAGTATTATTAGTAGAGACGCTGAAGGTATGCATAGGTATTCAGAGTCTACCATCGCGCCGGTCCAAACTAGCAGGTGCTAGCTTCGGCCGCCGCACAGTGGTCCGGATTTGAAAAATAGTGGACTTAGACATAAAAGTCGTTAAACTGGCTTGAAAAAAATCTATAGGACAGGAAATCTAAATTCCGTATTTCTTCCTTCATTGCTCCTTCTTGCTCTTGCTTGCTTCTTGCTTGACAAAGTCAGTCGTTTCCTTCGTAAACTGGAACTTAATAGGTCTGCAATAAAACGTTTGAGATGGCTTTGGATTCTCTTGTATAACAATATCTCCTGACTCCAGCTTTAAAGGAACAAGGCTCGTCATGAACACGGACGAGTCATCAAAGTCTGTCAGTTCCCGTTTTTGCTTATAATTGCTCTGTGCTGAAAATCCATCAAATCCCCATTTGATAGTTAGCTAGTCACCAACGCCTTGCAGGATTCTTTGAGTTGTCACATCTAAAGGACTTGTAGGTTCACCTTTACTCTGTCTTCTGACATTTTAATATCTCTGGCGTCTGGATAACATCTCTTCTTAGTTTCTAATAATCAGTGGTAAGATGGACACTGCAAACACGTCTCCCATTGTGACAATGCAGACCTTAAAGTTAAGTATTTCCACTTTGACAGATCCAATGGGTAGTAGTAGTAGTAAGAGCCAGAGCTTGATCTACTTGCATAGTCTCCTTCTTATTTTTCTTCAATAAAAATCTTCAACTTTTTCAGGATTCTTCATGAGATGATCGATAATGCGAGCAAGAACTTCTTTCCCGTTAGACTTCACTTTTGTGACCAAAAGAAAAGACAATTCCTCTTCTGGATAGTCTGTTTATTTCTTAAGTCTGCAAATGGTTTTCTTGTTTCAATGTGTGTAGAAGTACACGGAATGACGAGATCATCTGCATTGTCTAAACGTAGATTATCTCGTTCCAAATTTTCGGTTTTATCAAAAATGTTGTGGGCGAGATCGACGGATTTACATTGAGGCCACTTTATTCTTGTTTCTAATCAGTAAGTTGACAGTGAGAGATCTTGCAAAATTCAATATTGCTTCAGAATCTTCTTGTGAAATTTCAACCAGAATGCTGTCCATAATTGATGTAGTCGTTTATAGTCCTTGATGTCTCCTTCTCGTAGGAATAAGTAAATGTCCAGATATGTACCAAATCGAGCCATGATTTCAAGTATTTTCCTTCACGTTCAAGTTTCCAGGTATGTTAATTCGTCAAGAGTTGTTCCTTCACGTTCAAGTTTCCAGGTATGTTAATTCTTCAAAAGTTAAATATCGAATGATGCGCGCGCAGACCTCTCGCATATTATATTTCATTCATAAGTGCACAACTAGCATGAGTCACAAGGAGTATATTCGAGTGAATGAGGGGGCAACCGTGCTTTGAGCAACAGAAGAACTAAAACTAAGACTTTTTGATACTAAATTATTTACTTTTTAAATCATATTTTATATAGTAAAGAATCATCATCAAATAGACATTTTAATGTCTGTGATATTGAATTATTGCAAAATTACATTATTCTATAAAACAACAAAGCGAAAAATTACTCATTTCATAACATAATTAAAATGTTAGAAGTTCAACCGCGTATATACTCCAATGCGGCAAGTTTATGCAAAAGATTTATGTATGTTGTAAGAGAAGAATAGATGAAATACAGTAATTCACATAAGGTTTCATGGCTAACACTTTTGAACATAACGAAAAAAGAAATATTTCAATTTTGCTCCATACATTTTTTTCGTTTATTTTTTACATTGTTACACTGAATATATTGAAAAATGCACATAACAAATATTATTCTAAATTAGATTTACTGTCCTTTACACCGTGTTTTTTATGTCAGTGTTTTTATGAAAACTACGTTATCAGACCATGATATATATGCTTTCTACAGCATTTATTTAAAGATAAAAAACAAAAAAAAATGTAATTATCAAGCCCGGCATTTTCTTCAAAATCTACTTTTCACGTTGCTACAACGCGATGTGTAGTACTCGTACTTACGCGGTGTGTGTCGTACAATCGCCCGATCTTCTAAGGCCTTAGTAGGTTAACTAATGACCTACTGTATCAAAATAGCTTTAAAATGATTCCAATTTTCCCTTCATACTTTATCGGGCTTAGGACCGTCGAATAACACTTTAATAACGCAACATAATAAAATAAGTAGTAATTCATTATTATTGGTGGCTCATAACATAAGTCATAACAACAAAAATTTAATAAGCAATTCAGGCGTATTTAAAAAATTGGAATCAGTTTTCTTATGTACAACAATTTGATAATCAAATCACTTACCACTATTATCGTATTACTTTAATCCTAAAAACTAACGGTATTGAAGCAGTTGCTTAAAGTTTTCTTTTAAGGATCGTAATGTATTTGTGTCTCTTTTCACTTCGTCAAAGGCACATACTATTTTTCTTTTTAAATCGTCCGCACTACGAGCTTCATCCCGATACACAATTCTTTTAATTTCCGACCACAAAAAGAAGTCTAGCGGAGTTAAAACAGGGCTTCTTGGCGGCCATGGCATCGGTCCGCCTCGCCCAATCCATTTATTAGTGTATTGTTGGTTAAGATAAGTACGTACGTAACGTTTATGTTTTGGTGCTCTAATAACCAGTGACAAAAGGTAACACGGTATTGTGGGTCATTGTCGCCATGAAGAGTCTGTGTACGTCTGAAGTGGAATGGGTGCATTCCTATTTGATTCAGTAGCCGCCACACGAAGTAGTGACTAACACCAAACCGTCCCGCTGCTTCCCTTGCGCTACGGCGTGGATCTTCTTCAAAAAATATCTTTAAAATATCCTCTTATTGTGGAGAGTATTGGTGAGGTCGTCTTCGAGCTTGACCATGTGTAGGCACTTGGAATTGTCCATACGTCAACAGACGTCGTGTGGCTGCCAGGATAGTCACAGGTGTAGGAAACCGTGGATTCGTGATGCCGCGTCTACGTAGCGAGTCCAAATACTCTGGCTGAGCGTAGAGTCGCCTAGCCTCCGCCAGATTATCTCCAGCAGTAGCATAAAACCGCACCAAGTCTAACCACTCCACGTTCGAGTACGAAGACATTCCACTTATTTACGCGCACTGCGGTCAGCGTCCGGCGTCCTACGTCCTACGTGTTTCGCAATAAATAGCACACTGACCTACTTACATAGACGAAATTTTGGGTAACAAAAGAAACGGGGAGCGGGGGTTGCGGGCGGGGGGAACGATGCGCTCGCGTCTAACGTAAACACACCGCGCCATAATATTATTCATAAGCAATGCTATGTTGCAGTCATGTTTGAATCAAAATCGCAAATATTAAAGTGCCTATTTATAAAAAAAAAATGCGTTTTTTTTAATTTTGTTTATGTACATATATTGTATATCATGGTTTGATAACCTAGTTTTCGTAAAAACACTGAGATAAAAAACACGGTGTATATTTTTTTCAAGCCAGTTATCGACTTTTTATAATAATAATAACTTCACACATCTCACAGGCCGCGTCTGATCCCAAACTAGGCAGAGCCTGTACTATGGTAACCAGACTGCTGATAAACATACTTATAGATTTCTAAATACATACATACACATTATAGATAAATTACACCCAGACACAGAACAAATGATCGTGAACAATTAATTATTTGTCCTGGGTGGGAATCGAACCCACAACCTCTGGCAGGCAGGGTCACTAACCACTGGACCAACAGTTAATGTCTACTAATTTTCAAATCCGGACCACTGTGCGGCAGGCAATTTTCAGATACCAGGTTCTAAAGTTACATAAAATCATTGGTGACTTTTCTTAAATTTTGAGTTCTGAGTTTTAGCCAGACAAATCCGGGGGCCAAAACTCCCTGAGACCCATTTAAAATTGCGCCGTGACTATGAACGTGGGCGCATATAAATGCATCTGAGGGGTTTAATTAAAGTGTTAATTTACAAAACAAAAATTTACAAAAACTTACCATTACGAAGCATTTCTATGAATGTTTGTTTTGTCCACTCCGAACCATTGCCGAACACGCTGGTACGTGGACCCTAGAATAAATAATATAAACATTAAATTTTATATCCATATTTAAATGTAACTGCCAATATTACTTGATATTCGCTTACTTCCACTATATTTCTGGCCAGCTCCATCATGTTTAATAACATTTGACTTTGTAACGACGAGGATGAGGATGACGATGGACCCTGCAAGCACAAATTATTCACATCGTCTAAATTTTATATACGAGTACTTAATATAATTTCTTTCTAAAATTACATATTTATATATGAAAGAATTTCTCGTTTATTACAAAATAATATATTATTATATACATATATACTACTCAAAACAAAACAAGGGCCACTAAGTTTTTTTGATGTATCACGACCAGTAAAATGAATAAAATATTTAACAATTTGGGTTAACAGTTGTTTAAAATAATGATTTTATTTTTTAGTGAAAACTTCTTTAGCGGCGTTGTGCACTATTTGGGATGGGTAAAAAATGTTAAATTCGCGTCAGGACACGTGACCTGATCGAAAATTCGTAAGGCGGAACCGAGTTTCTTATATTTCTTTAGCGTCGTTGTGCACTTTTTGGGATGGTTAAAAAATGTTAAAATCGCGTCAAGACACGTGATCTGATCGAAAATTCGTAAGACGGAGCCGAATTTTTATATTTAAAAAAATATAACATTTGAAATTCAAACATTTATGAGCGGCCAGGAGCGCAGAACTTCCAGTGTACCCTATGTATACATTTAGATATGTTATTACCTACTTTTTATTTTTAACCTAACTATATACATACAGATGCGTGTGTATGTATATGCAAATACAATGTGAAGTTATGTTTTCACTTCTGACGTGCAGTCCTACGACTAACTGTTTTTTTTTATTTTATTTTATACTTTATAATGAAATTAGCCATTGTAAATGGTAAACATGAGCAAAAGAAAATCAATGTAAAATGTAAAGTACTGTACTAAGGATCCCGTATAGGATGACTTTGTTGTCCATCTGTCTGTATGAACAAACTTACAATAACCTCCTTTTGTTTATATTTAACACAATACAAAAGTCAGTTATCATAAAAATGCGAGACTAAGGATTTATAGTCATTAGTTTCATTTGGCGTTACGCAATGAACATGCAACATACGCGGGTATTCTTTTTGTGCGGTACGGTGAATGACCTTAAACGTACGGTGCCGTCAAGTTAAATGTTGTTTGATTGCTTACATTGCAGTTTGTGGCCATATGGCGGCCGTATTTATTACTTTTTTCGGTAAAATTTTGTTTACTCATTGTGATATCAGTTTTAAGCAAAAAAAAAATGCAAAAAAACTGATGAATTTGCCGGCAGAAAATTCCTATGATTTTCGACTCAGAATGATGGTCTAAATACACTATTTCAGGATTCGGTACGGTGTCACTTACACTCTGTATACAGATGTGTGTTTTCACTTCTCACGTGCGGTCCTACGACTGACAGTTTTTTTGTTAGTAACGAGTATGTGTCTCTTGGAAGCGGTTCCATGCATTTTGAATAGCTCTGCGAGAAAAACCATACCGCAAGCCCACGTCACGCTGTGAGCGTCTTTCTTGAATAATTACGCCATTACGGTTCTAGTTGCAGTAATCGCATCCATGTGCCTTCACATTGGTGGCATTAGTAACGCGAGATGTTAATTAAACAATTAAAATTGAAAAAATGAAACATTTTTTCCTTAAACAAGCGATACACGTTAAGAAGAAAATCGAAGCAAAACATTAAATCAATATCCCATTTAAAATTTTCTTCCAAATGATGGCCAGTACTTTTCAAATTAGGAACACGAACACCAGCATAAAAGAGATGAGATACCAAAGAGTTCGTAATATTAATTAAATACTACTCATCAGTTATTTCCAGTTCACTTAAAGCGCACTTAAATGTAAATAAATTAGTGTCCCTTATTTTGTTTTGAGTAGTATATATATTGAGCTATACTTGAGCCAAATTGGATGTGGAATCTTTGTAAACAAACCATATGTCATCATATATAGGGTTGTCATAATTAAAATGCAGAAATATTGTAATTTTACCTCCATTTCTTAGTTTTACTTTACGATTTTATTGTCATTGCTTTTGCTGGAACTCAGTCTAGGAACCGCCAAATACGTAATATGTTAAAAAATACCTTAAAACAAGAATTAGCTAATAAAGATTACCAACTATACGCCTTACAACCCTATAAGTCTACAACTTTCGCAGATCAACAACAATTTGGTTATTTATAATGAATATTTATGGGAACATGCATAAGACTCCACAATACAATATTGAAAATTAGTTTTCTATCTTTTTTAATAATAATAGGTATGTGTTATGACTTTTACTTTCAAAAATCATTATAGAATCAAACACGTCTTGGTCCTTGATGTCACAGAAAAAGCGCGCTGAAATGTTAGCGTTAAATCACACGAAACTGGATGTGGTTTTAATTTTTTCACTGTTGATGGATATTAGTGATGATGTGTTATATTTTTTTCCGGTAATGTAATGACATAATGTAATCGTTCAAAAGAATACAAAAATATTATCTATTAATCGTCAAATTGAAGAAGGTATGCAGAGCTACTATAGTACATAGTCACTACCGTTGTTTATTTTCTAGTATTATAATGGCGGTATAATCATACCAAGTTAAAAAGGTAAAAATTTAATTACACAGAATTTTGAGCCTTTATATATTAGAATTCGTACAATAAATGTTTTAATATTAATAAACTAGCAGCGCCCCGTGGTTTCACCCGCGTAAGTCCCGATCCCGTGGGAATATCGGTATAAAAAGTAGCCTATATATATATATATATATAGTTTAATTGCAATCGGTTCAGTAGTTTTGGCGTGAAAGAGTAACAAACATGGATGTATAGATGTATGGAACATCTATACATCCATACATCCTCACAAACTTTCACGTTTATAATATTAGTAGGATATCTGTAATTTATTTTTCTTCTCTAATTTCATTTATCCTTTTTAATAAAGTAAATGAACTTGAATGCAATGTATATTCAATTTATATTATTTTGTTGTGGAAGTCGATTCCTTGGCGTAGGCCTCCCCCAATTCTCCGGTGTGGGCGGAGGCTCTGACCGCCCAGAATAGAGAGCCATACGCGGATACCGCACCGTGTCGACTGAGGCGGCGTGCGCGTTGGCCGGGACTCCCCCGTGGGATTTGGAGGCGGTAGTGCTCGCCGAAGTATATCGGCGAACGGCTGAGTTCCGGGCGGGAAGCGGCAGTCGGCCCCCGCCCGAAGAGGTACGCGAATGGCGTGAGGCCGCTCGCCGAGCCACCATGGCTCGTTGGTCGTCCCGGCTGGAGGCTCCACGTGCTGGCTTTGCCGCCGCGGAGGCGCTCCAGCCGGTCATCGTCGAGTGGGCAGGGCGACAGCACGGGACCCTTTCCTTCCGACTGACGCAGGTTCTTTCCGGGCACGGCTGCTTCGGAAAGTACCTGCACTCGGTCGCCTGAAGGGAATTGAGTCCCGCCTGTCACTACTGCGATTGCAGTGAGGACTCGGCTCAGCCGCAGGACGCGACGCAGCGCCGGGCCCTCACTGCAGTCATCGGAGAGGATCTCTCGCTACCGGCTGTCATACGCTCCATGGCCGGTAGCGACAGGCATTTTACCGCAGTCGCGACGGTTCGCGAGGCAGCGGAAAGGGTCCGGGAGGATGACCTCCACTCGGACTTAATTGGCCGCCGGCGAACCGGGCGGCGGAGGCGCGCTTACCAGCGCCTCATGCCGCCCTGAGTGTGGCCGCGGGTGGACAGGACGGGTTTTCCCCTCCACCCGCTATAGTGCCCCCCCGCGAGCAGGCGGCGTCGGCGTGTGCCTGGACGTCGCTTAATTGAGAGATTTTAAGTTTTTACTCGGAGGTGGTGCCCGCATTATTGCGGGCAGGCGCTAGGGGGGTCCGGATGTTTTAATAAAAGCTGTTCCCGGATCCCTCCTACTTAAGGCACAGTAAGGCACACCGTGTGGTTTTAGTCGGTTCGATTCCAACACACCGCCCCACCGAAAACCCCGGTGGGGTGACGGCCCGAGGGGGTTTCCACACGCACAAAAAAAAAAGGCCTCCCCCAATTCTATCCATCTGTCTCTATCTTTGCCTTGTTTTCTCCAGTCTACTCCACTCTTTTCTTTGAAAATATCCTCCCACCGTTTCCTTGGTCTACCTTGGCGTCTTTGGCTATCTCTGGGTACCCATTCCGACAGTTTTTTAGCCCATCTATCGTAAACCATTCTGTAGACATGTCCAGCCCAGTTCCATTTCAGATTATTTACTCGTTCTCGTTTATCTGTTATTCCCGTTTTCTTTCTTATGGTTTCGTTTCTTATTATATTTTGTAATTTTATGCCTAACATGCTTCTCTCCATTTTTCTTTGATGTATTGCCACCTTGTCTTCGTCTTGTTTACGTGGAGCGCGTGTTTGACAGCCGTAAGTTAGCCGTAGGCATACGGCTTACACAGAACACTTATACAAAAGAAAAATATAATAGCCTGACTCAGAAAATAAAAAACCTCGTCTCGCCAACTAAGTTCTTATAATGGCAACATGTCATCATTGTTTATTGTTGATTGCTGTCAAAGGTTAATCGTGGTCTATTTTTGGAAGATTTTGTGTGTCAAAAAACTATTCAAAAACAAAAGCGAAAATACCTACGCCATAATAGCCTAAAAGAAATAAATAATAATACCTAGCATTGGCTGCTACCAAAAATATATTTTGAGCACACTTATCGAAAGTTGAGAACACTTTGCCCACCGTAGGACGGGTGTGTGTGTGTGTGTGTGCGTGTATGTGTGTGTGCGTGTCCGTGTGTGTGTGTGTGTGTGTGCGTGTGTGTGCGTGTGTGTGTGTGTGTGTGTGTGTGACTATCGTGAGTATCTGACGCTCTATGGTTGTACAAAGGTACAAAATAATAAGTAATATAATTGTAATATAGTATAATTAATGATTTAGTAATAACTTACATTTCTTCTCCGGTTGGAAAAAGATATGCCCACTTATGGCTTTTGTTTGCCCACCGCAGGACGGGTGTGTGTGTGTGTGTGTGTATGTGTGTGTGCGTGTCCGTGTGTGTGTGTGCGTGTCCGTGTGTGTGTGTGTGTGTGTGTGTGCGTGTGTGTTTGTGTGTGTGTGACTATCGTGAGTATCTGACGCTCTATGGTTGTACAAAGGTACAAAATAATAAGTAATATAATTGTAATATAGTATAATTAATGATTTAGTAATAACTTACATTTCTTCTTCGGTTGGAAAAAGATATGCCCACTTATGGCTTTTGTTTGCCCAGCAATGTGGTAAATACCAAAAATATACCCATTTTGTAACTAAATTATTGCTATTATTAAGAAGGTCGTAAAACTACGAAGTCTGAAGTCAATAAAAATAAAATCCTCAATCAATCAATGCATTATTTGGCATTTCCCCTCGCCTAATGTGAATCCTGTTATGAAAGTGAGGGTATTTCGCCCTAAAAATCGATACACATAAATGCGGTTATGAAAACCTATTCTTTTTAGGGTTCCGTACCTCGAAAGGAAAAAAACGGAACCCTTATAGGAGCACTTTGTCCATTTGTGTGAAAAAATCAAACTTCTAAGCCAATGCAATCAAAAGATGCAGCCGTTTATGCCACAAATTTCGACACTCGCAAGGGAATCAAAACCTACAGGGAAGTACTCCCGTAAACTCAGAATCTTTAAATTTGGTACGAAGCAACGTCTTTTAGCACAGATAAAGGAAAAATTGCGAAAACCGTAAATTTTTAGTTACATCATATAATAAAAATATTTTTAATAATTTTAAACTTACTACCCCTTTTACTTATATACCTACAGGTTTATACGGAACCCTCGGTGTGCGAGTCCGACTCGCACTTGGCCGGTTTTTTAATACCTGTCTTGGTTTCCATTTGTTATCGTTATTTGGTTCAGAATTAACAAATAAAAAAAGGACTATTTATGGACGACCAGAATCTACATATATACATAAAAAATAAACATTTCTGTGTTTTAAATAATTAAATCGTTCTAATACCGCCATCTACCACCGCTACGTCTAAATGTTCAACTATGACATTTTACAATCGCATTTCGTTTCTAGCTGTGCGTTTACGACTTGTTAGATTTCCACATTCTTTTATAACTGATATATGTATATCCGATGACTTTGATTACTATAATGGACTCCGAAACCACACTCGAACACGATCTTGGCTATACATTGGATCCACCCACCTCACACGACGTCACCGGTTTACTCATGGATATCGTATCTGTATCAGAAAGATCTGGCACGACTATGGAACCCGATTTACACGACAACTACGTGTTACCACGGACACATATCTGTATTAATTGGGGCGTGGATACACGAAGGCTTAGAAGATTTTCTTAGCTGATCGCAGGACAGTAGGGTGTTGTGCCCATGTTATGACTATTGTTTGATTCTTGGGCTGGGCAAGGTTTCAATCTAAATATAATATCCCCCAGCCCAGTTTCTAGATGACGGGTTAGTTATATATTTAAATGAGGACGAATAAAGTGTCAACGAAAAGTTTAATTTTTTTGGTTTTCTCTGATACACTCATATAACATAAAGAAACACAATGTAACTTACAAAAAGTTAGAAGAAATACTTGGGTTTAAACTTAGGACCTCTCATTTGCCAGTCAAGAATCATACCGCTTTGGCTATCAAAGCAAATGGTGAGTTTTTTATTATTAAAAACATTAGCGGTTCCTATATCTGTGATTTCAACCTTAATGCCTACAATTTATTTCATTCATGGGCGCCACTGGGCCAAAAGCTCTTTACCAAATGGGCAAATCCCTTTAAAAATTACAAATTTTCATTGGTTCTTTGGCTTTGTTCCTTTCATCCACCTTTTCCGTAGCGCTCAGGTAAGTGTGCAACGCCCCTACCGGCCGGTAGGGGCGTTGCACACTTACCTGAGCGCTTGCGCTTCTTGTAAATCCGGCGGAGCGGTAACCGATAGGTTTATAAAACGCAACCTCAAGAGTGTGATGAAGCCCTGACCACACTACCACTTTGAGAGCAAGCAACAATGAAGATGATATGTTAATGATGTTTTGAAATTAGATGTGTAAATCGGGACTAAATCGCGACAATAATAATTACAAGGTACTATATCTATATAGTGCGAGTTTTGGCAACTATCCGTACTTGCTCTTGAAACTTTTGCGACTATACATATCAGATGTGTAATCTAATATATGTAGCCGTGAAAGTTTAAAAACAGTTTTAAAGTTACTCTTGCCATTAAAAGAAATTAGTGCCATTTGTTGTCCGCAACATGACGAGGTTTTTCATTTTCCTTGTCAGACCATAACAATATTTTTAAGGGTATGTAATTTGCAACCAGGTTATTAACAACTACCTGTCAGAAAATGCGCGAAAACGCTTTGTTGGTAAACATTCTACATCGAATTTGGCTGAAGTATATATATGTATATAAATTAATTTCGTGAATCTCGGCAATGGCTCGCTAGATTAGGATCAAATTTGTATTTGATCCTAATATATGGAGCCTCTAATTTTATCTACAGGTGTATTCAACGAAAAAGTGCGATTTTTCCAAAAAATAAACGTAGAGCAAAGGTCGGTTGATTCTGACATTGATTATTAGCTTCGTTGAATAAAAAGAAAAAATATTTTGGGTGCGAAGTTTACAGAAAAATAGAAAGGTGCACGGTGCGTCAGAAATATTGTGTATTCAGTTAAATTTAGATTTGGAGTGTGATGTCGAAGGTCATAATAACTTTTTTCAGAATTCCCGCACCCCATTTGCTTTACACCAACCGATGAATTTCATTGGTTGTAAGGCCGCATGCGGGGAATACGCGCGTGACGCATATCGACTAAGATATTGATGGTGCACTTCCATTAGTCACTATCCCGTACTAGGGGACTCCTCGCATGCGGTATAGCGACTGATTTCACGACCAGTGAAAATGAGCAGCCTTTAGAAATAACTTCGCAAAAACAAAAAGAAACCAGTAGTAAACTGCATAGTTTAAACAGAATCAAATTTATAAAATTACTTGTCTTTGATAAGCAACATGGAAAAACCGTATTTAAATATTAATTCATATAAAAAAGTATTTCATTTAAAAACAAATGGATATAGAAATTATGAGATGAGTACTACTTTTTTACTGAAAATCAGTCGGCCGTATTTAATAAATCATTGGTACTTTTGGTACAGATACAATTAGTTTCTCTAGTAGGCAAGAAATTACATATTAACAAATTACATAATTATACTTTAACATTATGTTAAAATATTCTTATTTGAATAATTTACATGACAAATATTTTGTGTGTAGACAACTTAGGCTTAAAGCAGATTCATATCTTGATAATTTATTATTATGGACATACATACACATATTGTGACTTACCGAAACAAGAGAATTCATCTGAGTGAGTTGAGACATGACGTCGGTCACTTGTTCCAGCGGAGACGAAGCCTGCTAAAGAAATAGTCAAGCATTATTTTTACATTTTCAATTTTCTTTTAAATTAAGGGAGTATGTAGGCGTTTATCCGATTAAAAACTAAAAGCTTTTTTATGATACATTTTTTTAGTAGATTTTCATTGACAATTTAAGAATCCAAAAATTTTAAAAAGTGATAACAGCGAGCTAGAAAAATGTTTCCAACCCTTATAATGCTGATTGCATTGTATTGCATTCTTGATTAGTAAAGACTGACTAGCTGCGCTCCGCAGTTTCACCCGCGTAAGGCCAGATGCCGTGGCAATATCGACATAAAAGTAGCCTATGTGTTAATCCAGGTGTCCAGCTATCTCTATCTACATACCAAGTTTCATCGAAATCGGCTCAGTAGCTTTTGCGTGAAAGAGCAAAAACATCCATACTGCTCACAAAGTTTCAGTTTACAATATTAGTAGGATTGAAAGTTAAAATTGTAGTATTATTGTAGTTAATAAAAATAAAAATGGCCTAAGCTGAATCTTTGTGGAGAGGAAAGATCGTCAGTTTATTTGCCAAAGTAACTATACATCGCTTAGAGACGCGCAGCAAGTTTACGTTACTGACGGACGCATGATGACTAACACTGACCATCGTTAAAAAAACCTATAAGACCTATAATCTCTTCAATTTATTTAAAAAATCTGAAAAATCATGTAATGAATTTTGTCACGATATGAACGAATATATTCAAAGCATGATTTTTTTAAAGTGAAACCGTCATTAGGCACGTTGTGCTTATTCTGTGTGTGCAATTCATGTGGTAAAATAAACAAAAACATAATTGTAATTAAGGTGAAAATTCATAACGCCTACAGTGCGCCTCAATAGCGAAAACCTTTATTCAAAATTTCGTCCGAACGTACGTCAGTTTGATCGATGTGACTAGTAGATGGCATCACTTTCTTCAAAAATGAACACTGCTGATCGGCAACTCACAATATAATTACTTACTAGCAGCGCCCCGCGGTTCCACCCGCGTAAGTCCCGATCCCGTGGGAATATCGGGACAAAAAGTAGCCTATACGTTAATCCAGGTCTCCAGCTATCTACATACCAAGTTTCACTGCAATCGGTTACGTAGTTTTTTGCGTGAAAGAGTAACAAACATCCATACATACAAACATCCATACATACATACATCCATACATCCTCACAAACTTTCACGTTTATAATATTAGTAGGATTAACAAATTTTGAAGTGAAAACTTCTTTAGGCAAGTTCTCTCTCAAGGCACTTTTGGTATGGGGAAAAACCGTCACGCTCAGATGACAGATGTGTCTAAGTAATAAAAGTCCTAGTAGTAAAAGCAAATCCAGCTTACCAAATGTGTGTGAAATGATGTGTATGAAAACAAGCTTTCCATACACATGCTGTCAATCACGTGACCATTACTCTCTTATCAACTACGTGCAAAATGAAAAGATTCCGATAAAAATAATAGGGTTTATCGCATCTTAAGAGATTCATTTATTCTGAATATATTACATACACATATTTAACAACTTTACTCAGCTTCACGGTATTATAGTAGAGTAGTAAAATGTATTGCTGTGCGAGATTGAGACACAAAAGAATAAACGAAATAAAATTTGTGATTTTTGATAGAATTCTGAACCTACGCACACGCACATTATTCCATTAAATGACATAATTGGATTATATAAATATTTCATAAATAACTAAAATAATACATGTTTTACAAGAAATCGCAATAAAAAAGGAAGTATTTTGGATAGTGTATTACCTCAATATAGGCGTCCAGGATGTGGAATAAGTCTGCACTTACAGCTGATTTGAGTAGAAGTCTACCATTAGCAAATGTTTCAGACTTCTTTTGCAACAAGTATGTTTGGCATTCTTTTTCACACTCGAGTTTTTCTATTTCTTTGCGGAACACCTCAACCCTAAAATATATTGACATTGTCAATAATGCAGTACACATGCACAGAAATAATGAGTTTTTTTCTTCCAGCAACATTATCTACTGTAGAATTCAGGCAGGCGGTTGGTATTTATTCTATATGCAATCAGTGTATGTTCAACTACTAATGAACTATATAATGACGACTTATATTAAAAATAGTCGCTGTGCAGTCTCAGTGGTGTGCTCATTTTTATTGTTCTGCACACTTTCCAAATTTAGATTATAAATTTAACTTGTTTTTAAATTAAATTCATTTAAAATTTTAATGGTTATTACATCCATTGACACTGGATACTTGAACAAAACAATAAGACCAAGTGGCTGAGGCCAAAATAAGTTGTAGCCACATAGCTTGAAATAGTTTAACCATTAGAACAAATCGCACAGCAAAAAGAAACGCGGCGAGATTGCACGACATAAAACTGTCTGTTTATTCAAGGTTTAGGTTATAATAGGTAAAAGTAGAGAGAGGGTGTATATAATCTGTGCAATTCAGATATTTAAACATGGGCAAGCAGACTAGAATATGTAAATAGTTAATTCGCTTTTACGTGTACACTCACAAAACGAGCTCGCAAAATTAAGACAAATCTGTCATTTCACATAGATATTTTTTGAAACAACGACTTAGATTAATATCATGCGTACAAAATATAAAGGTTTATTTCATGTCAAACCTTAATTCCCGCTGAATACAGGATTCGCAGAGGCTGTGATCTACTTCTTGTTTGCGTAATTTGCTTGGTCCAGCTGAGAACAAAATTAATAAACGCCAAGCAATCGACATTAGCAGTTAAAGTTATAAATAATAAATGGTGCACAGTATGGTACACAGTAATGTCTATCAAGGGAAAGCACTACCACGAAAGTTTCAGTTGTAAGTAACGTCAGCGGCCCACTTAGCGTCATTTCAAAACTGTGGTCATTGTCGCTAAATGCATATCTCATTTTTGATATTTTGCTAGGTCCATTTACTTTCTCTGGATAGACTCAAATGTGTAATAAAAATATAGAGTACAAGGCATCGGAAATATCTGTGTATCCATGTCTCGCTTCTATAATCGTCTGCCTATCTTTCGCACTAAAGCACTACAAATATTTCCGGCGACTTATAATGAAAACTCTTAGACAACAATAATATGAATATTTGTAGTCTAAATTATACACTGCATTGTCATGATAAATAAGTTTATAAATAATAGATTTATTTCAGAATCTATAATATATACTTGCACTGCATCAATGCAGTGTAATTTAGTAACATGCATGATTATAGTTAATGTGATTAACAGTAGTTATGAAATCATCGTCTTAGGGCAGTACACATTTGCACTTTATTATTTTTGCTAGGCATTTGCCACCATTTCATTAAAATAAAATAATTTTACACTTACTTAATTTTTTACTTGAAAAAACAGTATTTGTTAAATTTGCTATGGTTGTACCTCATTGCTTGGCTATTGTGATTTCGTAGCAGTCACATGTGTCAATTGGCAATCAAATGTCATTGTTTTAATAAAATATGTTTTTTATTTATACGCAAGCATCTTTACTAAAAGATTAATTAAAATAATATTATGTAAATTCTTTGTTACCTTCAGCAGGCTCAGCGGGTCTCTTTACAGCACCATTTTTGGAGGAAGGCAGCGGAGGTGGTGGTTTACTGGCATCAAATCTATTGTGAAACATACATAGAAATAGAAATACTTATTTGTAAATGTAGGTAAAATTAATAATAGATGTTACATACTTAAAACAGGTCGCTACATTGTACACATAGGCATACAAATTTTATTAATTGCTACAATCTTAACCTTAATTATAATGGCTTATTTTAACTAAATAATTTTGCTTAAAAGTAACAACACAAAATAAACAAAATTAACACAAATAAACTAATCAGACTTATAATCAATAAACTAAGTTGTAGAATAAAAACTTTAATTAGGAACTCGTTAAAAGCTTTTTTGAAAATATTTTATTCTAAATCCCTGATCTCTTTGGGAATATTATTATATATTACTGGAGCCATTTCAAATATGCTTTTTCTAAAAAGTGCTGTACTAGGACCTGTACTGAGAACATTTGATTCTCTTTTCCTTAATCTGACATCTACTGGTTCTCTTTTATTAAATAAATGTGGATTATTTTTGACAAATACTGCTACCTCATATACACCGTGGCATCTTAATCACTGTTTTCACTCAAAGTGCATACTAAGTAGGGCTGCACGTAAGGACAACTTATTTTCTACCGCTGAGTCTCAGAACTTATACAAAATCATGTACTATTATATAAAATAGGTGTTGTACAATTTTAGTATGTCACTCTTTGGAGATTTCAATAAAAGGTGTTTTAACTTTAACGTATAAGGGTTAAATAGTTTACCACAGACATCATTTGTTTTAATTATCTCTATATGTACATATGTACGTACTTTTACATTATAAGAACGCTAGAAGACGCGAATTATACAATGCAATCTACTATACAAACACGATACATAAGATAACCGAATTATACGAATTTTATATCCAATTATACAATCTGGCAGCCCGATACTCAGACCATGAGATATATGCTTTCTACAGCATTTAAATTAAAAAAAAAAATATCAAACCCGGCACTTTATTCAAAATCTACTTTTCACAAATTATAATATGTAATATTATAATATAATACAAATTTACTTTTAATTGCTACAACACGTTGTGTCGCGGTGTTTGTGTACGATCGCCCGATCTCTAAGGTCAATGCCCTACCGTACGTATTAAAATAGCTATAAAATTACTCCAATTTTCCCTTCATACTTTATCGGGCTTAGGACCGTCTGAATTAGACTTTAATAAAGCAACTAAATAAAATAAGTAGTAATTAATATCATTGGTGGCTCATAACAAAAAACTTAATAAACACTTCAGGTGTTCGATTTTTGTTGTTTAATGGAGGGTAGTTTGGTAATTCACCACCTAACTCGCTCCACTACCGCGGCGCTGGCGCCGCATTTAGTAGCTATATTACATGGAGGCGAACGGACGTTCCTTTTGACCCTCATTTGAAGACCGTGTCTTTGTGCTACCATAAACATTTTTATAGCAGTGTGGTGACTGTGGACTTATTAAGGTGCCGTGCATGGATTACGCCTCCTGACCTGCGCCATCAGTCTTTCGAGGTAGGTCTTACCCTCCGGAAGATAGCAGAGACGAGTGTAGTCCACCCACAACCACTACACAATCATTCAGGCTCACAAAATCCGCTAGCTTAAAAGCCTACAGTCTGAAGTGGTAGTTCGTTAACCGGATTCAGGGTTTGTGAGCCCTAGAACTCGTAGTTCTAATCTAGCCGTGTTAGAAACACCCCTATTTAAACAACTCGTAGTTCGTATTAATAAATTCATACAGACGTTCTGTATTTTTCCCTATTCCCTTCTGACGTTTCAGATATTTTCATCACAATTCAATTTCTACCTGTTAAATAATACCTAAAGTAAAGACGTTTTTTTACATTTTAATTTTGAGTAGGTACCTACCTACTTCATAATAGTTAGTTGAAATCAATTTTTATATAGAAGCATTAAATATTGAAAACCTAAGTAGTTACGTGATGTCACATTGCTTTGCGGGCATTAGATCCCCACACACGTAAATCATTCGAGCAAAAATTAGATTAAAAGACTATACCGACTTTTGTGGATTTAATTACTTTTGTTCAAAATCAAATAAAAGTATTAGATCATTCCGCATCTTATTGAGTTAATACTAGTATACAACAAAAGAAACAAGTTAAAATTAATTATTCACACTTAACTTCTTCTCGTTATAAGT